>CANXME010000191.1:1032500-1781774 GCA_948144175.1 Closterium sp. NIES-65 | reverse complement strand
GGGTAACTCGTCAGCCTCCACTGGCGGAGCTACACGAGGAGGACTTGGTGGTTTACGTGGGGGCTTTGCACCCCATAGAAGCTGCTGGGTGTATTTCACACCACCGGTGCGAGGACGCTTGGCAGGAGCGCCATCGACCGTTGACGGAGTGCTCTCAGCGCTGTTTGAAGGGACCTCGTCACCACCAGGCACCAAAGTCATGGACGGGTGTGGCTCCAAGACAGTCGGCGAGTTCGGTGCCTCCCATGCAACCACCATGCCAACTGAACGGACAGGTGATTCGAGGTGAGGAGGTTCGTTGACAGGAGTGGCATAGACTTTGCCCAGGCGGGGAAAAATCCCGAGCACAAAAAGTCCATCGCGAGGAGAAGCAGGTGCTTATCCTGATTCCTCGTCTGTCACGGTAAGGTGGTGCTAGTGGAATTGAGAGGCGGATGGAAGACAGGGTGGAAGAGAAGGTGTTCATGAAAGAGAAGGATCTTGATCGAAGGAAGGGTCTTTTCACAAAGCGCATCCCGAAGGTGTGGCACTGCGCATGCAAGCAATAAGCGAAGGAAGCCCAACCACCCACAGTCTGCAAGGACAGCGCGTGGCATGGTGGTGTGGGCTGAATTGCCATGCTGGATGTAAATGCTGTCGAGGCAGCAAATCGCAACTTCTGTGGTGTGGTCTGTTTTGTCGAGCTGACAGCGCTACAGTGACTTGTGGGGCCCGTTTTGTAACCATCTTGACCTAATAAGATGGGCCCTGTTGTACAAAAACGACACGAAAAAAGTATGTTTCAGTGCATTTCGAAAAGTACCCTGACGAAACAGGGGAATTCTCGAGGAGGCCTGATTTTGAAAGTGTATTTCAAAAAGTACATTTTTACAGTCAGGGTCTATTTGTAAATACACTTACTGAATCAGGGCAATCCTGGAAAAGCGGCCCATAGCAAGGGTAGAAAGGGTAAAACACCCTTGAATTTTGGGCCCTGGCTCCAGGTCTTGATTCGGTTTTGGTAGCTGAATCCGCGCTTGCACTCCACGATGTTGAGAGGGAGCACGGCTACAACTTGCCACAGCTGTACGAGATTCGGGTAAGAGCCAGCGCGTAGTCATTGGTGCGGAGCATGAGGATGAGTGACTTAAGAATCTCATGTTCCCGTGGTTGAGGTCCATCGGGAGCTCCCTCTTGCATGTTTTAAAGTTCACTCATGGGGGGAACTTGGGTAAATGGGGCAAGAGTATTGGTGGGTTAAGAATACATGTCGAAAAACAGTGTTGGAGTAGGCTAGAGCTCGCTCTAGCCTTTATTTTGGTGTTCTAATATTATTTCTCCATGCTTAGAGAGAGTTTCGCAATCAGGTTCATTTTAGGCTCATTTTGTAGTTTTTGGTACAAACCCAACACACCCTAGGTTCAACTAGGGTTTCCAACCCTTTCTATTTTGTGCCTCGGCATTTCTCTTCCTAGTCCAACCTTTTCACCTCACCAAAAACTCTCGCCATCCATGGCTTCTCTAACTTCAACATGGTATCCGCATCTCTTAGAAATTTTCTGGTCCTTAGGCCATTTCCGCGCTACTTACCTAGACGATTTTCTTTTTCTTCTATTTTATCGTTTCCTTAAGTCACACTTAGCAACCTCGCGGTTTTCTTCATTTTAGTCACGCGGATGCTCTATTTCACTCCGTAGTGCGCCTCCCTACCGTCCGTTCGCTCTCCTGCGCCTTCCCCCTTCGTTTCGCCTCCTCCTCTTAACGTTCCCGGCGGTAGCGCGCTGTTTTTTTGTTCGTAGTGCGCTCAGCCGCCCCCCCCCCCCCCCCTCCGCCCCCCTTCCCGTCTCGTTGCGTGCGCATTGCGCTGCCGTTCACCGTGCGCGCTTCGCTTCGTCGAGCAACGCGCGCGCCTGCCTCCCCTGCGGCGCACCCTGCCCCTTCCCAATCCGCCCTCCCCTCCCTCACCCTCCTCCTACTTTCCACTCTCCTTTGTCCATCCCTCCCTATCTCACCTCTTCCTCCTCCTCCTTTCTCTACTCATCTGCTGCAACTCGTACGTGCTTGTGGCACGATCTTCCCACAAACCCGCCCTTTCACCATCCTCCTCCTCTCCTCTCTCCCTCTAACTCCCCTTCCGCTCGTTTTCCTCCACCTCTTTTCTCTCCCCATCTGCTGCAGTTGGTGACTGATTGTGTATTGAAGTTGTTGCTCCTCCACACCTTTCCTCCTCCTCAGTACCCTCCCCTCAACTGCTCAACTGCGAACTCCTTCACAACTATCCCTCCTCCTCATATTTCTCCCCTTAGCAGCACAGCAACAGACTACCCCGCCACGATCCCTCCTCCTCTAGTTTCTCCCCTCAGCGGCGCAGCAGCAGACTACTCTGCCACTATCCCTCCTCTAGTTTCTCCCCTCAGCGGCGCAGCAGCAGACTACTTCGCCACTATCCCTCCTCCTCTAGTTTCTCCCCTCAGCGGCGCAGCAGTAGACTCCTTCGCCCTTATTCCTCCGCCTCTTATACCTCTCCCCTCATCTGCTCTGCAGCTGACTCCTCCTCCTTATGGCGACCTCTCTCGCCCTCCCCTCCCTCCCTCTGCTGGTCCTACATCTTGCGCCTGATGGCAGCGCAGTCAGCTTCCCCAGTTGGCTAAACTGTCTAGAGCGCACGTTGTCTGGCACCCTCGTGAGTGGCTTTAACCTCTGGTTTGTCACTCAGCAGAGTGGTTCTGGCGCCATTCCTAAACCTGCCTCTGCACCTACCTCTACTTCCTCTGACCCCTATGCTGATGGCCTTCGTGCTGCTATCGCTGAAACTGAGCGGATTGCGGCCACGGCCCAAGCCACTGCTACGGCTGCTCCTAACAATGCTGCAGCCCGTGAACTCGCTCGTGTTCTTGCTGAGTCCCTCAAGAGCACCCGCAAGCGCCTCACTGAGCACCTCGCTGCCCCCTCTCCTCGCTCTGCCTCTACTCCCTCTGCTTTTGCCCCATCTCACTCTGACCTTCTCGCTGACTGGCATATTGCCAACGCACGTGCATGCCAGGTCATCCTTGCCTACCTACCTCCAACCCTTCTCCCTCAGTGCTCGCACATCCGCTATGCCAAGGACCTTTTCGGCTATCTTATCGAGCGCTTCTAGTCGCAGACTCCCATCAGTGTCATTGCCCTCTTATGCGAGCTTACCTCTCTTCGCCTTGCTGACTTCACCACCATGGCGGACTACATTGTTCGGGTGCAGACGCTGTCCTCCCAACTTGCCTCTCAAAAGTTTGAACTTTCCGATCATGTATGCGGTGCCCTCCTCCTCACAGGCCTCACTCCTGAATACAATGTTCATGTCACTTTGTATGGTGAGCGCCCTGCCGACCAGTGGTCGTTCTCGTCGTGTCTCTGCCTTCCTCCTCCAGGCAGAGCTCAACCTCCGCAGCTGCCCTCCTACTGCCGCCGCTGTCACAACCCTCTTCCGCCCCCCCCCCCCCCCCCCCCCCCCCCCCCCCCCCCCCTTCTCCCCACCTCCACTGCCGCCGCTGCTTCCTCTCGCCCTCGCAACACCTTTCCTCCTTGCACCTACATCATTCGCCAAGGGCCCCACAAGAGTCATCCATGCGGTCGCACCAATCATCCCTCCTCCTCTTGCTTCCAGAAGCTCACCGATGACTGGTTCTTGGCTGGCAACACTGGTCGCCCTCCCAACTGGCTTCAGCTCTCTCATCAGCGTTGCCAGTCATCTGCCCAGGCGGTACTTGTGGCTGCCGACTCTGGTACCAGTGCTCAAACCTCTGCTCTCAGTGTGACTATGCCTAGTCAAGATAGCATTCTAGGAGCTTCTCCCTTTATGGACCCTCGTTTTGCCATGATGTTTGCTCCTTCTGTTAATGGCAATGATTCTCAGTATCTTCGTCCCACAGTTGCTGCTCTTTCTCTCTCTCACACTCTTGAGTTTGTTCTTGACAGTGGTGCCACTGACTCTGTTTTTCGTGATGCTGGTGTGCTTCGCTCTTTTCCCCAACCCCTCTCCATTCAAGGAGCTAGGGATACCATGACCATGACTTGCACTGCTACCTCCTCTCTTCCCTGTCCTGCCTCCCCCTCTGGTGCTGTGACTGGCCTCTATGTCCCTTCCTGCCACCACAACCTTCTCTCTCTCTCTGCTCTTCAACGTCTTTGTGTGCGAGCTATCTTTCTTGAATGTGACTCCTATTGTGATCTCTATCATCGCAACCGTCATCTTGCATGCTTTACTCTTTCCCCTATCACTCGCCTCTATACTCTTCGTGTCTCTCTCCCCCCTTCTGCCCATCATGCCCCTTCCGCTTCCGCCCCTCCCGTTCTTTCTTGCGGCTGTCGTTCTCTCACTCAACCTACCCTTCTCCTCCATCATCGGCTTGGCCACCCCAATTTTTCCCTTCTTCGCAGTATGGTCTCCTCCAAGCTTCTTCATGGCCTCCCTTCCTCTCTCCCCCCCCCTTCCTCCCTCTCCTACTCCTCCATGCACCCCATATTTCTAGGCCAAATTATCCCAGTCACCCCATCCCTCTTCTCCCTCTGCCTCTCCCCAACCCCTTGACCTTGTTCATATGGACCTCTGGGGTCCTTCACCTACTGCGTCTCGTCAGGGTCATCGCTACTTTCTACTTTTGGTTGATGACCACTCACGATTTGCCACTGTCTATCCCCTCCGTGCCAAATCTGACGCTCCCTCCCTCATCATTCGCTGGGCTGAGCAGGCTTGTATACGCTTTAAGCGTCCTGTCGCGCGCTTCCACTCGGATGGTGGTGGCGAATTCTTTAATCACTCTCTCTCCTCTTACTGTGCCTCTCATGGCATTCGCCAGACCTCCACTCTTCCTCACTAATTGAACAGAATGGGGTTGCCGAGCGTTGCAATCGCACTCTCATGGAAATCACTCGCTGTCTTCTCACCCATGCCTCTACTCCCCACTCTCTTTGGAGCTATGCGCTCCTCCATGCCACGCTACTCTCTAACCTTCGCCCTCATCCTCTTTGCCCTACTACCACCCCCTTCCAGCTTTGGACTAGCCGCCAGCCCTCTGTTCGCCCACTTTGGGTCTGGGGGTGTGTCGCCCATATTTTTGTCAATCCAGCAAAGCGGTCCCGTCAGGGTGGGAAACTCGCTCCCAAGACGCAACTTTGTGCATTCCTTGGCATCAACTCTGATTGTCCTGGCTATCTTTTCTATGCCCCTTCCTCTCACCAACTCATCCGCAGCCAGGACGTCATTTTAGACGAGACTCAATCCCCATTCCATTCCCCCCCACCCGCCCCTCCTGTCCCCTCTCTTCACTGGTCTGATTTCGATCAGCCACCGTCTGTCCTTCCCTCCCCTCTCCCCCCCCCTCCCATCCCGCCCCTTCCCGCCCCTCCCTCCGCGCCAGCCCCTGCTGCCCCCCCTTCCGACATCATCTCTGGCGCCTCCTCACCTGCCTCTTCCTCTTTGGCTCCCCTCCCTTCCTCACTTCCATCTTCCTCTCCACCTCCTTCGTCTGTTCCCATTCCCCCTCCTTCCCCACGCCTTACTCGCTACATGACTCGCGCACTTTCTAATTTTCAGCGCTCTGCTCTTTTCACTCGTCTTTCTCCATCCCAGAATGTTACTCTTCTTGAAGATCGCTTTGAGGAGCTCTTCAACATTCATCCTGTCTCTCCTCTCCTGTGTGTCACTGTTGGTGACTTTAGCAATTCTCCCACTCTTCTCTCTGTCGACACCGCTGCAATTCTCACCTCTCAGTCCTACTCCGAGGCTGTGTCGGGCTTTCATGCGTCTGAGTGGATGGCTGCCATCATTGTTGAGTGTGAGGCATTCACCAGAACTAATTCATACATTGACTCTGTCCCCCCCCCCTGGCGCCACCATTGTCAAAGGCAAGTGGGTCTTCCGTGTCAAGCAGCTGCCCGGCGAAATTCCTGTCTTCAAGGCCCGCTACTGTGCCAAGGGGTTCACTCAGCGTGAAGGCATTGATTACTTTGCCACTTACTCCCCCACAGCCCGTCTCCCCACCCTTCGCCTCCTTCTTGACTTAGGTGCTCGCTGGAATCGGGAGATCCATTCCATGGACGTTTCCAATGCTTTCCTCCAGGGCGAGCTGCATGAGTGCATATTCCTTGAGCGCCCCGCTGGCTTTCCTCGCCCTTTTGTTTGTCTTGAAACGTACTAGCCTACTCTCTAATCACCTTTCTAGCATTGCCAGCACTCTCCTCAAGGTCACCTCCAAGGGTCCCTGGGTGCCTGACTTAACGTCAGCCCCTATCCAAGGGTCCGAGTGTGTAGAGAGAGAAGCTTGCAGTGGTAGCTTGGTTGTCGCAGCAGGCGTTCCTTTCTAGGCGTTGTCAAAGCTTTGAACACTGAAGGCGTTATTGCAGCAAGTACGAGAGAAAGAAATCCACTCAAGTTATTGCTAAAACAAGCAAGGACAAACAACTATATACTAGGGCTTGATAATTCTAGTTTCCTACCCTGTTTTACGTTTCTTTGTTTCCATACTCGTAGCGCAAACACACATTGAGCTTTCCCTCCAAATTATTTCCTGACCTGGAACGCTCTCAAAGCGTTGCCGAAATAATTCAAAAATCGCGCGCGCTGAGTTGCGACGGCGGCGATTCGAACATTTCACTTCGCGCCATTTACGAACGGTTACATGAAGCCCGTTCGAATTCTGCACGAGTCAATATGTCGGTGGCGATCAGCTTCGACTCGATCAGCAACTCAATCAGCACCCAACTGGTGCTCACCACCTGTGCTTTGCTTTTGAGGCGTGAATGCCAACTCGATCCGAATTAAATAACATGTCGCGAGCATGTTAACACTTGTGTTGTTCCCACGTGTCGCGAACAGCTGCTCGCAAACTGACGAAATGAACACGCTGCATGAGCAGCGACCAATCAGATCCCTTCAGAAGTCGCAGCGCGAGCAGCTGATTGCTCGCTAATAAACCGAACTCGCCGCATAAACATCAGCCAATCGCATTCCCCCAAAACTAGTGGTACGAACAGCTGCAAACTCACTCTCAATTCGAACTTGCATCTTGGGCAAGAACCGCTCGCTCTCATTGGTCCAGAAAGCACTCAACTCGAACTTGCACCCACCCAAATCCGAACTCACCTTTTGAGCAGCGAACTGCAACCTCATTGGTCAATGTTAAGTTCGCCCCTCCCACTCTGAACACCACGTTTTTATCCCTTCCTTGCTCCCATTGGTCGAAATGAAGGGGCTGAACTTGAGAAAAGAGAAGGAGAATGAAATGACTAAGGGAAAGTTGGGTACAAGTGCAAACCCCAGAAAGCTATACCCCATATGTGCTACCCCATTATAGCCTACAATAGCTATGTCATATAAATCTGACACACCCCCATAGGCAAAGTGGGGGAGAACAAGGGGTCATAAGACCAGTCAAGCAAAGCAAAGCAAGCTCAGGGTGGATCACAAAGTCACCACACATTCCAAGCAAAAGTTCAAGGCCACAAGGCCAGTTCACATGCAGGATTACATATACATATAAGGCTAGGCAAGCAAGAGCAGGTGTATATATATATGCAAAAGTACAAACAAGGTCAAGGGGTGAGCAAGTGAGGCAAGGAAGGCACAAGACCCAGCTGAGTACAGAAGCGTTGATGATCACAAGGCGCAAGTGCCTCGGTGAAGATATCAGTAGTGTTGGCCTCAGAGGCCACGTACGCAAGGCGTAGCTGACCACGCTGCTGTAGCTCACGAGCAAGGAAGTAGCGCAGAGCAATGTGCTTCGTTCTGTGCTCCAGTCTCTCCTCTTGACACAAGGCCAGCATGGCCTTGTTGTCTACGTACAGCACTGGAGGAGAATGAGGCGGCTCTCCAAGGTCAGTCAGCAGGTAGGTGAGCCAGCGAAGCTCCTCTGCAGCCATGGCCCCAGCGTAGATCTCAGCCTCACAACTGGAGCCGAGAACAGAAGACGAGCGGGTAGCCTGCCACGAAACAGAGCCGGAACCAAGGCTGAAGGTGTAACCCTATGACGACCGCTGCGTAGCCTGGTCATCAGCCCAAGAAGCGTCTGCGTGCCCAGTGAGGACCACTGGACTCTGCCCTCCAAGCACAAGCCCCATGCCCGATGTACTGCACAAGTAGCGCAACACCCTCTTCGCTGCAGCCATGTGCTCCGGTCTGTGTCTCCTAGGAGCAACATAGCGTGCAAGAATGCTAAGAGGGTATGGAAGGTCAGGTCGTGTGCAGGTCATCAGGTACATGAGGCAGCCAACAAGCTCTGGGTACGGGCCACTCGACTCTACGGACTCATCCGAAGGCAGAGCTGAGAGCGAGTGGCGAGTAGGCAGAGGAGTGGCCTGAGGCGAGGAGTACGTGAAGCCGAAGCGCTGAAGGACATGCTGCACCATGTGTGACTGAGTCAGTGTAATGGTGTGGCGTGCTCTGTCCCGAGTGATCTGCAAGCCAAGGTAGCTGCGCAGTTCACCCAGGTCTGTGTACGTGTGTCTCTTCTACAGCTCGGACTTCACGTGGGCGAGTCAAGCAGTGTCTGCTGTGGCAAAGACCAAGTCGTCGATGTACACGAGGATGTAGAATGGCAGCAAAGAGGTGTTGGTGCGTAGAAACAGTGACGGGTCGACTGTAGAAGGAGCAAACCCAAGAGCCGCAAGTGTAGTCCTCAGTGTGTCGTACCACTCACGGGGCGCCTGGCAGAGACCATAGACTGGCCGCCGGAGGCTCCACTAGGTGCCAGGAGGAAAAGACCTAGTGAAGCCAGGTGGGCGACGCAGCCGGATCTCCTCGTGCAGGCTGCCCTGCAAGAAAGCAGTGCTGAAGTCAAGAGAGTGCAGCTCGTAGTCGCGCTGAGCACCTATGTGCAGGAGAACCCGAAGACTGGTCATCTTCGGGGTGGGAGAGAAGGTCTGAAAGTTGTCAACTCCCTGCCGCTGACTGAAGCCACGAGCCACGTAACGCGCCTTGAAGACAGGCGGAGAACCCTGTGGCCGCTTCACCCTGAAAATCCACATGCCACTGACGATGTTCACCCCAGGCGGGGGAACCTCGTAAATGTAGGTGCCTGTGGACTTCCAGGAAGCCATCTCTGCATCCATAGCTGCCTGCCACTGAGAGGAGTAGGGACCCTCTATTGCCTCTGCATAAGAGTGCGGAGTCGGGATGTCAAGTGCATCCGGGTCTCCCTCAAGGGTAAGCAGTACGGACACGAGATGAGGTGAAGCAGCAGCCAAACACTGGAACTCCTTCTGCCTGTCCTCAAGGACGTCCGTGCCAAGGGCACACTCACCCCCGACGGACGGAGGAAAGACTGACTCAGACTCAGCGATATGACTAGCAGCGTAGTCTAGACGACAGCGAGCAGCAAAGTCAACGAGCTCAGCAACTAGGGCAGACGCAGAAGTGGACCCAAAGGAAGGGTCAGTGACGACAGTAGCAAGGAGACGTGTGACAGTAGGAGTGGCAGCACGAAGAGAGTCCGACTCCGGGTCGTCAAGAGCCGGAAGAGAGGACTCAGGAGGAGAAGGCAAAGGGGCATGCAGAGAAGAAGTGGACGGACGTAAAGACATCCGGTGCGTGCCAGGGATAGGAGGAGGACGCTGACGCGAACCACGACCACTAGTGCGAGCAGGACGGACAGGCGACGCAGGGCGAGACGCAGGCTCACGACGCTCAGCAAGACCTCCAGTAGGACCAGTGTAGGGAGAAGGAGCAGGCAATGGGGAGGCCGGCTTCAATTGTAACTGTGATGGGACAGGCTGTGGACACTCTAAGGGAGGAGGAGGACCCGTAGAAGGCGGGAGACCAAGAACCTGCTGAAGGAGCGGAACGAAGTACGGCCGAGGCCGCGCGGCGACTCCAAACACAGCAGGGACAGCACCAGTACCCCTAGCGGCAGCACCAGCGCCAGCAGCACCCCCAGCTCCAGTACCTCCAACAGCACCAGTAGCACCCCCAGCAGGACCGCCTCCACGACCGACAGCAATAGCATCAGCACCAACACCGACAGCAGCTCTAGCTCCAGTCGTACCCGCAGGCCCCGCAGCTCCAGTACTCCCAGTACGAGCACCTCCGGGACCCGCAGCACCAGCACCCTCAAATGCTGAAGAACCTCTAGCTCTAGCAGCATGCCTCCAGCACCGGGCAAACCACTCGCGCAGCTCGTGTGGAGAGAGTGGCTCCCGCCGAGACGAAGCACCCGGAGAACCTCCAGGCTCAGCACCGCTAAACGCCACACGAGCAGGCCCAGCTCCCTTAGGCTCCGAACCCCAAGGCTCAGCACCTGTAGGCTTAGCACCCCCAGGCTCAGCACCCCCAGGCGTAGCACCTCCAGGCTCAGCACACCCTGGCTCAGCACCCTCAGTGGTAGCACCCCCATGCTCAGCACCCCCAGGCCCAGCACCCCTAGTAGTAGCACCCTCAGGGTTAGCACCCCTAGGCGTAGCACCCACATGCCCAGCACCCCCAGAGTCAGCACCCCCAGGCTCAGCACCCTCAGCAGCACCAGAGTCAACAGTGACCTTGACAGGCTCGACTGCGTCTACCTGGGACACACCTGAAGGGGCAGGACCCTGAGGGGGGAGGGGGTCTACCGGGGGGGGACTTGGCACAAGGAAGAGCGGTGGCTGGGGGAGGGACGGAGTGCGGAAGGGGAAGAGATGGTAGTAGGGGACCGACTCGTCAAACGTGACGTCCTGGGAGGATAGAACACGGCGAGAGGTGGGGTGGTAGAACTGCCACCCAGGCGCATCAAGGGGAAAGCCAAGGAAGACACAAGGAGCAGCGCGAGGGAACAGTTTGTCCGCAGACAAGTCGCGGACAAACGCCCGAGATCCCCAGACACGGAACACAGACGCATCGCCAACCTTCCCCGTCCACAGCAAAGCTGGGGAGGTCTCCGGCCTGGAGACCCTGGGGTGAAGGTTGATCTGATGCGCCGCGTACCAAACCGCAAAAGGCCACAGAAAATGGGGGGCAGCCGCATGCATCATGGACGTACGAGCGACATCCATGACCATGCCAATGCGGCGCTCAGCAATCCCATTTTGCTGTGGAGATTCCAGAAGCGTGAAGGTCTAGCAGATGCCTCGTGCACGACAGTAGGCTCGCAGAAGGCCAGAGAAAAACTCTCCGCCTCTGTCAGAGTGCAGACGAAGAACAGGAAAGTCTGAGCCAAAGCTCTGCCTAAGCTGGAGACGAGCTGCGCGGATCCAGTTGATCAACACCTCAGTGACATCACCCTTGCTGCGCAAGGGGAAGACTGTGGTGTAACGCGAGTAGTCGTCAACCACCAGCAGGAACTAGTGCTCGTGACCCTGTCCACGTCCATGTGAAGCGTCTGCAGCGGGGTCTCTGTCAGAGGAAACTGGGAGGAGTGAGGGGCAGCTCGCTGCCGCCCCTGTACACAGGGGACGCAGGTAGGGCCAGGCCCAGGAGGAAGGGGAGGGAGGGACCGGGGAAGACCAGAGACAAGGACACGGGAGGCCATGCCTCGGAGACGAAGCAGGGAGGGGTGACCAAGGCGGTGGTGCCGGAGGAGAGTCTCGTGAGACAGGAGGCGACACGAGAAGGGGGCAGACTCAGGACCAGACCTGGACGCTGCAGCAAACACCTGACCCGACGCAGCTACCTGACTAGACGCAGTGACTGGAGGAGACGCAGTGGTCAGTGTGTACACGCTTGCCCCTGGCTGACGTGTAAACGTGGCCAAGTGTTGGCCTGTCCGAGCGTCTGTGCAGTGGGTCACCCACTGACTCGCAGGAGTGAACTGGTGAACCCCCGCATCCTGTAGGTCAGCACCACTCACCAAGTTCGTAGAGAACGAGGGGAGGTAAGGACCAGACAGGGTGCCAGAGGGGGCCGCCGGACACGGGAGGTTAGTGGAGTAGTGAGCAAGGACAGGACCCCCGGAGGGGTCTGCCAGAGAGACTGCAACTGGCCGGCCAAGCGGCTTGAGTGAGGTGCGGTCTCGAAAGAAGGAGCGAGAAGCCCCCGAGTCAAGGGTGAAGCTGTGGGAGGCCGAAGCCAACGCAGTACCTGAGAGAGCAGACTCACCAGCACCTGAGGGAGCACACGCACGAGCACCTAGAGCAGCACCCTCGCTAGCACCTAGAGCAGCAGCCTCACCAGTACCTAGAGCAGCAGTCTCAATGCCCGGGTCGGGCGGAAAACACCGGTAACAGTCACCCTCATCACTAATAGTCACTGCATACATGGCAGCAAGAATAGCATCAAAGTCAAGGTCAAAGACAGCTTCTCCCGCCCTAGAAAGCTCGCCCCAGCGGGGGATCTTAGTGGCCTCCGGGAACTGGTGACACCAAGCGTCCGTCAGGCGGCCAAAGCAGCGCTGGGTGGAGTGCGCACCCCCGCACTGCTCACCTGCGCGGTCGCCGGTGCGTAGGACATAGGTGCATGGACCAGTATGTCAGAATGTTATCTTATGCTCTAGCCTGTAGTGGGGTGCTCTATAGCGAGTACAACCCTTCTAGGGTTTGCTATTTGTATCCTCGTTCTTGCTAGTTCAACCCTCTTCTCTCTTCTAAACTTTCACATGGTATCAGAGCAGGTCGAGCCCCTTGGATCGATCCTGTGGGTGGGTTACCACCTCCTCGCTTCCGCTGCAACTATCTTCCACTACTCGCTGAGCCGCACGCCCCCTGGCGTGCGGCGCTTTTTCTTCCCACCGTGCGCCCCGAGGCGCGCGGCGGTTTTCTGCCCGTCGTGCGCCCCGAGGCGCGCGGCGGTTCTCTGCCCGCTGTGCGCCCCGAGGCGCTCGGCGGGCTTCTGCCCCGTCGTTCGCCGCGTCGCCCTCTAAAGGCGCCGCGACGGGCGACGGGGACCCGTCGCGGCCCCGCCGCCCCACTTCGCGGCCCTGCCGCCTCATGTCGCGGCCCCGCCGCCTCACGTTGCGGCCCCGCTGCCCCATTTCGCGGCCCCGCCACCCTACGTTCGCGGCCCCGCCGCCCCACTTCGCGGCCCCGCCGCCCTTCTGTCGCGGCCCCGCCGCCCCAACTTCGCGGCCCCGCCGCCCTACACCTGCGGCCCCGCCGCCCTACTTGCACCCCGGCCCCTTTTCCCGTCGCCTGTCGAGGCGACCCTCGGGGGCCGCTTGCGGAGGACTTACCTGGGGAGGGGGGCGAGCGCCGCCATCCCACCCTGCCTACCCGCCATCCCACCCTACCTGTGTTAGGGTTTGGGGGTGGCAAGTAGGGGGTGGCGAGTATGGGGGTGGCACTTCTTCATTCCTCCCTTTGCTCCTCCTCCTCCTTCGTTTCCCACTGCTGCAGCTGTCGCTGAGGGGGGTGGATGTGTGGGAGACTGGGGTTTAGGGTTTAAGGGGGGTGCATGGGAGTGGAGCTAGCGGTGTAGCAGCGGGTGTGTGCCATGGGGAGTGGGATAGTTTGGGGAAGCTGAATGGAGGTTGCCGTCATGTCGCCAGCAGCACCTGTATTCCGGGGACTTCGTCTGGTAGCCCAGTCGTAGCCAGCTGTGCCAGCCGCCCGTGGGTCCGTTGCTCGTCTGCCGCTACTTTAGCTGCGGGGCCTGTTACTCCTGTAGTCCGGGGACTTCGTCCGGTAGCCGCTGTGCCAGTCTGCCTTCTGTTGCCCGTGTGTCTGCAGCTTCAGCCGTCGCCTCCTATCTCCTCTCCTCTCACCCTCCCTCCTCCTCCTCGCTTGCCCGTTGTGACTACCACTAGCTTTGCTTATAATTGTGAACTCTAAACTAATGCTTCTTGAACTTGTGCTCAGAATGTGTGGTGACATTGTGATCCTCCCTGAGCTTGTACTGCTTTGCTTGCTCTGCTGATTACACCCCACTTGGGCTATGGGGGTGTGTCAGAGTGTTATCTTATGCTCTAGTCTGTAGTGGGGTGCTCTATAGCGAGTACAACCCTTCTAGGGTTTGCTATTTGTATCCTCATTCTTGCTAGTTCAATCCTCTTCTCTCTTCTAAACTTTCACACAACCAACAAATCCTTAAGGGCCTAGTAAGGGCTTCATCAAGAAAGAAAGCATGAAAGTGCAAAACGAGGGCCTGTATTGTAATGTAGTCGTTCGTTTCACTATTGATCGTGTTAGGAAAATTGTTGTTTGTAATGGATATATTTGTGACATGCTGAGGTGGCACGCGACAACAAAGGAACCACCATGGTGGGTGGATGAGATTGACTGCCGGACGCGACGCGCAGCACATAGCTGCTCGCGTGCGATAGGGAATGCATGTGAGTTGGACTGTGGGCCCAGATTCCTAATTCTACCAGTTCGCGCCATGGGCCCGTGGCCCTTTTTGTTTTTTACTACACATTCATTCATCATTTTCATGTGGTTAGGTAATCTCTAGATACGCGTGAAATAATTTTCGTTTCCGAAAAAATCATCCCCATATGAACGAAATGCGTGAAACATGCAAAACTGCGGAAATACGGGCAGGGATGCATTACTACCTAAATTTCCGACAGCGAAATAGTAAAATACCGTGGCTGCCAAAACGAAACCATGTAAACACGTTGACGCGCGACGCAGCACCACGACGTAGTCTTTCCACATAGGACGGAATCGTCCAATCACCGCCAATGTAATCTGCTAGCTGGAACAGGTGAGGCATCTGCGTGGCAAACCTCGTGAGAAAAAAAAAGTCATTCACCAACCATAAACAGCCGCATCTATCGTCCGCGACTCTTGTCAGTCGCAAACGCGTCGTTATGTCTGGTGTGGTTGGTACAGCCTGTGGGGGAAACGATTGTTGGCACCGGACGACCAAACGGGTCTGGTTACACTCGGGCGAGATGGTGCAGTGCTCGACGACACGACGATCAAAAGCGACTCCGACGAACCTGTCGCGAAGTTCCAGGAGCTCGTCGAGTGGATGCAAGCCATGAAGGCACGGGGCATCCTGCCTGCCGAGTTGTTGCGTAAGAAAGCCAAAAAGGGCAGCATGGCAGAGACGAGTAACAACGGTGGAACAGCTATTCCTACCCCTGCTCCGCCAGTCACTGCGGCTGCTACTCTTCCTTCCGTAACAGAAATTGTACCCTCGGCCCTTAATCTGACTGGGCCGTTAGAAGACGCAACAGAAGGCGCCACGGAGGCCGTGGAGCATCTTAACGCTCACGGCCTCCCAGTTATCTCTCGGGCTCGCACAGGTATGAACCCGTTAGTCTTCTCCCTTTCCTGTTATTTAACTAAGGTTCGTATTCGGCGAGTATAGTTTCACGCTTAACCGCAACTCCACATGCATTTACTGTCATGTTTGTTCCTCGCCATGCCTGCCGATGTCTAATCCCGCACCTTGCACTTGTTTTTTTCTTCCACAAACAGAAGTTGCTTCGGTGAGAACACAAGCAGAGCTTCGTCTTCGTCTTCGTCTTCGTGCTGAGAATGAAGACATGCAATCCACGCTCAAGCTGACACAAGAGCGCTCACTTTGTCAGAACATTATAGCTTATACTTTTGTGTAGGGTGTAGTGGGGTATCCCATAGGGGGTACAACCCAATTAGGGTTAGTACTTGTACCCACTTCATTCATAGTTCATTCATTCTCGTTTCTATTTCCACATGGTATCGAGCAGGTTCCCTCGTGGGAACTGTTCTTAGGGCCCACCACAATCGAATTTTTTTTTTCCTGCCCGGAGCGCGCCTCGCTTAGGCCTCCTTCGGCCCCGTCGCATCGCCCCTAGCGACCTCCCCTGCGCCGCCCTTGGCGGCCCGTCGCCACCCTACGCGGCCCGTCGACGCCCGTGCGCCGCCCGTCCCGGCCCCGCGCCGCTTTCCGGACCCGTCGCCGCCCGTGCGCTGCCCACCCCGGCCCGTCGCCGCCCGTGCGCTGCCCACCCCAGCCCGTCGCCGCCCGTCCTGGCTCGTCGCCGCCCATGCGCCGCCTGTTCCGGCCCGTCGCCGCCCATACCGGCCCGTGCGCTGCCTGTCCCAGCCCGTCGCCGCCCGGCCCGTCGCCGCCCGTACCGGCCCGTCGCCGCCCTTCGCGGCGTCGCGTGCCGCCCCTACCCGCGGCTATGTCACCTTACCTTCGGCCCCGCCACCCTACCGTGGCTCCGCCGTCTTACCCTACCTGCGGCCCCGGCGCCCTACCTGCGGCCCCGCCGCCTTTACTCTCGGCCCCGTCACCTGCTGCAGCGCCGTCCGCCACCCGAGCCGCTCGAGCCGTTTCACCTGGCCGAGCAACTGACCGCCGCGCCGCCCTGCAGCAGCACAACCGAGCCGCCCAGCGGCAGAGCAGCCGAGCCGCCCAGCGGCAGAGCAGGCGAGCCGCCCAGCGGCCGAGACGCCCAGCAGCCGAGCCGCCCAGCAGCCGAGCCGCCCAGCAGCCGAGCCGCCCAGCAGCCGAGCCGCCCAGCAGCAGAGCCGCCGAGCCGCCCAGCAGCTGAGCCGCCGACCAGCCGAGCCGCCGAGCCGCCCTACTTCCGGACCCCCCGAGCTGCCCATTCTGGTGAGCACAGCGCCTCTTTCACTGCACTGCCCTCACCCTACTGTATGCACTGCTAGTCGTCTGTAGTCATGGCTACCCCTAGTGTCCTCGCTTTTGATGCTCAGGGTCGGGCCATTGCCTTTGAGGTCTGGGTTGATGACCTGCAGCTGTTCTTACAGTGCGATAGGGCAGACGGCCTCTCTCTCTTTGACCTTACCTCTGGCGCTTCCCCTACCCCTGCTGCTGATGCTGACGCCACTATTCGCTCCCAGTGGGCCACGCGCGACGCTGCTGTCAGAACTCTATATAGCTTATACATTTTGTGTAGGCTATAGTGGGGTATCCCATAGGGGGTACAACCCAATTAGGGTTTCCTATTTGTATCACTTCCATTCCTCAGTCATTCATTCTCGTTCTATTCTTCTCATGGTATCGAGCAGGTTCCCCTGTGGGAACTGCGCCTAGGGCCCACCACTCGATTTTTTTTTTTCCTACCCGAAGCGCCCTCATCCCGAGTCGCGCCTTGGGCCATTCTCTCACCGAGCCGCCCTAGCGGCCGACCCTGCTATCGCGCCCCCGCCGCCCTACGCCTTGCGGCCCCAACGCCCTACCCATCGCGGCCTCGCCGCCCTACGCCTCGCGGCACCGCCGCCCTTACCTCGCGGCCCCGTCGCCCTGCTGTCGCGGCCACGCCGCCCTTACATCGCGGCCCCGTCGCCCTGCTGTCGCGGCCCCGATGCCCTACTGTCGCGGCCCCGCCGCCCTTACATCGCGGCCCCGTCGCACTGCTGTCGCGGCCCCGCCGCCCATACATCGCGGCCCCGCCGCCCTGCACTCGAGGCCCCGCCGCCCTTTGATCGCGGACCCGTCGCCCTGCTGTCGCGGCCCCGCCGCCCTTACATCGCGGCCCCGTCGCCCTGCTCTCGCGGCCCCGCCGCCCTTACATCGCGGCCCCGCTGCCCTGCTCTCGCGGCCCTGCCGCCCTTTGATCGCGGCCCCGCCGCCCTGCTATGGCGGCCCTGCCGCCCTTCCCTCCCGGACCCGCCGCCCTACTATCGTGGCCCCGCCGCCCTGAGCCTTGCGGCCTCGCCGCCCTCACCTACGCGGCCCCGCCGCCCTCTCCTACGCGGCCCCGCCGCCCTCACCAACGCGGCCCCGCCGCCCTCATCTACGCGGCCCCGCCGCCCTCACCTACGCGGCCCCGCCGCCCTCACCTACGCGGCCATACCGCCGGGCCGCCCAGCAGCCGAGCCGTCGAGACGCTAGGCCGCCCTACTGCCGAGCCGCCCGACCTGCCCTGCCCGGTGAGCACCGTACCGCGGTCACTGCGTGCCCTTCCCCTACTGCTTGCACTGCTCCACTGTCGTAGTCATGGCTACCCCTAGTGTCCTCGCTTTTGACGATGAGGGTCAAGCCATTGACTTTGAGGTCTGGGTCGACGACCTGCAGCTGTTCTTACAGTGCGATAGGGCGGACGGTCTTTCCCTCTTTGACCTCACCTCTGGCGCCTCTCCTGGCCCTGCTGCTGATGCTGACCCCACTGTTCACTCCCAGTGGGCCACGCGCGACGCTGCTGCACGTCTTGCTGTGCGTCGCCACCTCCCTACCTCCAAGCGTGCGCACTTTAGTCAGTACAAGAGTGCTAGGACCTTGTACGACGCTGTAGTCGCGCGCTACTCCTCCCCTTCCACTGCTGCACTGAGCCGTCTCATTCTGCCGTACCTCTTCCCTGACCTTGCTGCCTTTCCCACCGTCGCTGACCTTATTACGCACCTCCGCACTAGTGACACTTGCTACCGCGCTGCACTCCCTGCTGACTTCTGCGCCGCGAACCCCCCCCCCCCCCCCCCATGTACATCACTCTGTACTTCCTAGTCACTCTCCTCCCTGACTCCCTTCGCGTAGTCAGGGACCACTTTCTCTCAGTCTGTCCCACCACACTCACCGTAGATCTCCTCCAGAAGGCCCTCCTCGCGATAGAGAAGAGCATCGTCGCTGTAGGAGCCTCTCGAGGTGACCCGCGCGCCCCCATCTTTGAGGGGTGTTCTCCCTCCCCCCTGCTGCCCTCTGTCGCCTCTGCTGCTACGGCCGACCTCCTTGGTCTGGAGTCGGTCAGTGCGGCGTCTGCCCCTAGCGGGAGACGCCGCTCTGGCAGGGGCAAGGGGGGCAAGGGAGATGGAGGAGCGGGCGGTGGAGGTGGAGGTGGAGGCGGTGGGGGGAGTGGGGGTGGCGGTGGGAGTGGAGGTGGGGGTGGAGGGGTTGGTGGCAGCAGTGGAGGCGGAGGCGGAGGCGGCGGTGGCGGTGGGAGCGGAGGTGGCAGAGGAGGCGGCGGCGGAGGCGGCGGCGGAGGCGGCGGCGGCAGTGGAGGCGGTGGAGGCGGTGGGGGTGGCGGTGGAGCTGGTCGCGGGTCTTCATAGAGGAGTGGCTCCGGTGGTGGCTCGCGCTAGCTGCAGCAGCGCAGGCGTGCGACCCTGTCCCCTCAGCAGCTCCGTGAGTGGTACACTGCGCGCCAACGGGGTGGGGGCTTTGGTCCGTGCGCCTACATCCTGCGCACCGGCAACCGTGCGGGTGAGCAGTGTGGGGGTGCACACCCCACCCAGCGCTGTTTTGGCCGCCTGACGGACACGTGGCGTCACTAGTTCCCGGAGGCCTCAGAGATCCCTCGCTGGGACGAGCTGTCTAGGGCGGGTGTTGCCATCTTTCATCTTGACTTTGATGCTATTCTCTCTGCCATGTATGCTTTGTCTATTAGTGACGAGGGTGACTGTTACCGGTGTTTCCCGCCCGATCCGGGCATTGAGACTGCTGCTCTAGGTACTGGTGCGGCTGCTGCCCTAGGTGCTTGCGACGCTGCTGCTCTAGGTGCTAGTGTGTCTGCGTCCTCAGGTACTGGTGTGTCTGCGCTCTCAGGTACTACGTCGGCTTCGGCCTCCCTCACCTTCACCCTTGACTCTGGGGCGTCTCGCTCCTTCTTTCGAGACCGCACCACACTCACGCCGCTTAGTCGGCCGGTTGCGGTGTCTCTGGCTGACCCCTCTGGGGGTCCTGTCCTGTCTCGCTACTCCACAGTCCTCCCGTGCCCGGCGGCTCCCTATGGCACCCTGTCTGGTCTCTACCTCCCCTCGATCTCGACGAACCTGGTGAGTGGTGCTGACCTACAGGATGCTGGTATCCACCAGTTCACTCCTGTGCGTCAGCGAGTGACACACTGCACCGAGGCTAGCACAGGCCGACACCTGGCTACGTTCACCCGTCAGCCGGGGTCGAGCCTGTACACCTTGACCACTGCGTCTCCTCCACTTGCTGAGTCTGGAATGGTAGCCACGTCGGGTCAGGTGTTTGCTGCGGCGTCCAGGTCAGGTCCTGAGTCTGCCCCCTCTTCGTGCCATCTCTTGTCTGACGAGACTCTCCTCTCGCACCACCGCCTTGGCCACCCCTCTCTGCTTCGGCTCAGGGGCATGGCCTCCCGTCTTCTTGTGTCTGGTCTCCCCCGGCCCTGGCCCTGCCTCTGTCCCCAATGTCGAAAGGCGCCAGCGTGCTACCCCTCACTCCTCCCAGTTTCCTCCGATAGAGGCCCCGTTGCTAACGCTTCACATGGACGTGTGGGGCCCGGCCCGCGTTAGTGGACAGGGTTACGAGCGCTACTTCCTGCTCGTTGTTGACGACTACTCGCGTTACACCACAGTCTTCCCCTTGCGCAGCAAGGGTGATGTCACTGAGGTGCTGATCGACTGGATCCGCGCAGCTCGTCTCCAGCTCAGGCAGAGCTTTGGCTCGGACTTTCCTGTTCTGCGTCTGCACTCGGACAGAGGCGGAGAGTTCTCCTCTGGCCTTCTGCGACCCTACTGTCGTGCACGAGGCATCCGTCAGACCTTCACGCTTCCGGACTCAGCGCAGCAAAATGGGATTACTGAGCGCCGCATTGGCATGGTCATGGACGTCGCTCGTACGTCTATGATGCATGCGGCTGCCCCCCATTTTCTGTGGCCGTTTGCGGTGAGGTACGTGGCGCATCAGATCAACCTCCACCCCACTGTCTCCAGACCGGAGACCTCCCTAGCCTTGCTGTGGACCGGGAAGGCTCGCGATGCGTCAGCGTTCCGGGTCTGGGGATCTCGGGCGTTTGTCCGGGACTTGTCTGCGGACAAGCTGTCCCCTCGTGCTGCTCCTTGCGTCTTCCTGGGGTTCCCCCCTGATGCGCCTGGGTGGCAGTTCTACCACCCCACCTCTCGCCATGTTCTGCCCTTCCCCCTCAGGCTCCTGCCCCTTCAGGTGTGTCCCAGGTAGACGCAGTCGAGCCTGTTGAGGTCACTGGTGACTCTGGTGCTGCTGGGGGTGCTGAGCCTGGGGGTGCTGGACCTGGGGGTGCGGAGTCTGGGGGTGCTGAGCTTGGGGGTGCTGAGTCTGGGGGTGGTGAGCCTGGAGGTGCTGCGTCTGGGGGTGCTGAGCCAGGGGGTGCTGCGTCTGGGGGTGCTGAGCCTGGGGGTGCTGCGTCTTGGGGTGCTGAGCCTAGGGGTGCTGAGCCTTTGGGTGCTGCGTCTGGGGGTGCTGAGCCGGGGGGTGCTGCGCCTGGGGGTGCTATGCCTGGGGGTGCTGAGCCTGAGGGTACTACGTCTGGGGGCGCTGAGCGTGGAGGTGCTTCTCCTAGAGGTTCTCCGGGTGCTTCGTCTCGTCGGGAGCCACTCTCTCCACAGGAGCTGCGCGAGTGGTTTGCCCGGCGCTGGCGCCGTACTGCTGGTGCTGGAGGTTCTTCGGCTGCTGAGGGTGCTGCGGTCGCGGGTCCCGAAGGTGCTCGTACTGGGAGTGCTGGAGCTGCTGGGCCTGCGGATTCGACTGGAGCTGGTGCTGCTGAGGGTGTTGGCGCTGAGACTACCGCTGGCGGTCTTGTTGGGGGTGCTCCTAGTTCTGCTAGGGGTTCTGGAGCTGCTTGAGGTGCTGCTGGAGCGGGTGCTCCTACTGAGGGTACTAGTGCTGTCCCTGCTGCTTCTGGCGTCGCCACGTGGCCTCGACCGTACTTTGTTCCACTCCTGCACCAGGTTCTTGGTCTTCCACCTTCTACTGGTCCTCATCCTCCCTTAGATTGTCCACAGCCTGTCCCGTCACAGTTACAGTTACAGCCTTCCTCCCCTTTGCCTGCTCCTTCTCCCTACACTGGTCCTACTGGAGGTCTTGCTGAGCGTCATGAGCCTGCGTCCCGCCCTGCGTCGCCTGTCTGTGCTGCTTGCGGTTCGCGTGAGCGTCCTCCTCCTGTCCCTGGCACGCACCGGATGTCTCTGCGTCCGTCCAGTACTCCTCTGCGTGCCCCTTTGCCTTCTCCTCCTGAGTCCTCTCTTCGTGCTGCCAGTCCTACTGTCACGCGTCTCCTTGCTACTGTTGTCACTGACCCTTCTTTCGAGTCCACTGCTGCGTCTGCCCTAGTTGCTGAGCTCGTCGACTTTGCTGCTCGCTGTCGCCTAGACTACGCTGCTAGTCTTGTCGCTGAGTCTGAGTTTGTCTGTCCTCCGTCCGTCGGGGGTGAGTGTGCTCTTGGCACGGACGTCCTTGAGGACAGGTAGGAGGAGTTCCACTGTCTGGCAGCTGCTTCACCTCACCTCGTGTCCGTACTGCTTACCCCTGAGGGAGACCCGGATGCACTTGACATCCCGACTCCGCGCTCTTACGCGGAGGCGATAGAGGGTCCCTACTCCTCTCAGTGGCAGGCAGCTATGGATGCAGAGATGGCTTCCTGGAAGTCCACAAGCACCTACGTTGACGCTGTCCCCCCTCCTCGGGCGAACATCGTCAGTGGCATGTGGATCTTCAGGGTGAAGCGGCCGCCTGGCTCTCCGCCTGTCTTCAAGGCGCGTTACGTGGCTCGTGGCTTCAGTCAGCGGCAGGGAGTTGACTACTTTCAGACCTTCTCCCCTACCCCGAAGATGACCACTCTTTGGGTACGGCTGCACGTTGTTGCTCACCGTGACTACGAGCTGCACTCTCTGGACTGCAGCACAGCTTCCTTGCAGGGCAGCTTGCACGAGGAGATCTGGCTGCGCCGCCCACCTGGCTTCACTGGGTCTTTCCCTCCTGGTACCCAGTGGAGTCTCCGGCGTCAAGTCTACGGTCTCCGCGCCTCGTGAGTGGCACGATACATGGAGGACTACTCTTGCGGCTCTTGGGTTTGCTCCTTCCACTTCCGACCCGTCGCTGTTTCTGCGCACCCACACCTCTCTGCCGCCGTTCTACATCCTTGTGTACGTCGACGACTTGGTCTTTGCCACAGCTGACACTGCTGGACTCGCCTACGTGAAGTCCGAGCTGCAGAAGAGACACACGTGCACAGACCTAGGTGAACTGCGCAGCTACCTTGGCTTGCAGATCACCTGGGACAGAGCACGCCGCACCATTACCCTGACTCAGTCACACATGGTGCAGCAGGTCCTTCAGCGCTTCGGCTTCACGTACTGCTCGCCTCAGGCCACTCCTCTGCCTACTCGCCACTCGCTCTCAGCTCTGCCTTCGGATGAGTCCGTAGAGTCAAGTGGCCCGTACCCAGAGCTTGTTGGCTGCCTCATGTACCTGATGACCTGCACACGCCCTGACCTTGCATACCCTCTTAGCATTCTCGCACGCTATGTTGCTCCTGGGAGACACCGACCAGAGCACATGGCTGCAGCGAAGAGGGTGTTGCGCTACTTGTGCAGTACGTCAGGAATGGGGCTAGTGCTTGGAGGGCGGAGTCCAGTGGTCCTCACTGGGCACGAGGATGCTTCCTGGGCTGACGGCCAGGCTACGCAGCGGTCGTCAGAGAGTTACACCTTCAGCCTTGGTTCCGGCTCTGTCTCGTGGTGGGCTACTCGCTCGTCTTCTGTTTTCGGCTCCTGTTGTGAGGCTGAGATCTACGCCGGGGCCATGGCTGTACAGGAGCCGACCTTGGAGAGCCGCCTCCTTCTCCTCCAGTCCTGTACGTAGACAACAAGGCCATGCTGGCCTTGTGTCGAGAGCAGCGACTAGAGCACGGAACAAAGCACATTGCTCTCCGCTACTTCCTTGCTCGTGAGCTACAGCAGCGTGGACAGTTGCGGCTTGCGTACGTGGCCTCTGAGGCCAACACTGCAGATGTCTTCACCAAGGCTCTTGCGCCTTGTGATTATCAGCGCTTCTGCACTCTGCTGGGTGTTGTGCCCGTCTTGCCTCACTTGCTCTCCTCTTGACCTTGCTTGTACTCTCACACATATATATATATACATATATATATATATATATACCTGCGCTTGCTTGTCTAGCTTTATATGTATGTTTTGTACTCTTGCTTGTGAACTGGCCTTGTGGCCCTGACCTTGTGCTTGGACTGTGTGGTGACTTTGTGATCCACCCTGAGCTTGCTTTGCTTTGCTTGACTGGTCTTGTGACCACATGTTCTCCCCCACTTTGCCTATGGGGGTGTGTCAGAACTCTATATAGCTTATACATTTTGTGTAGGCTATAGTGGGGTATCCCATAGGGGGTACAACCCAATTAGGGTTTCCTATTTGTATCACTTCCATTCCTTAGTCATTCATTCTCGTTCTATTCTTCTCAGCTACTGCACGTCTTGCTGTGCGTTGCCACCTCCCTACCTCCGAGCGTGCGCGCTTTAGTCAGTACAAGAGTGCTCAGACCTTGTACGACGCTGTAGTCGCGCGCTACTCCTCCCCTGCCAGTGCTGCACTGAGCCGTCTCATGCTACCATACCTCTTCCCTGACCTTGCTGCCTTTCCCACAGTCGCTGACCTCATTCCGCACCTCTGCACTAGTGACACTCGCTACCGCGCTGCACTTCCTGCTGACTTCTGCGCCAAGAACCCCCCCCACATGTACATCACTCTCTACTACATAGTCATTTGCCTCCCTGACTCCCTTCGTGTAGTCAGGGACCACTTCCTTTCAATCGGTCCCACCACTCTCACTGTTGACCTCCTCGAGAAGGCCCTCCTAGCGATAGAGAAGAGCATAGTCGCTGTAGGAGCCTCTCGAGGTGACCCGCGCACCCCCATCTTTGAGGGGTGTTCCCCCTCCCCCCTTCTGCCCTCTGTTGCCTCTGCTGCTACGGCCGACCTCCTTGGTCTTGAGTCGGTCTGTGCGACGTCTACCCCTAGCGGGAGACGCCGCCGTGGCAAGGGCAAGGGGGGCAGGGGCGCTGGAGGAGCGAGCGGGGGCGTTGTAGGTGGAGGTGGCGGCGGTGGGGGGAGTGGGGGTGGCGGTGGGAGTGGAGGTGGGAGTGGAGGGGTCGGTGGCGGCAGTGGAGGCGGAGGCGGTGGCGGCGGTGGCGGTGGGAGCGGAGGTGGCGGAGGTGGCGGCGGTGGAGGAGGCGGCAGAGGCGGCGGCAGTAGCGGAGGCGGCGGAGGCGGCGGCGGTGGCGGTGGAGCTGGTCGCGGGTCTTCGCAGAGGAGTGGCTCCGGTGGTGGCTCGCGCCAACAGCAGCAGCGCGGTCGTGAGACCCTGTCCCCTCAGCAGCTCCGTGAGTGGTACACTGCACGCCAGCGGGGTGGGGGCTTTGGTCCGTGCACTTACGTCCTGCGCACCGGCGACCGTGCGGGTGAGCAGTGTGGGGGTGCCCACCCCAGCCAGCGCTGCTTTGGCCGCCTGACAGACGTGTGGCGTCACCAGTTCCCGGAGGCCACTGAGATCCCTCGCTGGGGCGAGCTGTCTAGGGCGGGTGTTGCCATCTATGATCTTGACTTTGATGCTATTCTCTCTGCCATGTATGCTGTGTCTATTAGTGATGAGGGTGACTGTTACCGGTGTTTCCTGCCTGATCCGGGCATTGAGACTGGTGCTCTAGATACTGGTGCGGCAGCTGCCCTAGGTGCTTGCAACGCTGCTGCTCTAGGTGCTAGTGCGTCTGCGTCCTCAGGTACTGGTGAGTCTGCGCTCTCAGGTACTTCGTCGGCTTCGGCCTCCCTCACCTTCACCCTTGACTCTGGGGCTTCTCACTCCTTCTTTCAGGACCGTACCACACTCGGAGACGAAGCAGGGAGGGGTGACCAAGGCGGTGGTGCCAGAGGAGAGTCTCGTGAGACAGGAGGCGACATGAGCAGGGGGCAGACTCAGGACCAGACCTGGACGCTGCAGCAAACACCTGACCCGACGCAGCTACCTGACT
Source organism: Closterium sp. NIES-65 (assembly GCA_948144175.1). Lineage (NCBI taxonomy): Eukaryota > Viridiplantae > Streptophyta > Zygnematophyceae > Desmidiales > Closteriaceae > Closterium > Closterium sp. NIES-65. Next base: position 1,756,266 of record CANXME010000191.1, on the reverse strand, counting down.
AGACGCAGTGACTGGAGGAGACGCAGTGGTCAGTGTGTACACGCTTGCCTCTGGCTGACGTGTAAACGTGGCCAAGAGTCGGCCTGTCCGAGCGTCTGTGCAGTGGGTCACCCACTGACTCGCAGGAGTGAACTGGTGAACCCCCGCATCCTGTAGGTCAGCACCACTCACCAAGTTCGTAGAGAACGAGGGTAGGTAAAGACCAGACAGGGTGCCAGAGGGGGCCGCCGGACACGGGAGGTTAGTGGAGTAGTGAGCAAGGACAGGACCCCCGGAGGGGTCTGCCAGAGAGACTGCAACTGGCCGGCCAAGCGGCTTGAGTGTGGTGCGGTCTCGAAAGAAGGAGCGAGAAGCCCCCGAGTCAAGGGTGAAGGTGTGGGAGGCCGAAGCCAACACAGTACCTTAGAGAGCAGACTCACCAGCACCTGAGGGAGCACACGCACGAGCACCTAGAGCAGCAGCCTCGCTAGCACCTAGAGCAGCAGCCTCACCAGTACCTAGAGCAGCAGTCTCAATGCCCGGGTCGGGCGGAAAACACCGGTAACAGTCACCCTCATCACTAATAGTTACTGCATACATGGCAGCAAGAATAGCATCAAAGTCAAGGTCAAAGACAGCTTCTCCCGCCCTAGAAAGCTCGCCCCAGCAGGGGATCTCAGTGGCCTCCGGGAACTGGTGACGCCAAGCGTCCAACAGGCGGCCAAAGCAGCGCTGGGTGGAGTGCGCACCCCCGCACTGCTCACCTGCGCGGTCGCCGGTGCGTAGGACGTAGGTGCACGGACCAGTATGTCAGAATGTTATCTTATGCTCTAGCCTGTAGTGGGGTGCTCTATAGCGAGTACAACCCTTCTAGGGTTTGCTATTTGTATCCTCATTCCTGCTAGTTCAACCCTCTTCTCTCTTCTAAACTTTCACATGGTATCAGAGCAGGTCGATCCCCTTGGATCGATCCTGTGGGTGGGTTACCACCTCCTCGCTTCCGCTGCAACTATCTTCCACTACTCGCTGAGCCGCACGCCCCCTGGCGTGCGGCGCTTTTTCTTCCCGCCGTGCGCCCCGAGGCGCGCGGCGGTTTTTCTGCACGTCGTGCGCCTCGAGGCGCGCGGCGGTTCTCTGCCCGCTGTGCGCCCCGAGGCGCGCAGCGGGCTTCTGCCCCGTCGTTCGCCGCGTCGCCCTCTGGAGGCGCCGCGACGGGCGACGGGGACCTGTCGCGGCCCCGCCGCCCCACTTCGCGGCCCCGCCGCCTCATGTCGCGGCCCCGCCGCCTCACGTTTCGGCCCCGCTGCCCCATTTCGCGGCCCCGCCACCCTACGTTCGCGGCCCCGCCGCCCCACTTCGCGGCCCCGCCGCCCTTCTGTCGCGGCCCCGCCGCCCCAACTTCGCGGCCCCGCTGCCCTACACCTGCGGCCCCGCCGCCCTACTTGCGCCCTGGCCCCTTTTCCCGTCGCCTGTCGAGGCGACCCTCGGGGGCCGCTTGCGGAGGACTTACCTGGGGAGGGGGGCGAGCGCCGCCATCCCACCCTGCCTACCCGCCATCCAACCCTACTTGTGTTAGGGTTTGGGGGTGGCAAGTAGGGGGTGGCGAGTATGGGGGTGGCACTTCTTCATTCCTCCCTTTGCTCCTCCTCCTCTTTCGTCTCCCACTGCTGCAGCTGTCGCTGAGGGGGGTGGATGTGTGGGAGACTGGGGTTTAGGGTTTAAGGGGGGTGCGTGGGAGTGGAGCTAGCGGTTTAGCAGCGGGTGTGTGCCATGGGGAGTGGGATAGTTTGGGGAAGCTGAATGGAGGTTGCCGTCGTTGTCAGAATGTTATCTTATGGTCTAGCCTGTAGTGGGGTGCTCTATAGCGAGTACAACCCTTATAGGGTTTGCTATTTGTATCCCCATTTTTGCTAGTTCAATCCTCTTTCTTTCTTCTAATTTTGTCAGTCGTGTCGCCAGCAGCACCTCTATTCTGGGGACTTCGCCCGGTATGTGAAAAGAATAAACAGGTTTTAAATGACTAAGTCAGAGTTGGGTACAAATACAACCCTAGAAAGCTGTACCCCATATGTGCTACCCCACTATAGCCTACAAACATGCATCAGTTATAATACTCTGACACACCCCCATAGGCAAAGTGGGGGAGAACAAGGGGTCACAAGACTAGTCAAGCAAAGCAAAGCAAAGCAAGCTCAGGGTGGATCACAAAGTCACCACACAGTCCGAGCACAAGAGCAGGGCCAGAGGCCAGTTCACATGCAGGAGGACAGACATATATATAAAACTAGACAAGCAAGAGCAGGTATATATATATGTCACAGTACAAGTGAAGTCAAGAGGAGAGCAAGTGAGGCAAGACAGGCACAAGACCCAGCTGGGTGCAAAAGCGCTGATGGTCACAAGGCGCGAGTGCCTTGGTGAACACATCAGCAGTGTTGGCCTCAGAGGCCACGTACGCAAGTCGCAACTGACCACGCTGCTGCAGCTCACGAGCAAGGAAGTAGCGGAGAGCAATGTGCTTCGTTCTGTGCTCCAAGCGCTGCTCTCGACACAAGGCCAGCATGGCCTTGTTGTCTACGTACAGCACTGGAGGAGAACGAGGCGGCTCTCCAAGGTCAGTCAGCAGGTAGGTGAGCCAGCGAAGCTCCTGTGCAGCCATGGCCCCGGCGTAGATCTCAGCCTCACAACTGGAGCCGAGAACTGAAGACGAGCGAGTAGACCGCCACGAAACAGAGCCGGAACCAAGGCTGAAGGTGTAACCCTGTGACGACCGCTGCGTAGCCTGGTCGTCAGCCCAAGAAGCGTCCGCGTGGCCTGTAAGGACCACTGGACTCCGCCCTCCAAGCACTAGCCCCATGCCCGACGTACTGCACAGGTAGCGCAATACCCTCTTCGCTGCTGCCATGTGCTCTGGTCGGTGTCTCCCAGGAGCAACATAGCGTGCAAGAATGCTCAGAGGGTATGCAAGGTCAGGTCGTGTGCAGGTCATCAGGTACATGAGGCAGCCAACAAGCTCTGCATACGGACCACTCGACTCTACGGACTCATCCGAAGGCAGAGCTGAGAGTGAGTGGCGAGTAGGCAGAGGAGTGGCCTGAGGCGAGGAGTACGTGAAGCCGAAGCGCTGAAGGACCTGCTGCACCATGTGTGACTGAGTCAAGGTAATGGTGCGGCGTGCTCTGTCCCGAGTGATCTGCAAGCCAAGGTAGCTACGCAGTTCACCCAGGTCTGTGCACGTGTGTCTCTTCAGCAGCTCAGACTTCACGTAGGCGAGTCCAGCAGAGTCCGCTGTGGCAAAGACCAAGTCGTCGACGTACAAGAGGATGTAGAACGGCGGCAGGGAAGTGTCGGTGCGAAAAAACAGCGACGGGTCAGCAGTAGAAGGAGCAAACCCAAGGGCCGCAAGCGTAGTCCTCAGTGTGTCGTGCCACTCACGCGGTGCCTGGCGGAGACCGTAGACTGGCCGTCGGAGGCTCCACTGGGTGCCAGGAGGGAAAGTCCCAGTGAAGCCAGGTGGACGGCGAAGCCAGATCTCCTCGTGCAGGCTACCCTGCAAGAACGCAGTGCTGAAGTCGAGAGAGTGAAGCTCGTAGTCGCGCTGAGCGGCTATGTGCAGCAGCACCCGAAGAGTAGTCATCTTCGGGGTGGGAGAGAAGGTATGAAAGTAGTCAACTCCCTGCCGCTGACTGAAGCCACGAGCGATGTACCGTGCCTTGAAGACAGGTGGAGAGCCCGGCGGCCGCTTCACCCTGAAGATCCACATGCCACTGACGATGTTCGCCCCGGGAGGGGGAACCGCGTCAACGTAGGTGCCTGTGGACTTCCAGGAAGCCATCTCTGCATCCACAGCTGCCTGCCACTGAGAGGAGTAGGGACCCTCTACGGCCTCCGCGTAAGAACGCGGAGTCGGGATGTCTAGTGCATCCGGGTCTCCCTCAGGGGCAAGCAGTACAGACGCGAGATGAGGTGAAGCAGCCGCTAGACACTGTAACTCCTCCTGCCTGTCCTCAAGGACGTCCGTGCCAAGAGCACACTCACCCCCGACGGACGGAGGACAGACAGACGCAGACTCAGCAACAAGACTAGCAGCGTAGTCGAGACGACAGCGAGCAGCAAAGTCGACGAGCTCAGCGACTAGAGCAGACGCAGCAGTGGACTCAAAAGAGGGGTCAGTGACGACAGTAGCAAGCAGACGCGTGACAGTAGGACTGGCAGCACAAAGAGAGTCCGACTCAGGGTCGGCAAGCGCAGGAAGAGAGGACTCAGGAGGAGAAGGCAAAGGGGCACGCAGAGGAGCAGTGGACGGACGCAGAGACATCCGGTGCGTGCCAGGGACAGGAGGAGGACGCTGACGCGAACTGCGACCACTAGCGCGAGCAGCACGAACAGGCGACGCGGGACGAGACGCAGGCTCACGGCGCTCAGCAAGACCTCCAGTAGGACCAGTGTAAGGAGAGGGAGCAGGCAGTGGAGAGGAAGGCTCCAGTAGGGACTGCGACTGGACAGGCGGTGGACCCTCTACCGGAGGAGAAAGACCAAGAACCTGCTGCAGGAGCGGAACGAAGTACGGTCGAGGCCGCGCGGCAGCTCCAGACTCAGCAGGGACAGCACCAGCACCCTCAGCTACAGCACCAGCGCCACCCACAACTCCAGCGGCAGGACCAACAGCAGTAGGCTCAGAACCAACGCCCTCAGCAGCTCCGGCTCCAGGAGGACCCGCAGGTCCAGTAGCGCCGGGACCGGCAGCACCCGCACCCTCGACGGTCGAAGAAGCTCCAGCTCCAGCTCCAGCAGCACCTCCAGACTCAGTAGCACGCCTCCAGCGGCGAGCGAACCACTCGCGCAGCTCCTGTGGAGAGAGGGGCTCCCGGCGAGACGCAGCAGTAGGAAAAACCCCAGGCTCAACAGCTCCAGACGCTGCACCCCCAGGCTCAGCAGCTCCCAGCTCAGCACCCCCAGGCTCAGCAGCTCCCGACCCAGCACCCTCAGACCCAGCACCTCCAGGCACAGCACCCCCCGGCTCAGCACCCCCAGGCTCCGCACCCTCCACAGTAGCACCCTCAGGCCCAGCACCCCCAGCAGTAGCACCCCCAGGCTCAGCACCCCCGCGCACAGCACCCCCAGAGTCAGCACCCCCCGGCTCAGCACCCGCAGCAGCACCAGAGTCACCAGTAACCTCGACCGGGTCAATGGCGTCTACCTGGGACACACCTGAGGGGGCAGGAACCTGAGGGGGGAGGGGGTCTACCGGGGGGGGGAACCGGCACAAGGAAGTCCGGGGGAGGTGGGAGGGAAGGAGTGCGGTAGGGGAAGAGACGGTAGAAGGGGACTGACTCGTCGAACGTGACGTCCTGGGAGGACAGAACACGACGAGAGGAGGGGTGGTAAGACTGCCACCCTGGGGCGTCAGTGGGGAAGCCAAGGAAGACACAGGGAGCGGCACGGGGGGACAGCTTGTCCGCAGACAAGTCGCGGACAAACGCGCGAGATCCCCAGACACGGAACACAGACGCATCGCCAACCTTCCCCGTCCACAGCAAGGCTGGGGACATCGCAGGCCGAGAGACCCGGGGGTGAAGGTTGAGCTGATGCGCCGCGTACCTTAAAAAATCGTGGGTGGGCCCTTAAAAAAACGGTCCTTAGGAGGGACCCGCTCTATACCATGTGAAAAGAATAAACAGGAATGAAATGACTAAGTCAGAGTTGGGTACAAATACAACCATAGAAAGCTGTACCCCATATGTGCTACCCCACTATAGCCTACAAACATGCATCAGTTATAATACTCTGACACGGTAGCCCACTCGTAGCCAGCTGTGCCAGCCGCCTGTGGGTCCGTTGCTCGTCCGCCGCTACTTTAGCCGCGGGGCCTGTTACTCCTGTATTCCGGGGACTTCGTCTGGTAGCCGCTGTGCCAGTCTGCCTCCTGTTGCCCGTGTGTCTGCAGCTTCAGCCGTCGCCTCCTATCTCCTCTCCTCTCACTCTCCCTCCTCCTCGCTTGCCCGTTGTGACTACCACTAGCCTTGCTTATAATTGTGAACTCTAAACTAATGCTTCTTGAACTTGTGCTCAGAATGTGTGGTGACATTGTGATCCACCTTGAGCTTGTACTGCTTTGCTTGCTCTGCTGATTACACCCCACTTTGGCTATGGGGGTGTGTCAGAGTGTTATCTCATGCTCTAGTCTGTAGTGGGGTGCTCTATAGCGAGTACAACCCTTCTAGGGTTTGCTATTTGTATCCTCATTCTTGCTAGTTCAATCCTCTTCTCTCTTCTAAACTTTCACACAACCAACAAATCCTTAAGGGCCTAGTAAGGGCTTCATCAAGAAAGAAAGCATGAAAGTGCAAAACGAGGGCCTGTATTGTAATGTAGTCGTTCGTTTCACTATTGATCGTGTTAGGAAAATTGTTGTTTGTAATGGATATATTTGTGACATGCTGAGGTGGCACGCGACAACAAAGGAACCACCATGGTGGGTGGATGAGATTGACTGCCGGACGCGACGCGCAGCACATAGCTGCTCGCGTGCGATAGGGAATGCATGTGAGTTGGACTGTGGGCCCAGATTCCTAATTCTACCAGTTCGCGCCATGGGCCCGTGGCCCTTTTTGTTTTTTACTACACATTCATTCATCATTTTCATGTGGTTAGGTAATCTCTAGATACGCGTGAAATAATTTTTGTTTCCGAAAAAATCATCCCCGTATGAACGAAATGCGTGAAACATGCAAAACTGCGGAAATACGGGCAGGGATGCATTACTACCTAAATTTCCGACAGCGAAATAGTAAAATACCGTGGCTGCCAAAACGAAACCATGTAAACACGTTGACGCGCGACGCAGCGCCACGACGTAGTCTTTCCACATAGGACGGAATCGTCCAATCACCGCCAATGTAATCTGCTAGCTGGAACAGGTGAGGCATCTGCGTGGCAAACCTCGTGAGAAAAAAAAAGTCATTCACCAACCATAAACAGCCGTATCTATCGTCCGCGACTCTTGTCAGTCGCAAACGCGTCGTTATGTCTGGTGTGGTTGGTACAGCCTGTGGCGGGAAACGATTGTTGGCACCGGACGACCAAACGGGTCTGGTTACACTCGGGCGAGATGGTGCAGTGCTCGACGACACGGCGATCAAAAGCGACTCCGACGAACCTGTCGCGAAGTTCCAGGAGCTCGTCGAGTGGATGCAAGCCATGAAGGCACGGGGCATCCTGCCTGCCGAGTTGTTGCGTAAGAAAGCCAAAAAGGGCAGCATGGCAGAGACGAGTAACAACGGTGGAACAGCTATTCCTACCCCTGCTCCGCCAGTCACTGCGGCTGCTACTCTTCCTTCCGTAACAGAAATTGTACCCTCGGCCCTTAATCTGACTGGGCCGTTAGAAGACGCAACAGAAGGCGCCACGGAGGCCGTGGAGCATCTTAACGCTCACGGCCTCCCAGTTATCTCTCGGGCTCGCACAGGTATGAACCCGTTAGTCTTCTCCCTTTCCTGTTATTTAACTAAGGTTCGTATTCGGCGAATATAGTTTCACGCTGAACCGCAACTCCACATGCATTTACTGTCATGTTTGTTCCTCGCCATGCCTGCCGATGTCTAATCCCGCACCTTGCACTTGTTTTTTTCTTCCACGAACAGAAGTTGCTTCGGTGAGAACACAAGCAGAGCTTCGTCTTCGTCTTCGTCTTCGTGCTGAGAATGAAGACCTGCAATCCACGCTCAAGCTGACACAAGAGCGCTCACTTTGTCAGAACATTATAGCTTATACTTTTGTGTAGGGTGTAGTGGGGTATCCCATAGGGGGTACAACCCAATTAGGGTTAGTACTTGTACCCACTTCATTCATAGTTCATTCATTCTCGTTTCTATTTCCACATGGTATCGAGCAGGTTCCCTCGTGGGAACTGTTCTTAGGGCCCACCACAATCGATTTTTTTTTTCCTGCCCGGAGCGCGCCTCGCTTAGGCCTCCTTCGGACCCGTTGCATCGCCCTTAGCGACCTCCCCTCCGCCGCCCTTGCTCGGCCGTCGCCGCCCTTAGCAGCCCGTCACCACCCTACGCGGCCCGTCGACGCCCGTGCGCCGCCCGTCCCGACCCCGCACCGCTTTCGCGACCCGTCACCGCCCGTGCGCTGCACACCCCAGCCCGTCGCCGCCCGTCCTGGCTCGTCGCCGCCCATGCGCCGCCTGTTCCGGCCCGTCGCCGCCCGTACCGGCCCGTGCGCCGCCTGTCCCGGCCCGTCGCCGCCAGTACCGGCCCGTCGCCGCCCTTCGCGGCGTCGCGTGCCGCCCCTACCCGCGGCTCTGCAGCCTTACCTGCGGCCCCGCCACCCTACCGTGGCTCCGCCGTCTTACCCTACCTGCGGCCCCGCCGCCCTACCTGCGGCCCCGCCGCCTTTACTCTCGGCCCCGTCACCTGCTGCAGCGCCGCCCGCCACCCGAGCCGCTCGAGCCATTTCACCTGGCCGAGCAACCGACCGCCGCGCCGCCCTGCAGCAGCACAACCGAGCCGCCCAGCGGCAGAGCAGCCGAGCCGCCCAGCGGCAGAGCCGCCGAGCTGTCCAGCGGCCGAGACACCCAGCAGCCGAGCCTCCCAGCAGCCAAGCCGCCCAACAGCCGAGCTGCCCAGCAGCAGAGCCGCCGAGCCGCCCAGCAGCTGAGCCGCCGACCAGCCGAGCCGCCGAGCCGCCCTACTTCCGGACCGCTCGAGCTGCCCAGTCTGGTGAGCACAGCGCCTCTTTCACTGCACTGCCCTCGCGCTACTGTTTGCACTGCTAGTCATCTTTAGTCATGGCTACCCCTAGTGTCCTTGCTTTTGACGCTCAGGGTCCGGCCATTGACTTTGAGGTCTGGGTTGATGACCTGCAGCTGTTCTTACAGTGCGATAGGGCAGACTGCCTCTCTCTCTTTGACCTTACCTCTGGCGCTTCCCCTGCCCCTGCTGCTGATGCTGATGCCACTGTTCGCTCCCAGTGGGCCACGCGCGACGCTGCTGTCAGAACTCTATATAGCTTATACATTTTGTGTAGGCTATAGTGGGGTATCCCATAGGGGGTACAACCCAATTAGGTTTTCCTATTTGTATCACTTCCATTCCTTAGTCATTCATTCTTGTTCTATTCTTCTCATGGTATCGAGCAGGTTCCCCTATGGGAACTGCGCCTAGGGCCCACCACTCGATTTTTTTTTTCCTGCCCGAAGCGCCCTCATCCCGAGTCGCGCCTCGGGCCATTCTCTCACCGAGCCGCCCTAGCGGCCGACCCTGCTATCGTGGCCCCGCCGCCCTACGCCTTGCGGCCCCGCCGCCCTACCCATCACGGCCCCGCCGCCCTACGCCTCGCGGCACCGCCGCCCTTACCTCGCGGCCCCGTCGCCCTGCTGTCGCGGCCCCGCCGCCCTTACATCGCGGCCGCGTCGCCCTGCTGTCGCGGCCCCGCCGCCCTTACATCGCGGCCCCGTCGCACTAATGTCGCGGCCCCGCCGCCCTTACATCGCGGCCCCGCCGCCCTGCACTCGAGGCCCCGCCGCCCTTTGATCGCGGCCCCGTCGCCCTGCTGTCGGGGCCCCGCCGCCCGTACATCGCGGCCCCGTCGCCCTGCTGTCACAGCCCCGCCGCCCTTACATCGCGGCCCCGCTACCCTGCTCTTGCGGCCCCGCCGCCCTTTGATCGCGGCCTCGCCGCCCTGCTATCGCGGCTCCACCGCCCTGAGCCTTGCGGCCTCGCCGCCCTCACCTACGCGGCCCCGCCGCCCTCTCCTACGCGGCCCCGCCGCCCTCACCAATGCGGCCCTGCCGCCCTCACCTACGCGGCCCCGCCGCCCTCACCAACGCGGCCCCACCGCCCTCACCTACGTGGCCCCGCCGCCCTCACCTACGCGGCCCTGCCGCCCAAGCAGCCGACCGCCACGCCGCCCGGTACCGGAGCAGCCGAGTCGCCCAGCAGCAGCCGCCGAGCCGCCGGACCGCCGAGACGCAGTGCAGCCGAGCCGCCCAGCCGCCGAGCCGCCCTGCACCCGAGCCGCCCAGCAGCCGAGCCGCCTTGCCGCCGAGCCGCCCGGGAGCCGAGCCGCCCTGCCGCCGGGCTGCCCAGCAGCCGAGCCGCCGTGTCGCTGGGCCGCCCTACTGCCGAGCCGCCCGACCTGCCTTGCCCGGTGAGCACCGTACCGTGGTCACTGCGTGCCCTCCCCCTACTGCTTGCAGTGCTCCAATGTCGTAGTCATGGCTACCCCTAGTGTCCTCGCTTTTGACGCTGAGGGTCAAGCCATTGACTTTGAGGTCTGGGTCGACGACCTGCAGCTGTTCTTACAGTGCGATAGGGCGGACGGTCTTTCCCTCTTTGACCTCACCTCTGGCGCCTCTCCTGCCCCTGCTGCTGATGCTGACCCCACTGTTCGCTCTCAGTGGGCCACGCGCGACGCTGCTGCACGTCTTGCTGTGCGTCGCCACCTCCCTACCTCCGAGCGTGCGCACTTTAGTCAGTACAAGAGTGCTAGGACCTTGTACGACGCTGTAGTCGCGCGCTACTCCTCCCCTGCCACTGCTGCACTGAGCCGTCTCATGCTGCCGTACCTCTTCCCTGACCTTGCTGCCTTTCCCACCGTCGCTGACCTTATTACGCACCTCCGCATTAGTGACACTCGCTACCGCGCTGCACTCCCTGCTGACTTCTGCGCCGCGAACCCCCCCCCATGTACATCACTCTGTACTTCCTAGTCACTCGCCTCCCTGACTCCCTTCGCGTAGTCAGGGACCACTTTCTCTCAGTCTGTCCCACCACACTCACCGTAGATCTCTTCGAGAAGGCCCTCCTCGCGATAGAGAAGAGCATCGTCGCTGTAGGAGCCTCTCGAGGTGACCCGCGCGCCCCCATCTTTGAGGGGTGTTCTCCCTCCCCCCTGCTGCCCTCTGTCGCCTCTGCTGCTATGGCCGACCTCCTTGGTCTGGAGTTGGTCGGTGCGGCGTCTGCCCCTAGCGGGAGACGCCGCTCTGGCAGGGGCAAGGGGGGCAAGGGAGATGGAGGAGCGGGCGGTGGAGGTGGAGGTGGAGGCGGTGGGGGGAGTGGGGGTGGCGGTGGGAGTGGAGGTGGGGGTGGAGGGGTTGGTGGCAGAAGTGGAGGCGAAGGCGGAGGCGGCGGTGGCGGTGGGAGCGGAGGTGGCGGAGGGGGCGGCGGCGGCGGTAGTGGAGGCGGTGGAGGCGGTGGGGGTGGCGGTGGAGCTGGTCGCGGGTCTTCACAGAGGAGTGGCTCCGGTGGTGGCTCGCGCCAGCAGCAGCAGCGCGGGCGTGCGACCCTGTCCCCTCAGCAGCTCAGTGAGTGGTACACTGCGCGCCAACGGGGTGGGGGCTTTGGTCTGTGCGCCTACGTCCTGCGCACCGGCGACCGTGCGGGTGAGCAGTGTGGGGGTGCACACCCCACCCAGCGCTGCTTTGGCCGCCTGACGGATGCGTGGCGTCACCAGTTCCCGGAGGCCTCAGAGATCCCTCGCTGGGACGAGCTGTCTAGGGCGGGTGTTGCCATCTTTGATCTTGACTTTGATGCTATTCTCTCTGCCATGTATGCTGTGTCTATTAGTGACGAGGGTGACTGTTACCGGTGTTTCCCGCCCGATCCGGGCATTGGGACTGCTGCTCTAGGTACTGGTGCGGCTGCTGCCCTAGGTGCTTGCGACGCTGCTGCTCTAGGTGCTAGTGTGTTTGCGTCCTCAGGTACTGGTGAGTCTGCGCTCTTTGGTACTACGCCGGCTTCGGCCTCCCTCACCTTCACCCTTGACTCTGGGGCGTCTTGCTCCTTCTTTCGAGACCGCACCACACTCACGCCGCTTAGTCGGCCGGTTGCGGTGTCTCTGGCTGACCCCTCTGGGGGTCCTGTCCTGTCTCGCTACTCCACAGTTCTCCCGTGTCCGGCGGCTCCCTATGGCACCTTATCTGGTCTCTACCTCCCCTCGTTCTCGATAAACCTGGTGACTGGTGCTGACCTACAGGATGCGGGTGTCCACCAGTTCACTCCTGCGCGTCAGCGAGTGACACACTGCACCGAGGCTAGCACAGGCCGACACCTGGCTACGTTCACCCGTCAGCCGGGGTCGAGCCTGTACACTCTGACCACTACGTCTCCTCCAGTTGCTGAGTCTGGTAGGGTAGCCACGTTGGGTCAGGTGTTTGCTGCGGCGTCCAAGTCTGGTCCTAAGTCTGCCCCCTCTTCGTGCCGTCTCTTGTCTCACGAGACTCTCCTCTGGCACCACCGCCTTGGCCACCCCTCTCTTATTTCGGCTCAGAGGCATGGCCTCCTGTCTTCTTGTGTCTAGTCTCCCCCGGTCCCTCCCTCCCCTTCCTTAGGGCCCTGGCTCTGCCTTTGTCCCCTATGTCGAGGGGCGCCAGCGTGCTGCCCCTCACTCCTCCCAGTTTCCTCTGACAGAGGCCCCGTTGCAGACGCTTCAGATGGACGTGTGGGGCCCGGCCCGCGTCCGTGGACAGGGTCACGAGCGCTACTTCCTGCTCGTTGTTGACCACTACTCGCGTTACACCACAGTCTTCCCCTTGCGCAGCAAGGGTGATGTCACTGAGGTGCTGATCGACTGGATCCGCGTAGCTCGTCTCCAGCTCAGGCAGAGCTTTGGCTCGGACTTTCCTGTTCTGCGTCTGCACTCGGACAGAGGCGGAGAGTTCTCCTCTGGCCTTCTGTGAGCCTACTGTCGTGCACGAGGCATCCGTCAGACCTTCACGCTTCCGGACTCACCGCAGCAAAATGGGATTGCGGAGCGCCGCATTGGCATGGTCATGGACGTCGCTCGTACGTCTATGATGCATGCGGCTGCCCCCCATTTTCTGTGGCTATTTTGTTGAGTGATGCTACCATTCGCATTCACGTCTGTCTGCCTCCCATCATATGTTCGTGCGTTGCATGCGTGTTGTGAGTGTGTGCAGAAATTTGTGTTTTGAGAAGGAGATGCCCGCGATCGGTGGATTGAGAAGAGCGCGGTGCTGTACGACCTCATCCTCCAATCGGTCAACAACGACATGTTCCAGCACATCAAGGATTTGGTGGAGCTCGATGACTCAGGACCGAAGGCGTGGAAGCTGCTACGCGACGTGGTTCAACCCAACACGCTGCCGATGGTGATCGTATTGGAGAAGGAGTTGGCTGCCCTCTCCATGCGGCTGGGAGATGATGTGAAACCGGTCCTTGACAAGATCAAGGACACCTATGCGAGGATGGCAGCGGCGGGCAGCGAAGTGTCGCAGATGCAACAGTGCACCAAGATCATCTCGGTGCTCGACAACTCGTGGGACAACCTCATCCCCACCCTCAACGTTCAGCAGGACAAATGGACGCCTGAGTGGCTACGGCAGCAGATCCTGCAGGAGGACTTCCGCAGGCGCCACACTGGAGGTGGTGCTGCCAACAAAACTGCTGAGGGGTATGGAGCTGCAAGAGGCAGCAGAGGGAGAGGGGGAGGGAGAGGCCGAGGCCGTGGGAGAGGCTTTGGCAGAGGAAGAGGCCGAGGTGACTACAACGAGGGGCATGGAAGCTCTGGTGGCAGGGGGAGCACCCGAATGGAGGGTGCGTGCTGGTACTGCAAGAAGGCTGGACACCCATGGTTCAAGTGTTTCAGCCGGCCTGAAGGATGGGCGCCTCCAGGCATGAAGCCACCAAGTGGTGAACGTGCACGAGGTGGCGCTGTGCAAGGTTCAGGTGCACAAGGTGATGGTGCACAAGGTAAAGCCGACCCTGGATGTTCCTCATGGTTGAGGATATGCAAGGGAGTGGGGGTGATGTGGGTTCAGTTGGGAAGGTTGTGATGCACCCCCTTACTCACTGGGTGATCGATTCAGGTTGCACGAGTCATATGACCCCACGGGCAGATTTGCTTGATGAGGTAAAACCTCCTGGGAAGATCAAGTTTGTGGCTGCCGCTTCAGGTGCTTTGCTCCCTGTGATTGGTGTTGGGAATGCCAAGGTGATGGGAGCCAATGGAGAGCTTGTGGGGCTTGGGAATGTGCTGTTGGTTGAAGGTTTGTCCGCTAACCTTCTTTCTGTGCGTCGGCTGCAGAAGAGCAAGGCTGAAGTTACCTTCGGCCCAACCAGCTGCCGTGCAAAGCTTGGGAAGTTGCTGCTGTGGAACTTGGAGGAGAAGAGCAGCTGCATCAAGGACCTATGGCAGCTGCCCATCATCCCTTGGAAGGGGAAACCACCAGCAACAGCAAAGGCAGCGGGAGCGGCTAAAGCAACTGCGGGAGGAGAGGGGTCTGCACCAACTGCTGCGGCCATGGATGCAGTCAAGAAGGTACAGCAGCCACAACAGCCACATGGTGAGGTGCTTGCTGGTGTGGATGCGACAGCTGCATGGGCAAAGGCTTCATCTGGGAGTGGTGAGGCTGATTGGGAGACGTGGCATGAGAGGCTGTGCCATGTGAACATTCCTATGCTGCAGAAGCTGGTTAAGGATGGGTGCTTGAATGGGCTGGAGGTGAAGGGGGGAGCAAAAGAGATTGGGAGCTGCCCTACCTGCCTTGAGACCAAATTCACAAAGTTTCCCTTCAGCAGCAGCACAGGACCAGCCAAGGCACCACTTGCACTAGTGCACATGGATGTGGTGGGCCCCACGAGGGCCCTTTCTCTCTCGGGCAGCCGCTACTTCTTGACCATTGTGGACGACCACACACGTGCGGTGTGGGTGTACCCTCTCAAGACTAAGGGGGAGGTGGCAGCGGCTGTTCTTAAGAACTGGATGCCGAGAGCACAAAGGGAGAGCGGACACAAGGTGAAGGTGATCCGCACTGACAACGGAGGAGAGTTCATCGGCGCTGATTTTGAGAAGGATCTGAAGCGGAAGGGGATCCAGCATCAACTCACAGTGCCTTACAACCCTCAGCAGAATGGCGTGGCTGAGCGGTTCAACCGGACCCTGCAGGAAGGTGCTCGCACTCTCCTTGGGCGTGCAGGGCTGCCGGATCCGTTTTGGGTGACAGCACTGCGGCAGGTCGTTGTTGTGAAGAACCGGGTGCTGGCGACTGTGGGGGACAAGCAATGGGTCCCCTACACCAAGTGGTATGGGAGTGCGCCTGCAGTCAACATGCTGAGAACTTATGGCTGCATGGTGGTGTTTCATGTGCCTAAGGAGAAGAGGGGAAAACTGGAAGCTTCTGGGAGATGGGGTGTGCACTTGGGGCTTGCTAAGGATCACAAGGGCTGGCTGATTTGGGACTTGACCAGCCAGCAGCTGACTGTGTCAAGGGATGTGAAGTTCCTTGAGTCTTTGTACTACAAAGAGTGGAAGCAGCAGCAGAAGCTTCCTACGACACCGCTAATTGTCGAAGCCGATGAGGTGCAACGGCCTTCGAGGCAGGTGGAGGTTTGTGTCTCCAAGGAGGAGATCTCTGGGGTGACTGATGATGGGGGAGAACCTGAGGTGGAGCAGCAGCAGCAGCAGGAGGAGCAAGGTGCTCCACAAGGTGCCGGACGTACGGCTGACCGTCCTAGGAGGGATGTGCGCCCTCCTAACTGGCTGACCTATCCGAGCTTTGGCAAGCCAAAGGTGGTAAGGGCTGGGAGTGTGGCTGAGCAGTGTGATGAGGAGGAGATAGCACACTGCTACTGGACAGTCGTTCCCGAGCCCAAGACGCTAGCTGAAGCATTGAGCGGGCCGGATGCTGAAAAATGGAAGCAGAGTGTGAAGGAGGAGTATGACTCTCTGCTGGAGAACAAGACATGGGAGCTGTGTGAGCTGCCACCTGGAAAGAAGGCCATTTCTTCCAAGCTGATCTTCAGGCATAAGTACGGACCAGATGGGGAGCTAACCCGCTACAAGTCAAGGCTTGTGGCTAAGGGGTTTCAGCAGACAAAGGGGAAGGATTATGACGAGATCTTTGCTCCTGTGGGGAAAGGCACAACATTGAAAGTGTCACTGGCAATGGCAGCAAACCGTGGATGGCGGGTGAAGCAGATGGACATCACCACCGCCTTCCTCAATGGGATCATTCTGGAGGAGCTGTAAATGTTACAGCCTGAGGGTTTGGATGATGGGAGCGGCAGGATGTGCAGGCTGAAGAAGGCCATCTATGGCCTGAAGCAGGCTCCTCGTGCATGGTACCACAAGCTAGAGGAGACTCTGCTGGCTGGGGGGTTCAAGAAGAGTGAGTATGACCACAACCTGTTCCTGCTGCAAGAGAAAGAGCGGTTTCTCATGCTCCTGGTGTATGTGGACGACATCCTGTTCTTCTCTGAGTCGTCTGCAATGATTGAGCGTGTGGAGGAGATGGTGGAGATGCATTTCAAGTGTTCCAAGATGGGAGATGTGAAGTACTACCTGGGGATGTATGTGGAGAGGGACCTTGACAAGGGAGTGTTGAGGTTGCACCAGAGGAGGTATTGTGAGGGGCTGGCTGAGAAGTATGGGCTACAAGATGGAGGAAAGCCAGCCACCCCACTGCCTTCGGGGTTCACTGTGGAGCCCTGTGCTGATGAGGAGGTGGTGGGTGAGAGTGACAGGAAACTTTTTCATTCCATGGTTGGGGCACTCAACTATGCGGCTAACCACACACGGCCTGACATTGCCTTTGCAACATCCAGGCTTGCTAGTGTGGTTTCACGCCCCAGTCATGAGCAGCTGGAAGCGGCCAAGAGGTTGGTCCGCTATGTGAGCGCTACGGCATCAGTGGGCTTGGAGTACAGTGCTGTGCGACAGAGGCTGCAGAGGGGTGCAGCTGATTTGAGCAAGGGGGAGATGCTCCTGACTTGCTATACCGACGCCAGCTTCAACTCTGTGAAGGCGGATGGCACCAGCATTGGAGGCTATGTGTGCCTGTTTGGAGGAGGTGCAGTGAGCTGGCGCAGCAAGAAGCAGAACGAGGTGGGGCAGTCCTCCTGTGAGACAGAGTACATGGCCCTGCATCATGGGGCAAAGGAGGTGGTGTGGCTGAGGCGTTTGTTGGAGGAGATTGGAGTTGGTCACAGGGAGCCGACTGTGATTTTCTGTGACAATGAGTCAGCGGTGAAGCTAGCGAAGAATGCTTGTCTTCATGGGCTGACCAAACACATCAGGCCTAAGTGGCATTGGGTGAGGAGGCTCCTGGACAAGGAGGTGCGACTGGAGATTGTGAAGACCCATCAGCAGGCGGCTGACATTCTCACCAAGCGCCTGGCTGAATCTGAGCATTGGAAGGGCATGAAGCTTGCGGGGATGAGTGTGCATTGAGGTTGCATGCTTGAGCTATGACATGTGAAATGATGGTTGGCAGCCAGAGGGGGAGTTTGTTGAGTGATGCTACCATTCGCATTCACGTCTGTCTGCCTCCCATCATATGTTCGTGCGTTGCATGCGTGTTGTGAGTGTGTGCAGAAATTTGTGTTTTGTGCGGTTTGGTTTTTCTGATTGTGTGTGTGTGAATGTTATTTGGCTTGAGCAGATATCTGAAGTGACTCCTCTGCTCAAGAGCTTTCCGAGGAACCAAGTATCGCTTCAATCGGAGCACGAACAAGAAAGTTACGAACGTTGGAGTTCGTATGCTTTTGATATTTGGTTGTGGTGACTATGGGAAGTTGTGGGGTTGACTCAATATGGGGTACAGACTTTTGAGGGTTGGGAAATTCGTCTTTTCTACTGTAGTTGCTGCCAAATGGTTGGGAGAAACCAAACCAGGCTGGCAAGTGTGGCCAAGTTGGGTTGAGGTGGATTGTGGAGGTTGGGATAGTGACAAAGGTCAAAGTTGGGTTGCCTATGGGGAAGGGAATTGTATGGCATGGGGTTTCCTTGGTTGGGGACTCTCTTGGGACCTTCCCTCTCGTCCTCCTCATCCCATCCTACCTGGTTTAGTGCTACTCTAACTCTCTTGTGTGGAACTCTTGAGAACTTGTGAAACTATTGTGAGTGAATTAAGTTTCTATGTGGCAGCATACCCCCTGGTGCGCCGAGAAGCATAACTCGAGATTTACTCCACCTTTCGATACGATTCAAATTGGGAATGATAGCCACGGACAAGGGCTATAACATACTCGAGTTTGCGACGATTCTAACAGTGCACTTTTCGTCGACAACGTTTCTTGTGAAGTCGCGGTTTCTGTCCAGAATTTCAAGCCAACGATTTTGAGAAATTTTAGCCACCTAATCTTCGTAGACTCCATCCTTAGTCTCTAACATGTTTGCGGTGAGGTACGCTTTGTTCCACTCCTCCAGCAGGTTCTTGGTCTTCCACCTTCTACTGGTCCTCCTCCTCCCTCAGAATGTCCACAACCTGTCATGTCATAGTTACCGCTACAGCCTTCCTCCCCTTTGCCTGCTCCTTCTCCCTACACAGGTCCTACTTGAGGTCTTGCTGAGCGTCGTGAGCCTGCGTCCCGCCCTGCGTCGCCTGTCCGTGCTGCTCGCGGTTCACGTGAGCGTCCTCCTCCTGTCCCTGGCACGCACCGGATGTCTCTGCGTCCGTCCACTGCTCCTCTGCGTGCCCCTTTGCCTTCTCCTCCTAAGTCCTCTCTTCCTGCTCTTGCCGACCCGGAGTCGGACTCTCTTCGTGCTGCCAGTCCTACTGTCACGCGTCTCCTTGCTACTGTTGTCACTGACCCTTCTTTCGAGTCCACTGCTGCGTCTGCCCTAGTTGCTGAGCTCGTCGACTTTGCTGCTCGCTGTCGCCTAGACTACGCTGCTAGTCTTGTCGCTGAGTCTGAGTCTGTCTGTCCTCCGTCCGTCGGGGGTGAGTGTGCTCTTGGCACGGACGTCCTTGAGGATAGGCAGGAGGAGTTCCTGTGTCTAGCAGCTGCTTCACCTCACCTTGTGTCCGTACTGCTTACCCCTGAGGGAGACCCGGATGCACTTGACATCCCGACTCCGCGCTCTTACGCGGAGACGATACAAGGTCCCTACTCCTCTTAGTGGCAGGCAGCTATGGATGCAAATATGGCTTCCTGGAAGTCCATAGGCACCTACGTTGACGCTGTCCCCCCTCCTCGGGCGAACATCGTCAGTGGCATGTGGATCTTCAGGGTGAAGCGGCCGCCTGGCTCTCCGCCTGTCTTCAAGGCGCGGTACGTGGCTCGTGGCTTCAGTCAGCGGCAGGGAGTTGACTACTTTCAGACCTTTTCCCCTACCCCGAAGATGACAACTCTTCGGGTACTGCTGCACGTTGCTGCTCACCGTGACTACGAGCTGCACTCTCTGGACTTCAGCACAGCTTTCTTGCAGGGCAGCCTGCACGAGGAGATCTGGCTGCGCCGCCCACCTGGCTTCACTGGGTCTTTCCCTCCTGGTACCTAGTGGAGTCTCCGGCGTCCAGTCTACGGTCTCCGCCAGGCGCCTCGTCAGTGGCACGATACACTGAGGACTAATCTTGCGGCTCTTGGGTTTGCTCCTTTCACTGCCGACCCGTCGCTGTTTCTGCGCACCCACACCTCTCTGCCGCCGTTCTACATCCTCGTGTACGTCAACGACTTGGTCTTTGCCACAGCGGACACTGCTGGACTCGCCTACGTGAAGTCCGAGCTGCAGAAGAGACACACGTGCACAGACCTGGGTGAACTGCGCAGCTACCTTGGCTTGGAGATCACCCGGGACAGAGCACGCCGCACCATTACCCTGACTCAGTCACACATGGTGCAGCAGGTCCTTCAGCGCTTCGGCTTCACGTACTCCTCGCCTCAGGCCACTCCTCTGCCTACTCGCCACTCGCTCTCAGCTCTGCCTTCGGATGAGTCCGTAGAGTCAAGTGGCCCGTACCCAGAGCTTGTTGGCTGCCTCATGTACCTGATGACCTGCACACGCCCCGACCTTGCATACTCTCTTAGCATTCTCGCACGCAATGTTGCTCCTGGGAGACACCGACCAGAGCACATGGGTGCAGCAAAGAGGGTGTTGCGCTACGTGTACAGTACGTCGGGCATGGGGCTAGTGCTTGGAGGGCGGAGTCCAGTGGTACTCACTGGGCACGCGGACGCTTCCTGGGCAGACGACCAGGCTACGCAGCGGTCGTCACAGAGTTACACCTTCAGCCTTGGTTCCGGCTCTGTCTCGTGGCGGGCTAATCGCTCGTCTTCTGTTCTCGGCTCCAGTTGTGAGGCTGAGATCTACGCCGGGGCCATGGCTGCACAGGAGCTTCTTCTGGCTCACCTACCTGCTGACCGACCTGGGAGAGCCGCCTCGTTCTCCTCCAGTCCTGTACGTAGACAACAAGGCCATGCTGGCCTTGTGTCGAGAGTAGCGACTGGAGCACGGAACAAAGCACCTTGCTCTCCGCTACTTCCTTGCTCGTGAGCTACAGCAGCGTGGACAGTTGCGGCTTGCGTACGTGGCCTCTGAGGCCAACACTGCTGACGTGTTCACCAAGGCTCTTGCGCCTTGTGATTATTAGCGCTTCTGCATTCAGCTGGGTCTTGTGCCCGTCTTGCCTCACTTGCTCTCCTCTTGACCTTGCTTGTACTCTCACATATACATATACCTGCGCTTGCTTGTCTAGCTTTATATGTATGTTTGTACTCTTGCTTGTGAACTGGCCTTGTGGCCCTGACCTTGTGCTCGGAATGTGTGGTGACTTTGTGATCCACCCTGAGCTTGCTTTGCTTTGCTTGACTGGTCTTGTGACCACATGTTCTCCCCCACTTTGCCTATGGGGGTGTGTCAGAACTCTATATAGCTTATACATTTTGTGTAGGGTATAGTGGGGTATCCCATAGGGGGTACAACCCAATTAGGGTTTCCTATTTGTATCACTTCCATTCCTTAGTCATCCATTCTCGTTCTATTCTTCTCAGCTGCTGCACGTCTTGCTGTGCGTCGCCACCTCCCTACCTCCGAGTGTGCGCGCTTTAGTCAGTGCAAGAGTGCTCAGACCTTGTACGACGCTGTAGTCGGGCGCTACTCCTCCCCTGCCACTGATGCACTGAGCCGTCTCATGCTACCATACCTCTTCCCTGACCTTGTTGCCTTTCCCACAGTAGCTGACCTCATTGCGCACCTCCGCACTAGTGACACTCGCTACCGCGCTGCACTTCCTACTGACTTCTGCGCCAAGAACCCCCCCCACATGTACATCACTCTCTACTACATAGTCACTCGCCTCCCTGACTCCCTTCGTGTAGTCAGGGACCACTTCCTCTCAGTCGGTCCCACCACTCTCACTGTTGACCTCCTCGAGAAGGCCCTCCTAGCGATAGAGAAGAGCATAGTCGCTGTAGGAGCCTCTCGAGGTGACCCGCGCACCCCCATGTTTGAGGGGTGTTCCCCCTCCCCCCTTCTGCCCTCTGTTGCCTCTGCTGCTGCGGCCGACCTCCTTGGTCTTGAGTCGGTTGGTGCGGCGTCTACCCCTAGCGGGAGACGCCGCCGTGGCAAGGGCAAGGGGGGCAGGGGTGCTGGAGGAGCGAGCGGGGGCGTTGGAGGTGGAGGTGGCGGCGGTGGGGGGAGTGGGGGTGGCGGTGGGAGTGGAGGTGGGAGTGGAGGTGGGAGTGGAGGGGTCGGTGGCGGCAGTGGAGGCGGAGGTGGCGGCGGCGGTGGCGGTGGGAGCGGAGGTGGCGGAGGTGGCGGCGGTGGAGGAGGCGGCGGAGGCGGCTGCAGTAGCGGAGGCGGCGGAGGCGGTGGCGGTGGCGGTGGAGCTGGTCGCGGGTCTTCGCAGAGGAGTGGCTCCGGTGGTGGCTCGCGCCAACAGCAGCAGCGCGGTCGTGAGACCCTGTCCCCTCAGCAGCTCCGTGAGTGGTACACTGCACGCCAGCGGGGTTGGGGCTTTGGTCCGTGCACTTACGTCCTGCGCACCGGCGACCGTGCGGGTGAGCAGTGTGGGGGTGCACACCCCACCCAGCGCTGCTTTGGCCGCCTGACAGACGCGTGGCGTCACCAGTTACCGGAGGCCACAGAGATCCCTCGCTGGGGCGAGCTGTCTAGGGCGGTTGTTGCCATCTATGATCTTGACTTTGATGCTATTCTCTCTGCCATGTATGTTGTGTCTATTAGTGATGAGGGTGACTGTTACCGGTGTTTCCTGCCTGATCCGGGCATTGAGACTGGTGCTCTAGGTACTGGTGCGGCTGCTGCCCTAGGTGCTTGCGACGCTGCTGCTCTAGGTGCTAGTGCGTTTGCGTCCTCAGGTACTGGTGAGTCTGCGCTCTCAGGTACTTCGTCGGCTTCGGCCTCCCTCACCTTCACCCTTGACTCTGGGGCTTCTCACTCCTTCTTTCAGGACCGTACCACACTCACGCCGATTAGTCGGCCGGTTGCGGTGCCTCTGGCTGACCCCTCTGAGGGTCCTGTCCTATCTGCCTTTTCCACAGTCCTCCCGTGTCCGGCGGCTCTGGTCTCTACCTCCCCTCGTTTGCTACGAACTTGGTGAGTGGTGCTGACCACCAGGATGCGGGAGTACACCAGTTCACTCCTTCGCGTCAGCGGGTGACGCACTGCACAGAGGCGAGCACAGGCCGACACCTGGCTACGTTTACCCGTCAGCCGGGGTCGAGCCTGTACACACTGACCACTGCGTCTCCTCCCGTTGCTGAGTCTGGTAGGGTCGCTACGTCTGGCTAGGTGTTTGCTGCAGCGTCCAGGTCTGGTCCTGACTCTGCCCCGTGTTCGTGTCGTCTCCTGTCTCACGAGACTCTCCTCTGGCACCACCGCCTTGGTCACCCCTCTCTGCTTCAGCTCAGAGGCATGGCCTCCCGTCTTCTTGTGTCTGGTCTCCCCCGGTCCCTTCCTCCCCCTCCTCAGGGCCCTGGCCTTACTTTTGTCCCCTGTGACAAGGGGCGCCAGCGTGCTGCCCCTCACTTCTCCCAGTTTCCTCCGACAGAGGCCCCGTTGCAGACGCTTTACATGGACGTGTGGGGCCCAGCCCGCGTCCGTGGACAGGGTCACGAGCGCTACTTCCTGCTCGTTGTTGACGACTACTCGCGTTACACCGCAGTCTTCCCCTTGCGCAGCAAGGGTGATGTCATTGAGGTGCTGATCGACTGGATCCGCGCAGCTCGTCTCCAGCTCAGGCAGAGCTTTGGCTCGGACTTTCCTGTTCTGCGTCTGCACTCGGACAGAGGCGGAGAGTTCTCCTCTGGCCTTCTGCGAGCCTACTGTCGTGCACGAGGCATCCGTCAGACCTTCACGCTTCCGGACTCACCGCAGCAAAATGGGATTGCTGAGCGCCGCATTGGCATGGTCATGGACGTCGCTCGTACGTCTATGATGCATGCGGCTGCCCCCCATTTTCTGTGGCCGTTTGCGGTGAGGTACGCGGCGCATCAGATCAACCTCCACCCCAGGGTCTCCAGACCGGAGACCTCCCCAGCCTTGCTGTGGACGGGGAAGGTTGGCGATGCGTCGGCGTTCCGGGTCTGGGGATCTCGGGCGTTTGTCCGCGACTTGTCTTCGGACAAGCTGTCCCCTCTTGCTGCTCCTTGCGTCTTCCTGGGGTTCCCCCCTGATGCGCCTGGGTGGCAGTTCTACCACCCCACCTCTCACCATGTTCTGTCCTCCCAGGACGTCACGTTCGACGAGTCGGTCCCCTACTACCGCCTCTTCCCCTACCGCACTCCGTCCCTCCCCCCGCCCCCGCTCTTCCTTGTACCAGGTCCCCCCCAGGTAGACCGCCTCCCCCCTCAGGGTCCTGCCCCTTCAGGTGTGTCCCAGGTAGACACAGTCGAGCCTGTCGAGGTCACTGGTGACTCTGGTGCTACTGGAGGTGCTGAGCCTGGGGGTGCTGGGCCTGGGGGTGCGGAGCCTAAGGGTGCTGAGGCTGGGGGTGCTGAGCCCGGGAGTACTACGCCTAGGGGTGCTGAGCCTTGGGGTACTGAGCCTGGGGGTGCTGAGTTTGGGGGTGCTACGCCTGGGGGTGCTGGGCCTGGGGGTGCTGAGCCTGGGGGTGCTGAGCCTGCGGGTGCTGAGTCTGGGGGTGCTACGCCTAGGGGTGCTGAGCCGGGAGGTGCTGAGCCTGGAGGTTCTCCGGGTGCTTCGTCTCTGCGGGAGCCACTCCCTCCACAGGAGCTGCGCGAGTGGTTTGCCCGGCGTTGGAGGCGTTCTACTGGTGCTGGAGGTTCTTCGGCTACTGAGGTTGATCTGATGCGCCGCGTACTTGTGCAGTAGGTCGGGCCTGGGGTGAAGGTTGATCTGATGCGCCGCGTACCGAACCGCAGAAGGCCACAGAAAATGGGGGCCAGCCGCATGCATCATGGACGTACGAGCGACGTCCATGACCATGCCAATGCGGCGCTCAGCAATCCCATTTTGCTGTGGAGAGTCCCGAAGCGTGAAAGTCTGGCGGATGCCTCGTGCACAACAGTAGGCTTGCAGAAGGCTAGAGAAGAACTCTCCGCCTCTGTCAGAGTGCAGACGCGGAACAGGAAAGTCCGAGCCGAAGCTCTACCTAAGCTGGAGACGAGCTGCGCTCAAGTCGATCAACACCTCAGTGACATCACCCTTGCTGCGCAAGGGGAAGACTGTGGTGTAACGCGAGTAGTCGTCAACCACCAGCAGGAACTAGTGCTCGTGACCCTGTCCACGTATGCGGGCCGGGCCCCACACGTCCATGTGAAGCGTCTGCAGCGGGGTCTCTGTCAGAGGAAACTGGGAGGAGTGAGGGGCAGCTCGCTGCCGCCCCTGTACACAGGGGACGCAGGTAGGGCCAGGCCCAGGAGGAAGGGGAGGGAGGGACCGGGGAAGACCAGAGACAAGGACACAGGAGGCCATGCCTCGGAGACGAAGCAGGGAGGGGTGACCAATGCGGTGGTGCCAGAGGAGAGTCTCGTGAGACAGGAGGCGACACGAGCAGGGGGCAGACTCAGGACCAGACCTGGACGCTGCAGCAAACACCAGACCCGACGCAGCTACCTGACCAGACGCAGTGACTGGAGGAGACGCAGTGGTCAATGTGTACACGCTTGCGCCTGGCCGACGTGTAAACGTGGCCAAGTGTCGGCCTGTCCAAGCGTCTGTGCAGTGGGTCACCTACTGACTCGCAGGAGTGAACTGGTGAACCCCCGCATCCTGTAGGTCAGCACCACTCACCAAGTTCGTAGAGAACGAGGGGAGGTAAAGACCAGACAGGGTGCCAGAGGGGGCCGCCGGACACGGGAGGTTAGTGGAGTAGTGAGCAAGGACAGGACACCCGGAGGGGTCTGCCAGAGAGACTGCAACTAGCCGGCCAAGCGGCTTGAGTGTGGTGCGGTCTCGAAAGAAGGAGCGAGAAGCCCCCGAGTCAAGGGTGAAGGTGTGGGAGGCCGAAGCCAACGCAGTACCTGAGAGAGCAGACTCACCAGCACCTGAGGGAGCACACGCATGAGCACCTAGAGCAGCACCCTCGCTAGCACCTAGAGCAGCAGCCTCACCAGTACCTAGAGCAGCAGTCTCAATGCCCGGGTCGGGCGGAAAACACCGGTAACAGTCACCCTCATCACTAATAGTCACTGCATTCCTGGCAGCAAGAATAGCATCAAAGTCAAGGTCAAAGACAGCTTCTCCCGCCCTAGAAAGCTCGCCCCAGCGGGGGATCTTAGTGGCCTCCGGGAACTGGTGACACCAAGCGTCCGTCAGGCGGCCAAAGCAGCGCTGGGTGGAGTGCGCACCCCCGCACTGCTCACCTGCGCGGTCGCCGGTGCGTAGGACGTAGGTGCACGGACCAGTATGTCAGAATGTTATCTTATGCTCTAGCCTGTAGTGGGGTGCTCTATAGCGAGTACAACCCTTCTAGGGTTTGCTATTTGTATCCTCATTCCTGCTAGTTCAACCCTCTTCTCTCTTCTAAACTTTCACATGGTATTAGAGCAGGTCGAGCCCCTTGGATCGATCCTGTGGGTGGGTTACCACCTCCTCGCTTCCGCTGCAACTATCTTCCACTACTCGCTGAGCCGCACGCCCCCTGGCGTGCGGCGCTTTTTCTTCCCACCGTGCGCCCCGAGGCGCGCGGCGGTTTTCTGCCCGTCGTGCGCCCCGAGGCGCGCGGCGGTTCTCTGCCCGCTGTGCGCCCCGAGGCGCTCGGCGGGCTTCTGCCCCGTCGTTCGCCGCGTCGCCCTCTGGAGGCGCCGCGACGGGCGACGGGGACCCGTCGCGGCCCCGCCGCCCCACTTCGCGGCCCCGCCGCCTCATGTCGCGGCCCCGCCGCCTCACGTTGCGGCCCCGCTGCCCCATTTCGCGGCCCCGCCACCCTACGTTCGCGGCCCCACCGCCCCACTTCGCGGCCCCGCCGCCCTTCTGTCGCGGCCCCGCCGCCCCAACTTCGCGGCCCCGCCGCCCTACACCTGCGGCCCCGCCGCCCTACTTGCACCCCGGCCCCTTTTCCCGTCGCCTGTCGAGGCGACCCTCGGGGGCCGCTTGCGGAGGACTTACCTGGGGAGGGGGGCGAGCGCCGCCATCCCACCCTGCCTACCCGCCATCCCACCCTACCTGTGTTAGGGTTTGGGGGTGGCAAGTAGGGGGTGGCGAGCATGGGGGTGGCACTTCTTCATTCCTCCCTTTGCTCCTCCTCCTCCTTCGTCTCCCACTGCTGCAGCTGTCGCTGAGGGGGGTGGATGTGTGGCAGACTGGGGTTTAGGGTTTAAGGGGGGTGCATGGGAGTGGAGCTAGCGATGTAGCAGCGGGTGTGTGCCATGGGGAGTGGGATAGTTTGGGGAAGCTGAATGGAGGTTGCCGTCATGTCGCCAGCAGCACCTGTATTCCGGGGACTTCGTCTGGTAGCCCAGTCGTAGCCAGCTGTGCCAGCCGCCCGTGGGTCCGTTGCTCGTCTGCCGCTACTTTAGCTGCGGGGCCTGTTGCTCCTGTTTTCCGGGGACTTCGTCTGGTAGCCGCTGTGCCAGTCTGCCTCCTGTTGCCCGTGTGTCTGCAGCTTCAGCCGTCGCCTCCTATCTCCTCTCCTCTCACTCTCCCTCCTCCTCCTCGCTTGCCCGTTGTGACTACCACTAGCTTTGCTTATAATTGTGAACTCTAAACTAATGCTTCTTGAACTTGTGCTCAGAATGTGTGGTGACATTGTGATCCACCCTGAGCTTGTACTGCTTTGCTTGCTCTGCTGATTACACCCCACTTTGGCTATGGGGGTGTGTCAGAGTGTTATCTCATGCTCTAGTCTGTAGTGGGGTGCTCTATAGCGAGTACAACCCTTCTAGGGTTTGCTATTTGTATCCTCATTCTTGCTAGTTCAATCCTCTTCTCTCTTCTAAACTTTCACACAACCAACAAATCCTTAAGGGCCTAGTAAGGGCTTCATCAAGAAAGAAAGCATGAAAGTGCAAAACGAGGGCCTGTATTGTAATGTAGTCGTTCGTTTCACTATTGATCGTGTTAGGAAAATTGTTGTTTGTAATGGATATATTTGTGACATGCAGAGGTGGCACGCGACAACAAAGGAACCACCATGGTGGGTGGATGAGATTGACTGCCGGACGCGACGCGCAGCACATAGCTGCTCGCGTGCGATAGGGAATGCATGTGAGTTGGACAGTGGGCCCAGATTCCTAATTCTACCACTTCGCGCCATGGGCCCGTGGCCCTTTTTGTTTTTTACTACGCATTCATTCATCATTTTCCTGTGGTTAGGTAATCTCTAGATACGTGTGAAATAATTTTTGTTTCCGAAAAAATCATCCCCATATGAACGAAATGCGTGAAACATGCAAAACTGCGGAAATACGGGCAGGGATGCATTACTACCTAAATTTCCGACAGCGAAATAGTAAAATACCGTGGCTGCCAAAACGAAACAATGTAAACACGTTGACGCGCGACGCAGCGCCACGACGTAGTCTTTCCACATAGGACGGAATTGTCCAATCACCGCCAATGTAATCTGCTAGCTGGAACAGGTGAGGCATCTGCGTGGCAAACCTCGTGAGAAAAAAAAAGTCATTCACCAACCATAAACAGCCGCATCTATCGTCCGCGACTCTTGTCAGTCGCAAACGCGTCGTTATGTCTGGTGTGGTTGGTACAGCCTGTGGCGGGAAACGATTGTTGGCACCGGACGACCAAACGGGTCTGGTTACACTCGGGCGAGATGGTGCAGTGCTCGACGACACGGCGATCAAAAGCGACTCCGACGAACCTGTCGCGAAGTTCCAGGAGCTCGTCGAGTGGATGCAAGCCATGAAGGCACGGGGCATCCTGCCTGCCGAGTTGTTGCGTAAGAAAGCCAAAAAGGGCAGCATGGCAGAGACGAGTAACAACGGTGGAACAGCTATTCCTACCCCTGCTCCGCCAGTCACTGCGGCTGCTACTCTTCCTTCCGTAACAGAAATTGTACCCTCGGCCCTTAATCTGACTGGGCCGTTAGAAGACGCAACAGAAGGCGCCACGGAGGCCGTGGAGCATCTTAACGCTCACGGCCTCCCAGTTATCTCTCGGGCTCGCACAGGTATGAACCCGTTAGTCTTCTCCCTTTCCTGTTATTTAACTAAGGTTTGTATTCGGCGAGTATAGTTTCACGCTCAACCGCAACTCCACATGCATTTACTGTCATGTTTGTTCCTCGCCATGCCTGCCGATGTCTAATCCCGCACCTTGCACTTGTTTTTTTCTTCCACAAACAGAAGTTGCTTCGGTGAGAACACAAGCAGAGCTTCGTCTTCGTCTTCGTCTTCGTGCTGAGAATGAAGACCAGCAATCCACGCTCAAGCTGACACAAGAGCGCTCACTTTGTCAGAACATTATAGCTTATACTTTTGTGTAGGGTGTAGTGGGGTATCCCATAGGGGGTACAACCCAATTAGGGTTAGTACTTGTACCCACTTCATTCATAGTTCATTCATTCTCGTTTCTATTTCCACATGGTATCGAGCAGGTTCCCTCGTGGGAACTGTTCTTAGGGCCCACCACAATCGATTTTTTTTTTCCTGCCCGGAGCGCGCCTCGCTTAGGCCTCCTTCGGCCCCGTCACATCGCCCTTAGCGACCTCCCCTCCGCCGCCCTTGCTCGGCCGTCGCCGCCCTTAGCAGCCCGTCACCACCCTACGCGGCCCGTCGACGCCCGTGCGCCGCCCGTCCCGACCCCGCACCGCTTTCGCGACCCGTCGCCGCCCGTGCGCTGCCCACCCCAGCCCGTCGCCGCCCGTGCACTGCCCACCCCAGCCTGTCGCCGCCCGTCCTGGCTCGTCGCCGCCCATGCGCCGCCTGTTCCGGCCCGTCGCCGCCCGTACCGGCCCGTGCGCCGCCTGTCCCGGCCCGTCGCCACCAGTACCGGCCCGTCGCTGCCCTTCGCGGCGTCGCGTGCCGCCCCTACCCGCGGCTCTGCAGCCTTACCTGCGGCCCCGCCACCCTACCGTGGCTACGCCGTCTTACCCTACCTGCGGCCCCGCCGCCTTTACTCTCGGCCCCGTCACCTGCTGCAGCGCCGCCCGCCACCCGAGCCGCTCGAGCCATTTCACCTGGCCGAGCAACCGACCGCCGCGCCGCCCTGCAGCAGCACAACCGAGCCGCCCAGCGGCAGAGCAGCCGAGCCGCCCAGCGGCAGAGCAGCCGAGCTGTCCAGCGGCCGAGACGCCCAGCAGCCGAGCTGTCTAGGGCGGGTGTTGCCATCTTTGATCTTGACTTTGATGCTATTCTCTCTGCCATGTATGCTGTGTCTATTAGTGACGAGGGTGACTGTTACCGGTGTTTCCCGCCCGATCCGGGCATTGAGACTGCTGCTCTAGGTACTTGTGCGGCTGCTGCCCTAGGTGCTTGCGACGCTGCTGCTCTAGGTGCTAGTGCGTTTGCGTCCTCAGGTACTGGTGAGTCTGCGCTCTCAGGTACTTCGTCGGCTTCGGCCTCCCTCACCTTCACCCTTGACTCTGGGGCTTCTCACTCCTTCTTTTGGGACCGTACCACACTCACGCCGCTTAGTCGGCCGGTTGCGGTGTCTCTAGCTGACCCCTCTGAGGGTCCTGTCCTGTCTGCCTTCTCCACAGTCCTCCCGTGTCCGGCGGCTCTGGTCTCTACCTCCCCTCGTTCTCTACGAACTTGGTGAGTGGTGCTGACCTACAGGATGCGGGAGTACACCAGTTCACTCCTGCGCGTCAGCAGGTGACGCACTGCACAGAGGCGAGCACAGGCCGACACCTGGCTACGTTTACCCGTCAGCCGGGGTCGAGCCTGTACACACTGACCACTGCGTCACCTTCCGTTGCTGAGTCTGGTAGGGTCGCTGCGTCTGGCCAGGTGTTGGCTGCAGCGTCCAGGTCTGGTCCTGACTCTGCCCCGTGTTCGTGTCGTCTCCTGTCTCACGAGACTCTCCTCTGGCACCACCGCCTTGGTCACCCCTTTCTGCTTTGGCTCAGAGGCATGGACTCCCGTCTTCTTGTGTCTGGTCTCCCCCGGTCCCTTCTTCCCCCTCCTCAGGGCCCTGGCCCTACTCTTGTCCCCTGTGTCGAGGGGCGCCAGCGTGCTGCCCCTCACTCCTCCCAGTTTCCTCCGACAGAGGCCTCGTTGCAGACGCTTTACATGGACGTGTGGGGCCCAGCCCGCGTCCGTGGACAGGGTCACGAGCGCTACTTCCTGCTCGTTGTTGACGACTACTCGCGTTACACCGCAGTCTTCCCCTTGCGCAGCAAGGGTGATGTCACTGAGGTGCTGATCGACTGGATCCGCGCAGCTCGTCTCCAGCTCAGGCAGAGCTTTGGCTCGGACTTTCCTCTTCTGCGTCTACACTTGGACAGAGGCGGAGAGTTCTCCTCTCGCCTTCTACGAGCCTACTGTCATGCACGAGGTATCCGTCAAACCTTTACGCTTCCGAACTCTCCGCAGCAAAATGGGATTGCTGAGCGCCGCATTGGCATGGTCATGGACGTCGCCCGTACGTCGATGATGCATGCGGCTGCCCCCCATTTTCTGTGGCCGTTTGCGGTGAGGTACGCAGCGCATCAGATCAACCTTCAGCCCAGGGTCTCCTGGCCGGAGACCTCCCCAGCCTTGGTGTGGACGGGGAAGGTTGGTGATGCGTCGGCGTTCCGGGTTTGGGGATCTCGGGCGTTTGTCCGCGACTTGTCTGCGGACAAGCTGTCCCCTCGTGCTGCTCCTGGCGTCTTCCTGGGGTTCCTCCCTGATGCGCCTGGGTGGCAGTTCTACCACCCCACCTCTCGCCATGTTCTGTCCTCCCAGGACGTCACGTTCGACGAGTCGGTCCCCTACTGCCGCCTCTACCCCTACCGCACTCCGTCCCTCCCCCCGCCCCCGCTCTTCCTTGTACCAGGTCCCCCCCAGGTAGACCCCCTCCCCCCTCAGGGTCCTGCCCCTTCAGATGTGTCCCAGGTAGACGCAGTCGAGCGTGTTGAGGTCACTGGTGACTCTGGTGCTGCTGGAGGTTCTGAGCGTGGGGGTGCTGGGCCTGGGGGTGCGGAGCCTAAGGGTGCTGAGGCTGGGGGTGCTGAGCCTGGGAGTACTACGCCTAGGGGTGCTGAGCCTTGGGGTACTGAGCCTGGGGGTGCTGAGTTTGGGGGTGCTACGCCTGGGGGTGCTAGGCCTGAGGGTGCTGAGCCTGGGGGTGCTGAGCCTGGGGGTGCTGAGTCTGGGGGTGCTACGCCTAGGGGTGCAGAGCCAGGAGGTGCTCCGCCTAGAGGTTCTCCGGGTGCTTCATCTCTGCGGGAGCCACTCCCTCCAAAAGAGCTGCGCGAGTGGTTTGCCCGGCGTTAGAGGCGTTCTGCTGGTGCTGGAGGTTCTTCGGCTACTGAGGGTGCTGTTGTTGCGGGTCCCGGAGGTGCTCGTACTGGGAGTACTGGAGCGGCTGGGCCTGCGGGTGCGACTGGAGCTGGTGCTGCTGAGGTTGTTGGAGCTGAGACTACTGCTGGCGGTCCTGCTGTGGGTACTCCTGGTGCTGCTGGAGGTTCCGGCGCTGCTCGAGTTGCTACTGGAGCTAGTGCTCCTGCTGGGGGTACTGGTGCTATCCCTGCTGCTTCTGGCGTCACCACGCGGCCTCGACCGTACTTCGTTCCGATCCTGCAGTAGGTTCTTGGTCTTCCACCTTGTACTGGTCCTCCTCCTCTCTTAGAGTGTCCATAGCCTGTCCTGTCACAGTTACAGTTGCAGCCTACCTCCCCTTTGCCTGCTCCTTCTCCCTACGCTGGTCCTACTAGAGGTCTTGCTGAGCGTCGTGAGCGTGCGTCTCGCCCTACGTCGCCTGTCCGTCCTGCTCGCGCTAGTGGTCGTGGTTCGCGTCCGCGTCCTCCTCCTGTCCCTGGCACGCACAGGATGTCTCTGCATCCGTCTACTACTCCTCTGCGTGCCCCTTTGCCTTCTCCTCTTAAGTCCTCTCTTCCTGCTCTCGCCGACCCGGAGTCGGACTCTCTTCGTGCTACCAGTCCTACTGTCACGCGTCTCCTTGCTACTATCGTCACAGACCCTTCTTTCGAGTCCACTGCTGCGTCTGCCCTAGTTGGTGAGCTCATCGACTTTGCTGCTCGCTGTCGCCTAGACTACGCTGCTAGTCTTGTCGATGAGTCTGAGTCTATCTGTCCTCCGTCCGTCGGGGGTGAGTGTGCTCTTGGCACGGACGTCCTTGAGGACAAGCAGGAGGAGTTCCCATGTCTGGCAGCTGCTTCACCTCATTTCGTGTCCGTACTGCTTACCCCTGAGGGAGACCCGGATGCACTTAACATCCCGACTCCGCGCTCTTACGCGGAGGCGATAGAGGGTCCCTACTCCTCTCACTGGTAGAGAGCTATGGACACAGAGATGGCTTCCTGGAAGTCCACAAGCACCTACGTTGACGCTGTTCCCCCTCATGGGGCCAACATCGTCAGTGGCATGTGGATCTTCAGGGTGAAGCGGCTGCTGGGTTCTCCGCCTGTCTTCAAGGCGCGTTACGTGGCTCGTGGCTTCAGTCAGCGGCAGGGAGTTGACTACTTTCAGACCTTCTCTCCCACCCCGAAGATGACAACTCTTCGGGTACTGCTGCACGTTGTTGCTCCCCGTGACTACGAGCTGCACTCTCTCGACTTCAGCACAGCTTTCTTGCAGGGCAGCCTACACGAGGAGATCTGGCTGCGCCGCCCACCTGGCTTCACTGAGTCTTTCCCTCCTGGTACCCAGTGGAGTCTCCGGCGTCCAGTCTACGGTCTCCGCCAGGCGCCACGTGAGTGGCACGACACACTGAGGACTACGCTTGCGGCTCTTGGGGTTGCTCCTTCTATTGCCGACCCGTCGCTGTTTCTGCGCACCGACACCTCTCTTCCGCCGTTCTACATCTTCGTGTACGTCGACGACTTGGTCTTTGCCACAGCTGACACTGCTGGACTCGCCTACGTGAAGTCCGAGCTGCAGAAGAGACACACGTGCACTGACCTGGGTGAACTGCGCAGCTACCTTGGCTTGCAGATCACCCGGGACAGAGCACGCTGTACCATTACCCTGACTCATGGTGCAGCAGGTCCTTCAGCGC
Organism: Closterium sp. NIES-65; assembly: GCA_948144175.1. Taxonomy (NCBI): domain Eukaryota; kingdom Viridiplantae; phylum Streptophyta; class Zygnematophyceae; order Desmidiales; family Closteriaceae; genus Closterium; species Closterium sp. NIES-65. The sequence goes on along the minus strand of CANXME010000191.1, from coordinate 1,722,996 downwards.
TTCGGCTTCACGTACTCCTCGCCTCAGGCCACTCCTCTGCCTACTTGCCACTCACTCTCAGCTCTTCCTTCGGATGAGTCCGTAGAGTCGAGTGGCCCGTATCCAGAGCTCGTTGGCTGCCTCATGTACCTGATGACCTGCACACGACCTGACCTTGCATACCCTCTTAGCATTCTTGCATGCTATGTTTCTCCTGGGAGACACCGACCAGAGCACATGGCTGCAGCGAAGAGGGTGTTGCGCTACTTGTGCAGTACGTCAGGCATGGGGCTAGTGCTTGGAGGGCGGAGTCCAGTGGTCCTCACAGGGCACGCGGACGCTTCTTGGGCTGACGACCAGGCTACGAAGTGGTCGTCACAGGGTTACACCTTCAGCCTTGGTTCCGGCTCTGTTTCGTGGTGGGCTACTCGCTCGTCTTCTGTTCTCGGCTCCAGTTGTGAGGCTGAGATCTACGCCGGGGCCATGGCTGCTCAGGAGCTTCGCTGGCTCACCTACCTACTGACCGACCTTGGAGAGCCGCCTTGTTCTCCTCCAGTCCTATACGTAGACAACAAGGCCATGCTGGCCTTGTGCCGAGAGCAGAGACTGGAGCACAGAACAAAGCACATTGCTCTTCACTACTTCCTTGCTCGTGAGCTACAGCAGCATGGTCAGTTGGGGCTTGCGTACGTGGCCTCTGAGGCCAACATTGCTGATGTTTTCACCAAGGCACTTCCGCCTTGTGATCATCAGCGCTTCTGCACTCAGCTGGGCCTTGTCCCTGTCTTGCCTCACTTGCTCACCCCTTGACCTTGTTTGTACTGTTACATATATGTATATATATATATATCTGCTCTTGCTTGTCTAGCCTTATATATATATGTACTCCTGCATGTGAACTGGCCTTGTGGCCTTGAACTTGTGCTCAGAATGTATGGTGACGTTGTGATCCACCCTAAGCTTGCTCTGCTTTGCTTTGCTTGACCAGTCTTGTGACCCCTTTGTTCTACCCCACTTTGCCTATGGGGGTGTGTCAGAACATTATAGCTTATACTTTTGTGTAGGCTGTAGTGGGGTATCCCATAGGGGGTACAACCCAATTAGGGTTAGTACTTGTACCGACTTCATTCATAGTTCATTCATTCTTGTTTCGATTTCCACACACTCGACCTCCAAACCGCCCTGGACGATAAGGAGGCTGCATACGTAGTGCTCAATCTGCGCTACGACGAGTTGTCCGCTCTGGTCGTTGCACTTCGGCAGCAAATCATCAACAACGGCGAGGAGCAAAGGCAAACCCTGAACTTTGCGCTGATCCCGTCTTTCGAATTGCAGCAGTTACCACGTGACCAGAACGGCAACATCTTGGTCCCTACAACACTTGAACAAGACCATTTGTTTTCAGTGAGTTTGTTCGCGGTTCTGTTTTGAGATAGGATATACTTCCTATAATTGTTTGATAATGTTTAACCAATCGCATCTCCCTGTCTTTCTTTTATTAACACTATCACCCGGAATGCCCTGACAGCAGAAAAAGGCGTTTGAGGCTTTCACGTTCATGACGACCGCCGCGCCTGCATGGAGGATGAAGTTCTACCCTCTGTGGCCCGAGCTGAGAGAAATGATGGCAGAGAAGTACGCGGAAGCTGGCGTGGGGAAGGACATATTCTACTATGTCATCTGCATGTTCCCTGGAAAGGAAAACCTGGCCATGCGCAAGGCGTCAGAGCGGCGGAGCAATTACAACGGCGACATCAAGACTTACGGGCGCGGCCCGGGCGGGTGCGTCCCAGAGAGTAAATGGAAGGAGTTGGCGGACGAAGGAGTGGCGCCGCAGTGCAGCAGGTCCCCTTCGGAGTGGACCGTGTTCTACCTTCATGGTACGTGTGTCGTCGTCTGTTTGTTAAGGCCTCTGTTAATGCCATGGTTTTGTATTTTGCAGCAACGTGTATTGTTTGTATTCATCGTTTCCTGTTTGTTTTAACAGCACACTTTGGTTCCAACTGGCACTTCAACACTGCAACGTGTAGGCCGTTTGCCAACCGGGCATTCAAACTCGTCCTGCTGCGCGGTTTTGGGAGCAAAAAGGCGACAACGATCATGGTGAAGTTCCCTCCAGTTGGCTACGCCTTGAATGTGGTGAGTGAGTCGCTATTCCAGGGGAGGGTTTAAGGTCATAACCGCCAGTCCGTGAAGACTCATTTTGGTTGCTTTTCTTGATGCAGGTGGAATGGCCTCTGGCAAATGCCAGAGGGCGAGTGAACCCTGCACTTGACGGTTCCGAGACCGTGAACCAGCAGAACGTCGAGGTGAAGATCGGGCACCTGGTCACCTGGATTAGGGAGACATACGAGAACGGAGACACCGCGATCTGGGACCCGGTTGCTCCTGCTGGCTTCAGGTTGTCCCCCAACGTGAAGCTATTGATTGAGGGTTATGAGTCTCAGGTGTTCCCTGCAGGATTACCCTAGGAAATTGGATGCTAAGAGTATTTTATTTAGCATGAGGTTGGAGTGGTTATTACATGACTGCTAGGGTTACAATGCTAATCTTCAATGATAATGCATCTCTGAAATAACGTGTTGTCAAATGCTCTGGAGCCGTATACTTAATATGAACAATCGTAGCTATTGAATCGATTTATCAAAAACACACTATCTAATATTTTTTAAGATTATGGATGTTGAATACAGTACAGTCACTGTACCACAATGTTCTCATATATAAACCCGACTACAATCACAGGGCATGCGAACAGTAACGGAATGTTACTTCGATTCTAGCTCTTATTAACAATTCGTTAGACAAAGTAGCCCCTTCGTCATCGACTCGCCAAAGCGACTCGGATGGACAAAGCTGCACTCTAAATCGCCACACAGCGATACAAACGACCCCTACAGATTACACGTGTACGCAGTCATGATGATCCACGCCAACTCCCGCTCATATTCAGTGTTGACTGCGATTGACAACACGGCTGCAACCGAGTTCGAACGTGCTGAACTAGACTCTACAGTGACGCGTGTAATCAGACGCAATCCCCTGATCCACAGCAGGTACGATCCACAGTCTATTTGGGAACAACCCATCTACTATGTACGAGGTGGACGGGAAACTGAAGGAGAGGCATCACAATTAACCCAAACTTCCCCAACCCACCCCAACACACTCGGTTTTTTCCGATGGCGGCCGTCTACTCCTGGCTTCTTTGTGAGTGCCTTGGGTCATGGCATAGCATTGCCTCTCGTACCGCTGGCCAGAGCCTCCCTGCCGCATCAGGTAGACTCGCCGAGTCGACACATCTGACGACATCATGATGCAATGGTCAAGTTACAGCTCGCGCGGTGCCGAGTTGTTCGTTATGCTCGTTCCGCTCATGCTCGTTCCGCTCATGCTCGTTCTGCTCATGCTTGTTCCGCCCGTCCTCATTCCGCTCATCCTCGTTATGCTCATGCTCATTCCGCTCGTGCTCATTCCGCTCATCCTCGCTCAGTTCCGCGCATGCTCGCTGTGCTCATCCTCGTTCCCCTCATGCTAGCTCCGTTCCGCTCTTGCTCGCTCCGCTCATGCTCGCTCCGCTTATGCTCGCTCCGCTCATGCTCGCTCCGCCCATGCTCGTGGTGCACTCATGGAGTTGATTTCTTCATGGATCTCATAAATCTGTATCTTGTCCGCTCAACCGCTTGGCTTTCACGAACAAATTCTCAGCTATTTTCCCGCTTCCAACATTTTCGGGAACCCGATTGTCAAATTGCTACCACAGATTCCTCTATCAGTGAGGCATGAGTGAAAAGGGGGTGACTAGACCGTAAAGAGCGTGAGTATAATGAAACGTCTTATGGCTGTTGGCGAGGCTTTGGCTGCTGCTGGCATGGGCGACTCGGAGCGCAACGCCTTTGCGGTGGGTGGTGCAATGGTGGAGCTGGGAAAGGATGCTGCTGCTGCCAAGGCGTACCTGATGGTAAGGGAGAGAAATATTTGGAACTGGAAATACGGTGATACAGACCAGGTGTCATTTCTGTAACGTAATCTTTTCACTATCATAGCCACTTTTACTGCTCTCCTGCCATCCGCCCTCTCTTTTATCTCCTTAGGCCTATTTGCCTCATATTGCTACCGTATTCCCTCGCTTCCTTTCAGCTTTGCCCTCCAATCTGCCTTGACTATTCTGTGACTATTTACAATCCTCCACCCTTCGTCAAACTTCCCCTCCTCCCCTCCAACCCCCCTCCAACCCCCCTCCCTTCCAATCTTGTGTTAGTTGATTCACGCATGCATGTTGTGTACCACATTCGTGCTCATCTTTTGAGGCGCCTCAAAAGCAATCTTGTGTCAGTTGATTCACGCTTGCATGCAGTGTACCACGTTTGCGCTCATCTTTTGAGGCGCCTCAAAAGCAATCTTGTGTTAGTTGACTCACGCATACATGCTGTGTACCACGTTCGCGCTCATCTTTTGAGGCGCCTCAAAAACAATCTTGTGTCAGTTGATTCACGCATACATGCTGTGTACCACGTTCACGCTAATCCTCTGGTGCATGGGCATCTCCTTATCCCGCCTCATCACTCGCATCCACTGCACCTTGCTGGCTGCCAAGAAGCTGCTTCAATAGCTGAGGACTGAGATTTAGAGGATTAAGGCTGCTAGTATGTCAATTCTGGTGCGAATTTCTTTGATTCTGCACAAGTAGGTTGAGACAGCGAAGCACAACATGTGATGCACACACTGTATACTGTGACCTTCCATCCTCAACCCCATCTCCATGACCTCATCCTGGTTCCAGCTGTGCCCTCTCTGCTCCATTATTCCACTTGCATTTTCATATCTCATTAGTGAGCTGGTCAACGTTGTTCTGCCACTGCTCTGTTAACGAGCTGGAACATGGAGTGAGTGATTATACAGTAACCATCACTGATCTTTGAATCACGCACCAACAGCCCCCGCCTCTGTCTTTTTTTCTGCAGGTAGTGTCTTGCTCCCGCCTTACATATGCAGCACATCAAGCCATCCCTCTTTGTGCCTGGAACGCAGTCTGCGGTATCTGGAGTTACAGAAGGGTGCAGCAAGAGCTCCACAAGTTGTGGCAGCAGCAGGAGCAGCTGAAGGAGGAGTTGGCTGCATGGTTGAGGCTGGTGGCAGAGGAGAATGAGGCATGGGACGCGGCAAGGTCAAATGGAGTGCAGGGACTGGTTGGGAGTACGGCAGAGACATAGCAAGAAGTGGGGCAGGAGTGGAGGCAGGAATTGGACGATGCAGGGAGCAGATGGACAGAGAAAATGAAGCCAGTGTAGTTTTGAGGTGCCTCAAAACGATGCAGTGAGCAGATGGGCGGAGAAAATGGAGGTAGTGGCGCATGCATTGCGGCAGGAGCTGAGGCACGAGGTGGATGGGTTGTGTGCTGCAATGAGCGAGAGCAAAGAAGGGTTGCGTGCTGCAACAAGCAAGAGCAAAGAAGGGTTGCGTGCTGCAACGAGCGAGAGCAAAGAAGGGTTGCGTGCTGCAACGAGCGAGAGCAAAGAAGGGTTGCGTGCTGCAATGAGCGAGAGCAAAGAAGGGTTGCGTGCTGCAACGAGCAAGAGCAAATAAGGGTTGCGTGCTACAGCGAGCGAGAGCAATGAAGGGTTGCATGCTGCAGCGAGGTAGAGCAAAGAAGGGTTGCGTGCTGCAACGAGCGAGAGCAAAGAAGGGTTGCGTGCTGCAACGAGGGAGAGCAAAGAAGGGTTGCATGCTGCAACAAGGGAAAGCAAAGAAGGGTTGCGTGCTGCAACGAGGGAGAGCAAAGAAGGGTTGCGTGCTGCAACAAGGGAGAGCAAAGGAGGGTTGCGTGCTGCGACGAGGGAGAGCAAAGAAGGATTGCGTGCTGCGACGAGGGAGAGCAAAGAAGGATTGCGTGCTGCGACGAGGGAGAGGAAAGAAGGATTGCGTGCTACGACGAGGGAGAGCAAAGAAGGGTTGCGTGTTGCGACAAGGGAGAGCAAAGAAGGGTTGCGTGCTGCGACGAGGGAGAGCAAAGAAAGGTTGCGTGCTGCGATAAGGGAGAGCAAAGAAGGGTTGCGTGCTGTGACGAGGGAGAGCAATGAAGGGTTGCGTGCTGCGACGAGGGAGAGCAAAGAAGGGTTGCGTGCTGCGACGAGGGAGAGCAAAGAAGGGTTGCGTGCTACGACGAGCGAGATCAAAGAAGGGTTGCGTGCTGCGACGAGGGAGAGCAAAGAAGGGTTGCGTGCTGCGACGAAGGAGAGCAAAAAAGGGTTGCGTGCTGCGACAAGGGAGAGCAAAAAAGGGTTGCGTGCTGCAACGAGGGAGAGCAAAGAAGGGTTGCATGCTGCGAGGAGCAAGAGCAAAGAAGGGTTGCGTGCTACGACGAGCGAGAGCAAAGAAGGGTTGCGTGCTGCGACGAGCGAGAGGACAGAAGGGTTGCGTGCTGCAACGAGCGAGAGGAAAAAAGGGTTGCGTGCTGCAATGAGCGAGAGCAAAGAAGGGTTGCATGCTGTAGTGCTGATGTGGCCTCAGGGAAGGACATTGTGTTTCAAGCCTGGTTATCAGATTGATGATCGCTTGTCGAATTTTCCGATCCGATTCAGGTATGCTTGGAAATGCCTGCTGGGTAACTTCTTTTGCTTGTACTATGGCAGCTTTTCATTTATCCAAAGAAGCAAGTTTTGTTATCCTGGACTTCAGTTTCTTATTGATGCAGGCAGAGCACTGCTTGAGTTGATTATGCCCCCCCCAGCAAGGATGAACCACATATCAGAACGTCGTCTAAACTACATGAATTGCCCAACGCCTGTTATACCATTTATGTTTGAAGTGAGTTGATGCAATAAATTCTTATCTCTCATATCTTCTCCCACTTGCGGGAACCACCTTTCGTCTCTCAACACATTTTCCCCCTTTTATTGGTCCCCACTTCTCTTGTGTTCTACTCGTGATCCTTGGCCTTGTTTGTCTTCCCCAATATCTTCTCTGTGGATTGCTTCCTTGGTGCCTGCAGGACAAAATCCAGCAACGTGGGTGGATTAAAGGTAGCAGGGCAGGAAATCAAACCTGGAGATGCGTGGAGCGAGAGGGTGCGAGACCAGGGAGACGTTTGTCACCCAGATTCTTTTGAAGTATGTGAATAGATGGGCCTACCATGGCATGATCGAAGGGTACGAGATAGGCTGTTGGGTGCATTACAGGACAATTGAAGAGTGCGAATGGTGCAGAATTGAAAACGAGAAATTATTTTACATTTTTTTCACATCCCCTGCCTGACTGACCCCTTTGGCACCTCAGGATGAGGAGCGATAGCGGCTGGTGGAGCAGTGGGAGGATGGATTTGAGCGAGTGCAGGGGAGGAGAGAACAGAGGGTGGCACAGCTGAGGAGGTCAAGGGGAATGGGGCGGATGAGGTAGCACGAGATGAAGGCAGGGCGGAGCAAGACGGGGTGGATGTGGGAGGAGAAAGTGGGTTACGTTGAGAATGAGGGGCATGGCATGGTGTACCGAGGGCTTCACAGCTCAGTAGGAATGTAGGAGGGAAGAACGGGAAGGGCAGTTAGCCAATGAGGCGATCAGCCTTGTACCTAATGCAATGATGTGATGAGGATGGTTAACAATGAGTGCTAATGTCATCAGCATTGGAATGTATCTACTGAACAGGACTTACCGGTAGGATAATTAACTAGTCTTAAATGCAATTGAAATATGGGAAGGGAAGGGCAGTTGAAAGGGGGAATGGAATTGAGAAAATGGGATGAGATGCGAAGGGAAGGGAACGGAAGGGAAGAGAGGGTGCGAAACGACGGGCCCGCTTGGACTTCGGCAGGCCCCTCGAGTGTGAGAAAGAGACCCCCCCGAGTGTGAGAAAGCGACCCCCCCCCCGAGTGTGAGAAAGTGACCCCCCCGAGTGTGAGAAAGCGACCCCCCCACTTGTGAGAAAGCGACCCCCACGAGTGTGAGAAAGTGACCCCCCCAAGTGTGAGAAAGCGACCACCCCAAGTGTGAAAACAGCGACCCCCTCGAGTGTGAGAAAGCGACCCCCCCGAGTGTGAGAAAGCGGGCCCGTCAAGTGCGAGAAGCGGGCAAGCTGAGTGTGAGAAAGCGGGTAAACCAAGTGTGAGAAAGCGGGCAAGCCGAGTGTGAGAAAGCGGGCCCACCCGAGCAGCAAAGGGAAAGCATGACAATATGTCTGAGGGGAGGGAGTGGTAGTGGGAGTATTCTGTCGATCGTGACGAGTTAAAGCCGGCGGCCCAAATTGTTCATGCTTTTAAAAGTTGACTTGAGGCAGTTTTTTTGGTGTAGGCTTTGGCGAGAGTTTCCGATTTCGTCTAGATTCGTTTTTTTCGCGAGACCCAGCCAACCCTCGGTTTTCCCCCTGGTGAGTGAATCTGTCTTCGAAAGTCCCAAATTGCAAGTGCGTGACTTTCAAAAGCTTGGACACTCAACTTCGTCAAGTTTTAAAAACTTGACCCTCGCGGCCCGCAATTTGGGACGCGGGCTTTAAGGTGCAGCGCAGAGCCATGGGACATCGGAAATTTTCGGGTCCTGGGTAAGGGCGTGAACTTCTGAATTAGGGCAGTGAATGGTTTGATCTCGAAATTGCTTGAGCTGACCATTGACGATCGAGGGTTTGGATCTTTAAGGCTGGAAACGGTAGTACTGATTGAAGTCTGTAAATGGCGATTGTCATTCGTGTGGACTGTCGGTGAGCAACTGCCACTTGAATCGGACTTGAATTGTTTCTCGTCCCCTCGTGAATGGGGAAATCTTGCCAGGGCTGGTTGGTTCATCCAATCGATGGTTGAATTTTTACCAGTCGAGTGTTCTGTTACATCGACACCCAACCCTTCAACAAACCGACGATCTATACACCATCAAATGTCAACTGCTTTTGTGATTGTTAATAATGTGACGGTATGCGATTACGATATACTTTTGATAATATACACTTCAGATTTATGTCCGTCAGTACACGCATTTATTTAAGAAGACATAAATAGTAAATACAATCTAGTTCATTTTATTTAATATATACATATTAAATTAATTAAACGTGCTATTTTATGGAGTCATTCAATTAGAATTGTAAGCTTGCATTACACATACAAGACAAGAACTACAAAACTATTAGGCCGGAACACCATATGGGAAAACCTGCCCTTCAAACCTTTCAATCTCAATTTTTACTGCCTTGCACATTTATAATCCAGCTGAGTGGCTTGGATTCCAGACACTTGGGTCACGATTGTACCACTCCTTCAGCCACGAAATAATTTATTGAGTCTTCCTTTCCATGTTCTGATTGTTGAGCAGCTCGTTTCCAGACATTGTAGGAACCTTGGTTCCCTTCGCGTTGGCCATGGGCCATTCAACCTGCAATTAAGTGGTAAGGAAGCAATGTTAGACACGCATTGAGAAATCAATTATGTAAAAACAACAATAAAGCTTACCACGTGTCAGAATCCCAATCACTAGACCATTAGGATAAAAGGGCTTATTTCAGTAGCGCGTCAGTGCGCCCATAACCCCCTCAGAGGAACGCGCCTGTAACCCTCTCCGGGATCAATCGGGCATCCACAGTGCAGATCTACTGACACCCCCCCACACTGGGAGGCCCATGACTGAGCACAGTGGCAACGGCCAACATGTGCATACACTGGGATTCGAACCCGAGACCGCTCTGATACCATGTCAGAATCCCAACCACTAGACCATTGGGATAAAAGGGCTTATTTCAGTAGCGGGTCAGTGCGCCTATAACCCCCCAGACGTGTCAGAATGTAATTGTATGCATTACTATAACTTCCTGCAGTGTAGACCTAGTGTAGTTATATCGCTTTCATGTTAGGTGGTGCACCCTTTTCCTTCACTATATCTTGTACAACATTCCATAGTGAAACCCTCATTCTCTCGATTTCTTTTCTCCTTATCAACTTGCTCGATACTCAACTCACTTGACCTACTAGCTATGGCTCCTAAGCCTTTCTAGTCTTCTCACAAGGCGAACGCGCCTGTAACCCTCTCCAGGATCAATCAGACATCCACATTGCAGATCTACTGACACCACGTAGCACACGTACGCAGCTCCAACGAGCTTGATGTTCCAGGCAATCACCTTCACGCCACCAAAGGCCTTGGACACTGCCATGTGTCAAATGTTATATCTACTACAGTTTGTCTAGGCTGTAGTGGGGTAGTTACTATGGGGTACAGTAAGTTGAGGGTTTCCTACTTGTACCCAACTCTTTCTTAGTGCAAACACACTTGTTCATTCTGACACCATGATCCATCCAAGGTTGGAAAATGGACGCTAGCCTTCGCTGCAATGCCAATTAGAGCCGTAACAATCTGCATAATATAGGGAAAAAAATAATATCCCAGTAGCGAGCACGACATGCGTGTATTCAAAGATAGTACACTATTGGAAAGGTTACAACGAGGGGACATAACCCCGTACCAGATTCTTGGGGACGCTGCATACCCCCTCAGAGATTACTGCCTAACCCCCCTGCATGCCCCGCGCGGAGAGGATCTGATGGACGATTGGGCCCAGTGTTTCAACTACTACTAGAGCGCCACCCGCATGGCTGTAGAGAGGTGCATCGGTGCCTTCAAAGGACGATGGCGCCTTTTCATCGGCGCAACGACTGCAGGCTATGGCGTGTTCTCGTCGGCGTCACGTGTTGCGTGATCCTACATAACATGTGCGAGAGTATTGCAGATGTCAAGCGAATCAACTTGGCTTGGTTCAATTTGCCGCGAAACTGAGATCCATGGTGGACGTGCCATCGCAAAACATAGGTGGGAACCGTGCGTGCCCGTTACGCAGCCAGCTTTGCAAGAAAGACGGAAAAGACTGGGAGAGGCTCTATAGGAGTCTTACCTCAATCGTCAGCGCCGCGCACCCATATCTCCACATCGTCATCATCTGGAGTAACGTTGTGGGCGTCGCCACCGGCGTCGCGTGCAGGGCCAGCATCTTCAACGTCCGTGTCCGGCGCGCGGCGATCGGGAGGAGGTACAGACACCGCGCGTGGTGGCAGAGGGCTGTCGTTGGCCGTCCCACGATGCACGTGCGGTGGAGCGGACTCCGACATGCGCGCACGGGCTACACGCAAATCCTACTGCATCCATTCGCGCACGAGTCCCTTGATCCAATTCATAGCGTCGCCGTGACAGTCCTTGATTGTCACAGAGACAAGCATTGCAGCTTGCATCATTGCCGTTTCATGGACTCGAGCACGCTTAGGTGTAGAGTTTGTTGGCGCCGGCGGGGCTGTGAATGGATATGGGGGAGAGAGACCATGTGCATTAGTGTGTTACATTCTCGAAACATGAAAAGTTATGTTGCACGGTACCAACAAACTTCATATGGCAAACAACACGGCAATTAGTAAAGCGCACATACTCTAATTAAGTGGACGTCCCATGTAAATGTCAGCGTAGAAACGCCGAGCTGAGAGGAGCTCGGAACATGCATGCCGGCCGGCACGCCGACATTCGTGGCACCACCGCCGTCCACCGCATGCGGTTCGGCGGCGGCATTGTCTTGGTTGTACAGCTCCATTTACGGGTACCACGGAGGCTTTACAACAGAGCCGTTTTCCGACCTACCATCACCCCGCCTGTAATCCCTCCAGAATAGTATCAAGTTCCGCCACTGCTTCTGCACTGCGTTGATCCCGCGAATCCAATCCGGGTTCAACTCCTTGATGTGCGCGAGTAGGCAGACCCAATATTGGGTGCTTTGCTTGAGTGGGGGAGAACAAGGGGTCACAAGACCAGTCAAGCAAAGCAAAGCAAGCTCAGGGTGGATCACAAAGTCACCACACATTCCGAGCACAAGTTCAAGGCCACAAGGCCAGTTCATATGCAGGAGTACACATCTATATATAAAAGGCTACACAAGCAAGAGCAAGTGTATATATATGTAACAGTACAAGCAAGGTCAAGAGGTGAGCAAGTGAGGCAAGGCAGGCACAAGACCAAGCTGAGTACAGAAACGCTGATGATCACAAGGCGCAAGTGCCTTGGTGAAAACATCAGCAGTGTTGGCCTCAGAGGCCACGTACGCAAGACGCAGCTGACCACGCTGCTGCAGCTCACGAGCAAGGAAGTAGCGGAGAGCAATGTGCTACGTTCTGTGCTCCAGTCTCTGCTCTCGACACAAGGCCAGCATGGCCGTGTTGTCTACGTACAGCACTAGAGGAGAACGAGGCACCTCTCCAAAGTCAGACAGCAGGTAGGTGAGCCAGCGAAGCTCCTGTGCAGCCATGGCCCCGGCGTAGATCAAAGCCTCACAACTGGAGCCGAGAACAGAAGACGAGCGGGTAGCCCGCCACGAAACAGAGCCGGAACCAAGGCTGAAGGTGTAACCCTGCGACGACCGCTTCGTAGCCTGGTCGTCCGCCCAAGAAGCGTCTGCGTGTCCAGTAAGGACCACTGGACTCCGCCCTCCAAGCACAAGCCCCATGCCTGACGTACTGCACAAGTAGCGCAACACCCTCTTCGCTGCAGCCATGTGCTCCGGTCTGTGTCTCCCAGGAGCAACATAGTGTGCGAGAATGCTAAGAGGGTATGCAAGGTCAGGTCGAGTGCAGGTCATCAGGTACATGAGGCAGCCAACAAGCTCTGGATACCGGCCACTCGACTCTACGGACTCATCCGAAGGCAGAGCTGAGAGCGAGTGGCGAGTAGGCAGAGGAGTGGCCTGAGGCGAGGAGTGCGTGAAGCTGAAGCGCTGAAGGACCTGCTGCACCATGTGTGACTAAGTCAGGGTAATGGTGCGGCGTGCTCTGTCCCGGGTGATCTGCAAGCCAAGGTAGCTGCGCACTTCACCCAGGTCAGTGCACGTGTGTCCCGTCTGCAGCTCGGACTTCACGTGAGCGAGTCCAGCAGTGTCAGCAGTGGCAAAGACCAAGTTGTCGACGTACACGAGGATGTAGAACGGCGGCAAAGAAGTGTCGGTGCGTAGAACCAGCGACGGGTCGGCAGTAGAAGGAGCAAACCCAAGAGCCGCAAGCGTAGTCCTCAGTGTGTCGTGCCACTCACGTGGTGCCTGGCGGAGACCGTAGACTGGCCGCTGGAGGCTCCACTGGGTGCCAGGAGGAAAAGTCCCAGTGAAGCCAGGTGGGCGGCGCAGCCAGATCTCCTCGTGCAAGCTGCCCTACAAGAAAGCAGTGCTGAAGTCGAGAGAGTGAAGCTCATAGTCGCGCTGAGCGGCTATGTGAAGCAGCACTCGAAGAGTGGTTATCTTCAGGGTGGGAGAGAAGGTCTGAAAGTAGTCAACTCCCTGCGGCTGACTGAAGCTAGGAGCCACGTATTGCGCCTTGAAGACAGGCGGGGAACCCGGCGGTCGCTTCACCCTGAAAATCCACATGCCATTGACGATGTTCGCCCCGGGAGGAGGAACAGCGTCAACGTAGGTGCCTGTGGACTTCCAGGAAGCCATCTCTGTGTCCATAGCTCTCTATCAGTGAGAGGAGTAGGGACCCTCTATCGCCTCCGCGTAAGAGCGCGGAGTCGGGATGTCAAGTGCATCCGGGTCTCCCTCAGGGGTAAGCAGTACGGACACGAGATGAGGTGAAGCAGCGGCCAAGCACTGGAACTCCTCCTGGCTGTCCTCAAGGACGTCCGTGCCAAGGGCACACTCACCCCCGACAGACGGAGGACAGAAAGAATCAGACTCAGCGACAAGACTAGCAGCGTAGTCGAGACTACAGCGAGCAGCAAAGTCTACGAGCTCAGCAACTAGGGCAGACGCAGCAGTGGACTCAAAACAAGGGTATGTGACAACAGTAGCAAGGAGACGCGTGCCAGTAAGACTGGCAGCACGAAGAGAGTCTGACTCAGGGTCGGGAAGAGCAAGAAGAGAAGACGCAGGAGGAGAAGGTAAAGGGGCACGTAGAGGAGCAGTGGACAGACGTAGAGACATCCGCTGCGTGCCAGGGACAGGAGGAGGACGCTGACGCGAACCGCGACCACTAGTGCTAGCAGCACGGACAGGCGACGCAGGGCAAGACGCAGGCTCACGACGCTCAGCAAGACCTCCAGTAGGACCAGTGTAGGGAGAAGGAGCAGGCAAAGGGGAGGAAGGCTGTAACTGTAACAATGACGGGACCGGTTGTGGACACTCTAAGGGAGGAGGAGGACCAGTAGAAGGTGGAAGACCAAGAACCTGCTGAAAGAGCGGAACGAAGTACGGCCGAGGCCGCGCGGCGACTCCAGACACAGCAGGGACAGAACCAGTACTCCCAGCTGTAGCACCAGCGCCGGCAGCACCTCCTGCTCCAGCACCTCCAGCAACACCAGCAGCACCTCGAGCACCCCCAGCAGCTCCAGGACCGACATCAGTAGCCTCAGCGCAAACACCCGCAGTAGCTCCACCTCAAGAAGTTCCCGCAGGCCCAGCAACTCCGGTACTCCCAGTACGAGCACCTCCGAGACCCGCTTCACCAGCACCCTCAGCAGCCGAAGAACCTCCAGCTCCAGCAGCACGCCTCCAGCGTCGGGCAAACCACTCACGCAGCTCCTGTGGAGAGAGTGGCTCCCGCCAAGACGAAGCACCTGGAGGACAGCCAGACACAGCACCAGCAGGCGCAGCTCCCACATGCTCCGCACCCCCAGGCTCAGCACCTCTAGGTGTAGCACCCCCATGCTCAGCACCCCCAGGCGTAGCACCCCCAAGCTCAGCACCCCCAGACTCAGCACCCCAAGGCTCAGCACCCCCAGACTCAGTACCCGCAGGCTCAACACACACACGCTCAGCACCCCAAGAGTTAGCACCCCGAGGCTCAGCACCCTCAGCAGCACCAGAGTCACCAGTGACCTCGACAGGCTCGACTGCGTCTACCTGGAACACACCTGAAGGGGACGGACCCTGAGGGGGGAGGAGGTCTACCGGAGGGGGACCTGGGACAAGGAAACGCGGCGGCGGGGGGAGGGACGGAGTGCGGTAGGGGAAGAGGCGGTAGTAGGGGACCAACTCGTCGAACGTGACGTCCGGGGAGGACAGAACACGGCGAGAGGTGGGGTGGTAGAACTCCCACCCTGGCGCGTCAGGGGGGAAACCCAGGAAGACGCAAGGAGCAGCACGAGGGGACAGCTTGTCCGCAGACAAGTCGCGGACAAACACCCGAGATCCCCAGACACGGAACGCAGACGCATCGCCAACCTTCCCCGTCCACAGCAGGGCTGGGGAGGTCTCCGGCCTGGAGACCCTGGGGTGAAGGTTGATCTGATGCGCCGCGTACCGAACCGCAAACGGCCACAGAAAATGGGGGGCAGCCACATGCATCATGGACGTACGAGCGACGTCCATGACCATGCCAATGCGGCGCTCAGCAATCCCATTTTGCTGTGGAGAGTCCGGAAGCGTGAAGGTCTGGCGGATGCCTCGTGCACGACACTAGGCTCGCAGAAGGCTAGAGGAGAACTCTCCGCCTCTATCAGAGTACACGCAGAACACGAAAGTCCGAGCCGAAGCTCTGCCTGAGCTGGAGACGAGCTGCACGGATCCAGTCAATCAACACATCACTGACATCACCCTTGCTGCGCAAGGGGAAGATTGTGGTGTAACGCTAGTAGTCGTCAACCACCAGCAAGAAGTAGCGCTCGTGACCCTGACCACGGATGCGGGCCGGGCCCCACACGTCCATGTGAAGCGTCTGTAGCGGGGCCTCGGTCGGAGGAAACTGGGAGGAGTGAGGGGCAGCCCGCTGCTGCCCCTCGACAAAGGGGATGCAGGTAGGGCCAGGCCCCAGAGGAAGGGGAGGGAGGGACCGGGGAAGACCAGAGACAAGGACACGAGAGGCCATGCCTTGGAGACGAAGCAGGGAGGGGTGACCAAGGCGGTGGTGCCAGAGGAGAGTCTCATGAGACAGGAGGCGACACGAGCAGGGGGTAGCCTCAGGACCAGACCTGGACGCTGCAGCAAACACCTGACCCGACGCAGACGCAGTGACTAGAGGAGACGAAGTGGTCAGTGTGTGCAGGCTCGACCCCGGCCGACGAGTAATTGTGGCTAGGTGTCGGCCTGTCCGAGCGTCCGTGCAGTGGGTCCCCCGCTGACTCGAAGAAGTGAACTGGTGAACCCCCGCATCCTGTAGGTCAGCACCACTCACCAAGTTCGTAGAGAACGAGGGGAGGTAAAGGCCTGACAGGGTGCCAGAAGGGGCCGCCGGACATGGGTGGACAGTGGAGAAGTGAGCAAGGACAGGACCCCCAGAGGGGCCTGCCGGAGAGACTGCAACTGGCCGGCCAAGCGGCGTGAGTATGGTGCGGTCTCGAAAGAAGGAGCGAGAAGCCCCCGAGTCAAGGGTGAAGGTGTGGGAGGCCGAAGCCGACGCAGTACCAGAGAGAGCAGACTCACCAGCAGCTGAGGGAGCAGACGCACTAGCACCTAGAGCAGCAGCCTCGCTAGCACCTAGAGCGGCAGCCTCACCAGTACCTAGAGCAGCAGTCTCAATGCCCGGGTCGGGTGGGAAGCACTGGTAACAGTCACCCTCATCACTAATAGTTACAGCATACATGGTAGCAAGAATAGCAGCAAAGTCAATATCAAAGATAGCTACCCCGGCCCTAGACAGCTCACCCCAGCGGGGGATCTCCGTGGCCTCCGGAAACTGGTGACGCCAAGCGTCCGTCAGGCGGCCAAAGCAGCGCTGGGTGGAGTGCGCACCCCCATGCTGCTCACCCGCACGGTCGCCAGTGCGCAGGACGTAGGTGCACGGACCAGCACCCCCACCCCGCTGGCGAGCAGTGTACCACTCACGGAGCTGCTGAGGGGAGGGGGTGTCACGAGGGCGCTGTTGCTGCTGCTGCTGCTGGCGCTGACCACTACTGCAGCCGACCCTCTGCGCAGCGCCACCCCGACCAGCTCCACCTCCTCCGCCACCGCCTCCTCCACCGCCGCCACCTCCGCCACCTCCGCCCCCACTGCCACCGCCGCTGCCGCCTCCGCCTCCACTGCCGCCACGGACACTTCCATCCCCACCTCCACCCCCACCGCCACCCCCACTCCCCCCGCCGCCTCCACCTCCACCTCCACCGCCCCCGCTACCTCCTCCAACGCCCTTGCCCCCCTTGCCCTTGCCAGAGCGGCGTCTCCCACTAGGGGTAAACGCCGCACCGACCGACTCAAGCCCAAAGAGGTCGGCCACAGCAGCAGAGGCAACAGAGGGCAGAAGGGGGGAGGGGGAACACCCCTCAAAGATGGGGGTGCGCGGGTCACCACGAGAGGCTCCTACAGCGACTATGCTCTTCTCCGCTGCTAAGAGGGACTTCTCGAGGAGGTCAACAATGAGAGTGGTGGGACAGACTGAGAGGAAGTGGTCCCTGACTACAAGAAGGGAGTCAGGGAGGCGAGTGACTATGTAGTAGAGAGTGATGTACATGGGGGGGGGGGTTTCTTGGCGCAGATTTCAGCAGGAAGCGCAGCGCGGTAGCGAGTGTCACTAGTGCGGAGGTGCGTAATGAGGTCACCGACTGTGGGAAAGGCAGCAAGGTCAGGAAAGAGGGACGGTAGCATGAGGCGGCTCACTGCAGCAGTGGCAGGAGAGAAGTAGCGTGCAACTACAGCGTCGTACAAGGTTGTGAGAACATTGTATAGCTTATGCTGTTGTGTAGGCTATTGTGGGGTATCCAATACGGGGTACAACCCAATTAGGGTTTGCTATTTGTACTCACTTCACTCATAGTTCATCTCATTCTCGTTCAGTTCTTCTCATGGTATCGAGCAGGTTCCCCTGTGGGAACTGCGCCTAGGGCCCACCACTCGACACTTTTTTTCCTGCCCGAAGCGCACTCATCCCGAGTCGCGCCTCGGGCCAGCCTCTCACCGAGCCGCCCTAGCGGCCGGCCTCTCGTTCGCGGCCCCGCCGCCCCTGCCCTCGCGGCCCCGCTGCTCCTGATTCGCGGCCCCGCCGCCCCCTACTGTCGCGGCCCCGCCATTCGCGGCCCAGCCGCCCCTGCTGTCGTGGCCCCGCCATTTGCGGCCCCGCCGCCCCTGCTGTCGCGGCCCCGCCGCCCCTGCTGTCGCGGCCCCACCATTCGCGGCCCTTGCAGCCCCTGCTTTTGCGGCCCCGCCGCCCATCAGTCGCGGCCCTGCCGCCCCTGCTATCGCGGCCCCGCCGCCCACTACTCGTGGCCCCGCCGCCCCTACTGTCGCGGCCCCGCCGCCCCTACTGTCGCGGCCCCGCCGCTCGCGGCCCTCGCCGCCTCTTCTCTCGCGGCCCCGCCGCCCACTGCTCGCGGCCCTGCCGTCCCTGTTGTCGCGGCCCTGCCGCTCGCGGCCCCGCCGCCCACTACTCGCGGCCCCGCCGCCCACTACTCGCGGCCCCGCCGCCCCTTCTGTCGCGGCCTTACCACTTGCGGCCCCGCCGCCCCTTCTTACGCGACGACGCCGCCCCTACACGCGGCCCCGTCGCCCCTGCTTTCACGGCTCTCGCCGCCCCTACTCTCACGGCCCCGCCGCTCCTGATCTCGCGGCCCCGCTGCCCCTGCTCTCGCGGCCCCGCCGCTCCTGATCTTGCGGCCCCGCCGCCCCTGCTCTCGCGGCCCCGTCGCCTCTACTCTCACGGCCCCGCCGCCCGCGCAGCTGACCGTCACGCCACCCGGTACCGGAGCAGCCGAGCCGCCCAGCAGCAGCCGCCTAGCCGCCGGACCGCTGAGCAGCAGTGCCCCCGAGCCGCCGTGCCCCCGGCAGCCGAGTCGCCCCGCCCAAGCCGCCCTGCACCCGAGCCGCCCGGCAGCCGATCCACCCTGCACCCGAGCCGCCCTAACGCCGAGCCGCTCGCGAGCCGAGCCGCCCAGCAGCCGAGTCGGTGAGTCACCGAGCCGCCCGACCTGCCCTGCCCTGACCTCAATGCCTTTCCCACTGTCGCTGACCTCATTACGCACCTCCGCACTAGTGACACTCGCTACCGCGCCGCCCTTCCTGCTGAGTTCTGCGCCAAGAACCCCCCCCCCCCCATGTACATCACTCTCTACTACGTAGTCGCACGCCTCCCTGACTCCCTTCGCGTAGTCAGAGACCACTTTCTCTCAGTCTGTCCCACCACCCTCACTCTCGACCTCCTCGAGAAGGCCCTCCTCGCGGCGGAGAAGAGCATCGTCACTGTAGGAGCCTCTCGTGGTGACCCTCGCACCCCCATCTTTGAGGGGTGCTCTCCTTCCCCCCTGCTGCCCTCTGTTGCCTCTGCTGCTGCTGCCGACCTGCTTGGTCTTGAGTTGGTCGGCGCGGCGTCTGCCCCTAGTGGGAGACGCCGCTCTGGCAAGGGCAAGGGGGGCAAGGGAGCGGGTGGAGCCGGAGAAAGTGGGGGTGGCGGTGGGAGTAGTGGCAAAGGCGGTGGTGGTGGTGGCAGCGGCGGAGGAGGCGGCGGTGGTGGCGGCAATGGTGGGGGTGGAGGCGGCGGTGGAGGCGGAGGAGGAGGTGGTGAGGGCGGAGGGGGTGGAGCCGGTCGGGGTGGTGCCCCGCAGCGGAGCGGCTCTGGTAGTGGTCAGCGCCAGCAGCAGCAGCAGCAGCAGCAGCGTTCGCGGGACATCCCTCCGCCCCAGCAGCTCCGTGAGTGGTACACGCAGCGTCAGAGGGGTGGGGGTACTGGTCCGTGCACCTACGTCCTTCGTTCCGGCGACCGCGCGGGTGAGCAGTCTGGGGGTGCTCACCCCACCCAGCGCTGCTTTGGCCGCCTGACGGACGCTTGGCGTCAGCAGTTCCCCGAGGCTAGTGAGATTCCCCGCTGGGGAGAGCTGTCTAGGGCTGGTGTAGCTATCTTTGATCTTGACTTTGATGCTATCCTTGCTGCTATGTATGCTGTGACTGTTACCGGTGTTTCCCGCCCGACCCGGGCATTGGTACTGCTGCGCTAGGTGCTTGTGAGACTGCTGCTCTAGGTGCCAGTGCGTCTGCACTCTCAAGTACTGGTGAGGCTGTGCTTTCAGGTACTGCGTCGACTTCGTCCTCCCTCACCTTCACACTTGACTCAGGGGCTTCTCGCTCCTTCTTTCGAGACCTCACCACACTCACGCCGCTTGGCCGGCCGGTTGCAGTCTCCCTGGCTGACCCCTCTGGGGGTCCTGTCCTCTCTCACTTCTCCACTGTCCTCCCGTGTCCAGCTGCCCCCTCGGGCACCCTGTCTGGTCTGTACCTTCCCTCGTTCTCTACGAACATGGCGAGTGGTGCGGACCTGCAGGATGCGGGGGTTCCCTAGTTCACTCCTGCGAGTCAGCGGGTGACCCACTGCACGGACGCACGCACAGGCCGGCACCTGGCCACGTTCTCGCGTCGGCCGGGGTCGAGCCTCTACACCCTGATCACTGAGTCTCCTCCTGTCCCTGCGTCTGGTCAGGTAGCTGCGTCGGGTCAGGTGTTTGCTGCTGCGTCCCGGTCTGGCCCTGAGTCTGCCCCCTGTTCGTGTCGCCTCCTGTCTCACGAGACTCTCCTGTGGCACCACCGTCTTGGCCACCCCTCCTTTCCCCGTCTTCGGGGCATGGCTTCCCGTGTCCTTGTCTCAGGTCTTCCCCGGTCTCTCCCTCCCCTTCCTTCGGGACCAGGACCTTCCTGTGTCCCCTGTGTCGAGGGGCGCCTCAGGGCTGCTCCTCACTCCTCACAGTTTCCCCCGACAAAGGCTCCTCTGCAGACAGTTCACATGGACGTGTGGGGCCCGGCCCGCGTCCGTGGGCAGGGTCACGAGCGCTACTTCCTGTTGGTGGTTGACGACTACTCGCGTTACACCACAGTCTTCCCCTTGCGCAGCAAGGGTGATGTCACTGCGGTGCTGATCGACTGGATCCGCGAGGCTCGTCTCCAGCTCAGGAGGAGCTTCGGCTCGGACTTTCCTCTTCAGCGTCTGCACTCTGACCGAGGTGGGGAGTTCTTCTCTCGCCTTCTACGACACTACAGTCGCGCACGGGGGATCCGCCAGACCTTTACGCTTCCGGACTCTCCACGGCAAAATGGGATTGCTGAGCGCCGCATTGGCATGGTCATGGATGTCGCTCGTACGTCCATGATGCATGCGGCTGCCCCCCATTTTCTGTGGCCGTTTGCGGTTCGCTACGCGGCGCATCAGCTCAACCTTCACCCCATGGTCTCTCGGCCCGCGATGTCCCCAGTCTTGCTGTGGACGGGGAAGGTCGGCGATGCGTCTGCGTTCCGTGTCTAGGGACCTCGGGCGTTTGTCCGCAACTTGTCTGCGGACAAGCTGTCCCATCATGCTGCTCCCTGTGTCTTCCTTGGCTTCCCCCCTGACGCGCCCGGGTGGGAGTTCTACCACCCCTCCTCTCGTCGTGTTCTGTCCTCCCAGGACGTCACGTTCGACGAGTCAGTCCCCTTCTACCGCACTCCTTCCCTCCCCCCGCCACCGGACTTCCTTGTGCCGGTTCCCCCCCCGGTAGACCCCCTCCCCCCTCAGGTTTCGTACCCTCATGTGTGTCCTAGGTAGACGCAATTGACCCGGTCGAGGTTACTGGTGACTGTGGTGCTGCTGCGGGTGCTGAGCCTAGGGGTGCTGACTCTGGGGGTGTTGTGCGCGTGGGTGCTGAGCCTTGGGGTGCCGAGGCTGGAGGTGCTGCTACTGGGGGTGCTGAGCCTGGGGGTGCTACTGCTGAGGGGGCTGAGCTTGGGGGTGCTGAGCCTAAGGGTGCTGAGCCTGGGGGTGCTGAGCTTGGGGGTGCTGTGCCTGGAGGTGCTGAGCTAGGGGGTGCAGAGTCTGGGGGTCCTGCGTCTGGAGCTGGTGAGCCTCGGGTTTCTCCTGGTGCTCCGTCTCGGCGGGAGCCCCTCTCTCCACAAGAGCTGCGCAAGTGGTTTGCTCGCCACTGGAGGCGTACTGCTGGAGCTAGAGCTTCTGCGACCGTCGAGGGTGCTGGTGCCGCCGGTCCCAGAGCTGCTCGGCCTGCGGTTCCTACTCGAGCTGGAGCTGCTGAGGGTGTTGGTGCTGAGACTACTGCTGTCTGTCCTGGCAGTGGTCCTGCTGCTGGTGCTGCTGGAGGTCCTGCCGCTGGAGGTGTTGGTGGCGCTGGTGCTGCCGCTGAAGGTGGTGGTGTTGTCCCTGCTCGGTCTGGAGTTGCCGCGCGGCCTCGGCCGTACTTTGTTCCGCTCCTACAGCAGGTTCTTGGTCTTTCTCCTCCTGTAGAGTATCCACAGCGTGTCCCATCGCAGTCACTGTTGGAGCCTACCTCCCCACTGCCTGCTCCCTCTCCTTACACTGGTCCTACTAGAGGTCTTGCTGAGCGTCGTGAGCCTGCGTCTCGTCCTGCGTCGCCTGTTCGTGCTGCTCGCGCTAGTGGTCGCAGTTCGCGTCAGCGTCCTCCTCCTGTCCCTGGCACGCACCGGATGTCTCTGCGTCCGTCCACTGCTCCTCTGCGTGCCCCTCTACCTTCTCCTCCTGAGTCCTCTCTTCCTGCGCTTGCCGACCCAGAGTCGGACTCCCTTCGTGCTGCCAGTCCTACTGTCACGCGTCTCCTTGCTACTGTCGTCACTGACCCCTCTTTTGAGTCCACTGCTGCAACTGATCTTGTCGCTGAGCTCGTCGACTTTGCTGCCCGCTGTCGTCTCGACTACGCTGCCAGTCTTGTTGCTGAGTCTGCGTCTGTCTGTCCTCCATCCGTTGGGGGTGAGTGTGCTCTTGGCACGGACGTCCTTGAGGACAGGCAGGAGGAGTTCCAGTGTCTGGCTGCTGCTTCACCTCATCTCGCGTCTGTACTGCTTGCTCCTGAGGGAGACCCGGATGCACTAGACATCCCGACTCCGCGCTCTTACGCGGAGGCCGTAGAGGGTCCCTACTCCTCTCAGTGGCAGGCAGCTATGGATGCAGAGATGGCTTCCTGGAAGTCCACAGGCACCTACGTTGACGCGGTTCCCCCTCCTGGGGCGAACATCGTCAGTGGCATGTGGATCTTTAGGGTGAAGCGGCCGCCGGGCTCTCCACCTGTCTTCAAGGCGCGGTACGTCGCTCGTGGCTTCAGTCAGCGGCAGGGAGTTGACTACTTTCAGACCTTCTCTCCCACCCCGAAGATGACCACTCTTCGGGTGCTGCTGCACATAGCCGCTCAGCGCGACTACGAGCTTCACTCTCTCGACTTCAGCACTGCGTTCTTGCAGGGTAGCCTGCACGAGGAGATCTGGCTGCGCCGTCCACCTGGTTTCACTGGGACTTTCCCTCCTGGCACCCAGTGGAGCCTCCGACGGCCAGTCTACGGTCTCCGCCAGGCACCGCGTGAGTGGCACGACACACTTAGGACTACACTTGCGGCTCTTGGGTTTGCTCCCTCTACTGCTGACCCGTCGCTGTTTCTGCGCACCGACACTTCACTGCCGCCGTTCTACATCCTCCTGTACGTCGACGACTTGGTCTTTGCCACAGCGGACACTGCTGGACTCGCCTACGTGAAGTCCGAGCTGCAGAAGAGACACACGGGCACAGATCTGGTTGAACTGCGCAGCTATCTTGGCTTGCAGATCACTCGGGACAGAGCACCCCGCACCATTACCTTGACTCAGTCACACATGGTGCAGCAGGTCCTTCAGCGCTTCGGCTTCACGTAATCCTCGCCTCAGGCCACTCCTCTGTCTACTCGCCACTCACTCTCAGCTCTGCCTTCGGATGAGTCCGTAGAGTTGAGTGGCCCGTACCCAGAGCTTGTTGGCTGCCTCATGTACCTGATGACCTGCACACGACCTGACCTTGCATACCCTCTTAGCATTCTTGCACGCTATGTTGCTCCTGGGAGACATCGACCAGAGCACATGGCTGCAGCGAAGAGGGTGTTGCGCTACCTGTGCAGTACGTCGGGCATGGGGCTAGTGCTTGGAGGGCGGAGTCCAGTGGTCCTTACGGGACACGCGGACGCTTCTTAGGCTGACGACCAGGTTGCGCAGCGGTCGTCACAGGGTTACACCTTCAGCCTTGGTTCCGGCTCTGTCTCGTGGCGGGCTACTCGCTCGTCTTCGGTCCTCAGCTCCAGTTGTGAGGCTGAGATCTACGCCGGGGTCATGGCTGCACAGGAGCTTCGCTGGCTCACCTACCTGCTGACTGACCTTGGAGAGCCGCCTCGTTCTCCTCCAGTGCTGTACGTAGACAACAAGGCCATGCTGGCCTTGTGTCGAGAGCAGCGCCTGGAGCACAGAACGAAGCACATTGCTCTTCGCTACTTCCTTGCTCGTGAGCTACAGCAGCGTGGACAGTTGCGGCTTGCGTACGTGGCCTCTGAGGCCAACACTGCTGACGTGTTCACCAAGGCACTCGCGCCTTGTGACCATCAGCGCTTCTGCACCCAGCTGGGTCTTGTACCTGTCTTGCCTCACTTGCTCTCCTCTTGACCTTACTTGTACTATCACATATATATACCTACTCTTGCTTGTCTAGCTCTATATATATATGTGTGTACTCCTGCATGTGAACTGGCCTTGTGGTCTTGACCTTGTGCTCGGACTGTGTGGTGACTTTGTGATCCACCCTGAGCTTTGCTTTCCTTTGCTTGACTGGTCTTGTGACCCCTTGTTCTCCCCCACTTTGCCTATGGGGGTGTGTCAGAACATTGTATAGCTTATGCTGTTGTGTAGGCTATAGTGGGGTACCCCATAGGGGGTACAACCCAATTAGGGTTTGCTATTTGTACTCACTTCACTCATAGTTCATCTCATTCTCGTTCAGTTCTTCTCAAAGGTCCGAGCACTCTTGTACTGGCTAAAGTGCGCAGGCTCAGAGGTAGGCAGGTGGCGACGCACAGCAAGACGTGCAGCATCATCGCGTGTGGCCCACTGTTAGCAAACAGTGGCGTCAGCATCAGCAGCAGGGGCAGGAGAGGCACCAGTGGTGAGGTCAAAGAGAGAGAGTGCGTCTGTCCTATCGCACCGTAAGAAAAGCTGCAGGTCATCTATCCAGACGTCAAAGTCAATGGCCCGACCCTCAGCGTCAAAAGCGAGGACACTAGGGGTAGTCATGACAGAAGTAGACTAGCAGCGCAAACAGTAGGGTAAGGGCAGTGCTGAGAAAGAGGCGCTGCTCTTACCGAATAGGGCGGCTCGGGCAGCTCGGCAGTGCGGGCGGCTCGTCTGCTGGGCGGCTCGGCTGCTAGGCGGCTCGGCTGCTGGGTGGTCTTTGTCTTCCGACATCCCAAGGTCCTCCGATTTGTCGTCGTCATCTTCTCCTGCGTTTTCGTGAACGCGGTATTCGTCGTTGTCTTTGTATTCGACCGGCTCCGCGACGGGCCGTACTATTGCGGCGGTCCTGGAAGGCTGACGGCGAACGTGTGACGGCACCTGGTGGGGCTGTTGTGCACTGGAGCCCTACGCGTCTTGCGCAAGCGTTGCAGACAAGCCGGTCAGATGACGGCCGTTGGCGATCTGCTGGTTCATCCAGCGGATGTAAGGGATATCGTTGAGATCCTTGGGGTAGTCGTTTAGGGCCTGGCCCTTACATTTCCTAGGCATGGTGGCATGCTGTGGCATCTAGGTCTATATGTGAAACACAGCGATAAACTATGAGGAAGGATGTTTGTTTGGCTCACGAGATATGAGGGTCTATCTCGAGCTCGTGATGGTGGATTGGGACGGGGGAAGGGAGGGGAAAGTGTATTGCGCAAGGGCACCAGTTCTACGAGCAAGAGATGCGCGTGATTATCAATAATCACAGGGGAGGCGTGTTCGACCAATCCCATTTCTGTGTACGTGTTGGGCTGCAGAGCAGCCGAAATGGAATGTTGGCTAGGTAGATGCAAAGGGGATTGACATTTGGCACCGCGTGGACAGGCTGGACGATGTTGTGCTGGCTTGCAATCAGTCAGCAACAGTTCCGTGTTACACGCTGGCCAATCAATCACACGTTATGCGATTTTCATGTGCGGTTCGGCAGTCGGACGCGTGACAACATATGCTGTAAGTACGCGTCTAAATCGATTCGGACACATTCTTAAGGGACATGTCTAGGGCGGAATGTACCCTTAGAAGATTCCAAAAGACACAATACAGAGACAGAAATTGAAACACTTACCATGCCTAAAACGTTCAGCTCACTGCAGAGGCGTCCTCATGAATCCAACTTGGATCCCAACAGCGACAAGGGCGGGTACAATAGTCTCGTTGTAAAATCCCCGAAAGCCCGAAGCATACATTCTTATTGGGCCATTCAAGTTAGATCGTCGCTCTGAAATTTCTTCTTAGCAGCCTCACGCATCTTACAATATCTAGAAATAGCATAGTAAAACTCATCGTTGCTTACCCCATCCTCCAAATACTTTATGTCGACCATGTGCTGCAGCTCTGGCCACTCGGGAAAGAAGCGCATGTAGCTTCCAGGAGCAACGGTTGTCAGCCAATAGATTGAGTCGCTCTTAATTTTCTGTAATGGAAAGAACAACGATCGTAAGACTTGGTAAAATGTAAAACCAGTAAGGCCGTAGCAAAAGGTTTATGAACGGAAAGCTTACCGAAATCTGAAGCTCGTCCATTAGTTTTTTTCGATATCTTAACGACGCCACCGACGACATCAAGCTTGGAGATGTCAAACTGGAGCGCGGGGCCCTGAATGACGGTGCCAACCGTGGTTGAGAGTTGCGATGGAGCAGACACAGTCAACGCCTGGCTTTCGAGTGAGTCAATGCGTTGGCGCTGCTCTGCAACGATGCTTCGTAGGTGCTCCAGTTCGAGGTCCTTTGTTGTTCGCCAACTTCTGAAGTTCTTCCTCCCGTTGGCGGGAGATTTGTAGCGTGGTGGTAACATCTTCCAACTGAGCTTCCAGCAGTACTCCCGCCTCAACTCGTGGATGAAGTGAACCTGAATTTAGAAGCAACAAATAGGTGAACGATTATAAGTATTTCTGTAATTTTGAGTTGTGAATTAAGAAGTTGACAAGGCTTAAATATTTGAATATGTAAGAACAAGGCAAGGCTAAATCAATGAACAAATAAAATGCACTCACTAGTTCGTGGCCTCACTGGAAATCCAGCGTTGATCGGGGAAAATCATGTCTGAACGGGTGTGTTGGAGGTGGCGATGGCCTCCCCGGCCTCTACGGGTTCACCCGTAACTCCAACAGCAGCCTCACTAGGATTACTTGGTGTAAGGGGGTGTGTTTTTGCTGTGGCTGGGGGCATAGTTGGAGCTGGCGGTGGCTTGATAGCCTGGTGTTTCGTCCATGCCATAAAATTTAGGTAGTTGTTGTCAGTGAGGGTACTATTGGTGCATAATCGAGGGTTTTGTCACTTCTAGGGTCGCCATCTGTTGCACAAATTCGTTTTGCACCCACAACAGTTGGCACTTGCGATATTCTGAACAAAACGGTCGTCTGACTGCTGGCCTGCTTGATGGTTGTGAATGGCCTTGAATGACTCCAAGCTCATATAGTCCTTCCAGGCTCCGTGGGGTGGTTCTTCTAGTTAAATACAATTTAGACTATCAAGTCACAGAATATTTCAATGTTGAACCCGTAAGTTTTCCTTTACTGAGTACTAGCAACTCTCATGAAGAGAATTTTTTTTCTTCTGAAAGGCTGGCGTGGTGTGGTGACACTTGTGATTTCTCCATGTTTAGTGTAGTGGTTGTAATGGAACTTTACGGAATCGGGCAGTATGAAAATCAATCACGATTCCTAAGGCTGCCACTTGCCTCAATGCTCAACGTGAAAGGAACATCGTGAGCATGGCAGCTGGCTAGGATCGTCGCTGCTTGCAGCAGTCACTTGCGTGCTGGATTTCGCGACTCGTCGCCCATTTGGGCTGGGTCAAAATTTCTCACGATGTTTTTATAATCGCTACAACCGTAATCAACTGCTAACCAATCCCAGCACTAGGCGTGAAGTTCAGGGTCTCAGAATAAAACAAATCACTTAAGAAGCCCGAAACATGTTAGAAACATTGGTCAAAACTCTGGTCAATAGTCCTCGCACAAGACTGTGCCACGCTATTGCGGAGATAACTACTACAACGGGAGCTAGACTACTGGCGAGGCACGTGTGCTCGTGTGATCTCTGCATTCATTGGTCCTTAGACGTTTTCCTAGTGCTCACACTGCTTGCTAGTTCACGGGGAAATTTGGCAAGAGTTTCACTAAGAAAATATCACAACAATGGTACAATGAAGTTGGCAATGCAAGACTACATCAGAGCTAGCATTCAGGTTGGTCAGCTGCCAGCACAGCATGGTCGACCGCGTTCCAACACGACTTGGTCGACCGCGCTCCAGCAGTGCAAAGTCGACAGCTTGCCAACGCTGTAGGTCGACGGTGTGCCTGCAGTGCACCCGCTTTGCAGGTGCGTGCAGATGATTGGTATGCCGAGCCTCATCACCTGCACAGCATACACACACCACGTCAGCCTCGGGCTGACGGCTGCCTCTGATCTGCCACGACGACCTCGGGATACCATAACCGAGGTCGGTCTCGCCAACTTCGCCTGGGCGACCGTCGCACTCCTCCGCAGCACTTCGTCACCCAGGTAACCTGGTCGACCGGGCAACCTCATCAACCAGCAACTCCCGTACGTGTCCGTCGACCTCCCAAGTCGACGACCACCTCGATGTCGACCTCACCGGGTCGACCATGCCCCTCGGTCGACGACCATGTCACTCGACGTCCTGACTGCTCGACGCCCGACTGCTCGTCGCCCGACTGCTCGACGCCCGACTGCTCGACGTCGGCCCCTCCTTCGTCGACCACCAGGTCAAGTCGACCATCCGCAGGTCGACCAGAAGTCCATCAGCCGACTACCGAAGTCGGCTTCCCCAAGTTGACGTCCTCCGCAGGTTGACGCCTAAGTCGACCTCACCGAAGTTGGCGCCACCCTGAAGTCGGCGCCCGTGCAGTGGTCCTCGTGCAGGTCGACCTCCTCGTCGACCAGCTCGCCCACTGCTGCAGGTCGGCTGCTCCCCTAACACCCGACCACAATGTCGGCTCCGCCCAAGCGTGGACGGGGCCAACATACAACTCCCATTGACAGCTATAAGTTGCCTGTTCCTCATTGGTTGCCGTTACAACATTACAGCTCTTACAACGCGACACGGTGCCACGATGATTTGACACTTGCTACTTCTGTTTGTATTGTGCATTTGTCGTTACTGATTTATACATGAAAATCACGAGCCTTTTGTCTGCCACTGCCTCAATGCTTCACGTGGAAAAAAAAAAATCGTGAGCACGGCAGGTGGCTGTTATCGTCGCTGCGTGCAGCAGTCACTTGAGTACTGGATTTCACGATTCCTCACCCATTTGGGCGGGAACGAAATGTTTCGCGGTTTTTTGTTTAAGTGACAACCGAAATCAGCTGCAACGAATTACTTGCACTGCGCGTGAAGTTTAGTGTCTTAGACAAGTATAAGTAATTACCAGCACAAAACGATTTCAAGCCATTGGGCAAAACTTTGCTCAATAGTCACGAGCGGAGGACTATGCCACGCTGTAAATTGCCTGTTCGTCGTTAGCTGCCATTACAACAATACTGCACAAACAACGCGACAGCGTGCCACGCTGTTTGTGATTCGTTGATTTTACTGCAGCAACTGTGCGCCTGTTAAATCTGCCACAACAACAGTTTCACACTATACTCGGTAGACACACTGAGTTTTAGAGATTTGGATTGTATAGCTTTTGTTTCAGAAAATGGTATATCAGCCTGTGTTTGTTATTGTTTATTGGTGGTGTGCCATAACAACACATACAAATACACAAACTGACATCGCACGTCTGTCTGTATCTTCCTCTACTTCAATACTCTTCAACAAGTGTAAATCATCATTCAGAATCGCTAGAAATAGAATATGTTTAATACGGTAGCCAGCTGTCATCCCCTATAAAGGGCTGCACTAGATGCACCGCTCTCTTGATGCTTGCGGTCTCTACTACCCGATAACGATCTTCGAGGGCTGCCCACTTCACCTTCACACACTTCGTTACCGGGTCTAGGGCCCTAGTAGCCTCATAGAATTTTATGAATGCATAGTCTTTCTTTGTCCCATTCTGTACAATTCGAAAGAGAAGTAGTAACTTAGCATACCACTCTGAATCACCATCTTCTCTCTCAGCCCCTAGCACAGCTACATCTGAGAACCATGGCCTTCCGTGGAAGGAAGGAAGCGCACGGATGCGATGAGTAAGGCGAGAGAACTCTGCATCTACGACTGCAGGCATTGCTAGCTTGGTGTGAACCTGGATCTGCATGATATCCTCGCTCCTACACTTCGGTGCAATGTTTAAGGCACCCCTGAGAAACGACAGCTCTTCCCGTAGAGCTTCGGCATAAGCCTTGTCCCTTTTGCCATCTGAAGTTTGTGGTTGTGGCACTTCAGGGGCCTTTGGTACCACCAACTTCCAACTTGTGCGCGACAAGAAGCGTGTGCCTGTCCGTTGGGCCATGAGCATGACCGTGTCATACCTTTTTCTTCTTGCCCAAGAGTGATGCAAGTGGCTGCAAGCGCAGGCGCTGGACCTCGGAGCTAACTATTTGAGACCCCACGCTCCGCTTGTTAGAGGCACAGTACGGGTGTTTTATGTACTCGTTGTGCAAGTGTTCAAAGAGTTGTGCGCTATAATGTTCCGGAACACCCGCACGCTTGATGGCGTCAATGAAATGACTTCACAATTTTCCAGCCCGAGTGTTGCTTGAATGCACGTGTAAGCCCATTGAGCATCTTCTCTGCCCGTTGCTTTAAGTCTAGGAGTGACTGATCAGTGTGCTCAGTCACACATGCACAATGCAAATACCACTCTACATATGCAATCAATGCATCCATTTGTGGCTGCGTGACGAACGTGGTAACAAGGAAGGGAAGTACTTGCATCACACTACGATGCTCGTATGCTTGGTAGTTGGCACCTTTAGAGAAGTATGTGCCGGCTGGTAAGCGCATAAACGCACTCCAAGTGATGCTACGTAGATACT
This sequence comes from Closterium sp. NIES-65, assembly GCA_948144175.1. Taxonomy (NCBI): domain Eukaryota; kingdom Viridiplantae; phylum Streptophyta; class Zygnematophyceae; order Desmidiales; family Closteriaceae; genus Closterium; species Closterium sp. NIES-65. The sequence goes on along the minus strand of CANXME010000191.1, from coordinate 1,692,169 downwards.
TTAGCCTCCTATATGTTGGGCTGAGAAAAAGGCCCTTAGGATCTTTGCAGGGCTAAACTCTGAGTAGGACTTGTTATTATAGCGGAAGCTTAATGAGAAGTGTTTAAACCACCTTGCGCTAGTATGTGAGGGCAAAGTAGATTGATTAAAGCAAAGAGATACAAGATTATATAAGAGTACAGGGAATACGAAGAGATACGGTTCCAACTGTTTTACTGTTGCTGTTGCGGTTCGATACAGTGACGACTCGGGCAACTGCTCTGTAACGAGTCAGTTGTGTGTCCTTGCTGTCGCGCTGTATTTGTCAGGTCAAAGGTCGCTGACCTTTGACTTTCGCGTAACCTCCGGCAACTGCTCAACCTCTGAGGGTTGACTCACCAGTGCTTCGATATGCTTCGTTTCGCTTCTGACTCAGTGTTTCGACACGACAGAGGCGCTTAGAGTTAATTGTTTCCAACACTCCCCTTTGCTTCAGGAGTGTTGCAGTTGGTGACGTGGCTCTGTCCAGTCAGCAGCATGCAGTACTCGAACTTCTGCTTTGCGAGCTTCTTGGTCAGGTAGTCAGCTGCCATGTCGGACGTGGGGCAGTATGACAATTCAAGTCTCCCCTTCTCGATCTTGTCCTTCACGAAGAAGTATTGTAGGGCGATGTGTTTTGTGCTGTTCGCAAAGCCGCTTTTGTTGGCTATGCGAATGGCCGACTGGTTGTCGTAGAACTGGGTAAAGTTTGGTAACTGGGCTAGCTTGGCTTCCTCCAGGAGTTGGTGAAGGTACAGTCCTTCCTTGGTGGCTGAGCAGAGTGCGATATATTCTGCTTTAGCTGAAGAGAGGGTGATTAATTCCTGCTTGCTTGACTGCGAGGAGATTGGTCCGATAGGCTCGAGGCGATAGATGTAGCCGGTGTGCGAGCGTCTGTTGTCGGAGTCGCCAGCGTGATCGGTGTTGATGTAGCCGATTAGTTTAGGCGCTGTAGTTGTGTTTTTATGGTAGGTCAGGCCGATTGTTGGGGTGCTGACGAGGTAGTGAAGAGCGCGGCCGAGTTCCACTAGATGTTCCGCTTCAGGTTTCTTGAGGTAGGTGGTGAGCTGGCTTGCAGAGTACGATAGATCCGGGCGGCAAGTGACAGCTGCGAAGAGAAGGCAGCCTAGCTTTCTTTGGTAATCGCGTATGCCGGCGGGTATTAGCGGAGTGGATCCTTCCTTGTTGTTTCCTGTCGTGTAGCGATATGGTGTGGAGATGGTGGTCGGTGTGAGTGCGGAGCGCTTAGCGATGGTGTCGGCGTATTTCGAGGCGTTGAGGTAGATTACGCCTTCTTCTTCCTGAATGTTGAGGCCGAGGTATTGGGTGACGGTCGATGATACTGTGAGAGTGAGATCCTGCTGCAGCTCCTCTTCAAACCAGGTAGTGACGCTGTCGGTTGAGCCGATGTAGAGCAGGTCGTCCACGTAGACAATGAGCAGAATGTAGTCGTCGCCCTTCGTGAGCCGGTACATGCCTTGGTCGTGTGGTAGTTGACGGAATCCGATGCGAATGAGTCTGGCGTGCAGGTACTGCTGCCACAGCCTCGGTGCTTGTTTGATGCCATACAAGGACTTTACTAGCTGACAGATTTGGTTGGGCTCTATAGCGGGTACAACCCAGTTAGGCTTTGCTATATGTATCCCACCTGCTGCTAGTGAAACCCCTCCTTTTGCCTTATTCTCTCTTGCCTATCTAGGTAAACCCTAGCTATGGCTCCTTGTTCCAGCTACTATTTTAACACTCTGTTGGAACCGTGTGGAAGTTCGATGAAGATTTCGGCGTGAACAGGTGCGTAGAGGAATGCGTTCGCGATGTCGATTTGCCGCAGCTTCTTCTTCTTCATGGCGGCGATCGCGAGAAGGATTCGAAGTGAGGTTTGTCGGCTGACCGGGGCAAATGTCTCGGTGAAGTCGCGTCCGTGTTCCTGGTCGAAGCCGCGTACGACCTAGCGCGCCTTAAACTTGTCGATGGTGCCGTCTGCTTTTGTTTTCACACGGAAGACCCACTTTCCGGTGAGTACTGTTTTGTTGCGTGCCACGCTGATGGGAACTACTTTCCAGGTGTTTCGCTCCTCTAGTGCCTTCAATTCCTTGTCCATGGCTTCGCGCCATTTTTCCCTGTGCTCTCCCCCCAGAGCCTGCTGAACCGTCGCAGGCTCCTTAGGAATCGCAGTGCCGTGGACTGCGGTGACCAGGCCAAGTATCTGAAGGCCACTTTGTGTGTAGCGGGGAAGTGTGGTATCCCCGTGATGAGCTGCTTTGTCACCTGCTTCTGGGTCAGGTATGAAGTTGGGCCCTATGCGTTCTGCTTCGTTGTTTTTCACTTCTGCAGGTGTAACGTAACCGTTGTCGGCGAAGTGATAAAATACTTCTGCGTTCACGCTTTCACGAGGGTTTTCGTCATCCATTGGTATGTCGACGGAGCAGTACTGCAGAGGTCCGGCTTCCTCCGAGGCTGCGTCCATGTTCTGCTCGTCCAAGTCAGCTTCGTCCGCTGCGAAAGCGAAGGCTCGGTCTCCACGAAGTCCACTGGTGAGGTCGCGTTGTTCTTCCACATTGGCTAGGTAGGAGTCGAGAGTGAGTCGTTCGTAGAAAATCACATCACGTGCTGCCACTGTTTCCTTGGTGTGGACGTCAAAAATCTTCCATGCGTTGTAATTCTTTTCGATGCCCACGTGTAGTCCCCACTGTGCTTGTTGGGAGAATCAGCCGGCTCGTGCAGATGGGGGTCAGTACTGTACCATGCAGCCGAAGACTCGTAACATTTTTGTGCTGCCCAATTTTCCTGTCCATAGCAGATGCGGTGATGCGTTGTTCGGAAGCGATGATGACGAGAGCAAGTTGTGCAGCATGACGGCGTGGTCCATTGCTTCGGGCCACTCGTGGTTGGGTAGCCGCATGCCACTTAGCAGTTTGCGCATGGTGTTCTAGAGGGTCGTGTTCATCCTTTCTGCTACACCCTACTGTTGATGGGTGTAAGGAAGGGAGATGAGCCTCTTGATACCCTTCTCTGTCAAGTAGTCCTTGAAGCGTTGTGAGGTGTATTCTCCGCCTCCATCTGACTGAAAACTATTTAGTTTCACTCCGGACCCTCATTCTGCTGTTGGAAGCCAGGCAACGAAGGCTTCAAAAGCCATGTTGCGACTTGGAAGGTTTAGATGCCAAACGTATCAAGTGGCAGCGTCGATGAAGGTGATGGTGTAGTTGTAAGCTCCTTGCCCTGGTACGCAATTTTACAAGATGTCGCTGTACACCTTTTCAAGTGGTGCGTATGCTGGTGCGCTCGGGTTGTGGTAAGGGATAAACGGTTGATGCGGTAAGTGGGCTTCAGGACATGTGAAGCATGTCCCTTTTACTCGTTGGAGTTCTCTCCCGTCATGTAGTAGGAGCGAATCTTTGTCAAGCACTCCTGCTCTTATCGTGTTGTTTAACATTGTGTTGCTTGGGTGTCCCATTCGTGCATGCCAGATTTCTTCGCTGGCGCGGTGTCCGGGTGAACGTCGGTACATGTCGGAGTTGGAGTAGAAGTTGGCGGTGAAGTTGGCGCTTCGATGAACTTCTCGTCGTGCCGGATTTAGCTGTTGCGCGGGTGTCGGTGGTGTGTCATCGACGAAGATCGGTGCTGTTGAAGGACCACCGATTGGTGTTGATGTTGCCACTGCTGTTACCGTTGTCTCTGCAGCTGCCGTTGTTGTTTGTGCTGCTTCCGATGTTGTTTCTGCTGCTGCCGATGTTGTCTCTGCTGCTGCCGATGTTGTCTCTGCTGCTGCCGATGTTGTCTCTGGTGCTGCCGATGTTGTCTCTGCTGCTGCCGAATGTTGAATTGTTGCTAATGCTCTTGTTCTTTCTGCTTCAGGGATGGTTTCCGAGTACCAGAAGCCTCCAGGACTGAAGTCTGGGTCAAGATCCGGTGGATGTGTCCAAGAGGTAAACTTCACGATGGCGTCGCTGTCAGGGGTGCCAAGGTCCGAGTCGAAGTCGAGAACGAAGACATTGTTTTTCAGCACTGCCTTCCCGATGTAGAGACCTCCCCTACCGTTATACAGTTTGAACTCCTGTGTAGTGATGTCTGCTTCGAGATGGATACCCTTCGCCATCAGCTGACTAACGCTCAGTAAGTTGTAGCCGAGTCTCTCTGCAATTAAAACCTTTGACATCTGCAGTATAACGTTGGTTTCCCTTGACTGAAGTTGAACCACGCCTTGTCGTCGTGTGCACACGTTCTGATTGTTGGCGACGGTGATGACAACCTCGCGTTGAAGTTGGTGTTCGCGTTGAACGAAGCGACCTGAAGAACACATATGTTGCCCGCAACATCTGTCCAAGAACTAGGTGGCCTTCCCGGATGGCTCACTCTGGGCGATAGCTGCGTATGTCGGGTTCGGCTCCAGTGTCTCACGGCGCGGAGTCCTTTCGTCAAGTAGTTCTTTTGGTGAGTAGTGCGGTGGCGATTCGGTGATGCAGGAATCCGACAGTCTTGCCATGCAGCTGATGATGTTCCTTGCTCCTTGTGCAGGTTGTCCCGTTGGTGTCATTTGAACTTGAGCGGTGGTGTTCGCTTGTGTTGAAGTGACTTGGCTACTTGAAGGTCGAAGCTTTCGCTGTGGCGGTGTTGATTGTTGTCGATTCGGGCATTGTGTGCACGGATGTCCTGATGTCTTGCAGATATGGCAGAACGGAGGTACGGGTTTTGGTTGGTGTCGGTTGTTGTTGTTGTATCGCCGTTGAGTGTGAAATGCAAACTCGGGTGCTGGTGTTTTCTTCTTGTGCCGTTCCTCTTGTAGGTCCATGTCTTGTTGTTCAGCGTGGATTTCGGTGCAGAGTGCTACTTCGGAGATCTTCCCGTGAGCTCGAAGTATGGCGCGAGTGGAGCGCCAATGAGGACCAAGTCCGCCGATGACGGCTGTGACGAAGGCGTCTTCCGATATCGACCCTCCGCATCGAAGAAGTTTATCGCGCAATTCGCGACAGCGACTGATATACGCCATCCCCTTTTCGCCTGGTTTCATTTCCACTATTGTCAGTTGTGCCATTAACCGACTCTGGTTAACGCTGTCTGTTGCCTGATACAGATTCTTCATGTGGTTTTACGCGAGCTCGGCGGAGTTGCTGTATCCTCGATAAGACCGGATATTTTGGTGTTGAGTTGGCATGACGTTGCGCAGTAAAATCGTGTACGCCATCATCGACTGATAGGTGTACTGCTGTTTGTCGTATTGTGTCCCGTATGTTGGGTATGGCAGGGACCCGTCGAAGAAGCCAAGTATCTGCGCGCCTTCCATCATTAGCTCGAATTTGAATGACCAGGTAAAGAAGTCTTTTCCGTCAAACGGTCTTGATGTCTGTAGTTTCAGGACGTGCACAAACTGCGACTGAACTTGAAGTGCGTCCAATGTTTTCTCTTGCTCAGGTGAAGTCTGCTGGCACGGCATGAAGCTGACTGAACCACGCTGAGGTTCATATGGGGCGAAGGTAGGTTGCTGCTGGTTTCCGCGCGCATAGGATTGTCAGAATGTTGTATTTGTCTAGCCTGCAGTGGGGTACTCCATAGCGAGTACAGCCCTATCTAGGGTTTCCTATATGTACTCAACTGCTTGCTAGTGCAACCTCTCTTTCTTGTTCTAAACTTTCTCCTCGTTCTTCTAACAAGGATGAGCCATCAAGACTCATGGGTGTGACGTCCTTGTTGTTGTTGCTGATGTTTGACTACGCAAGTGCCAACTGTTGGTGTTGCTCGTAGAAGGACATGAAGGAGAAAAACTTCTCCATCATGTTCTGATCGAAGCCTGCAAATTGATTCGCAGGAGTCTCAGAAGAAGTTGCTCTTCGTCTTGTTGCTGTGCCCTCCTCTGTCTGTAGGCTGGAGGGAGGAGGTCGAGTAGGAGTAGTACTAGGAGAGCCGTTAGAGGAACTTCTCTCCTTCTGAGTTGCTATGCCTTCTGATGTTGTAGGTGTCTTGATAGTAGTTGAGTTTGCCCTGATTGCTCTCATACCATGTTGGGCTGAGAAAAAGGCCCTTAGGATCTTTGCAGGGCTAAACTCTGAGTAGGACTTGTTATTATAGCGGAAGCTTAATGAGAAGTGTTTGAACCACCTTGCACTAGTATGTGAGGGCAAAATAGATTGATTAAAGCAAAGAGATACAAGATTATATAAGAGTACAAGGAATACGAAGAGATATGATTCCAATTGTTTTACTGTTGCTGTTGCGGTTCGATACAGTGACGACTAGGGCAACTGCTCTGTAACGAGTCAGTTGTGTGCCCTTGCTATCGCGCTATATTTGTCAGGTCAAAGGTCGCTGACCTTTGACTTTCGCGTAACCTCCAGCAACTGCTCAACCTCCGAGGGTTGACTCACCAGTGCTTCGATATGCTTTGTTTCGCTTCTGACTCAGTGTTTCGACACGACAGAGGTGCTTAGAGTTAATTGTTTCCAACACTAAATAGCAACTTCCTTCGTGCATCGGTCATTTTAGTGTCGGGTGTGTCACCACCTTGACGAATGCATTCCACTATGTGTTCCAACAACCCCAAATCTGTTTGGTGCATGATGTCGGGCATGACACAAAGGTATGGGTTGAGGAGTGGTTCAGATTCCCACCGCCATCCCCATAGGCAACACTCGACAAGATGCATTAACAAGTCATCGTGTTGCGTAGCATCATGTTGAGAATCTAGCGAGGCTTAGGAGCCATGGCTAGTGAGAAGTTCGAGTTGAGAGAAAAAGTGTCGAGAGAATGAGGGTTTCACTATAGGTTCAAGGGTACAAATATGAGAGAACAAGCAAGAAAGGTGCACCACCAAATAGGAAAACGCTATAACTACAGTAACTAATCCTACAGGCAGTTACATATAGAAAATATTAAATTATATTTTCCGACACGCCCCCATAACTGGCTGTAGGAGATGAGTATGCAGTTAGCGCCCTCTGAAGGGGTACATCACGATTGCGCAGGAGGAGAAAAGTGCTTCAATAATACCACTCCCCCTGGCTCCCCCACACCCTCACACCCTCCCACCCTCCCCCTCCCCCTCCCCTTCCCCCTCCCCCACACACTGCTGCAGGAGCAGCAGAGGGGGGGAGAGAGGAGAGGTGGAGGGACGGCTGCTGGGTGGCCTCACACCCGCCACCCCAGTGTCACTCCCCGGACTTCCCGCACACTTGTGCACGCTTCCCGCACACCCTAGTGCACGCTTCCCGCACACTTGAGTTCGCTTCCGCACACTTGTGCACGCTTCCCCACATCCTCACACCCTCCCCCCAGCGGCAGCTGCAGCAGAGGGAACAAAAGGAGGAGGAGAGGGGGGGGGGGGGGGGGGGGGGGAGGGGGGGGGCGACGCACGGCCTCCCCGGGCGCCAAAGCAGGCGGCAGAAGGGGCGACGCCTGCCCCCTCTTTCCAGGTCGCCCCTCAGGTTGCCTTGACAGGTGACGGGAAAAGGGGGGGGGGGGGGGGGGCGGTGCACGTGCCCCCGGCGTGCCGCAGCTGGTGACGGGGCATGGCCAGGGTAGGGTCGGGGCCGCAAGTGGGCGGGGCCGCAGGTGGCATCGGGGCCGAAGTGGGCGACGGGGCCGCAAGTGGTGACGGGGTCGCAGGTGGCAGGGCCGCAGGTGGCGGGGCCATTGATAGGTGGCGTGGCCGCAAGTATGCGGCGGGGCCAGAGGTAGGCGGAGGTAGGCGGCGAGGCCGCAGGTAGGCGGCGAGGCCGAAGGTAGACGGCGGGGCCGCAGGTATGCGGCGAGGCCGAAGGTAGGCGGCAGGGCCGCAGGTAGGCGGCGAGGCCGAAGGTAGACGGCGGGGCCGCAGGTAGGCGGCGAGGTCGAAGGTAGGCGGCGAGGCCGCAGGTAGGCGGCGAGGCCGAAGGTAGACGGCGGGGCCGCAGGTATGCGGCGAGGCCGAAGGTAGGCGACAGGGCCGCAGGTAGGCAGCAAGGCCGAAGGTAGACGGCGGGGCCGCAGGTAGGCGGCGAGGCCGAAGGTAGGCGGCGGGGCCGCAGGTAGGCGGCGAGGCCACAGGTATGCGGCGAGGCCGAAGGTAGGCGGCAGGGCCGCAGGTAGGCGGCGAGGCCGAAGGTAGACAGCGGGGCCGCAGGTAGGCGGCGAGGCCGAAGGTAGGCGGCGGGGCCACAGGTATGCGGCGAGGCCGAAGGTAGGCAGCAGGGCCGCAGGTATGCGGCGAGGCCGAACACAGATTAGCAGCGGAAGCTTTAGGGTGGGTCCACAGGTCAGGACCTTGGTCACTCTGATAACATGTTGAGAATCTAGCGAGGCTTAGGAGCCATGGCTAGTGAGAAGTTCGAGTTGAGAGAAAAAGTGTCGAGAGAATGAGGGTTTCACTATAGGTTCAAGGGTACAAATATGAGAGAACAAGCAAGAAAGGTGCACCACCAAATAGGAAAACGCTATAACTACAGTAACTAATCCTACAGGCAGTTACATATAGAAAATATTAAATTATATTTTCCGACACATCATACGCACCACTCTTTGTCATTCGGTACAATGATCGATGGACACGTGGTGTCCTACCGACCATGCCACGCTAAAAATGAGCTAATTCATCCCGTTTTGTGAGGCAAATTGAGCATGGTCGAGCTGTGCTTCCCAACTTTGTGCACGTGACCTTGAACGATTCAGGATAGTCACACACATACGCATAAAGAGCAGGCCATGCGTTCATGGTTTCACCATTGGAACCCTTGACCTTAATACCCGTGTGAGACGCAGGCTTGAGTGGAGCTAGCACTTGGTTAAGCACATGTTGGAACACAACAAGTTTATCCAAGGATTCTGCGAGAAGAGCGAGTAGCACTTGCCCATGCTTCTTCCACCTCTCTTCCCTTAGAATATTGGCCAGCGTCATGTATAAGGGGTGGCCTTTCGCCTTACCCCGCTGGTACATGTGTGTCTCATCCGACGCTAGTATAAGAGCAGCGAAAAAGCTATGCACCATCTCTTTGCGAATGTTTTCTTGCATTTTTAACCACCAATCTCTCGTTTCTGGATTGGAGTAAACATGCTTCACCCCAGGGATGCGAGTTGTCGCTTCCTTGAAAATCTTACCCTCAAGCTTAGGATGTGTGAGAAGCTCTTTCAGCGCTAGAAGGCCATGACAATAGTGATATTCAAGCCATGACTTTGTCCCAACACGCACCCTGGCCTTCTTCCAGCCCCTCGACCAGGGCTGACGTTTCATATTAGGCCTCCCTGATTCCGGGGAAAAATTTTCCCCTCTATTATGAGTGCACATTTTTCAGAATAATGCTACTCTGATTGCTCAGGGTTGAAAAGTATATAACTCTGATTGTTCAGGGTCGAAAATCGAGGATCAGTGTAGTAACGCGCCCTTTGTTACAGGGGAAAAGGTTTCCCTCTGCGTAAAGTTAGCGCTATGTGTTTCGCGCACACTTTGAGCGCACTAAGTTTCACCCTTTTAGTGTCACAGAATGATATTTATGCACACGTTTTAGTGGGGGGAAGAGATGAGCGATTTCGCTCAACCAAACATTTCGATTCGATACCTGAATGTGGCCAACATCGCTGTGTGAAATGCAAAATAGGTTACGCCAAACTTTACGCACACGCACTTACGACAGTGGAACAACATATTCGCATTTCGTGAAAATAACAAACATAGAGTGTACTCATCTGTCAGACATGCTGCTGTCCATCGCTCACGCGCTGGCTGTACTGCGATCAAACCGAAGGGGGATATCGGAAGGAAATTTCCAAGAACCTTTCTCTCGATAAGGTCAAAATCAGGGACCACAGATTCGATACCCTATTAAGTCAGGGTCCACTAACAGGCTAGTCTGTTACACTATACTCAAAATCAGGGATAGGAAAACTACTACTCTGATTTGAACAGGGTTGAGAACTCAGTAATTCTGAAATCTCAGTTTCCGTAAAGTGGAAAGTCTGAAATCACCCTGAAATCAGGGTAATTACCCTGATAAAATCAGCCCTGCCCTCGACGTGTCAGGAACCCTCAACTCAGCATACTTCTCAACATCACGAATGTCAGACAAACGTGTGCTTGCATGACAAAGGATTGCCAACAAGGTAGCAATCTGGCTTTGTGACAGATTCTCCATCAACAACCAGTGTGCAAGGGCATCCATGAAGTTGAATAGACGTTCCTCGACATCATCAGACCCGGGAATCCCGAGGCCTTCCATCTCAACAGGTGCTATCCCCCGAGATGTACCCTCACCCCCCCCCCTCCCCCCCCCCCCCCCCCCCCCAAAAAAAAAAAAAAAACATCTGGCATGTTTATAGCAACAGGTACATCACAAGGCATGCAGTTCTCATCATCATCACTATCTGAGCTACTGCCATTGTCACTATCTACATCTGAAACAAAATCTGGTGACACCATGCTATCCTGCAAAGTTTCAGCAGCATCACACACAACAGGAGGGTCATCTAACTCCACGGGCGTAAGGTTGAATAATGGGATGTGCGCCACTGGCGCCCGGTGTTGTCACGGTAGAAGGTACGGATTGCTACCACTCGATGCAACCGCAGGCAGTCTCACGGCCCTGCACGCCTGGCTTCGCTGGTGTGAAGCAAGAGCCTGTGCCGTGTCAAAAGATGCCTGTGCTGGGCATTTGCTATACGTGTATGCCATCTGCAAACAAGACAGCAAACCACGTGCAATGGATAATGGAACAGAGGCAGAGAGGAAGAGGCAGTGAGAGGATAGGAGGAAGGGGGAGGAGAAGAGGGAGGGAGAGAGAGGTAGAGCCTGGGAGAGGAGGGAGGGGGGGGTGTGACTGAGTGGGGCAGAGAGGAAGAGGGCAGAGAGGAGAGGAGAAGAGGGAGGCGGGAGTGAGGTTGAGGGGCAGAGAGAAAGAGAGTGGAGAGGAGGAGAGCGGAGGGAGGGGGAGGGAGGGGGAGGAGGAGAGAGAGGGGGAGAGAGTGAGTGCCCAGGAGAGGAGGGAGGAGGGGGTGAACGATTTGGACAGAGAGAAAGAGGGCGGAAGAGGAGAGGACTCTGGGAGCGACGAGAGAGGGGGCAGTGTGAGGATCGCCAAACTATGTTTTCTTGCTTTCGTATCGGAAACCAGTTGCCAGCGACTGGTTGGGTAAAACCAGTCGTTTCGACTTGCAAACCATTGGCTTTGGCCAATGGTTTGCGATTTGGATGCTTTGGTGGCGTATCGGTTGCGAGTTGTCCAGCGCGAGACCGAGAAGTTGCACCTGATTTCGAGGCATGGATGGTGAGTTGTAGGTTTGGCACAGGTTTGGAAGTATCTCTGAAGTTTTTGGCCAGTCGCGAAGCTCCACGCCTGCACGTTCTGGTTGGTCGAAATTTTGCCCCTACCATCGATGGATTGAGATTCCAATATCTTGTATAAATGTTCCCAGTGTAACTTATCGTGTTAGTTGATGTAGATTTATGTACGTAAAAACATTTACCGTAATTTATGAATATGTTGTTGAATTTTTTTCGTATTTAACTCATGCAAATTTTTACTATGGAAATATAACATGATAATTAACATACAATGCAGACATAACATGGCGTATGAATTACGTTGGAAATACATGAATTTAGTGTTGTAGAGGAATTAGAATCATGTTGGTGCAACCCTATGGTTTGCACTCGGCTTGTTGTCCGTGTGCATGCATGTGTGTGTGTATGGAATGGTATGAGGGCATGGGATAATATATATTTCATGCTTATAATTGTGTATGAATGTTGAGTCATGATGTCGAGTGTGTGTGTTGAGTCAATAGCGAGTTATCGCTAGACGCGTGTTACGCGGTCGTTTGTGTCTCGCGCGCGGTTTCTATTTTGTCGTGCGCGGTTTCTATTTTGTCCTGTGTCGAACGTCCGGTGTGTCGCAGGTGTGTGCAGCAGACCCATCAAGAACTCAAGGATGAGTTTGTGATGAAGAGCCCGAGCCTTGGTGTCAAGCCTCAAGTGATTTCGAAGCTCGCCAAAAGGGTACACCTCAAGATATTGAAGATAGTTACATTACTTTGTGTAGTGTAACATTTCACTTGGTGTAGGCCCTAGTGAAGGGTAGTTTCGAGACCCTTCGTGGTTGGGGACAGTGTGGCACTGTTCCACATCACTGTACCTCGGCTCTTGGGGTTTGTAGGAGCTGGGAGTCATTCCCAACTCGTAACTCTTCATATCTCTTCCTATTTTGTGTTCTAAGACTATAGTGGCTGCCATAGTGCCGTTCGTTCAAACCAACACTGTGTCGTCAATACTTGGTGAAATTGTGCGATCTAAATTGCCTATTGTAGGCGACGTTCAGACGCTCCAGATCCAAGTTGAATCAGGTCATTTAAAGTTGTGACCAGAACGCTATGAACGTTTGAATACGCTGTGCAGAAATCCGGCTGTGCACTCTATCTTTCGTTTTAGGCACATTGGAGCCTATTGTGACTATAACAAGTGGTATCAGAGCCCCTTGGAGCAGTTTCGACAATGGCTGGACCTGAGGAAAGGGGTGGCAGAGGTGCTGGTGGCAGAGGAGAAGCCCAAGCTCAAGGCCAACCCCGTGATTCAACCATGGCGCCCGTGCAACCAAGTGTTGGCCCATCTAGGGATGAACCTAGAGTATTTGGCCTTGACAAGTTCAATGGTGACAACTTTGTTGAGTGGTCCTTCAGAATGGAGAACATATTTGACCACTATGACCTGCTGGAGGTGATGGAAGGAACGGAGAAGCGTCCCGAGAACGACCCGGAGAAGAGCCCGTGGGTGCGGAAGAGCGCACAAGGCTACCTCCTACTTGGGCAAGCGTTGGGGAGCAGCCAAATCCGTCACATCAAGCCTTTCCAGCGTGAACCAGAGAAGGGACCAAAAGCATGGGCTGCTCTCAAGGGTGTACACGCTCGTGCAACAGCGGCGGTAGCTGTGGTGTTGGAACGGCAAATGGCGACGTTACGAATTGAAGAGGATGAAGCGGTTGAAGAAGGGGTGCAGAAATTCTTCGACTTGTTGACGCGGCTTGAGGGAGCTGATTTGAACTATAGTGAGCTCCAAAAGAAGACCAAGTTGCTGGCCCTACTCCCCGAATCATGGTCCTCGCTCATCATCAACCTGAATCGCGACTTGCCCCGCCTCTCGCTCGAAGACGTGAAGTGGGCTATCCTTCAAGAGGATTTCCGCCGCCGTGAGTTGGCGAGTGCGGATGGCGCTGGGGCAGCGAGCATCGGCCGTGGATATGGTCGAGGAAGAGGCAGAGGACGAGGGGGAGGAAGGTTTGGTGGCAGCAACTTCGGCGGAGGCCGCGGGAGTGGCGGTTACGGCAGCGACGACAAGAGCTACGGACGCGGTCGCGGCCGATTCGACGGCGAGTGTCACTATTGCCACAAGAGCGGACACATGTGGCGCGACTGCTACAAACTCCCTGATGGTTGGACCCCTGCTCAAGGCCAAGAGGGTAGAGGAGCAGGAGGAGGGAGAGGACGAGGCCGTGGAGGCCGTGGCGGTCGCGGTGGCGGAGCTGCAACCTTGAAGAGCGGAGACAACGACAAGGACCCGAGCGACGATCGATACCCGGGTCTATTCTACTTCGTGTCGACGCAAGCACCGGCTGGTCCAGAGAAGGATGAAGGCTTTGAGGAGCCAGCAGCTGTGGGGAAGGTGACCCTACACCCCCTGGACTACTGGGTGATTGATAGTAGCGCTACCTATAGCATGACACCTCGCCCGGACTTGCTCACCGAACTCGAGCCGTCACCGGTGAAGCATGTCACATCGGCTTTGGGGCAGCGAGCTGAGGTGAAAGGCATGGGGAAGGCCATGTTCAAGGGTGCTGATGGGAAGATGGTGGGCCTCAAGAACGTGCTTTGGGTGCCCAGCCTTGCTGCAAACCTGATTTCTGTGCGGCGGTTGGCAAAGGCCGGCATGGACACGAACTCGAAGGGAGCCAAGACCTACACCGCAAGGCTTGGCGATCGAATTCTCTGGGACCTTCATGAGGACAAGGATGTCTACAACGAGATGTGGCAGATCCCAGTGGTTCCTATGCCTAAGGAGAGGCAAGTGGCAGCAAGCATCAGCACCAAGGATGGAGCGGTCGGTAGCGACGATGGCGCGAACGGTCGCGCTAAGGAGAATGAGCTCAAGAAGAGAAAACCCGGAGGGACCAGCAAGCTTGGTGAACCTATGGAGAGAGGTGCAGCAGCCAAGGAGCAGCAAAAGGGTGAGGAGAACCCCGAGGCAGCAGCGGAGGAGGACTACGGAGAGAGTATGTGGGGCGCTATTGCGAGTGCGGCATTCTCCAATCCAACTTCGGCTACGGGGGAGTGTGATTGGCTCACCTTGCATCGGCGCATGGGGCATGTGGCCCTGCCCATCTTGCAGCAGCTAGTGAAGAATGAGATGGTTGCTGGCATACGTGTGAAGGGGGAGCCCGATGAGGTACTTGGCTGCCCGACGTGCATGCAAGCCAAGTTCACCCGTTTCCCATTCTCTAGTTCGGAGGCAACAGCTAAGGCACCACTTGATGAGGTGGTGATGGACGTGGTGGGCCCCCTGAAGCTTGGAGCTGCTGGAGCTGAGTACTTCCTCACTATTGTGGACGTCTACACCCGTATGACTTGGGTGTACGTGCTGGCCAGGAAGAGCGACGTGGCTGAAACGTTGAAGACGGATTGGTTCCCGATGGTGGAGCGGCAACAAGACCGTCTAGTCAAGTCAATCCGCACCGATCGAGGGGGAGAGTTCCTGAGCAAGGAGTTTGGGTTGTGGCTGAAGAAGAATGGTATTCGGCACTCCCTCACCATGCCATACTCCCCTGCAATGAACGGCATCGCCGAGCGAGCGAACCGCACAATCACGGAGGCGGCACGTGGGTTGCTCATTGAAGCCGGGCTACCCGACGATTTCTGGCCTGATGCGGTGCGGAGTGCGTGTGTGGCCAAGAACAGAGCCTTGACTCATGTAGGAGCAGACAAATGGGTGCCCTATGTGGAGTGGCTAGGAAGGAAGCCAAAGGTGGATATGCTTCGGGTGTTCAGGTGCATGTGCATGGCGCTCGTGCCTAAGCATCTTCGGCACAACAAGCTTGGTGCCAAGGCGGTGTGGGCCGTGCACTTGGGCATGGCTCAAAACAGCAAGGGATGGCTTCTTTGGGACCCATTCACCAAGAAGTTCTTGGTGAGCAGGGACTGCAAGTTCATGGAGAACTTCATGTACAAGGATTGGAAGGCGGAGAATGAGGCGAAGATAGGCGTGCGGTTTGGGGAGGTGAAGAGTTCCGGTTTGGAGCATGTGGAGCTGCCTTTGGAGCTGAGCAGCGGCAGCACTACCACAAGGCAATCTTCCCTTGTGAATGGGGGAGAGGAGGCCAATAATGCAGAGGAAGAAGAGGAGGAGGTGCAGCAAGTGAGCGAGCGTGCACCGTCACTCCCTTCCCGCACTACAAGTGCTCCACGGATTCGAGCCACACCGCAACAACGCCAAGGCCTTCAAGTCCCTGCAGCTGAGGAGCAAGGAAGGGGGAAGAGGAGAGTTCAACCCCCTAATAGGCTGACCTATGATGCGCTGGGAAAGCAGGGCAAGACAGCCCTGGCCGGAGCGGCAATGATGGTCGGAGACGACGAGGAGAGTGACTACGAGGAGTGTGCCTTCGCGTTCTTCTCTCCGGTGGAGATGCCGGGAGAACCAGCAACTCTCAAGGAGGCTTTGGAGAGTAGTGATGCTGAGGAGTGGAAGAAGGCCATGGAGAGTGAGCTGAAGAGCATCGAGGAGAATGACACGTTTGAATTGGTGGAGCTACCGGAGGGGCGTACGGCGATAACGTTCAAGTGGCTCTTCAAAATCAAGTCGGATGCCGACGGCAAGATCGAGCGCTACAAGTCTAGGCTTGTAGCCAAGGGGTACCAGCAGAAGGAGAAGGTGGACTTCAAGGAGCTGTTTGCCCCTGTGGTGAAGCCGACGACGCTGTGAACCCTATTGGCGGGAGCCGCCATCAAAGGATGGGTAGTTAAACAAATGGACATCGTAACGGCATTCCTTAACGGCATCCTTGAGCAGGAGATTTTTATGGCGCAGCCAGAGGGGTTTGATGATGGTAGTGGCAGAGTGTGGAAGCTGAAGAAGGCCCTCTATGGGCTAAAGCAGGCCCCTAGGCAATGGTACATGAAGCTGCGCGAAGTGTTGGAGGAGATCGGCTTCACTCCCTCAACGGCCGATCACTCCTTGTTCATGCTTGGCGAGGGGGAGCAGAGGAGCTTCATGGTGGTTTATGTGGATGACATTCTCATATTCTCACCCTCCTCTGACCTTGTGAAGGAGGTGATGCTGAAGCTGCATGACAAGTTCAAGTGCAAGTCCCTTGGCGACGTGAACTTCTACCTTGGGCTCCACATCGAACGAGACGTGGAGAAGCGGAGCATGCGAGTGCACCAACGGAAGTACCTGGAGGCGTTGGCTGCCAACTTCGGCCAGAGTGAAGGTCATGTGGCTACTCCCTTTCCCTCTGGGTTCAAGTGTGTGAAGGGGCCAGAGGAGGAGAGCGTTGGAGAAGAGGAGAGGCGCCGATTTCACTCGTTGGTGGGCAGCCTCATGTATGCGGCGGTAAACACCCGACCGGACGTCGCGTTTGCCACCGGGCAGCTGGCTAGGGTTGTGCAATGCCCTAATGAGGAGCAGGTAGCAGCTGGAATGAGGGTGGCCAAGTATCTTGGCCAAACACCGACCGTTGGGCTGCAATACTCGGCGGCGGCACAAAGGCGCCAAAAGGGCGCGGATGGTGTTGAGCCCGGGCGTTTGTTCCTCACCGCCTACTCGGATGCGTCATATGCATCGGAACCAGAGGACATGACAAGTGTGGGAGGCTTCATATGCTGTGTTGGTGGAGGCCCAACTGCTTGGGAGAGCAAGAAGCAGGTTGACCAAGCTTTGAGCTCGGTGGAGTCCGAGTACATGGCACTCTTCCGTGCCGTACGGGAGATTGTGTGGCAGCGGCGTTTGTTGGCTGAATTGGGGGAGGAGCAGCAAGGACCTACCCCACTCTACTGTGACAGCCAGGGTGCCATTGCTCTTGCTAAGAACCCTGTGTTGCATGGACTCACAAAGCACATGAGGGTGAAGTGGCATTGGACGAGGAGCATGGTGACCGCGGGTGAAGTTGAGTTGCGGTACGTGAAGACCACGGGGCAGCCGGCTGACATGATGACCAAGAGGCTGGTGGAGCAGCAACATTGGAAGTGTTGCAAGCTGGCTGGGATGGCTCTGAACTGAGAGAGCAACATATCCTAAGGCCAACAATCCGAGGGGGAGTTTGTTGGTGCAACCCTATGGTTTGCACTCGGCTTGTTGTCCGTGTGCATGCATGTGTGTGTGTATGGAATGGTATGAGGGCATGGGATAATATATATTTCATGCTTATAATTGTGTATGAATGTTGAGTCATGATGTCGAGTGTGTGTGTTGAGTCAATAGCGAGTTATCGCTAGACGCGTGTTACGCGGTCGTTTGTGTCTCGCGCGCGGTTTCTATTTTGTCGTGCGCGGTTTCTATTTTGTCCTGTGTCGAACGTTCGGTGTGTCGCAGGTGTGTGCAGCAGACCCATCAAGAACTCAAGGATGAGTTTGTGATGAAGAGCCCGAGCCTTGGTGTCAAGCCTCAAGTGATTTCGAAGCTCGCCAAAAGGGTACACCTCAAGATATTGAAGATAGTTACATTACTTTGTGTAGTGTAACATTTCACTTGGTGTAGGCCCTAGTGAAGGGTAGTTTCGAGACCCTTCGTGGTTGGGGACAGTGTGGCACTGTTCCACATCACTGTACCTCGGCTCTTGGGGTTTGTAGGAGCTGGGAGTCATTCCCAACTCGTAACTCTTCATATCTCTTCCTATTTTGTGTTCTAAGACTATAGTGGCTGCCATAGTGCCGTTCGTTCAAACCAACACTGTGTCGTCAATACTTGGTGAAATTGTGCGATCTAAATTGCCTATTGTAGGCGACGTTCAGACGCTCCAGATCCAAGTTGAATCAGGTCATTTGAAGTTGTGACCAGAACGCTATGAACGTTTGAATACGCTGTGCAGAAATCCGGCTGTGCACTCTATCTTTCGTTTTAGGCACATTGGAGCCTATTGTGACTATAACAAATCACACACCTGCTACACATGTAACAAAATCGTTCATGAATTACAAGAAATTGGTACAGTTTAGGGTACCTTCAAGCTGTATACTCCATAACACATAATCGCAAGGTCATTGCCTTTTCAACGCTTGTTGTGAGTATTGTTGAACATGTCTGAGAAATTCACTATACAGATAGGAAACGTTGCACATACGAGTCATCCTGGCCGTTCAATCCAATCTGTAAAATATCGCCCACTCAACATGCGAGGAGCCCATGTACAGATAGATCGCGCGTGGGCCCTAGCAGGGACAGATCGTTCAACGTTCGGGTCTGTCCAGGTGCACAAAGGTTGGGGGAATTTGGAGGTTGCAGGCGAATCAATACTTTGCCAGCGCGAAACATTGCAGGTAGGTGGATACTTCGCTTCTGCAGTTCGCACAACAGAAATGCTGGCGCGTCAGGTGTTTGCGCGCCAGATTATCTTTTCGCTGGGTAACCAGTCGAAAATGTGTGCTGCGTCAGCCTGGCACAGCCCTGGTGTAGTTGGGTCAGGTGGTCCCAGCCGAGCTGGGCCCGGGCTATGTCAGCTTTCGACCGAGCCACGTGCGATCTTGGCTCGGCCCCCAACAGCGCCCAAGGATCAGCTGCCCGATTTGGTTTAGTGCCCAGCCCTTGGTTCGTCGTTTTTCTGGCGTGTCCCGCGTGAGGACAAAGTAGCCCTCACCCATTACGGGGCCCTGGTTACGGAGCCTCAAGCAAAATCACTTGTCTAGGTGCACGCGTGGTGGATTCATTGACGCGTGGCAAATAATCGCCGCGATTGTTTTTGAACCAATAGAAACAAGCCTGCTACCCTCGGTTGATCTGCACCGTTGGAAACCAATCGTATTTCCCTCCATCGCAACGAACAAAAACGTGAGTTCGTAATGAAATTAAAGGCGAAGTGCGGTTGTGCGAGGTCAAACGTGTCTAAACAACTGTTGTAAACTTTCAGGTTGGGTGTGTAACACACATGTAATGACACCTCGTCCTTCAGAGGTCCCTTTCAACCATTCCTCGCCCTCCCCCCAAGCATTTCTGGTCGGGGGGGGGTAGTCTTTGAGGCTTCGTCATTTCTCACTTGTTTCTCTCAGATTGGTTTTTCTGTTTTTCACGTTCCTTAACTCAAGCTTCTCCAGAAGCTCCAGCGCCTAGGCTACGTCCCTGCCACCTCACGCTCGTGTCGGATTCGAATAGGCGCATTGAGGATATTGATACAGCACCACGAGAGCCATCGGAGTCCGTCACTGTGACAAATGTAGGTGAATTTTTTTTTTATGTTGTAGGCAGGTCCACTTACATTTCGCTACCATATCAACGTAGTTTCAACTTTATGTTTAAATGTCACTAACCTTTGTCTTTGCTGAGTCGATCAATCTGACAATGTGATTTTATGACGGATTTTTATGCGTTGACGTCTGTCGTTATTTTCTGCCTCGATTTTCTTTGATGTTTTCCCGATTCCCCCCTTTTTATCATACCAAGGTTTGGCAATCGGCTATCGTCTCTCCTTGTGGTCCGCTCATCTCCATTTACGCCTTTACACTGAAGCTCTTGGTAAGCATTTTTGATCATGCTGCAGAACGTTGTCTAACAATTTAGCGTGTGTATTCGTTCGATTCCTGTCCAATTATGCTTTGTTATTATTGTTTTACTGGAAGTGGTTGGAGTTTTTAAGATGTCATGGATTTTCGTTTTGTTCTGATCCTGCAGGAAATTACAAGGTTGTTGTTTTACCCTTAGCACAAGACAGTTTCTGGTTGTAGAAGTTGTAGATACAGTAGCACTGAGCAGCTTGGAGTCGGTGTTTTGTGTACTTTAATGTAATACAGCGCATTATTGTGCTACAGTTGGATACATGCAACCTACCGTACCTTTCTGCAACATGGCTGATCAGTTGAGGCCTTTCAAGTGTGGCTACCCTGGATGTATAGCGACGTTCTCTTTTGCACATCAGAAAGCACGTCACGTCAAGGCAGGAAAGCACAAATTCCAACCACCTGAGGTAGCATCTGAGGGATTGCGAGATGACAGCAGCCAGGAAGGAGCTGTAGGAAGTCTTCAAGAAGCTGCAGACCGCATTCTCTCGAAATCCAGCAAACGCCCACGAAGTCAAACACAACCAGGGCCGAGCCGTTTGGATCACCAACCGGACGCGGCTGAATTGAATGAGGATGCGACGGGCTACTTGTTTGCCCCTGAGTGCGATGCAACTTCGGTTGATATTGATGCTCGGGTGTACCGGTTGGTTCGCACGGCAGCTGGTGGATCTGGGCTATCGCGTGTGGATATAAAGGAACTACTATCCATTCTCGTCGAAGTGTTGGCCAATCCCGGACGGCTAACCATTAAGTCTCTTGCAGAGTTCGACAAGTACAAGGAGGAGCAATTGGCAGGGGCGAAGATTGAACCGTTCGAGCAGGTGGAGTTGACGAAGGAAGGGGATTTGAAGCCTGTGATTCTCTGGCGGCGTTCGGCTTTGTCGTGCGTACAAGGTCTATACGAGAACGTGGCGAATGCGCACGGCTTCGTGGTGAGACCTCGGAAGAAAGCTACCCAAGGCAAACAAATCTACAAGGGTCCTTAGACGGGAAGTTGGTGGCGGGAGGTTTTGCGTCGACTGCCTGCTGGTGCTGACCCACCCACTCCCGTAGCTGCGGTGATCATCTATTCAGATGAAACGACCCTGACGACCGATGGCGGGCTGAAAGGTTGGCCAGTGTACATTTCGCTGGCCAACATCGCTCCTCGGAATCGATGGAAACCCCACGGGCACAGGCTCTGTGCTCTCTTGCCCGAGGATGATGGCTCTCTCTTCACGGACACGGCTAGGAAGAAACGGCGGCTTGAGGTGTTCCAAGAAGCGCTTGATCTCATCATGGAAGACCTGAAGAAGGCGCAACACTCGTAAGTGGATTGAACGCGATCTCAATAAGTTGTAATCGTCTATTGTGCGTGTTGGAGTGTTGTATCGCCATACACCAGTTTACAATACCGTTATATATCTGTTGCTTGCAGGGGAATGGAGTTGACGGACCCGTATGGCATTCTTCGTACGGTATACCCGATCACGTACTCCTACATCGGCGACTATCCAGAGTAGTGCAAGGTTGCAGGGACCAAGTCTGGCATCAAAACTCGTCTTCCATGCCCCAGGTGCACCGTTCCGAGGGAGGAGCTGAGTAACATGGAGTATCCTCTCACTTTCCGGACGGAGGAAGGACAGATGCAACATGTGATGGAGATGGAGAGCGCGCCGACACATGGGGCACGAAAGGATTTGTCCAAAGTCCACAGCACACATTGCGTCAAGGTATGTCTTGTCGGACGCCTATGCAACTTGGATAGAATTGTAAAGCTTTGACTCGTTCAACAAAGCTAACGGATATCGTGTTTGTTTGGTTGTTTTTGTGTGTGTGTGTGTGTGTGTATGTGTGTATGTATGTGTGTGTGTGAGTGTGTGTGTGTGTGAGTATGTGTGTGTGTGTGTGAGTGTGTATGAGTGTGTGTGTATGTGAGCGTGTGTGTGAGTGTGTGTGTGTGTATAAGCGTGTGTGTGAGTATGTGTGTGTGAGTGTGTGTGTGTGCGTGTGTGTGCGTGTGTGTGTGCGTGTGTGTGAGTGTGAGTGTGTGTGTGTGTGAGTGTGTGTGTGAGTGTGTGTGTGTGTGTGTGTGAGTGTGTGTATGTGTGTGTGAGAGTGTGTGCGCGCGTGTGTGTGAGTGCGTGTGTGTGTAAGTGTGAGAGTGTGTGTGTGTGTGTGAGCGTGTGTGTGAGTGTATGTGTGTGAGTGTGTGTGTGCGTGCGTGTGTGTGCGTGTGTGTGTGCGTGTGTGTGAGTGTGTGTGTATGTGAGTGTGTGTGTGTGTGTGAGTGTGTGTGTGTGTGAGTGTGTGTGTGTGTGAGTGTGTGTATGTGTGTATGTGAGTGTGTGTGCGCGTGTGTGTGAGTGCGTGTGTGTGTAAGTGTGTGAGTGTATGTGTGGGTGTGTGTGTGTATGAGTGTGTGAGTGTGCGTGTGTGTGTGCGCGTGTGTGTGAGTATGTGCGCGCGAGTGTGTGCGTGTGCGTGCGAGCGTGTGTGTGGGTGTGTATATGTGTGAGCATGTGTATGTGTGTATGTGTGTGTATGTGTGTGTGTGAGTGTGTGTGCGTGCACATGTAATTACAGAGTGCGTTGTGGGGACAACGTTTTGGCGACACTGACTTCGGCAACCCGTACCGGCAACTAACATCCGACATCATGCACATGTCCCTTCTCGTCGTGTACAAGCACATCTTGGAGGGGCTAAAGGTGAAGCTGAGTACGGGGACCCTGCGGGAACTTGACGCTGCACTCGAACGCATCACTATGTACAGCAGACAGTCGTTCTTCAGGATTCCTGCACACACTGATGGATACTTCAGCGGCCATGCAACCTTCAAGGCATTCCATCATCAGGCTGTGATGCACGTTCTGCCAGCGCTGCTACTGATGGTGAAGGTGGACGACAGGATTATTCGTGCTGTGGAGCTGTACTGTACGTGGCACAAGGAGGCATGGCATCAAACATACCACACTGACGAGTCGCTGGCCAACCTTGACGAGATCGCGCGCACGTGAGTACGAGATGTGACAATTCGTCCTAGGGCAGAGCTGCATCAAACATGCCTTCGCAGCTCAATACTTAAATGTTTTGATCTAATCATCTATTTTTGTGCCATTTGATGGGTGAATGCGCAGGCTTGTTCCCATACTTATCCACGAGTTCAGCGTGGATGAACAAGCATCGAAATTCAACATCCCGAAGATTCACGCGATGCTACAAGTCAGCGACGACATCAAGCGCCGTGGCGTGCCTATTCACTACTGCACTGATGTTTACGAGCACGTGCACGTCGCAGTGATGAAGAAGCCATACCGAGCATCCAACAAGAGGAACGCTGAGGCCTCTATAACGCGACGTTGCCTTACGTCGGAGCTGGTCGAGAAGATGTCCGCCCCCGATGAGGTAGCAGATGACCAGGCACGAAGTGTTGCCCTTCAGAAGGTACGCAATCATTGATCGACACCAGGGTTGACATACCTATGTTGTATTGTAACGTGCTCGTCTGGTTGGCCACGTGTTGGATGTTTACATTGCGAGATTTACCACACCAACCTGTGAGAATGAATAAACAGGAATGAAAATGACTAAGTGAAAGTTGGGTACAAATACAAACCCTAGAAAGCTGTACCCCATATGTGCTACCCCATTATAGCCTACAACAGCTATGTCATATATATCTGACACACCCCCATAGGCAAAGTGGGGGAGAACAAGGGGTCACAAGACCAGTCAAGCAACGCAAAGCAAAGCTCAGGGTGGATCACAAAGTCACCACACAGTCCGAGCACAAGAGCAGGGCCAGAGGCCAGTTCACATGCAAGAGTACAGACATATATATAAAACTAGACAAGCAAGAGCAGGTATATATATATATGTCACAGTACAAGTAAAGTCAAGAGGAGAGCAAGTGAGGCAAGACAGGCACAAGACCCAGCTGGGTGCAGAAGCGCTGATGGTCACAAGGCGCGAGTGCCTTGGTGAACACATCAGCAGTGTTGGCCTCAGAGGCCACGTACGCAAGCCGCAACTGTCCACGCTGCTGTAGCTCACGAGCAAGGACGTAGCGAAGAGCAATATGCTTCGTTCAGTGCTCCAGACGCTCCTCTCGACACAAGGCCAGCATGGCCTTGTTGTCAACGTACAGCACGAGAGGAGAACGAGGCGGCTCTCCAAGGTCAGTCAGCAGGTAGGTGAGCCAGCAAAGCTCCTGTGCAGCCATGGCCCCGGCGTAGATCTCAGCCTCACAACTGGAGCTGAGAACCGAAGACGAACGAGTAGCCCGCCACGAGACAGAGCCGGAACCAAGACTGAAGGTGTAACCCTGTGACGACCGCTGCGTAGCCTGGTCGTCAGCCCAAGAAGCGTCCGCGTGGCCTGTAAGGACCACTGGACTCCGCCCTCCAAGCACTAGCCCCATGCCCGACGTACTGCACAGGTAGCGCAATACCCTCTTCGCTGCAGCCATGTGCTCTGGTCGGTGTCTCCCAGGAGCAACATAGCGTGCAAGAATGCTCAGAGGGTATGCAAGGTCAGGTCGTGTGCAGGTCATCAGGTACATGAGGCAGCCAACAAGCTCTGGGTACGGGCCACTCGACTCTACGGACTCATCCGAAGGCAGAGCTGAGAGTGAGTGGCGAGTAGACAGAGAAGTGGCCTGAGGCGAGGAGTACGTGAAGCCAAAGCGCTGAAGGACCTGCTGCACCATGTGTGACTGAGTCAAGGTGATGGTGCGGCGTGCTCTGTCCCGAGTGATCTGCAAGCCAAGGTAGCTGCGCAGTTCACCCAGGTCTGTGCACGTGTGTCTCTTCAGCAGCTCGGACTTCACGTAGGCGAGTCCAGCAGTGTCCGCTGTGGCAAAGACCAATTCTTCAACGTACACGAAGATGTAGAATGGCGGCAGTGAAGTGTCGGTGCGCAGAAACAGCGATGGGTCAGCAGTAGAAGGAGCAAACCCAAGAGCCGCAAGCGTAGTCCTCAGTGTGTCGTGCCACTCACGTGGTGCCTTGCGGAGACCGTAGACTGGCCGTCGAAGGCTCCACTGGGTGCCAGGAGGGAAAGTCCCAGTGAAGCCAGGTGGACGGCACAGCCAGATCTCCTCGTGCAGGCTACCCTGCAGGAACGCAATGCTGAAGTCGAGAGAGTGAAGCTCGTAGTCGCGCAGAGCGGCTATGTGCAGCAGCACCCGAAGAGTGGTCATCTTCGGGGTGGGAGAGAAGGTCTGAAAGTAGTCAACTCCCTGCCGCTGACTGAAGCCACGAGCAACGTACCGCGCCTTGAAGACAGGTAGAGAGCCCGGCGGCCGCTTCACCCGGAAGATCCACATTCCACTGACGATGTTCGCCCCAGGAGGGGGAACTGCGTCAACGTAGGTGCCTGTGGACTTCCAGGAAGCCATCTCTGCATCCATAGCTGCCTACCACTAAGAGGAGTAGGGACCCTCTACGGCCTCCGCGTAAGAGCGCGGAGTCAGGATGTCTAGTGCATCCGGGTCTCCCTAAGGAGCAAGCAGTACAGACGCGAGATGAGGTGAAGCAGCAGCCACACAAAGTAACTCCTCCTGCCTGTCCTCTAGGACGTCCGTGCCAAGAGCACACTCACCCCCGACGGACGGAGGACAGACAGACGCAGACTCAGCAACAAGACTAGCAGCGTAGTCTAGACGACAGCGAGCAGCAAAGTCGACGAGCTCAGCGACCAGAGCAGACGCAGCAGTGGACTCAAAAGAGGGGTCAGTGACGACAGTAGCAAGGAGACGCGTGACAGTAGGACTGGCAGCACGAAGGGAGTCCGACTCAGGGTCGGCAAGCGCAGGAAGTGAGGACTCAGGAGGAGAAGGCAAAGGGGCACGCAGAGGAGCAGTGGACGGACGTAGAGACATCCAGTGCGTGCCAGGGACAGGAGGAGGACGCTGACGCGAACCGCGACCACTAGCGCGAGCAGCACGAACAGGCGACGCGGGACGAGACGCAGGCTCACGACGCTCAGCAAGACCTCCTGCAGGACCAGTGTAAGGAGAGGGAGCAGGCAGTGGGGAGGAAGGCTCCAACAGTGACTGCGACTGGACAGGCTGTGGACACTCTACCGGAGGAGAAAGACCAACAACCTGCTGCAGGAGCGGAACGAAGTACGGCCAAGGCCGCGCGGCAGCTCCAGACTCAGCAGGGACAGCACCAGCACCCTCAGCGGCAGCACCAGCGCCACCAACACCTCCAGCGGCAGGACCTCCAGCAGCACCAGTAGCAGAACCACCAGCAGGGCAGACAGCAGTAGTCTCAGCACCAACACCCTCAGCAGCTCCAGCTCCAGTAGGACCCGCAGGCCCAGCAGCTCCGGGACCGGCGGCACCAGCACCCTCGACGGTCGAAGAAGCTCCAGCTCCAGCAGCGAGCAAACCACTCACGCAGCTCCTGTGGAGAGAGGGGCTCCCGCCGAGACGCAGTACCAGGAGAAACCTCAGGCTCAGCAGCTCCAGACGCAGCACCCCTAGGCTCAGCAGCTCCAGACGCAGCACCCCCAGGCTCAGCAGCTCCACACGAAGCACCCCCAGGCTCAGCAGCTCGAGGCACAGCACCCCCTGGCTCAGCACCCCCAGGCTCCGCACCCTCCGCAGTAGCACCCCCAGGCTCAGCACCCTCTGCAGTAGCACCCCCAGGCCCAGCACCCCCAAGCTCAGCACCCCTAGTAGCAGCACCCCTAGGCTCGGCACCCCCGCGTACAGCACCCCCAGAGTCAGCACCCCCAGGCTCAGCACCCGCAGCAGAACCAGAGTCATCAGTAACCTCGACCGGGTCAACTGCGTCTACCTGGGACACACCTGAGGGGGCAGGAACCTGAGGGGGGAGGGGGTCTACCGGGGGGGGGAACCGGGACAAGGAAGTCCGGCGGCGGGGGGAGGGAAGGAGTGCGGTAGGGGAAGAGGCGGTAGAAGGGGACTGACTCGTCGAAAGTGACATCCTGGGAGGACAGAACACGACGAGAGGAGGGGTGGTAAAATTGCCACCCCGGAGCGTCAGTGGGGAAGCCAAGGAAGACACAGGGAGGAGCACGAGGGGACAGTTTGTCCGCAGACAAGTTGCGGACAAACGCCCGAGATCCCCAGACACGGAACGCCGACGCATCGCCAACCTTCCCCGTCCACAGCAAGACTGGGGACATCGCAGGCCGAGAGACCCTGGGGTGAAGGTTGAGCTGATGCGCCGCGTACCTCACTGCAAACGGCCACAGAAAATGGGGGGCAGCCGCATGCATCATGGACGTACGAGCGACATCCATGACCATGCCAATGCGGCGCTCAGCAATCCCATTTTGCTGTGGAGAGTCCGGAAGCGTGAAGGTCTGGCGGATCCCCCGTGCACGACAGTTGTCTCGCAGAAGGCGAGAGGAGAACTCTCCGCCTCTGTCCGAGTGCAGACGCAGAACAGGAAAGTCCGAGCCGAAGCTCTTCCTGAGCTGGAGACGAGCCTCGCGGATCCAGTCGATCACCACCTTAGTGACAGCACCCTTGCTGCGCAAGGGGAGGACTGTGGTGTAACGCGAGTAGTCGTCAACCACCAACAGGAAGTAGCGCTCGTGACCCTGCCCACGGACGGGGGCTGGGCCCCACACGTCCATGTGAAGCGTCTGCAGCGGAGCCTCTGTCGGGGGGAACTGGGAGGAGTGAGGAGCAGCCCGGAGGCGCCCCTCGACACAGGGGACACAGGAAGGTCCTGGCCCGGAGGGAAGGGGAGGGAGAGACCGGGGAAGACCAGAGACAAGGACACGGGAAGCCATGCTCCGAAGACGGGGCAAGGAGGGGTGGCCAAGACGGTGGTGCCACAGGAGAGTCTCGTGAGACAGGAGGCGACAAGAACAGGGGGCAGACTCAGGACCTGACCGGGACGCAACAGCAAGCACCTGACCTGACGCAGCTACCTGACCAGACGCAGGGACAGGAGGAGACGTAGTGGTCAGGGTGTAGAGGCTCGACCCCGGCCGACGCGAGAACGTGGCCAGGTGTCAGCCTGTGCGTGCGTCCATGCAGTGGGTCACCCGCTGACTCGCAAGAGTGAACTGGTGAACCCCCGCATCCTGCAGGTCCGCACCACTCACCAAGTTCGTAGAGAACGAGGGAAGGTACAGACCAGACAGGGTGCCCGAAGGGGCAGCCGGACATGGGAGGACAGTGGAGAAGTGAGAGAGGACAGGACCCCCAGAGGGGTCAGCCAGGGAGACCGCAACCGGCCGGCCAAGCGGCGTGAGGGTGGTGCGGTCTCGAAAGAAGGAGCGAGAAGCCCCGGAGTCAAGTGTGAAAGTGAGGGAGGACGAAGGCGACGCAGTACCTGAGAGCGCAGTCTCACCAGTACCTGAGAGCGCAGACGCACTGGCACCTAGAGCAGCAGCCTCACAAGCACCTAGCGCAGCAGTACCAATGCCCGGGTCGGGCGGGAAACACCGGTAACAGTCACCCTCGTCACTAATAGTCACAGCATACATAGCAGCAAGGATAGCATCATAGTCAAGATCAAAGATCGCTACACCAGCCCTAAGAAGCTCATCCCAGCGGGGAATCTCACTAGCCTCGGGGAACTGCTGACGCCAAGCGTCCGTGAGGCGGCCAAAGCAGCGCTGGGTGGGGTGGGCACCCCCACACTACTCACCCGCGCGGTCGCCGGAACGAAGGACGTAGGCACACGGACCTACACCCCCACCCCTCTGACGCCGAGTGTACCACTCACGAAGCTGCTGGGGCGGAGGGATGTCCCGGGAATTCTGCTGCTCCTGCTGCTGCGGGCGCTGACCACCACCACCGCCGCTCCGCTGCTGGGTACCACCCCGACCAGCTCCACCCCCTCCGCCACCACCGCCTCCTCCTCCGCCTCCTCCGTCGCCTCCACCTCCACCGCTGCCACCACCACCACCGCTGCCGCCACCACCGCCGCCTCCGCCGCCGCTGCCACTACCACCACCACCCCCGCCACCACTCCCGCCGCCACCCCCACTCCCGCCGCCGCCTTCACCGCCATCTCCACCGCCCCCTCCAGCTCCACCCGCGCTCTTGCCCACCTTGCCCTTGCCAGAGCGGCGTCTCCCACTAGGGGCAGACGCCGCGCCGACCGACTCAAGACCAAGCAGGTCGGCAGCAGCAGCAGAGGCAACAGAGGGCAGTAGGGGGGAAGGAGAGCACCCCTCAAAGATGGGGGTGCGAGGGTCACCACGAGAAGCTCCGACAGCGACGATGCTCTTCTCCGCCGCAAGGAGGGCCTTCTCGAGGATGTCGATGGTGAGGGTGGTGGGACAGACTGAGAGAAAGTGGTCCCTGAGTACGCGAAGGGAGTCAGGGAGGCGCGCGACTACGTAGTAGAGAGTGATGTACATGGGGGGGGGGGTTCTTAGGGCACAACTCAGCAGGAAGGGCGGCGCGGTAGCGAGTGTCACTAGTGCGGAGGTGCGAAATGAGGTCAGCGACAGTGGGAAAGGCAGAGAGGTCAGGAAAGAGGTAGGGAAGCATGAGACGGCTCAGTGCAGTAGTGGCAGGGGAGGAGTAGCGCGCAACTTCAGCGTCGTACAAGGTCTGAGCACTCTTGTACTGACTAAAGTGCGCGCGCTCAGAGGTAGGGAGGTGGCGACGCACAGCAAGACGTGCAGCAGCATCGCGGGTGGCCCACTGAGAGCGCACAGTGGGATCAGCATCAGCAGCAGGGGCAGGAGAGGCGCCAGAAGTGAGGTCAAAGAGAGAGAGGCCGTCTGCCCTATCGCACTGTAAAAAACAACTGCAGGTCGTCTACCCAGACCTTAAAGTCAATGGCTCGACCCTCAGCGTCAAAAGCTAGGACACTAGGGGTAGCCATGACGACGACAGCAAAGCAGTGCAAGCAGTAGGGGAGGTGGACGCAGTGACAGCGGTACTGTGCTCACCGGGCAGGGCAGGTCGGGCAGCTCTGCAGAAGGGCGGCTCGGCGACTCAGCGACTCGGCTACTGGGCGGCTCGGCTTCCGGGCGGCTCGGTGGCAGGGCGGCTCGAGTGCCGGGCGGCTCGGGTGCAGGGCGGCTCGACTGCCGGGCGGCTTGGGTGCAGGGCGGCTCGGCTCCCGGGCGGCTCGGCGGCAGGGCGGCTTGGGTGCCGGGCGGCTCGGGTGCCGGGCGGCTCGGGTGCGGGGCGGCTCGGCTGCACTGCTGCTCGGCTGCTGCACGTGGGCGGCTCGGCTGCTGCAGGTAGGGCGGCGGGGCCGCGAGACCAGGGGCGGCGGGGCCGACGTTGCAGGGGCGGCGGGGCCGCGGAAGAGGGACGGCGGGGCCGGAGTAGCAGGGGCGGCGGGGCTGCGTAATAGGGGCAGCAGGGCCGCGTGAGCAAGGCGGCGAGGGCCGTGTAGCAGGGGCGGCGGGGCCGGCGTAGCAGGGGCGGCGGGGCCGCGTGATCAGAGGCGGCAGGGCCGCGACGGGGCGGCGGGGCCGCGACGGGGCGGCGGGGCCGCGATCGGGTGGCGGGGCCGCGTAGCAGGGGCGGCGGGGCCGGCGTAGCAGGGGCGGCGGGGCCGCGTGATCAGAGGCGGCGGGGCCGCGATGGGGCGGCGGGGCCGCGACGGGGCGGCGGGGCCGCGATCGGGTGGCGGGGCCGCGATCAGACGGCGGGGCCGCGACTGGACGGCGGGGCCGCGAAGTGATGGCGGGGCCGCAAGGAAGGGTGGCGGGGCCGCGTCTGAGGGACAGCGGGGCCGCGAGGGAAAGGGCGACTCGAGGGGTCGCTAAAAAAAATGCGCGCCTCGGGGTGTGCTTCGGTGGGCCCTAGGCGAGGTTCCCACAGGGAACCCGCTCTATACCATGTGAGAATGAATGAACAGGAATGAAAATGACTAAGTGAAAGTTGGGTACAAATACAAACCCTAGAAAGCTGTACCCCATATGTGCTACCCCACTATAGCCTACAACAGCTATGTCATATATATCTGACACAACCCTCTGCCTGTATTTATACGTGCAGGCCATAGAGACAGGAGTTGCAACAATCACGGGGACATCAGCGAGGTTTAGGGTGGGAAACAAGAGAGACAAGACTTACTGAGCATACACTGCAAGCGTACCAGGCGACTTTGACCTTTTGGGTGAGTCAATTGGGGCGTATTTGGAGCTGCTACATCCTGAAGAGGATGTACACTATCAGGAGATGATAGATGTGCATGGAGGTGTTGCGGTACCACCGGACGACGATTTTACGAGGTATAGTAGGTATCCATAGTATGCACGGGCAACTCCACTGTTCCATAAAAAACCTTGGTTTTCTGATGTGGATGTTGAGGGCGAAGATGACAACAAGCAGAAGGTGGTTTGGCACGCGAAGATTTTCCTACTATTCACATTGAGATGGACAGTGCTTAATGGCGACGGCGACGATGAGCAGTTTTCGGAGCACCTTGCATTTGGTCATTACTACGAAGTCCAGCAGCACTCAGAGACGATGGATATGAAGACTCTTGCCTGGTGGCCATCTCACCGCGATTATGGGGTATTTCCAGTTGAGAGTATACTGCGTGTGCGCCATGTTGTTCCCAAAACCGTTGATCCGTCGCATCCTCTCGCAAAGTTCATTTTGAATAATTTCAAGTGGTAGGGAGATTTGTTGTATATATGTGCTCGGTATATTATATTATAGTACAGTTGTATTTTTCCAAAGGTTGGGCTCTTGTATACATTCTTTGGCTCAGAATGAGGCAATAGTTGATGTTTTATATGGTAAAACTTTTGAATCCATTCACATCTATAATCTCATGGGTGTGTTTTTATTCCTGAGACAAGTCTGCACAGAAATAACACAATCGTGAAATCCGGAACACTTTCGGACGACTGTGGAAGCTGGGTCGCACTGCACGCGGGATCTGATTCTTTGAATCCCGTTTACCACTGCGCCGCACTGCACGCTCGACTGAGGAAGGATTACTGTTGAAACTTTTATGACCATGTTACTGTTGGCACGTGTTTTTTCCAATCCGTTTGTGCCATCTAATTCAAATCTGTTCAAAGTTTAGGTAAGCACGGTCCGCAACCCACGTCTACTTTCGCTCCCAAACAATGCTGACTTTGGGTTTGGTTTACACCCTCTAGTTCCGCTTAGGTTTCGTGACTTACCCAGTTCTCCGTCAGATCTGCATTGTCTCAATTCTGTGAATCCGAAATTTAATGCTACACAAGTGGCGAACCACGTCGACAATAAAACTGCTGCTGAGCTTGGACGGTTTCGTGTTGTGTTGCACCTGTTTTACTGTGTCGGTGTTCTTGCTGCTGTACATCCAAACACAGTTCCAGCGCGCCGTGCCATGTTTCTGCCGTTACTGTACCTCCACTAGCTAGCTGGACACCAACAAGGACGGTACGTGTCGAAGATTCCAAAAGCCACAGCCAGCGCAACAGATCCCCGTCGAATGCCAGCCAGTCATAAGCTGCTGCCGATGCTAGCGCAGCTGCTGCAGCGCAGCATGCCAACACATCTGAACAGTGTGACCTCTCCCTAGCTGTGAAGGGCGCGCCGCGCGTTGTCCACATACACGCTGCATAGCCACCCACATCCTTTCTTTTCTCGGACGCTACCCTCGCACGACCCAACCCAGGTGAGAAGTGCACCGCGCGTCCCACAAATCAACTTCATCACACGCGGCAAGCCTACCACATCATTGGTACCCCGCACACCACCCCCTTTCCCTTCTCTCTTCCACCCCCCCATTTCCTTTTCCCGTTGGCAGGGGTGAGGTTACATGCTGTGTAGTTGTTTCTTGTTTTAGAATTTCAAATTTTGAATTTCTAACTTCGACTCCTCCTCCTTACCATTTCTACCCTCGCCAAGACTCCCGCGTCGCATGCCGAGCCTCCACTCGCTGCGACCGCTGTCGCAGGTTTGGTGGAGTGTCCAATCATGGTGCGTGCATCTTCAGTCATTGTAGCACTCTCATTAGTGGCTCCTTCACCCAAAGCTTCTCCTTTGTATTGTCACGTTTGCTTTGCATATAAATTTTGTAGCGAGGCGTCTTGCTGGCTATACGCTTCGTTGTACTGGCTCATCCCTAGAATCCATGGCGCCTGGCAAATCTAAAAACCTTGTCCCTGATTCTTTGAAAATGCACCAGACTCGATCACCGCTTCCGCGGAAAAGCAAGGAACGGCATTTGTTCTATCCATCCTCCGCAGGAGGTAACTTTGGTTTTTTTGTGTTACACTAGCCTTCGTTACAGTTATGTCCATAACTATCTTTGTTTTTACTTTTCCCTTTTTTTTGTTTTTGTACGATGCAGGAACCAATACTGAAAAAGAGACGGAGGAACCACCGGCTGGTCGTCACCCTACGGGCCCGCGTCAAAAACCCTTTCATCGGAGCCTCGAAGATGTCAACGCTGCTGCCGGCGCTGGAACGTCCGAGCCTTCGCCGACCACTGGTGTCGCTCCGTCCCAGCCCGCCAAGGCTACGGGCCAGCCCGCCAAGGCTCCGGGCCAGCCCGCCAAGGCTTCGGGCCAGCCTGACAAGGCTCCTGCAGTCTCTGCCCACACTGCTGGTGGTCGCGAAGGCTCCGGTGACGGTGGTCATCTCCCTGCTTTTATCGAAACTATCGATAACTGTGTCGCTGTCGTAGCGGACAAGGAACCCGCCGCTGAAAAAGGTGGTTCACTCTTCTACTCACTTTTCTAAGCCTTGGATTCTGTTGCCTGCAACCATGACTAATGTTGTTGTTCCGTATTTGTTTTTGTCCACCAACAGGAAAGGCTGATGCCAGCCCGATGGAGTTGATAATGTCACGCGCTAAAGGTCGGGTGTACGCTACTAAGGCCGCAGCTTATGACGAGGAAGAGCGCGACGAACCCTTGGTGAACGACAAGCTGTTAGCCAAGGCGGGTACTCAAAAGGCGATCGCGGATGCATATTGCAAGGAGAATGTGCGTAGGGCGGGGGAATTGAAGGACTGCCTCGTGCTTATCACGCACCTTGCTAAGAAGGCCTCGGAAGTTGACGCCAGCGCTCTCACCTGGGAGGTAAGTTGAATTATTATAGTTGCATTTCATTTCCTCCAGAAACGTCGGATTACTAAGGTCTTTTGTGTAGCGCGCAGGTCTACACCAAGAAGGCTTGCGATGAGTTTCTGTTCAACCGAGAGATGCTCAATCTCTCTCCCGATTCTGATGACATGCTCAAGTCGCTCATTAGTAAGGGTTGCCCTCTGTTGTCTCCGTTGTTGCTGTCAGTCTATGGAAGCTGACTACATTTTTTTTGTATGCAAGGCATTCGGGCCACACGCCAGACTCACCTGAAGGCTTGAAAGTGGCTGCGATTGCGACGTCGCAAGGCAAGCTGAGGCATGCCTGTGTGCGTTTCAATGATCGCATCGGTAAGATCTACCGACTTACCCGCATCCTCGCGTTGACTAACGAGCCCTGTGTCTTCATGGGTGAGAAGCGTAGCCTGAAGGGCCTGACTATTTACTACGAGCCCAAGGGTTTCTCTAGCAAGTGCGAAGTCTATGTCACCAGGAACGATTCCAGTAAGTAGGCTTCTTCACCGTTTTCTGTACCATCCGTAAACCTGTATCTGACCTTCTCATTGTCGCACTGCAGAGTTTTTCGGATTACCCTGGCATGTCCTTAACGGAGTCCCGTTTTCCACCGACGGTTTTATTAAATGTGCTGCTCTATGGGACTCTGAGTGGGACGGGTCCCTCCCAATTGCCTTGTTTCTTGAGCAGCTTCTTGTGCTGCTTGCAGTGGTGAGTTCTCTAGTTTTACGGATGGTATTTTATCCTAATGTAATGCTTACAATTTTTGTGGTAACTGTCTCAGGTGCGTTCCAAATTGCGCAATCCCTGCTGCAACAAGGCCCAGTTCACGCGTTCCAGGGATCCTGGAGCTCTCGCCAGGCATGCACGGGTGGTGCAGCGTTGGACCAACGCCAGCCAAGTTAAGCGCGAGGGAGAGTGCATTGGCATCGGGAAGCTATGCATCGTCGGTTGGACCGACATTTCTGAAGAGGAGCTCGCTGGGGATGGGCTTGGGGATCTGTCCCCTGATGATCTTGTCCCGACCAGCGCTCATCGCAGGGGTCATGATCCGTACCAGGTGCAGGTAGAACTGTTTTAGATTTAGGTAGTGTAGTTGTAAGTGTAGTTAATATGTGGCTACGAATTTTGTGTATACAGTGTCAATTTAGTAAATATATAATGTTGAGCAACGTTTGTTATGTTTCGAGTACTGCTAGTGCGGAGTAGATGAAGTTATTAAATTTATTATATTTACCATTCTATTGGGCCCTACCGTTACATGCACAAGTGCCACCGTTACATGCACAAATGCCGCCTGAAAGTTAACGATTGAATTTTATCAGAGAAACCAATACACGCTAACTTCCGAGTCACCATTTCAATTGACTTGCATCACTTTCGCTGGGCCGTCAATTTTGAAAGAGACGTGTAAAAAATAACGACCTTAGTTCAACATCCAGATTCCAACAGCCGAAGCAGTGTTTATCGTGTCGATATTGCTGATGCGCCGCTTGTCTCCGTTCAGTTCGTCGAAATTATCCAAGCCAAATCTTCAGGTTTGGCTTCCAGCTGCTCGACCACTCGAAACCTTCTCGCGAGCAACAAGCTACTATACACGCAAACCACACGCTTCATCGGGGAAAACGCCTGCAGCCGAAAACCAATCGCTTACGACTGGTTTCCAACTTGGAAACCGCACCCGCTCTTTCCCCGGGGTCAGTGTGAGGGAGGAAGAGAGGGGGCAGTGTGAGGGATGGAGGGACGGAAAGAGAGAATGTGATGGTGGTTGCATGGGAGGGAAGGAGAGAAAGAATGTAACGGTGTGAGAGCGAGGGAGGGACAGAGAGAGAGAATTCGTCGGTGAGAGAGCATGGGGAGAGACTAAGAGAGACAATGCGACGGTGGGAGAGCAAGGGAGGGAAGGAGAGAGAGAATGCGACGGTGTGAGAGCGAGGGAGGGACGGAGAGAGAGAATTCGTCGGTGGGAGAGCAAGGGGAGAGACGGAGAGAGAGAATGCGACGGTGGGAGAGCAAGGGAGCGACAGAGATAGATAATTCGTGATAGAGCGGACGGGAGGGACGGATTGCGTGAATGCGAAACCAGAGAGCGGACGGGAGGGACGGAGTGCGTGAATGCGAAACGGCCTGCGGACGGGAGGGACGGAGCACGTGAATGTGACAGGGAGAGCGGACAGGAGGGACAGAGTGCGGAAATGCGAAACGAAGAGCAGACGGGAGGGACGGAGCGCGCAATCGAGAAAAGGAAAAGGCATGGGAGCGACAAATCGCGCGCATGCGACCGGGGGTGAGCACGAGAGCGACTGAGATGGCGATTGTGAACGTGAGAGCACACGGTAGAGACTGAGAGGGCAATGCGACCGAGCGAGAGCACCCTAAGCGAGCGAGAGAGCCAAAACAACCGAGAGAGTGCACGGCAGCGAGGGAGAGAGTGAATGCAAAAGGTACAGAGGACGGGGTGTTGACGGTGGTTAGCTAACCATGACCTAGCACAACCTGGAGTGACCTACATCGACCTAAGAAAAACCTACTTTGACGAGCTGAGACTATGGGGAAGCGAGGACCTAAGAAGAAGAGATACTACCTATGTTGGGACGGTGGAAGGAGAAACACGGTAGCAGCGCGACCTGCAGTGGGAAACGAAGAGAAGGAGAGGAAGCGTGCTGAAATGGAGAAGAACATGGCTGAAATGTCGTGCTTTCAAGTGACGTGAAGAGAAGTCACGCCGGGTCAAAGGCGCGTCCAAGGAAGTCTGAATTTCGAACTCGAGGCGCGTTCGGTGCATGGTTGGATTTGGAAATTGAGCCGAGTACAAGTCAGCTCGAAATTAGGCGCGGCGCGAGGGCGAAATCAGAAACCCTTTTGCTTATAACTTGCTTTGTGTTTTCTGTTTTTGTATGCCTTCTTCAATGAAATTACTTGAACTTTCTACCTTGTGGTTTTTCAGCAAATTCTTTCACACGGTTGAGGCCAGAGCTTCATGTGCTTATTACTAAGACTCTAAATAGTCTTCATAATCTAGACCAAAGGCTGCGCACGTACAAGAAGGGGCGACGGAGAGAGCGAAAGAGAAAGATCATGGGAGCCACGGAGAGAGAGAATGGGACAGCGAGAGAGCACGACAGCTACGTAGAGAGAGTACGGGGCAGGCAAGAGAGCACAGGAGCGATGGAGAGAGAGAACGGGACATTGAGAGAGCACTCGAGCGACGGAGCGCGCGCATGCGACCGGGATTGAGCACGGGAGCGACGGAAAGAGTTAATGCGACTGATGGAGAGCAATGGAGCGAGAGAGAGAGAGAGAGACCTAGTCCTTAGCCTCTCCAGCCACCTCCAGCCTAGTATAAAGGCCCTAGGATCTGTTCCCAGTGCCTCATTATTCGTTTCATTGTTCGTGTGCCCTCCTAACCGAGCGGGAGAGAGAGAGAGAGAGAGAGAGAGAGAGAGAGAGAGAGAGAGAGAGAGAGAGAGAGAGAGAGAGAGAGAGAGACCTAGTCCTTAGCCTCTCCAGCCACCTCCAGCCTAGTATAAAGGCCCTAGGATCTGTTCCTAGTGCCTCATTATTCGTTTCATAGTTCGTGTGCCCTCCTAACCGAGCGGCTCGCGCCGGCCGCCTTCGGCGACCGACGCTCGATAGCGCGGCCTTCGGCCGCGCGTGAAGGGCGGCAAGGAAAACAGCAACATAAGCAACTATAGGAAAATACACAAGCATGCATCACTCCACAGAGGCCTAAGAGATACATGGAGCAAGAGGAGCCCGCAACCAGCAGCGGTGAGCTCCAGGGGCACGCGGCCGCCACATCCCGTCCGCGTCAAGCAGTGCAAGCTGCCCCAACAGTGCAAGAAGAGCCCGCGCCTACAGGCGGTGAGCTCCAAGGGCATGGAGAATGCCCGTCAGGGAGCGCCACAACTCCCGGACCACAATTGTGCTTGCGCCGATCGCCGCGGCTCCAGATCCAGCGCGCAAGTGCCTCCTCAGGCCCCGGACAGCATCGTCAAGCTGTCGCGCAGCAGCAGCGCCTCCCTCCGCGGGCTCAGCCAACACGGGTGCCAACAGCGTCGCGAGCTGGTCTGCCGCGTCCAAGCACGTGTCACGCTGGCGGCCGCGGAACGTCTCCTCAGGAATCACGGGGAGAGACGAGTGAGCAAGAACCTGGATCAGCAGCAACGCGTGGAGGCTCTGCGCCAGTCGGTGGAGCTGGCCAAGAGTTGCTGCCGGAACTCGCGTCTGCGGAGGCTGCAGCGCCTCGGACAGAAATAGCAGCGGCGCATCAGCAGCAGCGAGGTGCGAACGCAGAGCCGCAGTGCCATCCCCAGCGGCAACAAACTCCACCCCCGAAACAGGCGGAACCGGGGGCAACTGCAGGCGTGACCCAGGAGCAGGCGCCGAGACGGAAGGAGGCGGAGCAGATGGGACGAGGACAGAGGAAGGAAGTAGACCGGTCGGCGGAGGGACGGCAGGAGACACAGGCGGACGAGGAGCCTCGGGAGCCGGCGCAGCCCGCGACGAACTGCTCTGGCCTTGCGCCGCCCTCTCCTCGCGAACGGCCCGGGACACCTCCCGCTGAAGATCGGCCATCGTCACCGGCGGGCGGTACCCCCCACCACCACCGCGCCCGCGGGGACCCCTCCAGTCCCCTTGACCACCGGGCCGAGCAGGCCAGCGAGGCCGCTCCTGGTACCGCCGGGGAGAGTCACGACGGCGACGAGACGACTTGCGTTCCTGAGGAGGCGAGGGGGAATGAGGGCGAGACGATCGGCAATCCGGCGACGGAAGACGAGACGGCTGCGCTGCAAGGGCCGCCTGCAGTTGAGCAGGTGCCGCCGGTTTCGCGCCAGGAGGAGCAACCACCGGAGCAGGGGAGACAGTGGTGGTGGACACCGCCCTCGGGGAAGAAGAAGACGGCGGCGCAGACACGCCGGGAACAGACACGGCCGGGACAACGACCGCGCCAAGTGCAGGGGCAGGCATTGCAGCAGCCACCCCAGCAGACAGAGAAGCCTCCGCTGCCACCACGAGGGCAGGGAGCACGGGAGCCGCAGGCGGAGCAGACGGGCCAGCCGCTGCCACGCCTTGCGGAGCCACGGGTGCGTGGAGAGGAGTCCTTTCAGAGACTGTTGTCCCGGCGTTCGGAGCAGGCGGTAGAGGGGGTTTCGTCGCCATGGTCCCCTTTTCGAGTCCCGACTGAGGCCTGGCGACGACAGCCGACCAGGCGACAACGCGCTCTGGCGACGACTCATCAGCTCCGGCAATCACCACCATCTCGGACGCGAGGAGCACGCGGGAAGAACCACGTAGCAGGAAGCGGAGTCGGCGGGGGCCCAGAGAACGGATACCAAGCAGCAGCACGTGTGGCTTTAAACAACCTACAATCAGCAGACGAAGACGACGAGAGAATGGACCCCTCTTATAGGAGAGACGCCACGCCGGATAGCGAGGATGAAGGGGAGGAGGAAAGGGACGGGATGAGGGTGAGCTCTGGGAGAAGAGAAGCCGGGGCCAGGATAGCACGAGCACAACCGCTCCAGGAGGCACGCACGCCGCACGATGCTGATCGGACGGTAGAGCCTCCAACATTCGCCTCACCAGCGGGACCGAGTCAGGCCCGGCGAAATCGGGCCGCGAGTAGGGGGGCTGCACCACGACAGGCCGCTTCGGCCCCCCGCTATTTTTCGTCTGAGGAACTGGCGAAGCGAACAGACCTGTTCGCTGCGGTAGGGGATTGGGATGTCGCAGCTTTGAGCGATAGTCGTCAGCCCCCGCTGTCGCGGCGCTTACCGCCAAACCTGTGTCAGCTGTTCTCGCTAGTGTTACTGACGCCGTTACAGCATCTCTCCCGAAACCCGGAGTCGGAAACAGGTTGGCGTCTGTTGCTATTTCTCCCGCGCCTGACCCTTCGCCAAACCTCGCCGCAACGACCGGACTGGCCGAAAGTCAAGGCCCGGCTGCGAGCCTTCCAACGTGGCGAATGGGAGCAACTGTACCTGGACACGATTGCTGCAGTCAACGCGCCACCCCCGCCCCGGCACAGGCCAGACGTGACGGGAGTAATCAAACGGGCCGAAGGGCTGGCGAAACGTGGCAGCCTACGACGAGCCGTTCTTGCATTGGAGTCAACGCCTGTCTGCACGCCCAGCCCCGAAATCTTGGATGAACTGCGCCAGAAGCACCCACCAGCTGTCGACGAAGAGGTGATCTGGTCGACACCGGAGAAGTCAACGATTTCCATCACCCACGCGGATTTCGCTAAGCTGTTGGGCAGGTGCGAAAATGGAGTTGGAGCTGGGCCGTCGGGAATGACATTTGAGCATTTGCGCGACTCCGCGATAACAAATGCGCTGGTCAGCACCCATCTGCACGCCCTGGTTAACACAATTCTGGGAGGCAATTTGCCAGACACGGTGGCGAATTTGTTAACCGCGTCGCGCCTCATTGCCTTGGCCAAACCAGGGGGGGGCGCTCGGCCAATCGCGATTGGCGAATGCCTGACGAGGCTAGCAGCCAAGGCAGCCCTGCTGGCAATGGGGGAAGCAGCTCGCGAATTCTTCCTTCCTCTACAGTACGGCGTGGCAGTGCCAGGTGGCGCCGAGACAGTGATCCACGCGGCCAGGGCTTTCTTGGACGCTCGCCCCGACAGCCTCGTGCTGCAAGCAGACATCAGGAACGCATTCAACAGTATCTCGCGAAAAGCCATCGCCACCGCGTTACAAACCCCCACCCTCTCGCCGCTGCTGCCGCTCGTCAAGTTCACGTACGGTAACCCATCGCAGCTGATCCTAGATGCAACCTTCGATTCCGAACCACTGCGAAGCGAACGCAGTGTTCGCCAGGGGGACCCACTAGGCCCGCTGCTATTCGCAGCTGGAATACATGCCACGCTTTGCGATACGGCGGACACACACCCCGGGGTACTGTGTTTGGCGTATGCGGATGACGTGACGTTCATCGGGGAACAAAGAGACACTGTAGCAGCATTTTCGTACTTCACCGACAAATTGTCACTCCTGGGGCTTGAGCACAACCCACGAAAATGTGCTGCGTGGAGCTCCAATACGATACAAGCACCGCACTTACCCCCCGGAGTGCCGTTTTCAAACGACGGCGTCCAGCTACTGGGCAGTTTCCTTGGACCGGACGACGACGCCGCTTCTTTTCTGGCGGAGCAGTTGGCTGACATGGCGAAGCCGTTGAGGCTCATCGAACGAACGGATCCCCAGGTCGCATCACTACTTATCACGCGATGCATATCGAGGCGTGTCGCGTACTTGACCCGGACGACGCCCCTGAATCTTCTACCCCGCGAAAAATGGAGCCAGTGGGGCATGGACCTCCTCACCACGCTCCTTACCGCCTGCGACATCCGCATGCCGACCAGCCATTCGGAGCAGACGAGGGTTTGGGAGCAAGCGTCACTGCCGCCGTCATTAGGAGGGCTAGGCATCACGAACCCCTTGATTGAGGGGGTCTACGGTTTCGCCGCGAGCTTCACCCAGGCGGCGCTGTTTCTCAACCACCTCACGCTGTGCGATGGGAATGCACTGAAGCAGGCACGGGACCACATGCTCATACCGCGGGATACCAGCACGCGCCTTCACGTTTGGGTGAAGGGGTGCGAGGAAGCGCTGCCGACAGACGCCCGGGAGATACTGGAAAAGGAGCGGTTGGAGCGATCGGACATACGTCTCCAACACGTCCTCGGGCTGCAAGTGCACGGCAGCAGATACGCCGTACAGGTCCAGGCAACCAGGCACATGCGATTGAACCCACTCTCCGGCCACACTCAGCGCATGTTTTCGCTGACGGGGTACGGCACCGGTGATTGGCTGACCGCGATACCTATCGAAGCGACTAGGCGGATGGGCCCCGTCCACTTCGCTAACTCCATCAAATTCCGCCTAGCTCTCCCCTTCTCGACTCCTAAGAATTGTGACTGCGCGGACAAAACGGCTATCACTGACCCCCGTCTGCCGAACCATCTCCTGCGCTGCGGTTTGGGCAAACACCGCATTAA
This sequence comes from Closterium sp. NIES-65, assembly GCA_948144175.1. NCBI lineage: Eukaryota > Viridiplantae > Streptophyta > Zygnematophyceae > Desmidiales > Closteriaceae > Closterium > Closterium sp. NIES-65. Next base: position 1,650,444 of record CANXME010000191.1, on the reverse strand, counting down.
CAGTCACAACGAGCTGCGGGATGCATGCATCAGCATGGCGCAGCACGCAAGTTTCATTGTCCACAGCGAGTCGGCCGCTCATTGCCCCATCGAGGAACAAACCGCCGACTTCACCATGACGGATCGTAGCAGTGGGGCGGTATATGTGTGTGATGTCACTATCACGGATCCCATAAGCACGAGGGACCCAGAGGCGCAGAAAGGCAGGGGATGGGCGGCACGGGAACAAGCGGATAAGAAGATCCAGCACTACGCCAACCGGCCGGAGACGGTTGGCTTTTTCCCTCTGGCGGTCGACACCTATGGCTGCCCATGCGCGGAAGTACCCACCTTCCTGAAGCTGTTGGCAGATACGGCGGCTCGGCGGCACTTCAACGCCGACTCAAAATCATACTATGCCGCAAAGTTTCTACATCAGTTTCGACAAAGATGGTCGGTGGCCCTTCAAAGGGCCCAATCTGTGGGCCTCCTGATGAAGATGGGCGAGGCGGCTGCAGCTGAGAACCCACCTGTGGGCGGCATTGGGCAGGAGTTGCACCTTGGAGATTGTTTTGCAGTGATAGAGCCCCTCCTAGACCTTTAGGGGGGGGGGTTTAGGGTAGGATTTGCCTTTGTGTGTATGCCTCTATACCCTGCATGCTTGTACCTGGCGGCCACATCAATACAAGGACCATTAGAGAGAGAGAGAGAGAGAGAGAGAGAGAGAGAGAGAGAGAGAGGGAGAGAGAGAGAGAGAGAGAGAGAGAGAGAGAGAGAGAGAGAGAGATGTCGACGAGGAAGCCGCGGGCCCAGCCAGCGCCGAGACGGCTCGGAGCAGGGCTGGGACCTGGCTCCCCGGGACCCCTCGTGGGCTGGCTTCTGCAAGGGCAACTGCCATCAGAGCGAGTGCATCGGTCGTCATCTGCGCACACGCAAGAGGCACGGGGGGTTTCTGGGCTCAATGAGGCGACAACAGAGGCAACAGCAACCCGTGTGGCAGAGCAGCCGGCGCCAAACCAGGACAGCGGAGCACACACGCACTCACCGTCAAGCCCAGTAGCTCCAACTGCGGCGGCCGTCGCCACTCGTCGCTCAGCTCGTTTGGGTGCTGTCACATGGGGCCCACCAAGGGGAGGCAGATCGCCATGGATGCCGGCGGGGAGAGCGGGACTAGCGGCGACGCCTCAGCCAACACTGGCGGCGAACCGGGGTTTCCGCGATATGGATCGCGGGAGACGAGGGGGAAGGCGCGGGGGTGTTGCTCGCTTGGGGGGAGCGGAGATCCAGGCACGAACAGGCCCTTGGCGGGAACGCCACGACCGCCCAGAGGTTTTGGAAGCCCCAGCCAATGGGGTCGATGCTGAGCCTGCTGAGGACATGGGGGACCCTGAGTTTATGTGTGGAGAGGAGGCGGGCCCGGAGTCCGAAGAGATGTCTCTGGTTAACGAGGAGGATTTGGGAAGAGGCCGGAATCGAGTGCAAGGGACGGGAGAGGGAGTGGCCAGGGCGACATCCCAGGCTGAAGGAGTATCTGTGCCAGCTCCCACGGTAACCAACGAAGTGAAATCGCCGGCCACCCTGGCAGAGGATGACGCCATCTGGCAAATGGCGGGCACGTGGACTATGGATCTCCTTCAACGGATGGACCAACCCTTCCTAGTCAGACGCTTACCACCCCAAGTGCTGGACAAATTCTGTTTGTGTCTCCTCGCACCTCTCCTGCGGCTGTCGACGAACCCAGAATGCCCAGGTGCTTGGGCGGTCCTACTATACCTCCCGAGGCTGACACTTTGCCCCCCACCAGAGCCTGTCACTGGAAGTCGGTGGGCAGCGATTGAGGCTCGGTTACATCAGTTCCAGTTGGGAGAGTGGGATGGGTTGTTCGAGGCAGCCTGCACTATCCCCGACACGAGGGGTCCGCTAAGGCATCAAGACGATGACGAAGGGGTTTGCGCAAGAGCGGAGGGTTTGGTTAAAAAAGGTAACATTTCGAAGGCGGTTGCGGCGTTACGCACAAGCCCCCTCGCCGACCCAAGCTCTGCGACCCTGGCTGCCCTACGGGCGAAACACCCACCTTCAAGCGCCCCAACACCAGCATGGGTTACCGGGATCACTGACTCTGAGCTCCGTATCCCACTCGAGGCTCTGCGCGAAATCCTCGCGAAATGCCCGAATGGGGTAGGGGCAGGGCCCTCAGGCAGCTGTTTTGAACACCTACGAGACCCAGCCCTAGCGAACGAGGAGATCCTCCTGTTGCTGACGAACGTGGTAAATCGCCTCGCAGGCTCTTTCCAGAGTCAATCAGTCCGCGACCTCCTACTCCCCTCTCGGCTCATAGCCTTGGAAAAGCCTGGGGGAGGAGTTAGACCAATCGCAATAGGCGAGGCGTTGCTCCGCGTGGTGGCTAAAGCGGCGCTGCACAGCTTGGGCCCGAAAATCCGGGAATTTTTCCTACCCGTACAGTTCGGCGTGGCGGTTCCTGGGGGAGCGGAGTGTATTATCCACGCGGTTCGTTCTCTCCTTAAGGACAACAAGACCCGCGTAGCTCTACAGCTCGATGTGGAAAACGCATTTAACAGTGTAGAACGCACGTCATTCCTCTCCGCCCTCCAGTGGTCTACTCTCAACACGCTGCTCCCGCTTGTCAGGAACCTCTACGATGGCTCCTCGCGGCTTCTTGTGGACCCCCGTCTGGAAGTAGAGCACATCGTAAGCTCCAGAGGTGTCCGCCAAGGGGATCCGCTGGGGCCTCTCCTTTTTGCCGCAACAATCCAGCCGATACTACTCAGCGTGGCCACGAGAATACCGGAGGTGGCAATAGTAGCGTATGCCGACGACATCACCATCGTCGGGCCTCACGAGGCGGCGTGCGTGGCTTTTAACACAGTAATCACGGAGCTGGCTTCATGCGGATTACGTTGCAACCTTACCAAGTCCGCGGCGTGGTGGGCTTTGTGGGAGGAAGGAGGGGATGGTCTGCCACATGGTCTTCCTGTCCACCCAGGCGGCTTGAAGGTGTTGGGCAGCCCGGTTGGCGGCGACGCCTTCTGCACCGACCAGGTCTGCGGGACGCTAGCGGAGGTGGCGGCGCCGCTACATCTCGTCGCCCAACTCAACCCGCAGCACGCCTTACTCATGCTATCTCGGAGCATCTCCCGCCGCATCTCGTACCTCTTACGCACAACACCAGCGGATGCACTGGCCCGTACGGAGTGGCGAGAGTGGAGCGAGGCACTGGTAGGAGCCGGGCTCGCGGCGTCAAAGCTTCCGATCCCGCCAAGTGAGCTGGAGCAGAGTCTGTTGTGGCGCCAGGCCACGCTCCCGGTGCGGCTAGGAGGTTTGGGAATCATTGACCCCATCTCCGAAGCCCCAGCAGCGTACCTAGCTTCAACTGCAGCGGCGCACCTTCTCCTGCAACGGCTGAACCTGCCGCCAGATTACCTTCTTCACAAGGCCAGGAATCTCCTCTCCCCGACATGGGCCCCACCGCCCCCCCGGGCCAACCCGCTGGCACCGCTTGAGGCCAGGCTCCCAGCACAGGCTGCAGCAGTCCTCCGCAGCTATAGGGAGAACCCGAAAGGCATGGGCAACCTGCAGCTAGGCCTGTCTGAGGCCATTAACCACACGCGGGCGGAAGAGCTGCTCGCAGATACGGTCACAGATAGGCCGGGGGTAGACAGGGGCCATGCAATTCGGCTAATTAGCTTGAAAGGAGTGGGAGCAGGTGACTGGCTCCATGCAGTGCCAACGAGGGCTGACCTCTCAATCTCCCCTGGTCAGTTCTCCATGGCACTGGGCCTGCGCCTTGGCATGGAGTTACCGGTAGCGGAGGTTTGCCCCTGCAGGAGATCCAACTCCTCTACTGCTGACAAGAGCCTGCCGAACCATCTGCTCCGTTGTGCCGACGGCGGGGATGCGGTGCGCACCCACAACGCCCTGGTTTTTGCAGCCCTCCGCATGGCGAAGGAAGCAGGGTATAGGACCTTCCACGAGACGACTGCCTTCTCTCCCCCTGTAGCGAGTAAGCGAGCAGACCTCGCCGTTCGGGACCCGGAATCAGGGGAGACCTGGGCGACAGACGTGACAGTCACGGACCCGGTCCTGCAGAGGAGGGATGTGAGGGCACGGAAGCCGCCAGGATGGGCAGCGGAGGAGGCGTCGCAGACAAAACATCGGCTCTACGTAGGGCGCCCTGGATACGTCGGCTTCTTTGGTATGGCAGTTGAGACCTATGGGGCCCTGGCGGCCGGCACCCAGCAGTTCCTCCGTATGCTAGCCAACTATGCGGCACGGAAGAAATACCGCCAGGGGCGCCTCACCACCACTGCCGCCCGCCTTAATGCACACTACCGGCAGCGGTGGTCGGTCATGCTTCAGCGCAGCCAGGCGACTTCACTCCTATCTAAGTCGAACAGGGCGGCCGAGGCGGCATTCCCACAGGCGCCGGCAGACCCCTGGGCCCCCCGGTTGGGGGACCTCTGGCAAATGCAAGAGGATGAGTACGAGGAGCGTCAAGCCCCTGCCAGAACGGCTTAGAGGGCGGGGAGGGAGTGGGAGTGGGGGAGGTTTAGCCGGACGACGGCAGGAAGCTGCGTATGGGGAAAGGGACGGTGGACAGAGAGGCAGGATCAGTAGGGGGAGTCCAGAAGCAGGAGGACTGTAGGGACAGGGTTTGGTGGCCTTGGTACTGGCTGGCTCGTTCGTCCTAGTGTGTGGTGGCCTGTTTCAACATCTGGAGAGCTGGTTCTCTGTGTTTTGCTAGTTGTTCGTTTGCCTAGCTGACTGGTCTCGCTATGTTGGACTCACGATTGCTTGCACGTTTAGACCAAGTGGTAGCTCCTCGCTTGTACCTTGCGAACCATGTCAATACATGACTGCTTGAGAGAGAGAGAGAGCAAACGCGAAAGAGAGAGATAACGGGAGGGACGGAGCACGCGGTTGCTATCAAGAAAGAGCGAATGCGAGAGAGCGAGAGCACGGGAGCGACGGAGCATGAGAACGATAGCGCGCACGCGAGCGACAGAGATACAACGGGAACGAGAGCGGCCGGGATAGAGAACGGGAGCAAACTTGAAGGAGATGGCAAATGCGACAGTGGGAGAGCTTGGGAGCAACGACGAGGGAGAATGCGACGGTTCGTGAGCACGGGAGCGACGGAGAGAGAGAATGCAACCGTGGGAAAGCACGGGATCGACGGAGAGAGAGGATGCGACGATGGGAGAGCAGACGGGAGGGTCGGAGAGAGAGAATGCGACGATAAGAGGGCACGGGAGCGATGGAGAGAGCTTTTGTGACCAAGGGAGAGAGGACGGGAGGGACGGCGCGCGAGAATGCGAACGGCAAGAGCGAGCACGGGAGCGACGGGAGGGAGCGAATGCGAGCGGCAGAGCAGACGGGAGGGAAGGAGCACGTGAATGAGGTATGGAGAGCGCACAGGAGGGTCGGAGATAACAAACGTAAGGGAGCGCGGACGGGAGGGACGGAGCGAGCGAAAGCAAGAGGTATAGCGGACGGGAGGGACGGAGCGCGCGAATGCGGAAGGGAGAGTTGACGGGATGGACGGAGCACGAGAATGCGGAAGGGAGAGTAGACGGGATGGACGGAGCGCGAGAATGCGGAAGGGAGAGCAGACGGGATGGACGAAGCGCGAGAATGTGGAAGGGAGAGCGCACGGGAGGGACGGAGTGCGTGAACGGAACCAAGGAGAGAGAGAGAGAGAGAAAGAGAGAGAGAGAGAGAGAGAGAGAGAGAGAGAGAGAGAGAGAGAGAGAGAGAGAGAGAGAGAATCACCTAGTGACTTAGCCTCTCAAGCCTCCCCTAGCCTCCCTAGCCTCCCTAGTCCTAGTATAAAGGCCTCAGCAGGCCTTGTGGCCTCTTCATTATTCAGCTTTTGGTTGGGTCTCTCTCCTAACCGAGCGGCTCGCGCCGGCCGCCTTCGGCGGCCGACGCTCGACAGCGCGGCCTCCGGCCGCGCGTGAGGGAACGACAAGGAACATGCACACAATCGGGTATAAGCAACGGCATACTAACAATGGCGGCACCAACAACATCCTAGGCAACAATGGCGACACGAGCGCAAGCGGAGCCCGGATCTACATCCGGTGAGCTCCAAGGGCATGGAGAATGCCAGTTAAAGTCCGCCACAGCTCCCGGACCACCAGCGTACTTGCGCCGATCGCCGCGGCTCCAGACCCTGCGCGCAGGTGCCGCCTTAAGCCCCGGACAGCCTCGTCCAGCTGTCCCACAGCCGCAACGCCACCCTCTGCGGGCGCTGCCAACGCGGGCGCCAGCAGCTGCGCGAGCTGGTCCGCCGCGTCCAGACAGGTCTCGCGCGGCCTGTCACGAAATGAGTCAGCAGGGATCGGAGGGAGAGACGCATGAGCCAGCACCTGAATCAGGAGCAGAGCATGGAGGCTGTCAGCGAGGCGGTGCAGCTGTCCAAGAGTCGCCTCGGGAACACGGGTCTGCGGAGGCTGCAGTGCCTCCGCCAGGAACTGAAGCGGCTCATCAGCGCCGGCGAGGAGAGCAAACGGAGCCGATAGCGAGCCTCCGCCCGCGGCCACAAACTCCACGCCAGCAACGGGTGGAAGCGGCGGCAGTTGCAGACGAGAACCAGGAACGGGCGCCGACGCGGCGGGAGCAAGCGCAGGCGACGACTGAATCGGAGGGGGAGGCGCAGCAACAGGGGGGAGCGCAGCCGGACGGGGAGCCTCGTGGACGGGCGCGGCGCGCAGCGAACTGCTCTGACTCTGCGCCGCCCTCTCCTCCCGAACCGCCCTCGACACTTCACGCTGAAGATCCGCCATCGTCACAGGCGGGCGCAACCCCCCATAGGCGCGGGGACCTCCCCATTCCCCCTGACCCCCGGGGTGAGCAGGCCAGCGGGGGTGTCGCTGGAACCGCCGCGGAGACTCACGGCGGCGACGAGAGGACCGGCGGTCCTGATGGGGAGCAGGGGAATGCGGGCGTGACGAACGACGGTCAGGCGACGGAGGACGTGACGGCTGGCCAGCAGGAACTACCGCCGTCGCAGCAGGGGCGGGCGGTCCCGACGCCGCGGGCGCAACCAACGGAGCCGGCTCGCCAGTGGTGGCGGACACCGCCTTCGGTGACGAAGCAGAAGCATGCGCAGGCGAGCAAGGGACAGAGGCGCTCAGCGCAACAGGGGCGCCAGGGACAGGCGCAGGGGGGTCAGCAACAACCCCAACAGGGGCAGACGTCGACGGCGCGACAAGGGGAACCAGGGGGTCATGTGCTGCAGACTGGGCAACGGGATCCGCGGGTGCGTGGGGAGGAAGCTTTTCAGCGGCTGCTGTCACGAGGGTCGGAGCCGGCGGTAGAGGGGGTTTCATCGCCGTGGTCGCCCTTCCGGCCTCCGCCGGAGGCGTCGCGGCCACAGCCGACCAGGCGGCAACGAGCTCTGGCGACGGCTCAGGCGCACCGGCAATCACCATCCCTGGAGCAGGAAAACCGCGGGGCGAGAAGACAAACCGTAAGCGGAACAGGCGGAGGGCCGGAGAACGGGTATCAGGCGGCGGCACGAAGGGCTTTAAGTAACGCGGAGAAAAATAATGAAGAAGACGAGCGGGACGACCCCACTTATATGGAAGAAGCACTCCCCGAGAGCGAGGAGGAGGAGACGGAGGGGGAAGGCATGGCGAGAGAAGGACCAAGGAGAAGGGAAGAGGTAGTGCAGCAGCCAGTGGTGCAAGTGTCACAGATGGGTTTGCCGCCATCCGACGCCGATCGGACGGGTGTGAATCCAACCTCAAACCCACCAATGAGAGCGAGCCGCGATGGGAGAAATCGAGCCGCCAATGCCAGTCCGGCACTGCACCTACAGGCGTCAATTCCCCGCTACTTTTTACCCGATGAGCTAGCGAAGCGGACAGACCTGTTCGCGGCCATCGCGAACTGGGACTTGGCAGGACTATGCGATAGTCGTCAGCCCCCACTTTCGCGGCGTTTACCGCCAAATCTGTGCCAGCTGTTTTCGCTAGCGCTACTGACACCGTTACACCACCTATCACGAAACCCCGATTCGGAAACGGGATGGCGACTGCTGTTGTTTCTCCCGCGACTAACACTTCGCCAAACCTCGCCTGCACGCCCGAACTGGCCATGCGTCAAGAGTCGGCTCCGAGCCTTCCAGCGTGGCGAATGGGATCAGCTGTACCAAGACGCGTTGACCGCAGTCAACACACCGCCCCCGCCAAGACATCAGCCAGATGCGACTGGTGTCATCAGCCGCGCAGAGAGCCTAGCAAAACGTGGGAGTCTGCGCCGAGCCGTGTTGGCCCTCGAGTCAACGCCCGTCTGCACGCCCAGTCCGGAAATATTGGAGGAGCTGCGACAGAAGCACCCACGTGCTGAAGACGAGGCAGTGACGTGGCCCGAAACACAGGGGTCAAAATTGTCAATCCCCCACGCTGACTTCGCTAAAATGTTGGCGAGGTGCGAGAATGGGGTTGGTGCCGGACCTTCAGGGATGACGTTCGAGCACCTACGCGATGCGGCGATCACGAACGGAATGGTCAGCACCCATCTCCACGCCTTGGTCAACACTGTGTTGGGAGGCAAATTGCCAGGCCCGGTAGCGAACCTGCTGACGGCATCACGACTCATCGCCCTCGCCAAGCCGGGGGGAGGGGCTAGGCCTATCGCCATCGGCGAATGCCTAACCAGGCTGGCAGCCAAGGCTGCCCTGTTAATCATGGGAGACCCGGTCCGCGAATTTTTCTTACCCCTACAGTACGGGGTAGCAGTTCCAGGTGGGGCGGAGGCAGTAATCCACGCAGCCAGGGCTTTTTCGGATGCCCGCCCGGACAGCCTAGTACTACAAGCCGACATTACAAACGCGTTCAACAGCATTTCGCGTTCCGCCATCGCCGACGCGTTACAAGAGCCCACCCTCTCGCCACTGCTGCCGCTCGTGCAACTGACATACGGTAACCCGTCGCAGCTACTACTGGACTCCAATTTCAACAGCGCACCACTGACAAGCGAACGCGGAGTACGCCAGGGAGACCCACTGGGGCCACTTCTATTTGCAGCAGGGATACACGCTACACTCCGAGAAACTGCCGAAGCACACCCGGACGTGCTGTGCCTGGCATATGCTGACGATGTCACCTTCCTGGGTGACACAGACCGCACTGTAGCTGCATTCACATGCTTCACGACAAAATTGGCGCGCCTGGGCCTCGAACACAACCCACAGAAGTGTAGTGCCTGGAGCTCCTGCGCAATTGACACATCCTGCCTTCCGCCAGGAGTGCCGTTCTCTAAAGGTGGCATGAAACTACTGGGTAGCTTCGTGGGGCCAGACAGCGGCGCAGCTCGGTTCCTGGCGGGTCAGCTCGCCGAGATGGCGAAACCCTTACCCCTGCTCGAGCGAACGGACCCCCAGATCGCAGCGCTGCTACTTACGCGATGCATATCGCGACGAGTTGCATATCTCACCAGGACGACCCCACTGCACCTTCTCCCTCGTGACACATGGAGCCAGTGGGGTAGGGATCTGCTCGCCACGCTCCTCACAGCTTGCGATATCCGTGTTCCCACGTGTCGAACCGAACAGTCACGGGTCTGGGAGCAAGCATCACTGCCGCCATCCTTGGGAAGGCTGGGCATCACCGACCCCCTAGTCGAAGGGATCTATGGTTTCGCAGCCAGTTTTACGCAGGCGGCATTGAACCTCGGGTGTTTACCGCTGGAAGAAGATACCGCCCTCACCCTGGCACGGAATCATATGCTACTGCCACGGGCTGACAGCACACCGCTACACGAATGGCTGAAGGAGTGTGAGGAGGCACTGCCGCAGGATGCACGGGAGATACTCGAGACGGAGCGGCTCAAACGTTCCGACATCCGGCTCCAACACGTGCTTGGACTCAAGGTCCACGGAAGCAGATACGCAAAGCAGGTGCAGGCGACGAGGCGCATGAAGCCAAATCCGCTTGCGGGGCACACACAGAGGATGTTTTCAATGACGGGCTACGGCACAGGCGACTGGCTCACCGCGATCCCCATTGCCCCTGCTAGGCGGATAGGGCCGGTACACTTCGCAAATGCGGTTCGTTTCCGACTCGGCCTACCGTTTTCGACCCCCAAAAACTGTGACTGCGCTGACCACACGGCTATCACAGACCCCCGCCTTCCGAACCACCTGCTCCGCTGCGGCACAGGCAAGCACCGCACGAACACGCACAACGAGCTAAGGGATGCCTGCGTCAGCATGGCGCAAGACGCAGGGTTTATAGTGCACAGAGAGTCGGCCGCCTACTGCCCCATCGAGGAGCAAACCGCCGACTTCACTATGACCGACAGAAGCAGTGGGGCGGTTTACATCTGCGATGTAACCATCACTGACCCCATCAGCACCAGGGACCCAGAGGCACAGAAGGGCAGGGGGTGGGCGGCGCGTGAGCAAGCGGACAAGAAAATAAAACATTACGCCAACCGCCCAGAGACGATAGGCTTCTTCCCACTGGCGGTAGACACCTACGGCTGCCCATGTGCCGAGGTCCTGGTCTTCCTCAAGCTCCTGGCAGACACAGCGGCTCGGCGCCACTTCAACGCCGACTCAAAATCCTTCTATGCCGCCAAGTTTCTGCATCAATTCAAACAGAGGTGGTCTGTGGCCCTCCAGAGGGCTCAGTCAGTGGGACTCTTGATCAAATTGGGGGAGGCTGCAGCAGCTGAGAACCCACCTGTTGGAGGCATAGGGCAGGAGATGCACCTTGGGGACTGCTTTGCGGTGGTCGAGCCTTTGCTGGAGCTCTAGAGTGTGTGACGGTGTGGTAGTTGTGTGACTGGTTGGCTTTGATTGTTGGTTACCTAGGCCCTTATACCGTGCATGCTTGTACTTTCCTGCTATATCAATACAAGGACCATTAGAGAGAGAGAGAGAGAGAGAGAGAGAGAGAGAGAGAGAGAGAGAGAGAGAGAGAGAGAGAGAGAGAGAGGCCCTAGGAGCTAGTCCTTATCCTCTCCAGCACTCTTCAGCCTAGTATAAAGTGCTCCTCTGCAGCTAGCGCTCTTCATTGTTCGGTTCTCTTTCACTTGTTTCTCCTAACCGAGCGAGAGAGAGAGGAGAGAGAGAGAGAGAGGCCCTAGGAGCTAGTCCTTATCCTCTCCAGCACTCTTCAGCCTAGTATAAAGTGCTCCTCTGCAGCTAGCGCTCTTCATTGTTCGGTTCTCTTTCACTTGTTTCTCCTAACCAAGCGGCTCGCGCCGGCCGCCTTCGGCGGCCGACGCTCGACAGCGCGGCCTTCGGCCGCGCGTTAGAGGTGGCAAGGAAAAACACACACGGTTGACTACAAGCAACGGCATAAAAACAATGGCGGCATCAACACAATCCTAAGCATCATGGCCATGCAGGGGCAAGCGGAGGCAGGATCTACATCCGGTGAGCTCCAAGGGCATGGAGAATGCCAGTCAATGTCCGCCACAGCTCCCGGACCACCAGCGTACTTGCGCCGATCGCCGCGGATCCAGATCCAGCGCGCAAGTGCCGCTTCAAGCCCCGGACAGCCTCGTCCAGCTGTCCCGCAGCAGCAGAGCCACCCTCCGCGGGCGCAGCCAGCACGGGCGCCAGCAGCACGGCGAGCTGGTCCGCAGAATCCAAGCAAGTCTCGCGCGGACGGTCGCGAAACGTCCCAGGAGGGACCACAGGGAGGGACGCATGAGCAAGGACTTGTACCAGCAGCAACGCGTGCAGACTCTCGGCGAGGTGGTGGAGCTGCCCGAGAGTTGATTCGGGAACACGCGTCTGCGGAGGCTGAAGCGCCTCCGCCAGGAATCGGAGCGGCTCATCAGCTCCACACTGAGCCGCTGCCGCGCCGCCACCCGCGGCCACAAACTCCACCCCCGCAACAGGCGGAACCGTCGGCAGATGCAGACGAGAGCCGGGAGCAGGCGCCGCTACAGAGGGAGCAGACGGGACGAGGACAGGGGAAGGAAGTAGATCGGTCGGCGGAGGGACTGCAGGAGGCACAGGCGGACAAGGAGCCTCGCGAGCCGGCGCAGCCCGCGACGAACTGCTCTGGCCTTGCGCCGCCCTCTCCTCGCGAACGGCCCGGGACACCTCCCGCTGAAGATCGGCCATCGTCACCGGCGGGCGGTACCCCCCACCACCACCGCGCCCGCGGGGACCCCTCCAGTCTCCCTGACCACCGGGGCGAGCAGGCCAGCGAGGCCGCTCCTGGTACCGCCGGGGAGAATCACGACGGCGACGAGACGACTTGCGATCCTGGTGAGGCGAGGGGGAATGAGGGCGAGACGATCGGCAATCGGGCGACGAGGGACGAGACGGCTGCGCTGCAAGGGCCGCCTGCAGTTGAGCAGGAGCCGCCGGTTTCGCGCCAGGAGGAGCAACCACCGGAGCAGGGGAGACAGTGGTGGCGGACGCAGGCACGCCGGGAACAGACGCGGCCGGTACAACGAACGCGCCAAGCGCAGGGGCAGGCAGTGCAGCAGCCCCCCCAGCAGACACAGACGCCTCCGCCGCCACCACGGGAGCAGGGGGCACGGGAGCCGCAGGCGGAGCAGACGGGCCAGCCGCTGCCACGCCTTGCGGAGCCACGGGTGCGTGGAGAGGAGTCCTTTCAGAGACTGTTGTCCCGGCGTTCGGAGCAGGCGGTAGAGGGGGTTTCGTCGCCATGGTCCCCTTTTCGAGTCCCGACTGAGGCCTGGCGACGACAGCCGACCAGGCGACAGCGCGCTCTGGCGACGGCTCATCAGCTCCAGCAATCACCACCATCTCGGACGTGAGGAGATCGCGGGACGAACTACGTAGCAGGAAGCGGAGTCGGCGGGGGCCCAGAGAACGGATACCAAGCAGCGGCACGTGTGGATTTAAACAACCTACAATCAGCTGATGAAGAGGACGAGAGAAGGGACCCCTCTTATAGGAGAGATGCCACGCCGGATAGCAAGGATGAAGGGGAGGAGGAAGGAGACAGGGTGAGGGTGAGCTATGGGAGAAGAGAAGCCGGGGCCAGGACAGCACGAGCACAACCGCTCCAGGAGGCACGCACGCCGCACGATGCTGATCGGACGGTAGAGCCTCCAACATTCGCCTCACCAGCGGGACCGATTCGGGCTCGGCGAAATCGGGCCGCGAGTAGGGGGGCTGCACCACGACAGGCCGCCTCGGCCCCCCGCTATTTTTCGTCCGAGGAATTGGCGAAGCGAACAGACCTGTTCGCTGCGGTAGGGGATTGGGATGTCGCGGCCTTGAGCGATAGTCGTCAGCCCCCGCTGTCGCGGCGCTTACCGCCAAACCTATGTCAGCTGTTCTCGCTAGTGTTACTGACGCCGTTACAGCATCTCTCCCGAAACCCGGAGTCGGAAATAGGTTGGCGTCTGCTGCTGTTTCTCCCGCGCCTGACCCTTCGCCAAACCTCGCCGCAACGACCGGACTGGCCGAAAGTCAAGGCCCGGCTGCGAGCCTTCCAACGTGGCGAATGGGAGCAACTGTACCTGGACACGATTGCTGCAGTCAACGCGCCACCCCCGCCCCGGCACAGGCCAGACGTGACAGGAGTAATCAAACGGGTCGAGGGGCTGGCGAAACGTGGCAGCCTACGACGAGCCGTTCTTGCATTGGAGTCAACGCCTGTCTGCACGCCCAGCCCCGAAATCCTGGAGGAACTGCGACAGAAGCACCCACCACCTGTCGACGAGGAGGTGATCTGGTCGACACCGGAGAAGTCAACGCTTTCAATCACCCACGCGGATTTCGCTAAGCTGTTGGGCAGGTGCGAAAATGGAGTTGGGGCTGGGCCGTCGGGAATGACATTTGAGCATTTGCGCGACTCGGCGATAACAAATGCGCTGGTCAGCACCCACCTGCACGCCCTGGTTAACACAATTATGGGAGGAAATTTGCCAGACACGGTGGCGAATTTGTTAACCGCGTCGCGCCTCATTGCCTTGGCCAAACCAGGGGGTGGCGCTCGGCCAATCGCGATTGGCGAATGCCTGACGAGGCTAGCAGCCAAGGCAGCCCTGCTAGCAATGGGGGAGGCAGCTCGCGATTTTTTCCTTCCTCTACAGTACGGCGTGGCAGTGCCAGGTGGCGCCGAGACTGTGATCCACGCGGCCAGGGCCTTCTTGGACGCCCGCCCCGACAGCCTCGTGCTGCAAGCTGACATCAGGAACGCATTCAACAGTATCTCGCAAAAAGCCATCGCCACCGCGTTACAAACCCCCACCCTCTCGCCGCTGCTGCCGCTCGTCAAGTTCACGTACGGCAAACCGTCGCAGCTGCTCCTAGATGCAACCTTCGAGTCCGAACCACTACAAAGCGAACGCGGTGTTCGCCAAGGGGACCCACTCGGCCCGCTGTTATTCGCAGCAGGAATACATGCCACACTTTGCGATACGGCGGACACACACCCCAAGGTGCTCTGTTTGGCGTATGCGGATGACGTGACGTTCATCGGGGAACAAAGAGACACTGTAGCAGCATTTTCGTACTTCACCGACAAATTGTCACTCCTGGGGCTTGAGCACAACCCACGAAAATGTGTTGCGTGGAGCTCCAGTACGGTACAAGCACCGCACTTACCCCCCGGAGTGCCGTTTTCAAACGACGGCGTCCAGCTACTGGGCAGTTTCCTCGGACCGGACGACGGCGCCGCTTCTTTTCTGGCGGAGCAATTAGCTGACATGGCGAAGCCCTTGATGCTCATCGAACGAACGGATCCCCAGGTCGCATCACTACTTATCACGCGATGCATATCGAGGCGTGTTGCGTACCTGACACGGACGACGCCCCTGAATCTTCTTCCCCGTGACAAATGGAGCCAGTGGGGCATGGACCTCCTCACCACGCTCCTTACCGCCTGCGACATCCGCATGCCAACTTGCCATTCGGAGCACACGAGGGTTTGGGAGCAGGCGTCACTGCCTCCGTCATTAGGGGGGCTAGGCATCACGAACCCCTTGATTGAGGGGGTCTACGGTTTCGCCGCGAGCTTCACCCAGGCGGCGTTGTTTCTCAACGACCTCACGCTGGGCGATGGGAATGCACTGAAGCAGGCACGGGACCACATGCTCCTGCCGCGGGATACCAGCACGCGTCTTCACGTTTGGGTGAAGGGGTGCGAGGAGGCGCTGCCGACAGACGCTCGTGAGATACTGGAAAAGGAGTGGTTGGAGCGATCGGACATACGTCTTCAACACGTCCTCAGGCTGCAGGTGCACGGCAGCAGATACGCCGTGCAGGTCCAGGCAACCAGGCGCATGCGACTGAACCCACTCTCCGGCCACACCCAGCGCATGTTCTTGCTGACGGGATACGGCACCGGTGATTGGCTGACCGCGATACCCATCGAAGCGACTAGGCGGATGGGCCCCGTACACTTTGCTAACTCCATCAAATTCCGCCTGGCTCTCCCCTTCTCGACTCCTAAGAATTGTGACTGCGCGGACAAAACGGCTATCACCGACCCCCGCCTGCCGAACCATCTCATGCGCTGCGGTTTGGGCAAACACCGCATTAACAGTCACAACAAGCTGCGGGATGCATGCATCAGCATGGCGCAGCATGCAGGTTTCATTGTCCACAGCGAGTCAGCCACTCATTGCCCCATCGAGGAGCAAACCGCCGACTTCACCATGACGGATCGGAGCAGTGGGGCGGTGTATGTGTGTGATGTCACTATCACGGATCCCATAAGCACGAGGGACCCAGAGGCGCAGAAAGGCAGGGGATGGGCGGCACGGGAACAAGCGGATAAGAAGATCCAGCACTACGCCAACTGGCCGAAGACGGTTGGCTTTTTCCCACTGGCAGTCGACACCTATGGCTGCCCATGCGCGGAAGTACCAACTTCCTGAAGCTATTGGCAGACACGGCGGCTCGGCGGCACTTCAACGCCGACTCAAAATCATACTACGCCGCAAAGTTTCTACATCAGTTTCGACAGAGATGGTTGGTGGCCCTTCAAAGGGCACAATCTGTGGGCCTCCTGATGAAGATGGGCGAGGCGGCTGCAGCTGAGAACCCGCCTGTGGGTGGCATTGGGCAGGAGTTGCACCTTGGAGATTGTTTTGCAGTGATAGAGCCCCTCCTAGATCTTTAGGGGGGGTTTAGGGTAGGACTTGCCTTTGTGTGTATGCCTCTATACCTTGCATGCTTGTACCTGGTTGCCACATCAATACAAGGACCATTAGAGAGAGAGAGAGAGAGAGAGAGAGAGAGAGAGAGAGAGAGAGAGAGAGAGAGAGAGAGAGAGAGAGAGAGAGAGGCCCTAGGAGCTAGTCCTTAGCCTCTCCAGCACTATTCAGCCTAGTATATAGTGCTCCTCTGCAGCTAGTTCTCTTCATTGTTCGGTTTTCTTCTCAGTTGTTTCTCCTAACCGAGCGGGAGAGAGAGAGAGAGAGAGAGAGAGAGAGAGAGAGAGAGAGAGAGAGAGAGAGAGAGAGAGAGAGAGGCCCTAGGAGCTAGTCCTTAGCCTCTCCAGCACTATTCAGCCTAGTATATAGTGCTCCTCTGCAGCTAGTTCTCTTCATTGTTCGGTTTTCTTCTCAGTTGTTTCTCCTAACCGAGCGGCTCGCGCCGGCCGCCTTCGGCGGCTGGCATTAGGCATCCGCGGGGTGATGCTGAGATCTCTCGTACATGGTCCCAAGCTTCGCTGCCAGTATCACTCGGGGGCCTCGGAATCACTGACCCCGCGGTCGAGGGCAGCTACAGCTACCTAGCTAGCTTTACCCAGGCACAGCAGCTGCTCTCAACCCTTGAAGATGACCAGTTAGGGCCCCTGACGGGGACACGGGTGCAGATGATGGGACCGTACACAGACTCCTGCGCTCTCTACCGCTGGCTAGCTCAGTGCGAGGCAGACCTACCGAGTGATGCCAGGGAGCTACTACAGAGTGACAGGGCTGCTCCCACGGGTGTGAAGCTGCAGCAGGGGCTAGCTTTGGCTGTCCAGGGCAGAAGATATGCTAACCAGGTGGAGAGCACACGAGGCATGACCCCAAACCCCAATAGCGGCCACACGCAGTGCCTTCTCTCTTTGTCAGGGTACGGAGCCGGGGACTGGCTCCATGCAGTCCCGCTCATGCCCTCCCTGAGGCTCGACGGTCCCCACTTTGCCACAGCCCTCCAGTTCAGGCTAGGACTACCATTTTCAGCCCCCGGCGCTTGTGACTGCACCAAGCAGGTTCCCATCCCAGACAAACGGCTCCCAAACCATCTGCTACGCTGCGCCACAGGAGGGGGAAGGACAAATACTCACAACGAGCTGAGGGATGAGTGCATTAGGATGGCACAGTACGCCGGGTTCATGGTGCACAAGGAAACGGCAGAGTTCTGCCCGGTCACTAGGAAGACAGCGGACCTAGCCATTCGTGATCGGTCCTCAGGGGCAGTATGGATCGGGGACGTCACCATCACTGACCCCATCAGCACGCGCGACCCCAATGCGGTGAAAGGGAGGGGGTGGGCTGCCAGGGAAGCCGCTGAAAAAAAAATCTCAGACTACAGCGGCTCCCCGGCAGCCTACGTCTCATTTGTACCCCTCGCAGTCGAGACCTATGGCTGCCCATGCGCAGAGGTCCCCGCTTTCCTCAAGCTCTTGGATCACACGGCAGCACGTAAGCTCTTCAACGCCAACCCTTCAACCTACCAGGCGGCAAAACTACTCAACCAGTTCCGCCAGAGATGGTCGGTCGCCCTTCAGCGCGCGCAGGCCGTAAGCTACATGGCCAAGTGCAACATGGCAGCAGAGGCCCAGAACCCTCTTGTCGGGGCCCCTGGCGAGGAAATGTCCCTGGGGAACTGTTTTGTGGTGCTCAAACCTACTGCTGAGCTCCCTTAGGAGCTTCCAGTGGAGGGGGGGGGGGGGGTGGTTGGTGGGTGGGGCTGTAGGTTGTTCTTAGGATCTGGTTTGCTGCTAGGTTGTTCTTTTAGTCTCTGGTGCTGCCTGTTTCTATGCTACCTCGATCGTTTGTACTCACCCGTTATATCAATACAAGGACCGCTTGAGAGAGAGAGTGAGAGAGAGAGTGTGTGAGAGAGAGAGAGAGAGTGTGTGAGAGATAGAAAGAGAGAGAGAGAGAGAGTGAGAGAGAGAGAAAGAGTGAGAGAGAGAGTGTGTGTGTGTGTGAGAGAGAGAGAGAGAGTGTCTGTGTGTGTGAGAGAGAGAGAGAGAGTGTGAGAGAGAGAGTGTGTGAGAGAGAGAGAGGGTTAGAGAGAGAGAGAGAGTGAGAGAGAGTGTGTGTGTGTGTGAGAGAGGGAGAGAGAGTGTGAGAGAGTGAGAGTGAGAGAGAGAGAGAGTGTGTGAGAGAGAGAGAGAGAAAGAGAGAGTGAGAGAGAGAGTGTGTGTGTGTGTGAGAGAGAGAGAGAGAGTGTGAGAGAGAGAGTGTGTGTGTATGTGTGTGTGAGAGAGAGAGAGAGAGGGTTAGCCTCTGCCCTTAGCCTCTGCCCTCGTTCTCCTAGGTACTTAAGTGGCTGATCTTGCTTCCCCGGCTCAATATTCATTTGTGGGCCGAAATTTTTCGCGCCTACATGCGGTGAGCTCCAAGGGCGTGAAGAACGCCCGTCAGAGAGCGCCACAGCTCCCGGACCACAAGCGTGCTTGCGCCGATCGCGGCGCCTCCAGAACCTGCACGCAAATGGCGCCTCAGGCTGCGTACAGCCTCATCGAGCTGCCCAGCAGCCGCAACTCCACCCTCTACGGGCGCAGCCAGCACGGGCGCCAGCAGCACTGCGAGCTGGTCGGCTGCGTCCAGGCACGACTCACAGTGGCGATCCTAGAACGTCTCAGGGGGAATTGCAGGAAGTGACGAATGCGTGAGAACCTGTATCAGGAGCAGAGCATGGAAGCTCTCCGCGAGGCGGAAGAGCTGGGCGAGAGTCGCCTCGGGAACGCGGGATTGTGGAGGCTGTAATGCCTGCTCTAGAAACTGAAACGGCTCCTCGAGGGCAGGAGTTGCTGAACCGCCAACTCCGGGATGAGGATACTGCGCTCCCCCTCCCGCAGCCACAAATTCAACTTCCGCCACAGGCAGAAGGGGTGGGAGACGAAGTCGAGACCCAGGAACAAGAGCAGAGGCAAAAACAGCGGGAGCCGATGGGGCCGGTCTCTGATAAGGGGCATGTGCAGCCGGCAGCGGGTCCACAGGAAGTGCAGCCTGTCGAGGAGCATTACGTGCCACGACAGCGTGAGAGCTGCCCTGGGTCAGGGCGACCCTCTCCTCACGCACCGTAGTTGACACCGCCCGCTGCAGATCCGCCATCCTCATGGACGTATCGTACGCCCCCCCACCTTCGCGACCGCGGGGAACCCACCAGCCACCGCGGCCGCCATGGTTCATGTGCCACTGGGCCTGCTGATGCGGGCGACGGGGAGAATTGGGCCGGCGCCGAGAGGATTGACGATCTTGCTAGGGAGTGGGAGAATGAGGGCGAGATGGGCGCCGGCTGGGTGACGGCGGGCGAGACTGCTGTGCCACAGGAGCAGTCGGTGGCACAACAGGTGCAGCCGGACCCCCAACCGGCGGGCCAACCAACGGGGCCGGGCCGCCAGTGGTGGCGGACGCCGCTTGCGGGGACGAGACAGAGGCAGGAGTCGGCAACTCAGGCGCGGCGACAAGTCCCGCAGGCAAGGGAGCCGAGGGGTCGGTGACAAACTCCGGCGGTGCAGCAGGGGACGCCTGGGGTTCAGCCCGCACAGCCGGGGCTGATGGAACAGCAGCAGCACTTGCATGAGTCTGAGCGACTACAGTCGCAGTTAAACCAGGCGCATCCGCGACAAGGAGAGCCGCGGGTCCCGGGTGAGGAAGCTTTTCAGAGGATGTTGTCGAGGGCTTCGGAGCCGGAGGCAGAGGGGGCTTTGTCGCCGTGGTCGCCCTTTCGGGCTCATACTGAGGCCTGGCGACCATTGCCGACTAGGAGGCAGCGAGCTCTGGCGTCGGCTCAGGCGCACCGGCAATCACCATCGCGTGGAAGAGGGGCTCAGGGAGAGAGGAGCCAAACAGTTAGCGGAGCAGGCAGAGGACCGGAGAACGGGTATCAGGTAGCAGAGCGTCGGGCTTTAATGGCACTGGTTGCAGCTAATGAAGTCGAGGAGAGAAATGACCCCTCTTATACCATGGAAGAACAGCCAGAGAGTGAAAATGAAGAAGGGGATGGAGCAGAGTTAACAAGGGTAGGAACGGGAAGGAGAGGACCATGTACAGCCAATTTACCCACGGCAGAAACGGAGGTGCAAGTAGGGCCGTCCGTTGATGATCAAACGGCTGGGAATCCAACTCGGCAGCAATCAGCGAGATCGAGCCGCGCTCGAAGAAATCGGACCGCGTCATTTCGCCATGCGTCAGTCGCGAACCCGCAGCTGCCCCTGTATTTTTCGCCAGAGGAGTTGGCAGAGAGGAGCGACATGTTCGCTGACATTGCGAACTGGGATATATCCGCCCTCTGCGATAGTCCACAACTGCCACTGTCAAGACGATTACCACCGAACTGGTGCCAGCTATTTTCGCTGGCACTCCTGACACCCCTACACCACCTTTCGCGAAACCCAGATTCCGAGGCCGACTGGCGACTACTTCTTTTCCTCCCGCGTCTAACTTTTCGTCAAGCTTCGCCAAAGCAATCAAACTGGCCGCAATCAAGGCCCGGCTCCGGGCTTTCTAGCGTGGCGAGTGGACGCAGCTCTACCAAGATGCAGTAAACGCGGTTAACACCCCCCCACCCCCGAGTCACCAACCCGACGTGACAGGTGTATTGAGTCGAGCGGAGGGGCTGGCCAAACGTGGCAGTCTGCGCCGAGCCGTGCTGGCGCTTGAGTCAACACCCGTCTGCACGCCAAGTGCTGAAATCCTGGCCAAAATCCGACAGAAACACCCGCCAGCAGGGACGGAGTCGTTGACCTGGCAAGCAACCGACACCCGTCCCCTAGGCATTTCACACGCTGAATTTGCGAAGCTTCTTGGGCGATGCGATAATGGCGTGGGGGTCGGACCATCACGCACCACATTTGAGCATCTCCGCGACGCGGCAATAATCAATGCATCCATCTGCACCCATCTGCACGCCCTAGTAAACACAATTCTGGGTGGAAACCTCCCAGCCTCGGTAGCGAACCTGCTGACAGCATCTCGACTCATCGCCCTGGCCAAACCTGGAGGAGGTGCCCGACCAATCGCGATCCGCGAATGCGTGACGCGCCTGGCTGCCAAGGCTGCGCTGTTGGTCATGGGCGAAGCTGCACGTGAACACTTCCTACCCCTACAGTTCGGCGTGGCGGTGCAGGAGGGGCGGAAGCGATAATTCATGCCGCTCGAACGTACGTGGACGGCCACCCCAACAGCCTGGTACTGCAGACCGACATTGCGAATGCTTTCAACAGCATTTCGCGACAATCCATCGCAGCAGCGTTACAAGAACCAACCCTATCGCCGCTGCTCCCACTGGTTCACCTAACTTAGGGTAACCCATCGCGGCTCTACCTGGATTCGAATTTTGCGAGCGAGCCCCTGCGAAGTGAACGAGGCGTTCGCCAGGGCGATCCACTGGGCCCACTCCTTTTTGCGGCGGGAATCCACCCCACACTTCGCGACACTGCAGCAGCACACCCTGAGGTGCTTTGCTTGGCGTATGCAGACGACGTGACATTTGTGGGTGAACCACGTGCAACGGTAGCTGCCTTCACCCACTTCACCACGAGGTTGGAATTACTGGGTTTAAAACATAACCCTCAAAATTGTACCGCATGGAGCGCTGCCGCGGGCGATTCACCTGAACTGCCTCAAGGGGTGCCGTTCTGCAGGGACGGCGTCCGTCTGTTGGGAAGTTTCCTAGGGGCTGCCGACGGGGCAGCCACGTTCTTGGCGGGGCAGCTGAGGGACTTGGCGAAACCATTACCACTCATCGAGAAGGCCGTCCCACAGGTCGCCTCGCTGCTAATCACGCGCTGCATCTCCCGGCGCGTGGCGTATCTCACCCGAACAACCCCCCTCAATCTCGTCTCCCGGGATACATGGACTGAGTGGGGCCATGACCTCCTCTTGGCACTACTCACCTCGTGCAACATTCGCGCTCCGGCGGGCAGAGCAAAGCAGTCACGTGTCTGGGCTCAGGCGTCCCTGCCCCCCTCTCTTGGTGGAATAGGCATTACAGACCCCCTCGTCGAGGGAGTTTACGGTTTTGTTGCGAGCTTCACGCAGGCGGCGCTGCTCTTCTCCGCGCTCGCGCTAGACCCGGACTCCGCACTATCTCACGCGCGCCGTCATATGCCCCTGCCTAGGGACGAGAGCACACCGCTTCACTCCTGGCTTGCCGAATGCGAAACCGCCCTGCCTTCTGACGCGCGAGAGCTGCTAGACCGGGAACGAATTAAGCGGACGGATGTCAAGCTGCAGCATGCCCTTGCACTACAAGTCCACGGTAGCCGCTACGCTGTGCAAGCACAGGCGACGAGAGACATGGAGACGAATCCGCTTGCGGGCCATACGCAGTGGATGTTTTCTCTAACGGGCTATGGCACGAGAGACTGGCTGATGGCGATACCTATCGAGGCGACGAGGCGCATAGGACTGGCACACTTTGCCAATGCCGTCCGATTCAGGCTTGGGTTGGCCTTCTCCACCCCCAAAAACTGTGACTGCTCCGACCACACCAAAATTACAGATCACTGTCTCCCAAACCACCTCCTTCGATGCGGCACCGGCAAGCATCGCATCAACACCCACAACGAGCTTCGGGATGCTTGCATCAGTATGGCGCAGGATGCGGGTTTCATAGTCCACAGCGAGTCGGCAGCCCATTGTCCCATCGAGGAGCAGATGGCCGATTTCACTATGACCGACAGGAGCAGCGGAGCGGCTTGGGTGTGTGATGTAACTGTGACAGACCCCATCAGCACTCGGGACCCGGAGGCACTGAAAGGTAGGGGATGGGCGGCCAGAGAGCAGGCACACAAGAAGATTCAACACTATGCGACCTGAGACAGTCGGCTTCTTTCCACTGGCAGTGGAGACCTATGGTTGCCCATGTGCAGAGGTCCCCGTCTTCCTTAAACTTCTAGCAGACACGGCGGCTCGGCGCCACTTCAACGCCGATTCTAACTCATATCATGACGCTAAGTTTCTACATCAGTTCAGGTAGCGGCGGTCAGTTGCTCTTCAGAGAGCACAGTCGGTGGGCCTCCTCACGAAATTTTGGTGAGGCGGCAGCAGCTGAGAACCCCCCGGTGGGGGGGATTGGACATGAACTACACCTAGGGGATTGTTTTGGTGTTTTGGAGCCATTGGTGGAACTCTAGAGGGATTAGGCTGGAACTTGCATGATTCTGAACCTGTATGTGTGTACCTTTCTGCCATATCAATTTACAGACCATGAGAGAGAGAGAGAGAGAGAGAGAGAGAGAGAGAGAGAGAGAGAGAGAGAGAGAGAGAGAGAGAGAGAGAGAGAGAGAGAGAACGCGACGGTGTGAGAGCGAGGGAGGGACGGAGAGAGAGAATTCGTCGGTGGGAGAGCAAGGGGAGAGACGGAGAGAGAGAATGCGACGGTGGGAGAGCAAGGGAGCGACAGAGATAGATAATTCGTGATAGAGCGGACGGGAGGGACGGATTGCGTGAATGCGAAACCGGAGAGCGGACGGGAGGGACGGAGTGCGTGAATGTGAAACGGCCTGCGGACGGGAAGGACGGAGCACGTGAATGTGACAGGGAGAGCGGACAAGAGGGACAGAGTGCGGAAATGCGAAACGAAGAGCAGACAGGAGGGACGGAGCGCGCAATCGAGAAAAGGAAAAGGCATGGGAGCGACGAATCGCGCACATGCGACCGGGGGTGAGCACGAGAGCGACTGAGATGGCGATTGTGAACGTGAGAGCACACGGTAGAGACTGAGAGGGCAATGCGACCGAGCGAGAGCACCCTAAGCGAGCGAGAGAGCCAAAACAACCGAGAGAGTGCACGGCAGCGAGGGAGAGAGTGAATGCAAAAGGTACAGAGGACGGGGTGTTGACGGTGGTTAGCTAACCACGACCTAGCACAACCTGGAGTGACCTACATCGACCTAAGAAAAACCTACTTTGACGAGCTGAGACTATGGGGAAGCGAGGACCTAAGAAGAAGAGATACTACCTATGTTGGGACGGTGGAAGGAGAAACACGGTAGCAGCGCGACCTGCAGTGGGAAACGAAGAGAAGGAGAGGAAGCGTGCTGAAATGGAGAAGAACATGGCTGAAATGTCGTGCTTTCAAGTGACGTGAAGAGAAGTCACGCCGGGTCAAAGGCGCGTCCAAGGAAGTCTGAATTTCGAACTCGAGGCGCGTTCGGTGCATGGTTGGATTTGGAAATTGAGCCGAGTACAAGTCAGCTCGAAATTAGGCGCGGCGCGAGGGCGAAATCAGAAACCCTTTTGCTTATAACTTGCTTTGTGTTTTCTGTTTTTGTATGCCTTCTTCAATGAAATTACTTGAACTTTCTACCTTGGCGTTTTTCAGCAAATTCTTTCACACAGTTGAGGCCAGAGCTTCATGTGCTTATTACTAAGACTCTAAATAGTCTTCATAATCTAGACCAAAGGCTGCGCACGTACAAGAAGGGGCGACGGAGAGAGCGAAAGAGAAAGATCATGGGAGCCACGGAGAGAGAGAATGGGACAGCGAGAGAGCACGTCAGCTACGTAGAGAGAGTACGGGGCAGGCAAGAGAGCACAGGAGCGATGGAGAGAGAGAACGGGACATTGAGAGAGCACTCAAGCGACGGAGCGCGCGCATGCGACCGGGGTACGGCACCGGTGATTGACTGACCGCGATACCTATCGAAGCGACTAGGCGGATGGGCCCCGTCCACTTCGCTAACTCCATCAAATTCCGCCTAGCTCTCCCCTTCTCGACTCCTAAGAATTGTGACTGCGCGGACAAAACGGCTATCACTGACCCCCGTCTGCCGAACCATCTCCTGCGCTGCGGTTTGGGCAAACACCGCATTAACAGTCACAACGAGCTGCGGGATGCATGCATCAGCATGGCGCAGCACGCAGGTTTCATTGTCCACAGCGAGTCGGCCGCTCATTGCCCCATCGAGGAACAAACCGCCGACTTCACCATGACGGATCGTAGCAGTGGGGCGGTATATGTGTGTGATGTCACTATCACGGATCCCATAAGTACGAGGGACCCAGAGGCGCAGAAAGGCAGGGGATGGGCGGCACGGGAACAAGCGGATAAGAAGATCCAGCACTACGCCAACCGGCCGGAGACGGTTGGCTTTTTCCCTCTGGCGGTCGACACCTATGGCTGCCCATGCGCGGAAGTACCCACCTTCCTGAAGCTGTTGGCAGATACGGCGGCTCGGCGGCACTTCAATGCCGACTCAAAATCATACTATGCCGCAAAGTTTCTACATCAGTTTCGACAAAGATGGTCTGTGGCCCTTCAAAGGGCCCAATCTGTGGGCCTCCTGATGAAGATGGGCGAGGCGGCTGCAGCTGAGAACCCACCTGTGGGCGGCATTGGGCAGGAGTTGCACCTTGGAGATTGTTTTGCAGTGATAGAGCCCCTCCTAGACCTTTAGGGGGGGGGGTTTAGGGTAGGATTTGCCTTTGTGTGTATGCCTCTATACCCTGCATGCTTGTACCTGGCGGCCACATCAATACAAGGACCATTAGAGAGAGAGAGAGAGAGAGAGAGAGAGAGAGAGAGAGAGAGAGAGAGAGAGAGAGAGAGAGGGAGAGAGAGAGAGAGAGAGAGAGAGAGAGAGAGAGAGAGAGAGAGAGAGAGAGAGAGAGAGAGAGAGATGTCGACGAGGAAGCCGCGGGCCCAGCCAGCGCCGAGACGGCTCGGAGCAGGGCTGGGACCTGGCTCCCCGGGACCCCTCGTGGGCTGGCTTCTGCAAGGGCAACTGCCATCAGAGCGAGTGCATCGGTCGTCATCTGCGCACACGCAAGAGGCACGGGGGGTTTCTGGGCTCAATGAGGCGACAACAGAGGCAACAGCAACCCGTGTGGCAGAGCAGCCGGCGCCAAACCAGGACAGCGGAGCACACACGCACTCACCGTCAAGCCCAGTAGCTCCAACTGCGGCGGCCGTCGCCACTCGTCGCTCAGCTCGTTTGGGTGCTGTCACATGGGGCCCACCAAGGGGAGGCAGATCGCCATGGATGCCGGCGGGGAGAGCGGGACTAGCGGCGACGCCTCAGCCAACACTGGCGGCGAACCGGGGTTTCCGCGATATGGATCGCGGGAGACGAGGGGGAAGGCGCGGGGGTGTTGCTCGCTTGGGGGGAGCGGAGATCCAGGCACGAACAGGCCCTTGGCGGGAACGCCACGACCGCCCAGAGGTTTTGGAAGCCCCAGCCAATGGGGTCGATGCTGAGCCTGCTGAGGACATGGGGGACCCTGAGTTTATGTGTGGAGAGGAGGCGGGCCCGGAGTCCGAAGAGATGTCTCTGGTTAACGAGGAGGATTTGGGAAGAGGCCGGAATCGAGTGCAAGGGACGGGAGAGGGAGTGGCCAGGGCGACATCCCAGGCTGAAGGAGTATCTGTGCCAGCTCCCACGGTAACCAACGAAGTGAAATCGCCGGCCACCCTGGCAGAGGATGACGCCATCTGGCAAATGGCGGGCACGTGGACTATGGATCTCCTTCAACGGATGGACCAACCCTTCCTAGTCAGACGCTTACCACCCCAAGTGCTGGACAAATTCTGTTTGTGTCTCCTCGCACCTCTCCTGCGGCTGTCGACGAACCCAGAATGCCCAGGTGCTTGGGCGGTCCTACTATACCTCCCGAGGCTGACACTTTGCCCCCCACCAGAGCCTGTCACTGGAAGTCGGTGGGCAGCGATTGAGGCTCGGTTACATCAGTTCCAGTTGGGAGAGTGGGATGGGTTGTTCGAGGCAGCCTGCACTATCCCCGACACGAGGGGTCCGCTAAGGCATCAAGACGATGACGAAGGGGTTTGCGCAAGAGCGGAGGGTTTGGTTAAAAAAGGTAACATTTCGAAGGCGGTTGCGGCGTTACGCACAAGCCCCCTCGCCGACCCAAGCTCTGCGACCCTGGCTGCCCTACGGGCGAAACACCCACCTTCAAGCGCCCCAACACCAGCATGGGTTACCGGGATCACTGACTCTGAGCTCCGTATCCCACTCGAGGCTCTGCGCGAAATCCTCGCGAAATGCCCGAATGGGGTAGGGGCAGGGCCCTCAGGCAGCTGTTTTGAACACCTACGAGACCCAGCCCTAGCGAACGAGGAGATCCTCCTGTTGCTGACGAACGTGGTAAATCGCCTCGCAGGCTCTTTCCAGAGTCAATCAGTCCGCGACCTCCTACTCCCCTCTCGGCTCATAGCCTTGGAAAAGCCTGGGGGAGGAGTTAGACCAATCGCAATAGGCGAGGCGTTGCTCCGCGTGGTGGCTAAAGCGGCGCTGCACAGCTTGGGCCCGAAAATCCGGGAATTTTTCCTACCCGTACAGTTCGGCGTGGCGGTTCCTGGGGGAGCGGAGTGTATTATCCACGCGGTTCGTTCTCTCCTTAAGGACAACAAGACCCGCGTAGCTCTACAGCTCGATGTGGAAAACGCATTTAACAGTGTAGAACGCACGTCATTCCTCTCCGCCCTCCAGTGGTCTACTCTCAACACGCTGCTCCCGCTTGTCAGGAACCTCTACGATGGCTCCTCGCGGCTTCTTGTGGACCCCCGTCTGGAAGTAGAGCACATCGTAAGCTCCAGAGGTGTCCGCCAAGGGGATCCGCTGGGGCCTCTCCTTTTTGCCGCAACAATCCAGCCGATACTACTCAGCGTGGCCACGAGAATACCGGAGGTGGCAATAGTAGCGTATGCCGACGACATCACCATCGTCGGGCCTCACGAGGCGGCGTGCGTGGCTTTTAACACAGTAATCACGGAGCTGGCTTCATGCGGATTACGTTGCAACCTTACCAAGTCCGCGGCGTGGTGGGCTTTGTGGGAGGAAGGAGGGGATGGTCTGCCACATGGTCTTCCTGTCCACCCAGGCGGCTTGAAGGTGTTGGGCAGCCCGGTTGGCGGCGACGCCTTCTGCACCGACCAGGTCTGCGGGACGCTAGCGGAGGTGGCGGCGCCGCTACATCTCGTCGCCCAACTCAACCCGCAGCACGCCTTACTCATGCTATCTCGGAGCATCTCCCGCCGCATCTCGTACCTCTTACGCACAACACCAGCGGATGCACTGGCCCGTACGGAGTGGCGAGAGTGGAGCGAGGCACTGGTAGGAGCCGGGCTCGCGGCGTCAAAGCTTCCGATCCCGCCAAGTGAGCTGGAGCAGAGTCTGTTGTGGCGCCAGGCCACGCTCCCGGTGCGGCTAGGAGGTTTGGGAATCATTGACCCCATCTCCGAAGCCCCAGCAGCGTACCTAGCTTCAACTGCAGCGGCGCACCTTCTCCTGCAACGGCTGAACCTGCCGCCAGATTACCTTCTTCACAAGGCCAGGAATCTCCTCTCCCCGACATGGGCCCCACCGCCCCCCCGGGCCAACCCGCTGGCACCGCTTGAGGCCAGGCTCCCAGCACAGGCTGCAGCAGTCCTCCGCAGCTATAGGGAGAACCCGAAAGGCATGGGCAACCTGCAGCTAGGCCTGTCTGAGGCCATTAACCACACGCGGGCGGAAGAGCTGCTCGCAGATACGGTCACAGATAGGCCGGGGGTAGACAGGGGCCATGCAATTCGGCTAATTAGCTTGAAAGGAGTGGGAGCAGGTGACTGGCTCCATGCAGTGCCAACGAGGGCTGACCTCTCAATCTCCCCTGGTCAGTTCTCCATGGCACTGGGCCTGCGCCTTGGCATGGAGTTACCGGTAGCGGAGGTTTGCCCCTGCAGGAGATCCAACTCCTCTACTGCTGACAAGAGCCTGCCGAACCATCTGCTCCGTTGTGCCGACGGCGGGGATGCGGTGCGCACCCACAACGCCCTGGTTTTTGCAGCCCTCCGCATGGCGAAGGAAGCAGGGTATAGGACCTTCCACGAGACGACTGCCTTCTCTCCCCCTGTAGCGAGTAAGCGAGCAGACCTCGCCGTTCGGGACCCGGAATCAGGGGAGACCTGGGCGACAGACGTGACAGTCACGGACCCGGTCCTGCAGAGGAGGGATGTGAGGGCACGGAAGCCGCCAGGATGGGCAGCGGAGGAGGCGTCGCAGACAAAACATCGGCTCTACGTAGGGCGCCCTGGATACGTCGGCTTCTTTGGTATG
The DNA here is from genome assembly GCA_948144175.1 of Closterium sp. NIES-65. Lineage (NCBI taxonomy): Eukaryota > Viridiplantae > Streptophyta > Zygnematophyceae > Desmidiales > Closteriaceae > Closterium > Closterium sp. NIES-65. The sequence goes on along the minus strand of CANXME010000191.1, from coordinate 1,621,265 downwards.
GCAGTTGAGACCTATGGGGCCCTGGCGGCCGGCACCCAGCAGTTCCTCCGTATGCTAGCCAACTATGCGGCACGGAAGAAATACCGCCAGGGGCGCCTCACCACCACTGCCGCCCGCCTTAATGCATACTACAGGCAGCGGTGGTCGGTCATGCTTCAGCGCAGCCAGGCGACTTCAGTCCTATCTAAGTCGAACATGGTGGCCGAGGCGGCATTCCCACAGGCGCCGGCAGACCCCTGGGCCCCCCGGTTGGGGGACCTCTGGCAAATGCAAGAGGATGAGTACGAGGAGCGTCAAGCCCCTGCCAGAACGGCTTAGAGGGCGGGGAGGGAGTGGGAGTGGGGGAGGTTTAGCCGGACGACGGCAGGAAGCTGCGTATGGGGAAAGGGACGGTGGACAGAGAGGCAGGATCAGTAGGGGGAGTCCAGAAGCAGGAGGACTGTAGGGACAGGGTTTGGTGGCCTTGGTACTGGCTGGCTCATTCGTCCTAGTGTGTGGTGGCCTGTTTCAACATCTGGAGAGCTGGTTCTCTGTGTTTTGCTAGTTGTTCGTTTGCCTAGCTGACTGGTCTCGCTATGTTGGACTCACGATTGCTTGCACGTTTAGACCAAGTGGTAGCTCCTCGCTTGTACCTTGCGAACCATGTCAATACATGACTGCTTGAGAGAGAGAGAGAGCAAACGCGAAAGAGAGAGATAACGGGAGGGACGGAGCACGTGGTTGCTATCAAGAAAGAGCGAATGCGAGAGAGCGAGAGCACGGGAGCGACGGAGCATGAGAACGATAGCGCGCACGCGAGCGACAGAGATACAACGGGAACGAGAGCGGCCGGGATAGAGAACGGGAGCAAACTTGAAGGAGATGGCAAATGCGACAGTGGGAGAGCTTGGGAGCGACGACGAGGGAGAATGCGACGGTTCGTGAGCACGGGAGCGACGGAGAGAGAGAATGCAACCGTGGGAAAGCACGGGATCGACGGAGAGAGAGGATGCGACGATGGGAGAGCAGACGGGAGGGTCGGAGAGAGAGAATGCGACGATAAGAGGGCACGGGAGCGATGGAGAGAGCTTTTGTGACCAAGGGAGAGAGGACGGGAGGGACGGCGCGCGAGAATGCGAACGGCAAGAGCGAGCACGGGAGCGACGGGAGGGAGCGAATGCGAGCGGCAGAGCGGACGGGAGGGAAGGAGCACGTGAATGAGGTATGGAGAGCGCACAGGAGGGTCGGAGATAACAAACGTAAGGGAGCGCGGACGGGAGGGACGGAGCGAGCGAAAGCAAGAGGTATAGCGGACGGGAGGGACGGAGCGCGCGAATGCGGAAGGGAGAGTTGACGGGATGGACGGAGCACGAGAATGCGGAAGGGAGAGTAGACGGGATGGACGGAGCGCGAGAATGCGGAAGGGAGAGCAGACGGGATGGACGAAGCGCGAGAATGTGGAAGGGAGAGCGCACGGGAGGGACGGAGTGCGTGAACGGAACCAAGGAGAGAGAGAGAGAGAGAAAGAGAGAGAGAGAGAGAGAGAGAGAGAGAGAGAGAGAGAGAGAGAGAGAGAGAGAGAATCACCTAGTGACTTAGCCTCTCAAGCCTCCCCTAGCCTCCCTAGCCTCCCTAGTCCTAGTATAAAGGCCTCAGCAGGCCTTGTGGCCTCTTCATTATTCAGCTTTTGGTTGGGTCTCTCTCCTAACCGAGCGGGAGAGAGAGCGAGAGAGAGAGAGAGAGAGAGAGAGAGAGAGAGAGAGAGAGAGAGAGAGAGAGAGAGAGAGAGAGAGAGAGAGAATCACCTAGTGACTTAGCCTCTCAAGCCTCCCCTAGCCTCCCTAGCCTCCCTAGTCCTAGTATAAAGGCCTCAGCAGGCCTTGTGGCCTCTTCATTATTCAGCTTTTGGTTGGGTCTCTCTCCTAACCGAGCGGCTCGCGCCGGCCGCCTTCGGCGGCCGACGCTCGACAGCGCGGCCTCCGGCCGCGCGTGAGGGAACGACAAGGAACATGCACACAATCGGGTATAAGCAACGGCATACTAACAATGGCGGCACCAACAACATCCTAGGCAACAATGGCGACACGAGCGCAAGCGGAGCCCGGATCTACATCCGGTGAGCTCCAAGGGCATGGAGAATGCCAGTTAAAGTCCGCCACAGCTCCCGGACCACCAGCGTACTTGCGCCGATCGCCGCGGCTCCAGACCCTGCGCGCAGGTGCCGCCTTAAGCCCCGGACAGCCTCGTCCAGCTGTCCCACAGCCGCAACGCCACCCTCTGCGGGCGCTGCCAACGCGGGCGCCAGCAGCTGCGCGAGCTGGTCCGCCGCGTCCAGACAGGTCTCGCGCGGCCTGTCACGAAATGAGTCAGCAGGGATCGGAGGGAGAGACGCATGAGCCAGCACCTGAATCAGGAGCAGGGCGTGCAGGCTCTCCGCCAGACGGTGCAATTGCCCGAGGGTCGATTCAAGTACACGGGTCTGCGGGGGCTGAAGGGCCACCGCCAAAAACGAAAGCGGGTCGTCAACAGCGGTATAAGGGGTGTGCTGCGCCCCAGCCGCCCCACCACCAACAGCCACGAACTCCACACCCGCCACGGGCGGAACAGGGGGAAGGCGGAGACGAGAGCCAAGAGCAGGGGCCGAGGCAGCAGGAGCCGGGGGCGATGGAGCATGAGGAGGAGGAGGAGGCGCAGCAGCAGGGGCAAGGCCCTCGGGAGGGAGTGCCTGACGGGGAGCCACATGCGCCGGCGCGGACCGCGGCGAACTACTGTGGCTTTGCGCCGCCCGTTCCTCGCGCACCGCCCTTGACACTTCCCGCTGAAGATCAGCCAGGGTCACGGGCGGGCGGTATGCCCCACCACCACCACGCCCGCGGGGACCCCTCCAGCCCCCATTGCCACCAGCGTGGCCAGACCACTGGGCCTGCTGCTGGTAGCGCCGAGGAGAGTTTCGGCGACGCCGCGACGACTCGCGCTCTTGTTGAGGCACGGGAGAATGGGGCCGGGACTGACGGCGGTCTGGCGACGGAGGACGGGACGTCTGCGCCACCGGGCCCGCCTGCAGCGCAGCAGGAGCAGTCGAGTCCACGGCCGGAGGTGCGACCATCGGGGCTCGGCCGCCAGTGGTGGCGGACGCCGCCTTCGGTGACAAAGCAGATTCCGGCGCAGGCACGCCGAGAACAGAAGCGGCTGGAACAGCGGGCGCGCCAGGGACAGACGCAGGGTGAGCAGCAAAACTCTCGGGGGGAGCAGGTGCGACCGGCGCAGCAGAGGGAACGAGGGGAACAGGAGCAGCATCGGGAGCGGACACGCCAAGTGGTGCCGCGAGGTTCTGGACCTCTGGCGGCGGGACAGCAGGAGCAGACTTCCCCTCGGGAGGAGGCGCCTCAACAGTCGCGGGAGCCTGGGCAGCAGGAGGAGCAGGTAATGGTACGTGATGCGGCGACATCTCCGCAGCCGCCCGCGCAAATGCCGATACAACCGGAGGAGCAGCCACAGCAGACGCCACGACAAAGGGCAGTGGTGGATAATGCATCCCGTCGCCTAGTGCCACAGGCATCTCGGGCCGGACGAGGCGGAGGTCGCAGAGGCACAGCTGGACGGGGAGGAGGACCCGAGAACGGTTTCCAGAGAGCGGCTGGGCCGGCTTTAAGACGGGCTAATAACGAGGAGGCGAGTGACCCTACTTATATAGCACCAGCAGCAGCTGAATCAACAACGGAGGAATCAGGAGGGGTTGACGAGGAAGCGGAAGGACACCGCCGAGCAAACCCAACACCAAGCCGGGCCCCAAGCAGGCCACCCTCGGGTGGAGGGGAGCAGGACCCACTGGCACCGGACACCACCGCGCCGCCCCCACAAACCCGCCAATTCTCGCCTGAGCAATTGGCGAGGGACGACGCGCGGTTCGACGAAATTGGAAATTGGGATCTGTCCCCCCTACGCGACAGTCGTCAGCCCCCGCTGTCGCGAAAACTACCTGCTGACATTCGCCCCCTTTTCGCATCGGCCCTTCTGACACCACTGCTCCGCCTCGCGCGTTACCCTGACTCAGTCGCAGGATGGCGTCTGTTACTCTTTCTCCCGCGCCTAACACTACGCCTGCCCTCAACGGAGAAGCCCGATTGGTCGGCTGTGAAGCAACGACTGCGCCAATTTCTCAAGGGCGAATGGACGCAGCTCTACGATTCCGCAGCAGCCGCGATCAATGGGCCACAACCGCCACGTCACACACCCGACGACCAGGGCAGACGCGCTAGAGCAGAGGGCCTCACACGCAAGGGAAGCCTACGAAGAGCAATCCTTGCCCTGGAGTCAACTCCGGTCGCTGACCCATCAGCTGACACGCTAGCAGCCCTCAAAGCCAAGCACCCCCGAGCGCCAGCTGGTCTCATCGATTGGACCATCCCCGGTACAGAGCAGCCCGCCTCCATCGACATGGGCGCATTCGTAAAAATATTGTGCCGGTGTGAAAATGGAGTGGGAGGCGGACCTTCGGGAATGACCTTTGAGCACATGAGGGACGCTGCCATCGCAAACAGTGGGGTTACCACACACCTACACGCGCTCGTCAACACAATCCTAAAGGGCAATCTCCCAGACGAGATCTGCTCGCTCCTTACCGCCTCGCGCCTCATCGCCTTAGCTAAGCCTGGGGGAGGCACTCGCCCCATCGCAGTAGGCGAGTGCATCTTACGCATCGCCGCGAAATCTGCACTCGCGTCATTATCGGAAGCATGCCGGGCCCACTTCCTCCCACTCCAGTACTGCGTATCGGTCCAAGGCGGCAGTGAGGCAATCATTCACGCCGCAAGAACCTTCACACACGCGAATCCAGGGGCGCTGATTCTACAGACGGATTTAGCGAACGCCTTCAACTCCATTAGTCGCGCAGCAATAGTAGACGCACTACGAGGCTCGGCGCTGCAGGGCATTATCCCGCTCACCAGGATATCGTACGGCAAACCGGCCCAGCTTTTCCTAGATGCTGGGTTTGAATGCGAGCCGCTCATCAGCGAGACCGGTGTGCGTCAAGGGGATCCGCTAGGCCCGCTACTCTTCGCCGCCGGGATTCACCCCGCCCTTACCAAAACCGCAGCGGCCTTCCCCTCCGTGATGTGCCTGGCCTTTGCTGACGACGTTACATTCTTGGGCGAGCCGCTGGAATGTTCAAAGGCCTTCTGCCACTTCATAGAGGGCCTGCGCGACATGGGGTTGCGCCACAACCCAGAGAAATGCGCAGCGTGGAGTGCAGCGGCGGTCGATCCTCAGGTGCTGCCGCAGGGGGTCCAATTTTGTGAGGAAGGCCTGCGGGTGTTGGGGAGTTTCATCGGATCTCAGGAAGGTGCAGCGGCTTTCCTACGCTCGCAACTCGAATCCATGTCTACCCCACTGCCGCACCTCTCAAAAATGGACCCCCAAGTAACCTCACTGCTATTGACGCGGTGCATCTCCAGGCGCATATCCTACCTCGCACGCACAACCCCGCTCTACCTGTTACCCGAAGCAGAATGGACCAGGTGGGGCCGGGCCCTGCTCCACGCCCTACTTGACGCGTGTGGGGTGCGCCACCCACGGGGAGAGTCGGAGGCCGCGCGGATATGGGACCAGGCATCACTCCCGCCAAGCCTAGGAGGGCTAGGCCTCGCAGACCCAGTGGTAGAGGGTCGGTACAGCTTCCTGGCCAGCCTAGTACAAGCGCACTCCCTCCTCAGCCCCCTCCCAGGCCCGGCGGGGTCTCACCTCACGGCAGCCCTACACAGCCTTGAAGCGGCGAACACGAGCCCGAATGAACTGCAGAGGTGGATCAACGACTGCAGAGAGAGTCTAACACAGGAAGCAAGGGACCTGATTGCCTCCGAGCTTGCCAAACCCGCAGGCCAGCTCCAACACCGACTAGCACTCATAGTCCAAGGCAGTAGGAGTGCCGCGCAGATCACTGCCTCTAGACAACTGGAGCTGAACCCCCGGGCGGGCCACACGCAGCGCCTCATCTCACTCACGGGCTACGGGGCAGGGGACTGGCTACTCGCCATCCCCTACATGCCCGCCCTGCGGCTCTGCCCCGAACACTTCACCTTTGCCCTCCAGTTCCGGCTCGGCCTGCCCATGTCCGTACCCAAGTGCTGTGACTGTGTCAAGCGGGTTGCTATCCTCGACAAGAGGCTGCCAAACCACCTACTACGCTGTGGTACGGGACACGGTCGGACCAACACGCACAACGAGCTCCGCGACGAGTGCATCCGCATGGCACAGGATGCCGGGTTTGCGGTACACAAGGAATGCACTGCCTTCAGCCCGGTGGATAACAAGAAGGCCGATTTGGCCTTCCGGGATCGGACCTCGGGGGCGGTATGGCTGGCAGACGTAACGATCACAGACCCCATAAGCAAACGAGATGAGAGGGCAAGGAAGGGGAGGGGCTGGGCAGCGCGGGAGCAAGCAGACAAGAAAATAGGGCTTTACCATGGCAGGGCAGACTTCGCAGGGTTCTTCCCCTTAGCAGTAGAAACCTACGGCTGCCCCTGCGAGGAAGTACCGACCTTCCTCAAGCTCCTAGCTGACACGGCAGCGAGGAAGCTCTTTAATGCGGACCCCTCTACCTACCAGGCCGCTAAGATGCTTCATCAATTCCGCCAGCGGTGGTCGGTGGCCCTGCAAAGAGCACAGGCGGTTAGCTTCCTCATGAAGCTGAACCTTGTAGCACAGGCGGAAAACCCCCCCTTAGGAGGACCGGAGGGGGAGCTGAACCCAGGGGACTGTTTTGCAACACTTGAGCCCCCGCATAGGGGCTGCTAGGGAGCATGGGTAGTCACTCACATGTTTGTTTCTGTTGTGTGATAACTATACTTGTTGTACGGCATGTTATATCAATGGAGGACCGTTTGAGAGAGAGAGAGAGAGAGAGAGAGAGAGAGAGAGAGAGAGAGAGAGAGAGAGAGAGAGAGAGAGAGAGAGAGAGAGAGAGAGAGGCCCTAGGAGCTAGTCCTTATCCTCTCCAGCACTCTTCAGCCTAGTATAAAGTGCTCCTCTCCAGCTAGCGCTCTTCATTGTTCGGTTCTCTTTCACTTGTTTCTCCTAACCGATCGAGAGAGAGAGGAGAGAGAGAGAGAGAGGCCCTAGGAGCTAGTCCTTATCCTCTCCAGCACTCTTCAGCCTAGTATAAAGTGCTCCTCTCCAGCTAGCGCTCTTCATTGTTCGGTTCTCTTTCACTTGTTTCTCCTAACCGAGCGAGAGAGAGAGGAGAGAGAGAGAGAGAGAGAGGCCCTAGGAGCTAGTCCTTATCCTCTCCAGCACTCTTCAGCCTAGTATAAAGTGCTCCTCTGCAGCTAGCGCTCTTCATTGTTCGGTTCTCTTTCACTTGTTTCTCCTAACCGAGCGGCTCGCGCCGGCAGCCTTCGGCGGCCGACGCTCGACAGCGCGGCCTTCGGCCGCGCATTAGAGGTGGCAAGGAAAAACACACACGGTTGACTACAAGCAACGGCATAAAAACAGTGGCGGCATCAACACAATCCTAAGCATCATGGCCATGCAGGGGCAAGCGGAGGCAGGATCTACATCCGGTGAGCTCCAAGGGCATGGAGAATGCCAGTCAATGTCCGCCACAGCTCCCGGACCACCAGCGTACTTGCGCCGATCGCCGCGGATCCAGATCCAGCGCGCAAGTGCCGATTCAAGCCCCGGACAGCCTCGTCCAGCTGTCCCGCAGCAGCAGCGCCACCCTCCGCGGGCGCAGCCAGCACGGGCGCCAGCAGCACGGCGAGCTGGTCCGCAGCATCCAAGCAAGTCTCGCGCGGACGGTCGCGAAACGTCCCAGGAGGGACCACAGGGAGGGACGCATGAGCAAGGACTTGTACCAGCAGCAACGCGTGCAGACTCTCGGCGAGGCGGTGGAGCTGCCCGAGAGTTGATTCGGGAACACGCATCTGCGGAGGCTGAAGCGCCTCCGCCAGGAATCGGAGCGGCTCATCAGCTCCACACTGAGCCGTTGCCGCGCCGCCACCCGCGGCCACAAACTCCACCCCCGCAACAGGCGGAACCGTCGGCAGATGCAGACGAGAGCTGGGAGCAGGCGCCGCTACAGAGGGAGCAGACGGGACGAGGACAGGGGAAGGAAGTAGATCGGTCGGCGGAGGGACTGCAGGAGGCACAGGCAGACGAGGAGCGGGGGAATGGGTGCGCGACAAGCAACGGTCAGGCGACGGAGGGCGTGACGACTGGCTTGTAGGAGCCACCGCCGTCACAGCGGGGGCGGACTGACCCGCCGCCGCAGGCGCAACCGACGGAGCCGGTTTGCCAGTGGTGGCGGACGCCGCCTTTCGTGACGAAGCAGAGGCCTGCGCAGGCAAGCAGGGGACAGAAGCGGTCGGTGCAACAAGGGCACCAGGGACAGGTGCAGGGGGCTCAGCAACACCCCCAGCAGGGGCGGATGCCGACGGTTTGACAAGGGGAGCTAGCGGGCCAGGTACCGCAGGCAGAGCAGACGGAACAGCAGCGGTAGCGGACGGGCAAGCCTCTGACCCGGCAAGGGGATCCGCGGGTGCGTGGGGAGGAGTCTTTTCAGAGATTGCTGTCACGGGTTTCGAAGCCGGCGGTAGAGGGGGCTTCGTCGCCATGGTCGCCCATTCGGGCTCCGCCGGAGGCTTGGCAACCACAGCCGACCAGGCAGCAACGAGCTCTGGCGACGGCTCAGGTGCTTTGGCAATCACCATCCCTAGAGCAGGGAAGCCGCGGGGCGAGGAGAGAAACCGTAAGCGGAACAGGCGGAGGACCAGAGAATGGGTATCAGGCGGCGGCGCGCGTGGCTTTAAACAACGTGGAGGAAACTAATGACGAAGATGAGCGGGACGACCCATCTTATAGGGAAGAAGCCCCCCCCCAAAAGCGAGAACGAGGAGACGGAGGGGGAAGGCATGGCGAGAGAAGGACCGAGGAGAAGGGAAGAGGTAGTGCAGCAGGCGGACTTGCAAGTGCCACAGATGGCTCAACCATCGTTCGATGCCGATCAGACGGGTGCAAATCCAACCTCAAGCCCACTAATAAGATCGAGCCGCGCCGGGAGAAATCGAACCGCCAATGCCAGTACCGTGGCGCGCCCATCAGCATCAATTCTCTGCTACTTTTCACCAGACGAGCTCGCGAAGCGGACAGACCTGTTCGCAGGCATCGCGAATTGGGATATTGCAGCACTATGCGACAGTCGTCAGCCACCACTGTCGCGGCGTTTACCGCCAAACCTATGTCAGCTTTTTTTGCTTGCGCTACTGACACCGTTTCACCACCTATCACGAAACCCTGATTCAGAGACGGGTTGGCGCCTGCTGCTGTTTCTCCTGCGCCTGACACTTTGCCAGACCTCACCACAACGCCCGAACTGGCCAAGTGTCAAGGGTCGGCTCCGAGCTTTCCAGCGTGGCGAATGGGATCAGTTGTACCAGGACGCGTTGAACGCAGTCAACACACCGCCCCTGCCACGACATCAGCCGGATGCGACTGGTGTCATCAGCCGTGCGGAGAGCCTAACGAAACGTGGCAGTCTGCGCCGAGCTGTGCTGGCCCTCAAGTCAACGCCCGTCTGCACACCCAGCCCGGAAATATTGGAGGAGCTGCGCCAAAAGCACCCACCCGCCGCAGACGAGGCGGTGACGTGGCCCGAGCCACAAGGGTCAAAGCTGTCAATCCCCCACCCTGACTTCGCAAAAATGTTGGGAAGATGCGAGAATGGGGTCAGAGCCGGACCATCCGGGATGACATTCGAGCACCGGCGCGACGCGGCGATCACCAACGGAATGGTCAGCACCCATCTACATAACTTGGTCAACACAATGCTGGGAGGAAAATTGCCAGGCTCGGTTGCAAACCTGCTGACGACGTCACGACTCATAGCCCTCGCCAAGCGGGGGGGAGGGTGTTGGATGCACGTCATTCTGAGTGCATGTCATCCTAACGTCCTGCCGAGTGCTCGTGCTATTTGTGCTTGCATGATTTGCATGAGCGTATGTCATTGTGCATGGCTGTTGGATATTATCATCTCTGTTTTTCTCCAAGTTTAAATGCTTGATCATGTAGGAGAAATCCAGAGCTTTCCAACGATACCAAGATCGCCTTATTCCGACCAAGATCGCCCAAGTTACAAGATTTCCAAGATTTGGATTTCTTATTACCTTTTGGGGTTATATCTAATTTGGGTGATTACTTGGGACATGACTATAAAGGGATTTTTGGTTGGGTGGTTAGGAAGCCATCTTTGACTTTTGGATTGGGGTGGCTAGAAGTTTCTAGCATGGGTTGCAAATGTTGCAACACCTAGGCAAAATCCAACTAGATTGGATTTTGCATGTGACACCTCAAGGACCTCATGATGAGGGTTGCATCCTTGCTGCTAGGAAGGTTCTTACCATCCTTCCTTAGCTCTTGGAGAACCCCTTCCCTCTCATGGTTCTCTTGGAGGTTCCCAACTCCAACTTCCTATGCCTTAATGCTTGTACTTCCTCCACCATTCTAGTCATGCGGCTGCTGGACGTTTTTACTTATTTTCTCACTCTATAGACCATCTTAACAACGGATTCAACTTGGAGATGGTAGCTAAGCCTAAGGCGCAACTTCCTACCGAGCGGATTTGCGTTTAGTTGAGAATTGAGTTCGTCGTAAGCTCTCAAAGTGACGGATCCTGAACAACAAGTGGTATCAGAGCGGGTAGTCGACTTTGAGACGACGAATCGTCGTGAATACTCAACCAATGTTGTCGAGTGAGACCATTTTCTAGTAGCTCGGCTTGCGAACTTTCGATTGCTGGTTGATTCGCGTTCGACTTCGAAGTATTCAGTCCGCGACGGCGATTTTCGTAGAATCGAAATTTCTGGCAGAATTCTCTCCAAACGATTTCTCAAGTTTCCACCGTTCATAAGGCCTCAATATGGTTGGTACGAACTCCGGAGGTGCTAGTGGCGAGATGGATAGAAATAGAGAGGCTGGAGAACTGGGGGGAGTTGCTGGTGGAGGAGTGGGGACTCACCAACCAGCCAACCCTACGCTACCTACTTCTTCTACACCATCTCCTAATACCGTGGATCCTGTGAAAGCTTTCTCTATTGAGAAATTCATGGGGGAGGACTACGAGCACTGGAGTTTCCGCATGAGGCTGATGTATACCCAATACAAGCTATTGGATTTGGTGGAGGGGAAGGAGAAGATGCCGGAGGCCGCGGAGCTGAAAGGAGCGTGGATGAAGCGATCGTTCGACGCGTATATGCTCATGGTGCAAGCGGTGGGCGGACGGCAACTTGACCACATCAAGGACCTCTTGGGTGATCCAGAGTGTGGTCCCAAGGCTTGGAGGAAGCTTCTGGATGTGCACTCACCGACACATGCTACCGGCATCGTGCTACTCGCGCGGCGGCTGCGCGACATCAAGTTCGTTGATGGAGAGCCGATGCAACCGGTGTTGGATGAGATGCGCGACATCTTCACAAAGCTCCAAGGAGGCGGTGTGGTGTACCCGGAGCTCGTGCAATGCGTGGAGATCGTGATACGGCTGCCGGAGTCATGGTCTGCCCTAACGATCAACCTCAACTCCCAACAACCCCAATGGAGCGTGGTTTACATTCGCGCGCGCATCCTAGAGGAGGACTTGCGGCGGCGGAGTGTGGAGCGCTCGGAGGAGGGGGCTGGCTATGGAGTTGGAGGTGGAAAGAGTGGCTTCAAGAAGAAGTGGAAGGGCAAGAATAAGGATAACCATAAGGAGGATGGCGGCGGGGGTCAAGGGGAGGTGTGCTTCTACTGCAAGAAGCGCGGACATCGTTGGCGGAAGTGCTACCAACGACCCAAGGATTGGACCCCGCCTTCATCAAGCAACCAGCGTGGTGGCACAAGGAGTGGGGGAGTCATGGGAGCTAGTGGAGACGAGAAGGATGAGGAGAAAGGCGGCAAATCTGAGGAGCGGAAGGCCGGGTTCTTCTTCTTCGTGAACGAAGGCGCAACCGACCACGCTATGGCTGCCAAGGTTCTCCTACACCCCCTCACCCATTGGGTGATTGACTCTGGGAGCTCTTGGCACATGACTCCTCGTGCGGACCTGCTTGATGAGATTCAGCCAGCACCCATATCTACAGTTACATCCGCGACGGGCGCGAAGGCCAAAGTCATGGGCATGGGATGCGCCAAGTTCATGGGAGCGGATGGAGAGCTCGTGGGGCTGAAGAATGTGCTGTGGGTGCCGGACTTGTGTGCGAACCTGATTTCTACCGACCGGTTGGGAGATGCGGGTGTGAACACCGAGACGATTGGCTCGGAGCGCTATCGTGCCTACAACGATGAGCGGCTGATTTGGGACCTGCAGTGGAAAGGGGATGTCCACAAGCGGATGTGGCAGATCCCGGTCCTCCCTTGGCGGAAATCGGGCAAGGCGGCAATGGCGGCATCTATGGAGGAGAGCGTTACCGAGGAGGAGCAGCAAGGTGTGCAAGGAGAGGAGCTGGTTGGAGGAAGCGCGGCGGTGAAGGCGTCGGCTACCTCGGGCCAAGCGGATTGGGAGACTTGGCATCGGCGGCTCGCACACGTGGCTGTTTCTACATTGGAGGTGATGCACAAAGAGAAGTGCGTGCATGGGCTGCAACTGCAAGGAGATGGCGCTCACTATGGCAGCTGCGAGGCATGCATGCAAAACAAGTTTGCGCGGTTCCCGTTCCCACGAGCGGAGGGATCAGCGAAGGCACCATTGGAGGTGGTGCACATGGACCTGGTGGGTCCTATGAGGACTGAGGGGACTGGGGGAGTGCTCTACTTCCTCACCATGGTGGACGAATGGAGCCGTTTCACGTGGGCGCATCCCTTGTCCAAGAAGAGCGATGCTGCAGCGGCAATCAAGGAGGATTGGTTGCCGATGGTGGAGCGGCAAGCGATGCGGCTGGTGAAGGTGCTGAGGAGCGACCGAGGTGGAGAGTTCCTTGGAGCGGAATTCACCAAGTTTCTCAAGAGACATGGCATCCGACATCAGCTGACCTGCCCTGGAACACCGCAGCAGAACGGCATTGCTGAGCGTGCCAACCGGACCATTGGGGAGGCGGCTAAGACCTTGTTGGGGGCTGCTGGGATGCCCTACAAGTTCTGGCCTGATGCCGTTCGCCATGTCATCATGGTCAAGAACAGGGTCTTGACTCATGTTGGCGACAAGCATTGGGTGCCGTACGAGCGTTGGCTTGGGAAGAAGCCATCTATTGACATGCTGCGTGTGTGGGGCTGCATGGGGCTTGTGATGGTGCATAAGGAGCAGAGGCACAAGCTGGAAGTTGCTGCTCTGTGGGCTGTCCATCTTGGGATGGCTCCTGACTCGAAGGGGTGGCTGATGTGGGACCCCAAGAGCAAGAAGTCGCTGGTCAGCCGTGATGTCAAGTTTGTGGAGGACGTCATGTACAAGGACTGGCAGCAGCAGCAGCAGGTGCATATTGGCTTGCGCCTGCAGGAGATTGAGCGGTCTGCAGTGGAGGAGGTTCAGCTGCACCTTGAGGATCTCCCTGGGTCAGAGCTGACCAGTGACCACAGTGGCGGTGGTGAGCAGCAAGGCGCTGGTCCTACTGCGGAGGAGGGGTTGGAGGATGAGTCGGCACGTGTGGACTCACCATCTCAGCCCGAGCCTGCTGCAAACACCAAGGTCACCAAGAGGAGTGTGCAGAGAGGAGCTTCACCACATGGGCAGCAGACTGTAACCCGTGAGAAGAGAGTGGCAGCAGCACCCTCAAGGCTGAAGTATAGCCGTTTGGGAGGACCCAAGCAAGGTGCCATGGCGGTTCAGGTGGATGAGGGAGAGGATGAGGAGATGGCGTTCTGTTTCTTCACACCCTTGCCTGGAGAACCAGCCACAGTGGAGGAGGCACTTAGTGGACCCCAGAAAGAGGAGTGGAGGGCTGCCATGGATGCAGAGTTCAACAGTCTCATTGAGAATGGGACTTGGGAGCTTGTTGAGTTACCCGAGGGGCGACGGCCGATCAGCAGCAAGTGGGTCTTCAAAGTGAAGAGTGGTGCTGATGGTGTGCTGGAGCGGTTCAAGAGCCGTTTGGTCGCCAAGGGGTTTCAGCAGAAGGAGAAGGTCGACTTTGGGGAGATCTTCGCTCCCGTTGCTAAGCCATTGACATTGAGGACTTTGATGGCTGGCGCAGCTGTGAAGGGATGGCACGTGAAGCAGATGGATATCACCACTGCATTCCTCAATGGAATACTGCTGGAGGATATCTACATGGCGCAGCCCGACGGCTATGATGATGGGACCAGCCGGGTGTGCAAGCTTAAGAAGGCCATCTATGGCCTTAAGCAAGCGCCCAGGTGTTGGTATGAGAAGCTGGAGGAGGTGCTGCTGGGTGGAGGCTTCAAGACGTCCCAGGCGGATCACAGCTTGTTTCTGCTTGAAGAGGGGGAGCAGCTGCTTTTGCTGCTGGTGTATGTCGACGACATACTGCTGTTCTCACCTTCCATGGAGCAGATTGAGAGGACACAGAAGCTGCTGATGGACAACTTCAAGTGCAAGATGCTGGGGGATGTCCACTACTACTTGGGGCTGCAGATTGAGAGGGATGTTGAGAGGAGGTGGCTGAAGGTGCATCAGTCACACTACATCTCTGGTGTCATGGAGCGGTATGGTGTGACTGGGGGTCGCACTGTGATGACACCGTTCCCTGCAGGCTTCAAATTGAAGAAGGCAGCAGAGGAGGATGATGTGCTTGAGGATGAGCAGCAGAATGAGTACCAACCACTCATTGGGAGTGTGATGTATGCAGCTGTGCATACGCGACCTGATGCTTCATTCGGAGTGGGGCAGCTGGCCAGAGTTGTGCAACGGCCCACTGTGGAGCAGTTGGAGGTGGCAAAGCGCTTGGTGTGCTACCTTGGATCAACGGCATCTGCTGGTGTTCAGTTTTCAGCTGGCGGCCAGCTGAAACAGATTGGAGCAGATGGGGTCACGCCTGGTACCTTGAAGCTGTCGTGCTTCACCGACGCCACATGGGCCTCAGAGGATGAGGATCAATCATCGGTTGGCGGCTTTGTGTGCATGGTCGGAGGTGGACCAGTGAGCTGGAGGTCCAAGAAGCAGAGTGAGATTGCTCAGTCTTCCGGAGAGGTATAATACATGGCGATGTACCATGCCATCAAGGAGATCGTGCTCCTGAGGAAGCTGCTGGAGGACATGGGAGCTGAACAGGAGGGACCTACACCACTTTTCTCCGACAGCGAGGCTGCTATTGGCATGGCCAATAATCCTATCCTGAATGGGCTGAACAAGCACATGAAGATTAAGTGGCACTGGGTGAGGCAGATGGTGAAAGAGGGAGCTGTTGAGCTTCGCCATGTGAAGGCTAGCAAGCAAGCGGCAGATTTTCTCACAAAGAGACTTCCCGAGAGCGCACATTGGAAGTGTGCTAAGATGTGCGGCATGGCATTGCACTAGTGTGGGCAGCAGTGTCATGAATGCATGTGTGATTGTGTGCATGAGACTATGCATGTGTGTGGGTGTGTGTGCATGCAGTCCGTTAGTCTGAGGGGGAGTTTGTTGGATGCACGTCATTCTGAGTGCATGTCATCCTAACGTCCTGCCGAGTGCTCGTGCTATTTGTGCTTGCATGATTTGCATGAGCGTATGTCATTGTGCATGGCTGTTGGATATTATCATCTCTGTGTTTTTCTCCAAGTTTAAATGCTTTATCATGCAGGAGAAATCCAGAGCTTTCCAACGATACCAAGATCGCCTTATTCCGACCAAGATCGCCCAAGTTACAAGATTTCCAAGATTTGGATTTCTTATTACCTTTTGGGGTTATATCTAATTTGGGTGATTACTTGGGACATGACTCTAAAGGGATCTTTGGTTGGGTGGTTAGGAAGCCAACTTTGACTTTTGGATTGGGGTGGCTAGAAGTTTCTAGCATGGGTTGCAAATGTTGCAACACCTAGGCAAAATCCAACTAGATTGGATTTTGCATGTGACACCTCAAGGACCTCATGATGAGGGTTGCATCCTTGCTGCTAGGAAGGTTCTTACCATCCTTCCTTAGCTCTTGGAGAACCCCTTCCCTCTCATGGTTCTCTTGGAGGTTCCCAACTCCAACTTCCTATGCCTTAATGCTTGTACTTCCTCCACCATTCTAGTCATGCGGCTGCTGGACGTTTTTACTTATTTTCTCACTCTATAGACCATCTTAACAACGGATTCAACTTGGAGATGGTAGCTAAGCCTAAGGCGCAACTTCCTACCGAGCGGATTTGCGTTTAGTTGAGAATTGAGTTCGTCGTAAGCTCTCAAAGTGACGGATCCTGAACAACAGAGGGGCTAGGCCAATCGCGATTGGCGAATGCCTAACGAGGCTGGCAGCCAAGGCTGCCTTGTTAATTATGGGTGAACAGGTCTGCGAACTTTTCCTACCGCTAGAGTACGGGGTGGCAGTACCAGGTGGAGCAGAGGCAGTAATCCACGCAACCAAAGTTTTTTCGGATGCCCGCCCGGACAGCCTGGTATTGCAAGCTGACATTTCAAACGCGTTCAACAGCATTTCGCGGACCGCCATCACCGACATGTTACACGAGCCCACCCTCTCGCCGCTGCTGCCGCTTGTAAAACTGACATACGGTAACCCGTCGCAAGTGCTACTGGACTACAATTTGAACAGCGCACCACTAACAAGTGAATGCGGCGTGCGCCAAGGAGACCCACTTGGGCCGCTATTGTTTGCAGCAGGGATACACGCCACACTTCGCGAAACAGCCGAAGCACACCCTGACATGCTGTGCTTGGCATATGCAGACGATGTCACCTTCATGGGTGACACAGCCCGCACTGTAGCTGCATTCACATACTTCACGGCCAAGTTGGTGCACCTGGGCCTCGAGCATAACCCACAGAAGTGTGCTGCTTAGAGCTCAAGCGCAATCAACACAGCTTGCCTTCCGCAAGGAGTGTCGTTCACTAAGGACGGCGTGCAGTTACTAGATAGTTTCGTGGGGCCGGAAAGCGGCGCCGCTCAGTTCCTAGCGGGACAAATCGCCGAGATGTCAAAACCCCTACCCCTGCTCGAGCGAGCAGACCCCCAGGTAGCAGCACTGCTGCTCACGCGATGCATCTCGCGACGAGTTGCATACCTCACCAGGTTGACACCACTCCATCTCCTCCCCCGTGATAGATGGAGCCAGTGGGGTAGGGATCTGCTCGCCACGCTCCTCACATCGTGCGATATCCGCGTTCCGACTTGTCGAACCGAATAAACGCGGGTTTGGGATCAGGCGTCGCTGCCGCCATCTTTAGGAGGACTGGGCATCACTGACCCCCTAGTTGAGGGGATTTATGGTTTCGCAGCCAGCTTTATACAGGCGGTGCTCTATCTCAGGTGCCTGCCGCTGGAAGAGGATAATGCTCTCACTCTAGCACGGAACCATATGCTACTGCCGCGGGTCGACAGCACACCGCTACACACATGGCTGACCGAGTGCGAGAAGGCGCTGCCGCTAGATGCGCAGGAGATACCGGAGAAGGAGCGGCTTGAGCGTTCTGATATCCGGCTCCAAAACGTGCTAGGACTTAAGGTCCACGAGAGCAGATACGCAAAGCAGGTGCAGGCGACGAAGCGCATGAAGCCGAATCCGCTTGCAGGTCACACGCAGCCGATGTTTTCACTGACTGGCTACGGCACAGGCGAGTGGCTCACCGCGACCCCCATCGCTCCCGCAAGGCGGATAGGGCCAGTGCACTTCGCCAACGTGGTCCGCTTCCGACTTAGCCTACCGTTTTCAACTCCTAAGAACTGTGACTGCACGGACAACACGCCTATCACTGACCCGCGCCTCCCAAACCACCTGCTCCGCTGCGGCACAGGAGAGCACCGTACGAACACGCACAATGAGCTGCGCGACGCCTGCGTCAGCATGGCGCAAGATGTGGGGTTCATAGTACACAAGGAGTAGGCCGCCTACTGCCCTATCGAGGAGCAAACGGCCGACTTCACCATGACCAATAGAAGTAATGGAGCGGTTTACATCTGTGACGTTACCATCACCGACCCTATCAGCACTAGGGACCCGGAAGCACAAAAGGGCAGGGGATGGGCAGCACGTGAACAAGCTGATAAGAAAATCCAGCATTACGCCAACCGCCCGGAGACAGTTGGCTTCTTCCCACTGGCAGTAGACACCTACGGCTGCCCATGCGCCGAGGTACCTGTCTTCCTCAAGCTCCTGGCAGACACAGCGGCTCGGCGCCACTTCAACGCTGACTCAAAATCTTTCTATGCCGCCAAGTTTCTGCACCAATTCAGGCAGAGGTGGTCGGTGGCCCTTCAAAGGGCCCAATCCGTGGGGCTCCTAATCAAGTTGAGTGAGGCGGCAGCAGCAGAGAACCCACCCGTAGGAGGAATAGGGCAGGAGTTGCACCTAGGGGACTGTTTTACGGTGGTGGAGCCTCTCCTTGAGCTATGGAGGGTGTAGTGGTTTTGCTCTGTGGATCCATCATGTTTTGGTTTGTGCAATCTGGCATGTGTGTACCTTTCTAACCTATCAATAACCGGACCATTAGAGAGAGAGAGAGAGAGAGAGAGAGAGAGAGAGAGAGAGAGAGAGAGAGAGAGGCCCTAGGAGCTAGTCCTTAGCCTCTCCAGCCCCCCTCCAGCCTAGTATAAAGGCCCTAGGATCTGTTCCTAGTGCCTCATTATTCGTTTCATAGTTCATGTGCCCTCCTAACCGAGCGGGAGAGAGAGCGAGAGAGAGAGAGAGAGAGAGAGAGAGAGAGAGAGAGAGAGAGAGAGAGAGAGAGAGAGAGAGAGAGAGAGAGAGAGAGAGAGAGGCCCTAGGAGCTAGTCCAAGCGGAGAAGGCGACGAAATTGATTTCAGAATGGCCAATAATGTGAATCTGGAAGAAGTCCAACTAATGAACGCGTTAGAGAGGTAAGTGGGACTAGGTGTGCTGGACACGTAGAAAAATCACCCGCAGCCGAAATTTTTGAAAAGGAAATCTACCAGTAAGGTGATGTTGGCGAGTCGCCGAAATAATTCGTATCTGCGCAATGAAGAGCCAAGGTAACTTTGCGAAACGAGGGTGCCTATCCGAATCCCGCTCCTAGCATAAGCAGGGAATTTATACGGACCGCCGCGATCTGGGTTTCATAATTTCGCGGATGAATTCGAATTCGCATTCCTAGGCGCGAAAAGAATGGTAACCGATCAACCTCACCCCCAACGACAAACGCAAAATGTTACTCGACTGTCTGTTTGGCTTTTGGAAAGTGTACATAAATATGTAACAATATTGAAATAATAGAAGTGTACATGAATTCGATATCAAAATAGAAATAACACATGACGTATGCCTCAAACCAACACAAGATGTTTCAAGAGACTAATTTCAACATCTTTAAGTTTCATGCACAAATTATGAAAGTCGCAAACACATATAAGTTCATAAATAGTTAATACACATCATCATACAAAACTATCCGAAAAACACTCAATCACCCTACATCGTAAAACTAAACGCGTCATCTAATGACATGCGAACATGAACTAAGAACAGGCACCAAACCAGGCCCTAGATTGCGATATTCAGTTACGAAAGGTCACGGGAACAGTTCCGACAATAGACATACACAAACCCTCTCGTGTATACCTCGAAATCAGCAGCTACGGAGAATTCCAACCCTAAACAGTTACTAACGTCCGACAGCTCAACCCAAGCATTCATCGACGTTGATGACTAGGGAAACCAGCCCTATCCAGCCGAAACACAACCCCCGACAAGATTTCACAGATCCACATTTTTCCGATGGAGGCGCCGCGGGAGAACGCGTGCGCAGCGAGAGCGTTACTCATAATGTTATGCTCTAGCCTGTAATGGGGTGCTCTCTAGCGAGTACAACCCTTCTAGGGTTTGCTATTTGTATCCTCATTCCTGCTAGTGAACCTCCTCTTTGCCTAAACTATCTCTTGCCTAGCTAGGGCTTTCCTAGCTATGGCGCCTTCTTCTAGTGCTTATTTTCACATGGTATCAGAGCGATATGCTCCTGGCCTGTGGGCCCCACCTCACTGCTTCCGCTGCTACTGCTACTCCCTGTTCGCCGCGCGCCCCGTGGTGCGCGGCGTCGAAATTAGGGTTTTCAGCCCGCCGTGCGCCCCGAGGCGCACGGCCGTTTTCTGCCCACCGTGCGCCCCGAGGCGCGCGGCGGTTTGCTGCCCGCCGTGCGCCTCGAGGCGCGCGACGGGTTTCTGCCCCGTCACTCGGCGCGTCGCCCCCAGGAGGCGCTGCGACGGGCGACGAGGACCCGCGCGTCGCCCCCCGTCGCCCGTCGTGGCTACGCGCGGCCCGTACAGGCTGCGCGCGGCCCGTACGGGCTGCGCCAGGCCCGGACGCGGCCCGTACGGGCTGCGCCAGGCACGCGCGCGGCCCGTACGGGCTGCGCCAGGCCCGCGCGCGGCCCGTACGGGCTGCGCCAGGCCCGCGCGCGGCTCGGGCCGCCTGCGCGCGGCTCAGGAGGCTGTGCCAGGCCCGTGGGTGGCCCGTTCTTCGCTGCCACTGCCCTCCCCACTGTCCCCCGTGCTTCTGATGGCGCCCCACCCCTCCTGCTGCCCGTTCTCCTGAATTAGGGTTTGGGGGTGGGGGGTATGAGGGTGCAGCTTCTGTGTGCCATTCCAATGCTCCTCCTCCTCCTCCGTCTCCTAGTACTGCAGCTGCCGCTGAGGGGAGGTGGACCCGTTGGCGCCGTTGGAGTGGTACTAAGGGGGGGTGAATGGGGAGTGGAGCTAGGGGTGTAGCAGTGGGTGTGTGTCAGGGGGGGTGGGACTGTTTGGGGAAGCTGAACGGAGGTTGCCGTCGTGTCGCCAGCAGCACTTGTAGTCCGGGGAGTTGCTCCGGTAGCCCAGTTGCAGCCACCTGTGCCAGTCGCCCGTGGGTCCGTTGCTCGTCTGCCGCTACTTTTAGCCGCGGGGCCAGTTACTCCAGTAGTCCGGAGCGTTGTTCCGGTAGCCGCTGTGCCAGTGTGCCTCCTGTTGCCCGTATGTCTGCAGCTTCAGCCGTCGCCTCCTATCTCCTCTCCTCTCACTGTCCCTCCTCCCCCTCACTTGCCCGTTGTGACTACCACTAGCTTTGCTCATACTTGTGAACTTTAAACTATTGCTTCTTGAACTTGTGCTCAGAATGTGTGGTGACATTGTGATCCACCCTGAGCTTGTACTGCTTTGCTTGCTCTGCTGATTACACCCCACTTTGGCTATGGGGGTGTGTCAGAATCTTATGCTCTAGCCTGTAGTGGGGTGCTCTATAGCGAGTACAGCCCTTCTAGGGTTTGCTATTTGTGTCCTCATTCCTGCTAGTGAACCTCCTCTTTGCCTAAACTGTCTCTTGCATAGCTAGGGCTTTCCTAGCTATGGCGCCTTCTTCTAGTGCTTATTTTCACAGTAATATAATGCCGAACGCCTCTCACGAGGCACCGACGGGGGCCTTGTGAGCAGCGATGTCGTACGCTCGTCGAGGCCTTAGTCACCGCGCATTCCCCCTCGCACCCTAACCAAAGCCCGGCATTCCACCCACTTCAGGAGTTACTCTAATCCAAATGTTGTAACGACTTTATCTTCCCTTCATTAGTGCGAGTTTGTTGAATGCTCTCTTCTACAGTTGTTTTGCTGTAAAAACCGAGTTTAGGTAAACTATCTAGGTTAGAGATCCTTCGCCTTCCACACATCCCACGTTCACCCGAAACTTCTGCACAAGTGGTTGTCAAGTTGCCACATTTTGCGAATCCAATTCTTTGTCAGACTGATATATAATTCTATATATTGTTGTATAACTGCCTGTAGTGTAGAATACTATAGTCATATAACTTTCTAGTTGGTGGTGCACCTTGCATGCTCTGTTTGCTATATGTATTCTTGTGCTATAGTGAACATTCATTCCCCTCTCAAATTTCTCGACACTTCTCCTTACCCCCGAACTCGATCACTAAGCTACTAAACCTATGGCTCCTAGCCTACTTATGCTTAGGATTCTAACATGTTATCAGAGTGGTTCCTATCCTAGGACCTATTTTTTCCCATGGGCCCACCGCATATCGCTCGTGCCATGGCACTCGTCGCTCGTGCCATGGCGCTCGTCGCTCGTGCCATGGCGCTCGTGCGCAACACCTTTTTTCTTCCCGCCACGCGCTCGGGGCGCGTGGCGGTTTTCCGCCCGCCGTGCGCCCCGGGCGCGCGGCGTATTCCTGCCTCGTCGCCGCCCTTCTCGGCCCCTCACGGCCTCTTCGCGGCCCTGTCGCTGCTCCTCTCAAGGCCCCTCGCGCCACCCTTAGCGGTCCCGTTGCCACACTTCGCGGCCTTGTCGCCGCCCCTATCGGCCCTGTCGCCACTCCTAGCGGCCCCGTCGCTGCCCCTAGCGGCCCCATCGCCGCCCTTCTCGGCCCCTCGCGGCCCCTTCGCGGCCCTGTCGCCGCCCCTTCTTGGCCCCGTCGCCGCCCTTAGCGGCCCCGTTGCCGCCCCTAGCGGCCCCGTCGCCGCCCTTCTTGGCCCAGTCGCCGCCCCTCACAGCTCCGTTGCCGCCCCTAGTGGCCCCGTAACCTGCTCGTCGCCCCCCCCCCCCCCCCCCTGGCCGCCGCCTCTGCCTCCCTCGTGCCCGCGCCTGCTCTTCAACAGCGCGCGGGCCTGCCTTGCAACTGCAGTCGCCCCTGGAGCAGCCGCTCCTGGAGCAGCCGCCCCTGGACCAGCCACCCCTGGAGCAGCCGCCCCTAAAGCAGCCGCCCCTGGCCTCTCGAGCAGCTGCCACTGCAGCAGCCGCCCTTGGAGCAGCCGCTCCTGCAGCAGCCGCCCTTGGAGCAGCCGCCCCTGGCCTCTGGAGCAACCGCCACTGCAGCAGCCGCCCCTGGCCCCTGGAGCAGCCGCACCTGCAGCCGCCCCTGCAGCAGCCACCCCTGGCCACTGGAGCAGCCGCCACAACAGGAACCGCACCTGGCCCCTGGAGCTGCCGCCCTTGGAGCAGCCGCCCCTGGAGCAGCCGCCACTGCAGCAGCCGCTCCTGGACCCGGTGTAGCCGTGGGGGGGTGGGTATGGGGGTGGCGGGTGTGGGGGTGATGGGTATGGGGGTGGCGGGTGTGGGGGTGATGGGTATGGGGGTGGCGGGTGTGGGGGTGATGAGTGTGGGACAGGTGGGGGAGGTTGAGTGGAGGTGGCCGCCGTGTTGTCAGCAGCACCAATAGTCCGGGGCGCTGCTCCGGTAGCCCAGTCGTAGCCAGCTGCGCCAGTCGCCCGTGGGTCCGTTGCTCGTGCCGCTCGTCTTAGCCGCGGAGCCAGTTACTCCAGTAGTCTGGGGCGCTGTTGCGGTAGCCGCTGTGCCAGTGTGACTCCTATTGCCCGTGTGTCTGTAGCTTCAGCCGTTGCCTCCCATCTCCTCTCCTGTCACAGTCCCTCCTCCTCCTCACTCCCCCTCTCCTTCTCCTGCAATTGGTGTACCCCTTCAGGGGGCGTTGACTGCACATTCTTCCCTACAGGCACTTATGGGGGCGTGTCAGACTAATATATAATTCTATATATTGTTCTATAACTGCCTGTAGTGTAGAATATTGTAGTCATATAACTTTCTAGTTAGTGGTGCACCTTGCATGCTCTGTTTGCTATATGTACTCTTGTGCTATAGTGAACATTCATTCCCCTCTCAACTTTCTCGACACTTCTCCTTACCCTCGAACTCGATCACTAAGATACTAAACCTATGGCTCCTAAGCCTACTGATGCTTAGGATTCTAACATTTTTGTCATTACAGTTCGCACATGCGAACTTCAACTCCAAAACCCAAAATTCCAGACCCGCTGCGAAATATATGGGGTGAGCAGCATGAACCCCAGAACAGATTTGATTCGAACCAAACCTACATGCTCTAAGTCGCTCTGGTTCGGAACCCGTGAAACAGCATGACCAAAGCTGCACTCGAATTCTGACCGTCAACTGTTCACCTTAAAGATTCCTAACTCAGATCCAGCCCTTGGCTGGAGTGTTGGGGTGAGAAAACGTCGTTTTGGAAAGAATTCGACTCCACCATCCTAAATGTGCAAATTTTGGGTGCTGGGTTGGAGATGAACCACTTGGAAACAGGGTGGTAGTGACTGCTAGAGGGCTGGAAACTTGACTGGAAAAGCTCAACAGAGCTACTGGAATTGGTTGGATGAGGGAAAAACTCCAGGTAAGTAGCTTTGGTGGGGGTACTACTAGTGACCCTGCGCTTTCCAGGGGACTACAGTGCTAGTTGCGGGTACTTTCTGCCCCTCCGTCCCTTCGACAGATAAGTTATTGCAACACCACAGAACTTGTCAACAGGAGTTGTGTATTGGCCCCGTCCTCGCTTGGGCGGAGCCGACTTCGTGGTCGGGTGTAAGGGGAGCAGCCAACCTGCAGCAGTGGGCGAGCTGGTCGACGAGGAGGTCGACCTGCACGGGGGCCACTGCACAGGCGCCGACTTTAGGGAGGTCGACCTGGGAAGTCGACCTATGGAGGGCGTCAACTTGGTGACGCCAACTTGGGGCAGCCGACTTGGGTGGTCGGCTGACAGGACTGCTGGTCGACCTGGCGGTTGGTCGACCAGGCCTGCTGGTCGCCTTGGTGGTTTGTCAACCAGGCGTGATGTTGACCTAGTGGTCGACCTAACAGGGTGGACAACCAAGGAGGGGCCGACGTCGACCTCGACTCAGGACGCCGAGCAGCTGGGCGTCGAGTAGCAGGGCGTCAACTTGGTGACGCCGATTAAGGTAGCCAACTTGGGTAGTCGGCTGACAACTGCGCTGGTCGACATGGAGCTGGTCGACCAGGAGTGCTGGTTGACGTGAAGCTGGTCAACCAGGAGTGACGTCGACCTGGAGTTGGTCGACCAGGGGCGTGGTCGACCAGGTGAGGTCGACTTGGGGTGGTCGTCGACTTGGGAGGTCGACGGGCACATACAGGAGCAGCTGGTCGACGTGGTTGCCCGGTCGACCAGGTTACCTAGGTGACGAGGTTCTACGGGGGAGTGCGACGGTCGCCCAGGCGAAGTTAGCGAGTCCAACCTCGGTGGTAGTATCTCGAGGTTGACGTGGATGACCAAATGTAGTCGTCAGCGCCAGGTTGAGTTGGTGTGTGCGCTGTGCAGGTGACAAGGCTCAGCACGCCAATCATTTGCGAGCACTTGCAAAGCTGGTGCGATGCTGTACTGCGGGAGCTACGTTGGCATGCCGTCGACCTGCAGCGTTGGCGCGCCGTCGACTTTGCACTGCTGGAGCGTGGTCGACCAAGTCGTGCTGGAACGCGGTCGACCATGCTGTGCTGGTAGTCGACCGACCTGAATGCTAGCTCTGATGTAGTCTTGCCATGCCAACTTCTTTGTACCATTGTTGTCAACTTTCTCTAGTAAAGCTCTTGCCAAATTGCCCCGAGAACTAGCAAGCAGTGTGTGCACTAGGAAAACGACTAAGGACCAACGAATGCAGAGATCACACGAGGACCAGTTCCTAGCTTGTAGTCTAGCTCCAGTTGTAGTAGTTATCTCCGCATTGTGTGGTGAGCGTGGAAGGCAGACGACTTACCTTTCAGTCAGGTCGACGTAGTGGTCACTTACCTAAGTTGCTCGTAGGCCGGCAGTCGTACAGTCCCTTGTGTGCACGTAGGTGACACAGAGGTGATGGACATCCTCGAGGGACAGCTGGAGGATGCGAGGAGACGCCATGAGGCCCAGGAGTACGGGGCAATACCTTGGGCGGTCATCGAGGCTGGACTTCGCTTCATGTGAGCGACGGAGCATCCCCCTTCCCGACCGGCTTCTCCTCGACCGGTGACCAACGAAGGCGGCGTCGACGTAGGCGTCAACGCCGGAGGTGGCCAAGTCAGCAGCAGTGCGGGAGGCACGTCGAGGCAGCAAGGACTTATTCATGCCGATCAAGTCGGCGGCGTTCAGGCGCGAGGGAGGCAGTCGTCGGCGGCTGCAAGCTCATCGCAGGGTGACGTCGGAGGTCGACAAAGCGGACTGTCGCCGATGTCGGCGAAACAGGTGACGGTGGGCGGGATTGCATCGAGCTACGGCTACTTCAAGTTCACGCCGGACAGGATCTTGGTCACCCCGCCGCTCGTTGGTCGACCAGACATTCTCACCTGAAAGGAAGCCATTGAGTCCCAACTGGAGATGGCCAGGCTGATCAGCTTTGCTCGAGGCACCGTGGCGATGCCGGACGACCCCGACCTGCGTGCGGAGTTTCGCGCCGTGCAGCTGTTGACCTTCACTGTCATTTCGCGGTGCTACTCGCCGGGTGTGTAAATCACCTTAAAGTGGTGCCGAGAGTACCTCGACGCCGGCCATCGGGCATGGCACTTCATCGAGTCGACCTACCAAGTCACCGACGGCTTGTTCATCGCCTAGCTAGAGGGGCAGCTGATGCACCTGCGTATGGGCAACAAGGAGACGGCAACCGACTACTGCAACCGGGCCCGACGATTTCTCGCCACCATCAAGATGGCAGGCGCGCAGTACTCGACGGTGTCGTATGTCACCCATGTCATGCAGGGACTCTTGAGCAGCTACAACCTCCTGAAGCGGGTGTCTATGGCGCCGAGCACGAGGTCGACGCCCAACGAGGACAACTTGACCTCGTACATCCTGCAGGACGAGGCGATGCAGGAGGCAGAGCGGTCATAAGAGCTCTTGGCGCAGGCAAACTTCATCGCCCCGGCGAAGAAAGGAGGTCGACCGGGGCAGCGTGGACCATCAAGGGGCAGTGGTAGTAGTGGCTGGAAGCCGACCAAGGAAGTCGACAAGAAGAAGTCGAACGAGGACAGCGGTCGAGGAGGAGGAGGTCGACGTCGGGAGTGCTGGCTGTGCGGCGACCCCGACCACCTCTCCTTCGAGTACCCCGACCGTAGTGACTCCGACGACGATGACGCCAAGGGAGGCCGTGGGAGGTCTGACAGGCGTCGTCCTCGTCGTGGAGGAAACAAGCCACGCAAGGAGAAGCAGTCGTCCTTTGCCGAGATCGACGCCAACTCCTCTGCTGGCGGCAAGGCGTGGGACGACAAGACAGCGCCGTGCTCGCTGGTCAGTGTCGTTGAGCCGACCGTCTCGCTGGCGCCGGAGGCCGGAGAGGACTTCTAGGCAGTGTCGGCGGCTGTGCAGGCAAACCCGGCAGTGGTCCTGCTAGATAGCGGCTGCTCCCACCACCTGATGGGGACGAAGGAAGTCTTCGTTGACCTGCAGCCGAGCGGCTCCATCAAGCACGTGCGCGGCTTCAATGGGGCGCTTCAAGACGTCCAGGGCCGCGGCACCATCGCCCTGCAAGGAGACGTCGGGAAGCATGTGCTCATCCCCGACGTGCTATACGTTCCGGGTATGCGGGCAAACCTAATATCGTCCGGCCAGCTGAAGGAGCACGGCAAGAAGCTGTAGGAGGACGGCGACGGGATGTTGCTCGTCTCAGCAGCGGGAGAGGTGCTCAGTCGGGCGACGTAGTCCGGGCGTGTCCTCTACATCGATCTGCGTCCCTGCTCAACGAGGTCGACGTCGCCCACGACGGAGGCTGTGGCCCTACGGGCGATCGTCTCTAAGACGAAGTCGACGCCGGACAGGATGCATGCGAGGCTTGCGCACGTCGGCATGGACACCATAAGGAGCTCGGCGAAGCACGAGGTCGCTAGTGGGCTGGACCTCAAGTCGACGACGGGCGCCGACTCATCGTGTGTCTTGTGCGTCGGTGGGAAGCTGGCGCGGAACACCTTCCCCGACCAAGGCTCCGACGTCGACGACGTGCTGACCGTCGTGCACATCAACCTATGCGGGCCGTTCCGCGTGGCTGCCAAGGACGACAGCTTGTACTTCTTGCTGCTCAAGGACCGCGAGACCCGCTTCGTGTGGGTGAGGCCAGTTGCCAAGAAGTCGGATGTGCTGCTGGAGTTCCAGAAGTGGCTGGTGTTGGTGGATAGGCAGACGAAGAATTCGGTGCTAGTGCTTCGCTCCGACCGAGGAGGGGAGTTCCTCGGGAAGAAGTTCACCAACTTCGTGGACGGCACGGTGATCATCTACGACCTTACTTGCCCGTACACCCCGCAGCAAAATGGCATGGCGGAGCGGGAGATGAGGACAGTGGTGGAGTCGCTGCGGACGATGCTGCTGCACATGGGTGTGCAACACCACTGGTGGCACCTCACTCTGCGACAGGCCGTCTGGGTCCGCAACTGCCTTGAGAGGTCGACACTGCCGCCGTGGACAATGCCGTACCAGCTGCTCACCTGGCAGAAGCCCGACCTAACACTGGCATGGGTGTGGGGCTGCATGGCACAGTTCCTTGTCCCCGAGCAGCAGCGTGGTGGGAAGCTGAAGCCGAAGGCCAGGTGGGGCCTTCACCTCGGCGTGTCGGACGAGAGCAAGGCCTGGGAGCTCCTCGACGTCGCCGACAACTGGGTGGTCACCACATCGGACGTGGTGTTCCACGAGGACCTGTCGCTAGAAGTGTGGAAGTCGGAACACGGGCTGGTGTCAGGACAGACGTTGACCGCCCCGCCGACCGACACCTCGACAGCGTCGCCAAGGTCGGTGAGCTTGCTGCTGAGGATGTGGAGGTCGTCCGTCCTCCTTCCCCTCCGACCCCTGCCCCTCCGCACCTGGCCGACCTGCACGGGCTGACCTCGGTGTCGTCCTCCAGCAATGAGGGGAGTAGTGGAACGTCGCCTTCGGTGCCGGCCAAGAGCATTCTCCGGTGGCCGACGTGACAAGCAGCAGGTCGATATGGGGGTAAAGTCGACGTTGACAGGGGAGAAGCAGGTCGAGGAGGAGAATCCGACTTGGGTGAAGTCGGCAAAGAAGGCAGCTGGGCAGCAGCCGACGAGGGAGCAGGCATCAGTGAAGCCGACCACAGAGAATTCGGCAACCAGGCAGTCGGCAGAGGAGCCGACCACAGGGGAGAAGTCGGCCAGGAAGCCGACCGCGGTGCAGCAGGACGACGAGGGCAGTGAAGCCGGTGACGAAGCCGAGAAGTGCACCGACAGCGACGTGGTGGAGGTTTGGCCTAAACCCCGGAAGTCAGGCCGACTTCGGAGGCCACTGGACTTCTTCATCCCCGCTGACTTCACCACGGTGTACGACGTGGTCGACGACGACCTGGCGTATGACGACGCCAAGGAGGATGAGGAGTTTTCGGAGCTCGACCCCGACATTCATGCCAACCCCGAACATCGTTGGGACATCTCAACGATGACGGTGGAAGAGGCGTTGGCGTGCTGGAAGGGCCCAGCGGTAAAGGCCGCCATGGAGGAGGAGACCCACAGCCTCATCAAAGTGGGCACTTGGGAGCTGGTCGAACGCCCGCCGGGGGTGAACATCATGATGGATCGGTGGGTGTTGACGATGAAATAGCATGTCAACGACATCATCGAGCGCGAGAAGGCGAGGCTAGTTATGAAGGGCTTCACCCAGGTGTTTGGCGCCAACTACGATGAGACGTTCGCGCCAGTGGGCAGCTACGTCACGTTGAGGATCTTCCTCAGCATCGTCGCTGTCCTCAACCTCAACCTATTGCAGCTCGACATGAAGAACGCTTTCCTGCAGAGCAAGCACGACCGGGTGCTGTACATGTCCGAGTCGGACTACTTCAATGACAGAACCGGCCAGGTGTGCAAGCTACTGAAGAGCCTGTACGGGCTGAAGCAGTCGGCGCTGCTGTGGAACTTGGCTCTCAACGATGTGCTGATCGACGCCGGATGGAAGACGAGCCAAGTCGACGAGGCTCTGTACTTCAAGGTCGGTGACAATGGAGTGGCCTGCTGGTTGCTGGTCTATGTCGATGACCTGCTCGCCGCCAGCAGCGGCACTGAGATGCTGAAGGAGCTAAAGGGGCTGGTGGAGTCCGCCTTCGAGATGCGTGAGATCTCACCATTGCAGAAGTACCTCGGGCTGGAGATTGTCCGCGACAGGTCGGCGGGGAAGCCGTGGCTGCACCAGCAGGGATACGCCGACAAGCTGCGTAGGTGCTTCATTGACGAGGAGCAGACCGGGCGCACCCCGAAGACGCTGGTCTTGGTCGACGCCTACGCCAAGCTCACCTTCGACGACGAGGAGGCACAGGAGTGACAGGAGGAGGAGTGCTGGCAGAAGGTCGGCTTGCTGCAGTTCGCGGCGATGACAACGAGGTCGGATATCACCTTCGCCTGCAGCAAGCTCGGGAGCGGCCTCACAATGAGGAGCGACCAGCACTGGCGCAAGGTTGACCGCTGCCGCGCCTACCTCGCCAACACGCGTGACACCGCCCTAGAGTTCAGCGGTGGACCAGATTCGCTGGAGCTGGTCGGCTACGTGGAGGCCGATGATGCTGGTGACAAGCAGAAAGGGACGAGCACGGGCGGCTACGTGTTTGTCTACGGAGGGGCCGCAGTTTCCTGGTCGAGCCAGCGCATCAAGTGCGCGACGTTGTCGTCGACCGAGTCGGAGTACGTGGCGGCCACCGAAGCCGGCAAGGAGGGACGCCGACTTCGCTTCCTCCTTGCCGAGTTCCGGCAGCTGGATGCCGGGAAGCCGACTGTCCACCGGGTGGACAACAAGTCTGCCATCATAGTTGCCGAGGGCATGGGGTTGACAGGCAACCCCAAGCACATGGAGCGGCGACAGGCCTGGTTGCAGCACATGGTGAAGCACGGGAAGTTCTCGCTGAGGTACATCCCGACCGCTGAGCAGCCGGCTGGCTTCCTGATAAAGGCACTGCACTATCCGGCCTTCAACCGGTGCTCCGTCGCCATCAGCCAGGTGCGCTTGGCCGACGTGGGCGACGAAGACGATGTCGTGCAGCAGTAGGTGCCATGCTCTCATGCATGGCTGGTGCGGTGGACGACGTGCTGTGTGTTGGGTACACGTCGACAAGCTATTCTTCGAGGAGTAGTGCCGTGTGGGCTGGGGGCCCAAGCGTGAACGCGGCAGGGGGGTGTGAACGGGAGTTGTGTGTTGGCCCCGTCCTCACTTGGGCGGAGCCGACTTCGTGGTCGGTTGTAAGGGGAGCAGCCGACGTGCCACAGTGGGCGAGCTGGACGACGAGGAGGTCGACCTGCACGGGGGCCACTGCACGGGCGCCGACTTCAGGGAGATCGACCTTGGAAGTCGACCTGCGGAGGGCGTTGACTTGGTGACGCCAACTTGGGGCAGCCGACTTGAATGGTCGGCTGACACGAATGCCGGTCGACCTAGCAGTTGGTCGACCAGGCCTGCTGGTCGACTTGGTGGTTGGTCGACCAGGCGTGATGTCGACCTGGTGGTCGACCTAACAGGATGGTCGACGAAGGAGGGGCCGACGTCGACCTTGATTCAGGACACCGAGCAGCTGGGCGTTGAGTAGTAGGGCGTCAACTTGGTGACGCCGACTTCGGGTAGCCAACCTGGGTAGTCATCTGACAACTGCGCTGGTCGACATGGAGCTGGTCGACTAGGAGTGTTGGTTGACATGGAGCTGGTCGACCAGGAGTGTCGTCGACCTGGAGTTGGTCGACCAGGGGCGTGGTCGACCTGGTGAGGTCGACTTGGGGTGGTCATCGACTTGGGAGGTCGACGGGCACATACAGGAGCAGCTGGTCGACGTGGTTGCCTGGTTGAGTAGGTTACTTGGGCGACGAGGTTCTGCGGAGGAGTGCGACGGTCGCCCAGGCAAAGTTGGTGAGTCCGACCTCGGTGGTGGTATCCCAAGGTTGACGTGGCTGATCAGATGCAGTCGTCAGTGCCAGGTTGACTTGGTGTGTGCGCTGTGCATGTGACAAGGCTCAGCACGCCAATCATTTGCGAGCACTTGCAAAGCTGGTGCGATGCTGTACTACGGGAGCTACGCTCGCATGCCGATGACCTGCAGCGTTTGCACGCCGTCGACTTTGCACCGCTGGAGCGCGGTCGACCAAGTCGTGTTGGAACGCGGTCAACCATGCTGTGCTGGTAGTCGACCGACCTGAATGCTAGCTCTGATGTAGCCTTGCCATGCCAACTTCTTTGTACCATTGTTGTCAACTTTCTCTTGTGAAACTCTTGCCAAATTGCCCCGAGAACTAGTAAGCAGTGTGTGCACTAGGAAAACGACGAAGGACCAACGAACGTCGAGATCACACGAGCACCCGTGCCTAGCCCGTAGTCTAGCTCCAGTTGTAGTAGTTATTTCCGCATACCTCGGCTCCACACACACCCACGTGTCACAAATTCGCAAGCCACAAGAAAAACCTGACCTAAAAAAAACTAAAACCCAATCGGAAAGGGATGCGTCTCGTGGAGGCATCAACGCTAAAAAAAATGTGGGTTCCCATGTTTAGGGTTGATCCCTCCCGAAAATGAGTCCAAGTTCATTATGGGTTTTATTTTTTTTGCCCTGCGTTCTCAAATTTTCCCGAATTTGTGACACGTGGGTGAATGTGGGACCGAGTTCTGTGCTGTTGCCATAACTTTCTTGTTTGAGGGTGAGAGGGGCAAAAAGTGCCCGCAACTAGCACTGTAGTTCCCTGGAAAGCACAAGGACGCAAGTAGTACCCCCGCCCAAGCTACTTACCCAAGAACTTCACTATGCTCAAGATTATAGGAGCCCACTAAAGCACAACTCTTTAAGCATCACAAACAAAGCAGATAGATAGCTCAAACTAGGCTGATAGACAAGGTAATTTTTTTGGGAACTTGGGCACAATCCAGCTTCTATGAACCTTGAGTGACTTGAGAGCCACATGAGGTGCATGAATAAGAAATCTATAACTGATTCTGTTTTGTAGAAACCTGTAGAAATTGCCGACACTTCTGCTTGAAGGCAATTTCGAACTGTATCGAGTCTTGGACCGAATCCTAAGTGGTTGGGAAACTTTATGATTTGTTCGCAAAGCCTTTGATCCGTCGCCGACGTCCTCCCCTTGCTGTTCCTTCTGTGCAAAGGGCTGGGGCGGCAGAATCTCGATCCTCCGACACTCCCCCTCGTACCAGACCCGAAGCACACACACCCATTCTTACTCTCCTCTTACATCTCCTTAAGCATACACTCCATGCTGCTGCCCATGTTGCTTCTCCCCATACTCCTCATTCTCCTCAAACTGTTGCACTGCTTCATGAAGTTTCTCATGAGACCTACTCTTGCCTTGCATGTGTTGAATGCAACATGTGGAAGAACCTTGATCATGAAATCTGCCGCTTGATCGAACGAACGACAAAAGTTAACGGCAAGAACTCCCTTTTCTAGTTGCTCACGAATGAAATGGTACTGCACCTTGATGTGTTCTGTACGGCCATGATGAACCGGGTTCTTGGAAAGAGCGATGGCTGAAGTGTTGTCTACGTAGAGCAGAGTTGGTTGAGTTTGCGGATGCCTCAAGTCCTCCAAGAGTCCACATAACCAGATTGCCTCCCTTGCTCCTTCAGTCATTACCATGTACTTAGCTTCAGTTGTAGAAAGCGCCACACAACTTTGCTTGCGTGATTGCCAAGAAGCAGCGGCACCACACATGAGGAAGATGTAGCCGCCGGTGGACTTCTGTGTGCTCAATTCTCCTGCCCAATCTGCATCGGTAACGCCTTGGAGGGAGCTTGCATGTGGGCTGGCTTGGAAGAGAAGACCAAGATTAGAAGTACCTTTGAGATACCAAAGAGCTCGCTTGGCCGCATGCATATGGATGGGTGATGGGGCACTCGTGTGTTGAGCTAGCTTGGATACCGTGAAGGCTAAGTTAGGCCTTGTGCACAGGGCTGCATACATGAGACACCCAACCAGACTTCAGTAGAGAGCTAGGTCTTGTGGGGATACCTTGGCTGGATTCCCACCATGATGCTCACTCTCCTCAAGACACAACACCTCAATACCGGTGATGTCAAGGCTTGACTCTCTCTCCTCATAGGGCTGATGTGAAGACAAAGGGACAAAGTTGGAAGGAAACAGGGTAGGTGATGGCTACATCAATACCAAACCTCTCAATGACCTTTTGGATATACCTGTGCTGGAATAGGAAGATGGACCGTGACTTCTGATCTCTCACAATGTTCATACCAAGATAATGACTCGGCTCACCAAGATCGATCAATGTGAATGCGCTCATGAGAATACCTTTCACCTTGTTGAGGAGACCAAGAGAACCTGAGACTAGGAGGAGGTCATCGACATATACCAAGAGCCAAATGTACTCCCCCTCATTCGTGTGCATGAAGGACAAAGCGTTGTCTCTCATGGACCTTCTGAAACCATGCTTGAAGAGTACTTTCTCAAGAGCATGATACCATACCCGTGGGGACAGTTTGAGATGTCAGAACTCTATATAGCTTATACATTTTGTGTAGGCTATAGTGGGGTATCCCATAGGGGGTACAACCCAATTAGGGTTTGCTATTTGTATCACTTCCATTCCTTAGTCATCCATTCTCGTTCTATTCTTCTCATGGTATCGAGCAGGTTCCCCTGTGGGAACTGCGCCTAGGGCCCACCACTCGATTTTTTTTTCTGCCCGAAGCGCCCTCATCCCGAGTCGCGCCTCGGGCCATTCTCTCACCGAGCCGCCCTAGCGGCCGACCCTACTATCGCGGCCCCGCCGCCCTACGCCTTGCGGCCCCGCCGCCCTACCCATCACGGCCCCGCCGCCCTACGCCTCGCGGCACCGCCGCCCTTACCTCGCGGCCCCGTCGCCCTGCTGTCGCGGCCCCGCCGCCCTTACATCGCAGCCCCGTCGCCCTGCTGTCGCGGCCCCGCCGCCCTTACCTCGCGGCTCCGTCGCACTGCTGTCGCGGCCCCGCCGCCCTTACATCGCGGCCTCGCCGCCCTGCACTCGAGGCCCCGCCACCCTTTGATCGCGGCCCCGTCGCCCTGCTGTCGCGGCCCCGCCGCCCTTACATCGCGGTCCCGCTGCCCTGCTCTCGCGGCCCCGCCGCCCTGCTATCGCGGCCCTGCCGCCCTTCCCTCGCGGCCCCGCCGCCCTACTATCGCGGCCCCGCCGCCCTGAGCCTTGCGGCCTTGCCGCCCTCATCTACGCGGCCCCGCCGCCCTCTCCTACGCGGCCCCGCCGCCCTCACCTACGCGGCCCCGCCGCCCTCACCTACGCGGCCCCGCCGCCCTCACCAACGCGGCCCCGCCGCCCTCACCTACGCGGCCCCGCCGCCCTCACCAACGCGGCCCCGCCGCCCTCACCTACGCGGCCCCGCCGCCCTCACCTACGCGGCCCTGCCGCCCAAGCAGCCGACTGCCACGCCGCCCGGTACCGGAGCAGCCGAGTCACCCAACAGCAGCCGCCGAGCCGCCGGACCGCCGAGACGCAGTGCAGCTGAGCCGCCCAGCCGCCGAGCCGCCCTGCACCCGAGCCGCCGAGCAGCCGAGCCGCCTTGCCGCCGAGCCGCCCGGGAGCCGAGCCACCCTGCCGCCGGGCCGCCCAGCAGCCGAGCCGCCGAGTCGCTGGGCCGCCCTACTCCCAAGCCGCCCGACCTGCCCTGCCCGGTGAGCACCGTACAGCTGTCACTGCGTGCCCTTCCCCTACTGCTTCCACTGCTCCACTGTCGTAGTCATGGCTACCCCTAGTGTCCTCGCTTTTGACGCTGAGGGTCGAGCCATTGACTTTGAGGTCTGGGTCGACAACCTGCAGCTGTTCTTACAGTGCAATAGGGCGGACGGTCTTTCTCTCTTTGACCTCACCTCTGGTGCCTCTCCTGCCCCTGCTGCTGATGCTGACCCCACTGTTCGCTCCCAGTGGGCCACGCGCGACGCTGCTGCACGTCTTGCTGTGCGTCGCCACCTCCCTACCTCCAAGCGTGCGCACTTTAGTCAGTACAAGAGTGCTAGGACCTTGTACGACGCTGTAGTCGCGCGCTACTCCTCCCCTGCCACTGCTGCACTGAGCCGTCTCATGCTGCCGTACCTCTTCCCTGACCTTGCTGCCTTTCCCATCGTCGCTGACCTTATTACGCACCTCTACACTAGTGACACTCGCTACCGCGCTGCACTCCCTGCTGACTTCTGCGCCGCGAAACCCCCCCCCCCCCCCCCATGTACATCACTCTGTACTTCCTAGTCACTCACCTCCCTGACTCCCTTCGCGTAGTCAGGGACCACTTTCTCTCAGTCTGTCCCACCACACTCACCGTAGATCTTCTCGAGAAGGCCCTCCTTGGTCTTGAGTTGGTCGGTGCGGCATCTGCCCCTAGCGGGAGACGCCGCTCTGGCAGGGGCAAGGGGGGCAAGGGAGCTGGAGGAGCGGGCGGTGGAGGTGGAAGTGAAGGCGGTGGGGGGAGTGGGGGTGGTGGTGGGAGTGGAGGTGGGGGTGGAGGGGTTGGTGGCAGCAGTGGAGGCGGAGGCAGAGGCGACGGTGGCGGTGGGAGCGGAGGTGGCGGAGGAGGCGACGGCGGAGGCGGCGGCGGAGGCGGCAGCGGCAGTGGAGGCGGTGGGGGTGGCGGTGGAGCTGGTCGCGGGACTTCACAGAGGAGTGGCTCCGGTGGTGGCTCGCGCCAGCAGCAGCAGCGCGGGCATGCGACCCTGTCCCCTCAGCAGCTCCGTGAGTGGTACATTGCGCGCCAGCGGGGTGGGGGCTTTGGTCCGTGCGCCTACATCCTGCGCACCGGCGACCGTGCGGGTGAGCAGTGTGGGGGTGCACACCCCACCCAGCGCTGCTTTGGCCGCCTGACGGACGCGTGGCGTCACCAGTTCCCAGAGGCCTCAGAGATCCCTCGCTGGGACGAGCTGTCTAGGGTGGGTGTTGCCATCTTTGATCTTGACTTTGATGCTATTCTCTCTGCCATGTATGCTGTGTATATTAGTGACGAGGGTGACTGTTACCGGTGTTTCCCGCCCGATCCGGGCATTGAGACTGCTGCTCTAGGTACTGGTGCGGCTGCTGCCCTAGATGCTTGCGACGCTGCTGCTCTAGGTGCTAGTGTGTCTGCGTCCTAAGGTACTAGTGAGTCTGCGCTCTCAGGTACTACATCGGCTTCGGCCTCCCTCACCTTCACCCTTGACTCTGGGGCGTCTCGCACCTTCTTTCGAGACCGCACCACACTCACGCCGCTTAGTCGGCCGGTTGCGGTGTCTCTGGCTGACCCCTCTGGGGGTCTTGTCCTGTCTCGCTACTCCACAGTCCTCCCGTGTCCGGCGGCTCCCTCTGGCACCCTGTCTGGTCGCTACCTCCCCTCGTTCTCGACGAACCTGGTGAGTGGTGCTGACCTACAGGATGCGGGTGTCCACCAGTTCACTCCTGCGCGTCAGCGAGTGACACACTGCACCGAGGCTAGCACAGGCCGACACCTGGCTACGTTCACCCGTCAGCCAGGGTCGAGCCTGTACACTCTGACCACTGCGTCTCCTCCAGTTGCTGAGTCTGGTAGGGTAGCCACGTCGGGTCAGGTGTTTGCTGCGGCGTCCAGGTCTGGTCCTGAGTCTGCCCCCTCTTCGTGCCTTGTCTTGTCTCACGAGACTCTCCTCTGGCACCACCGTCTTGGCCACCCCTCTCTGCTTCGGCTCAGGGGCATGGCCTCCCGTCTTCTTGTGTCTGGTCTCCCCCGGTCCCTTCCTCCCCTTCCTCAGGGCCCTGGCCCTGCCTCTGTCCCCAATGTCGAGGGGCGCCAGCGTGCTGCCCCTCACTCCTCCCAGTTTCCTCCGATAGAGGCCCCGTTGCTGACGCTTCACATGGACGTGTGGGGCCCGGCCCGCGTTAGTGGACAGGGTTACGAGCGCTACTTCCTGCTCGTTGTTGACGACTACTCGCGTTACACCACAGTCTTCCCCTTGCGCAGCAAGGGTGATGTCACTGAGGTGCTGATCGACTGGATCCGCGTAGCTCGTCTCCAGCTCAGGCAGAGCTTTGGCTCGGACTTGGGATGGTTGGCGATGACCGGAGACCTCCCCAGCCTTGCTGTGGACGGGGAAGGTTGGCGATGCGTCAGCGTTCCGGGTCTTGGGATCTCAGGCGTTTGTCCGCGACTTGTCTGCAAACAAGCTATCCCCTCGTGCTGCTCCTTGCGTCTTCCTGGGGTTCCCCCCTGACGCGCCTGGGTGGCAGTTCTACCACCCCACCTCTCGACGTGTTCTGTCCTCCCAGGACGTCATGTTTGACGAGTCGGTCCCCTACTACCGCCTCTTCCCCTACCGCACTCCTTCTCTCCCCCCACCCCCGCTCTTCCTTGTACCAGAACCCCCCCAAGTAGACCCCCTTCCCCCTCAGGGTCCTGCCCCTTCAGGTGTGTCCTAGGTAGACGCAGTCGAGCCTGTCGAGGTCACTGATGACTCTCGTACTGCTGGGGGTGCTGAGCCTGGGGGTGCTGGACCTGGGGGTGCGGAGTCTTGGGGTGCTGAGCCTGGGGGTGCTGCGTCTGGGGGTGTTGAGCGTGGGGGTGCTGCGTCTGGGGGTGCTGAGCCTCGGGGTGCTGCGTCTTGGGGTGCTGAGCCTGGGGGTGCTGAGCCTTTGGGTGCTGCGTCTGGGGGTGCTGAGCCGGGGGGTGCTGCGCATGGGGGTGCTACGCTTCGGGGTGCTGAGCATAAGGGTACTACGTCTAGGGGCGCTGAGCATGGAGGTGCTTCGCCTAGAGGTTCTCCGGGTGCTTCGTCTCGCCGGGAGCGGCTCTCTCCACAGGAGCTGCGCGAGTGGTTTGCTCGGCGCTGGCGCCGTACTGCTGGTGCTGGAGGTTCTTCGGCTACTGAGGGTGCTGCGGTCGCAGGTCCCGGAGGTGCTCGTACTGGGAGTACTGGAGCTGCTGGGCCTGCGGGTTCGACTGGAGCTGGTGCTGCTGAGGGTGTTGGCGCTGAGACTACTGCTGGCGGTCCTGCTGGGGGTGCTCCTGGTGCGGCTGGGGGTTCTGGAGCTGCTGGAGGTGCTGCTGGAGCGGGTGCTCCTGCTGAGGGTACTGGTGCTGTCCCTGCTGCTTCTGGCGTCGCCACGCGGCCTCGACCGTACTTTGTTCCACTCCTCCAGCAGGTTCTTGGTCTTCCACCTTCTAGTGGTCCTCCTCCTCCCTTAGAGTGTCCACAGCCTGTCCCGTCACAGTTACTGGTGCAGCCTTCCGCCCCTTTGCCTGCTCCTTCTCCCTACACTCGTCCTACTGGAGGTCTTGCTGAGCGTCGTGAGCCTGCGTCTCGCCCTACGTCGCCTGTTCGTCCTGCTCGCGCTAGTGGTCGTAGTTCGCGTGAGCGTCCTCCTCCTGTCCCTGGCACGCACCGGATGTCTCTGCGTCCGTCCACTGCTCCTCTGCGTGCCCCTTTGCCTTCTCCTCCTAAGTCCTCTCTTCCTGCTCTTGCCGACCCGGAGTCGGACTCTCTTCGTGCTGCCAGTCCTACTGTCATGCGTCTCCTTCCTACTGTTGTCACTGACCCTTCTTTCGAGTCCACTGCTGCGTCTGCCCTAGTTGCTGAGCTCGTCGACTTTGTTGCTCGTTGTCGCCTAGACTACGCTGCTAGTCTTGTCGATGAGTCTGTCTATGTGTCCTCCGTCCGTCGGGGGTGAGTGTGCTCTTGGCACGGACGTCCTTGAGGACAGGCAGGAGGAGTTCCAGTTTCTGGCAGCTGCTTCACCTCACCTCGTGTCCGTACTGCTTACCCCTGAGGGAGACCCGAATGCACTTGACATCCCGACTTCGCGCTCTTACGCGGAGGCGATAGAGGGTCCCTACTCCTCTCAGTGGTAGGCAGCTATGGATGCAGAGATGGCGTCCTGGAAGTCCACAGGCACCTACGTTGACGCTGTCCCCCCTCCTGGGGCGAACATCGTCAGTAGCATGTGGATCTTCAGGGTGAAGCGGCCGCCGGGTTCTCCGCCTGTCTTCAAGGCGCGGTACGTGGCTCGTGGCTTCAGTCAGCGGCAGGGAGTTGACTACTTTCAGACCTTCTCCCCTACCCCGAAGATGACCACTCTTCGGGTACTGCTGCACGTTGCTGTTCACCGTGACTACGAGCTGCACTCTCTGGACTTCAGCACAGCTTTCTTGCAGGGCAGCCTGCACGAGGAGATCTGGCTGCGCCGTCCACCTGGCTTCACTGGGACTTTCCCTCCTGGCACCCAGTGGAGCCTCCGACGGCCAGTCTACGGTCTCCGCCAGGCACCGCGCGAGTGGCACGACACACTGAGGACTACGCTTGCGGCTCTTGGGTTTGCTCCCTCTACTGCTGACCCGCCGCTGTTTCTGCGTACCGACACCTCTCTGCCGCCGTTCTACATCCTCGTGTACGTCGACGACTTGGTCTTTGCCACAGCTGACACTGCTGGACTCGCCTACGTGAAGTCCGAGCTGTAGAAGAGAAACACGTGCACAGACCTGGGTGAACTGCGCAGCTACCTTGGCTTGCAGATCACCCGGGACAGAGCACGCCGCACCATTACCCTGACTCAGTCACACATGGTGCAGCAGGTCCTTCAGCGCTTCGGCTTCACGTACTCCTCGCCTCAGGCCA
The DNA here is from genome assembly GCA_948144175.1 of Closterium sp. NIES-65. Classification (NCBI taxonomy): domain Eukaryota; kingdom Viridiplantae; phylum Streptophyta; class Zygnematophyceae; order Desmidiales; family Closteriaceae; genus Closterium; species Closterium sp. NIES-65. The sequence goes on along the minus strand of CANXME010000191.1, from coordinate 1,580,933 downwards.
CTCCTCTGCCTACTCGCCACTCGCTCTCAGCTCTGCCTTCGGATGAGTCCGTAGAGTCGAGTGGCCGGTACCCAGAGCTTGTTGGCTGCCTCATGTACCTGATGACCTGCACACGCCCTGACCTTGCATACCCTCTTAGCATTCTCGCACGCTATGTTGCTCCTGGGAGACACCGACCAGAGCACATGGCTGCAGCGAAGAGGGTGTTGCGCTACTTGTGCAGTACGTCGAGCATGGGGCTAGTGCTTGGAGGGCGGAGTCCAGTGGTCCTCACTGAGCACGCGGACGCTTCCTGGGCTGACAACCAGGCTACGCAGCGGTCGTCATAGGGTTACACCTTCAGCCTTGGTTCCGGCTCTGTCTCGTGGCGGGCTACTCGCTCGTCTTCTGTTCTCGGCTCCAGTTGTGAGGCTGAGATCTACGCTGGGGCCATGGCTGCACAGGAGCTTCGCTGGCTCACCTACCTGCTGACCGACCTTGGAGAGATGCCTCGTTCTCCTCCAGTCCTGTACGTAGACAACAAGGCCATGCTGGCCTTGTGTCGAGAGCAGCGACTGGAGCACAGAACAAAGCACATTGCTCTCCGCTACTTCCTTGCTCGTGAGCTACAGCAGCGTGGACAGTTGCGGCTTGCGTACGTGGCCTCTGAGGCCAACACTGCTGATGTTTTTACCAAGGCTCTTGCGCCTTGTGATCATCAGCGCTTCTGCACTCAGCTGGGTCTTGTGCGCGTCTTGCCTCACTTGCTCTCCTCTTGACCTTGCTTGTACTCTCATATATATATATACCTGCACTTGCTTGTCTAGCTTTATATATATGTGTGTACTCTTGCTTGTGAACTGGCCTTGTGGCCGTGACCTTGTGCTCGGACTGTGTGGTGACTTTGTGATCCACCCTGAGCTTGCTTTGCTTTGCTTGAGTGGTCTTGTGACCCCTTGTTCTCCCCCACTTTGCCTATGGGGGTGTGTCAGAACTCTATATAGCTTATACATTTTGTGTAGGCTATAGTTTGGTATCCCATAGGGGGTACAACCCAATTAGGGTTTCCTATTTGTATCACTTCCATTCCTTAGTCATCCATTCTCATTCTATTCTTCTCATGAGACCATAAAGTGACTTTACCAAGTGACAAACTCGACCCGTACAATCATCATAACCTTCGGGTTGTGCCATGTATACCTCTTATTCCAGGACACTGTAGAGAAATGCGTTCTTGACATCCATTTAATGAATATGGAGACCAAGATATGCGGCTATGGCGAGGAGGACTCGTACCGTGGTGTACATTGCTACTGCGGCAAAGGTTTCGGTGAAGTCAGGACCTGGAATTTGGGAATAACCCTTTGCCACTAACCTTGCCTTGTACATATCAAGGCTACCATCACCTTTTACATTAATCATGTACACCCATTTGACATCGATTACCTTCTTCCCTGGAGGTGGCTCAACAAGACGCCATGTACCTCTCATCATGAGACTCTCAATCTCTTCTTCCTCGGCCTTCAATTAATGCTCTCTTTCTCTTGGGACTTGCCACTGCCTCACGACGACTCAATGGCTCTCGTGGAAGGTGTGATGCTGCCATGCATATTGCCTCTACCTTCGTGTGAATGCTATTCTCGCTCTCCTCACATGTGCACCTTGATGACATGTCAACCATGAATGTGAAGGGCTTTTTTTACCTTGCAGACTCGTTTACCTTTACCATATTCCTCACTTGGCTGAGACACATCAGTGGTAGGGTTCGGTCTCACAGTGTTTGGATGTGTTGATACGGTCATTTGCAGCTGAGACAATGGCTGCGACATCGGCTGCGATGGTGGCACGGCTGCATGATCTTCTCCCGGTGTGGAACTTTCTTGATTATCGGTGTCAACTTGAGGAATAGGTGTGGTGACTTGTGGCGGTGAAGCTGAAACATCCGTCGGCATAGCTGGTTGTGAAGATGCTCTTGGTGGGGATCTTGAGACTAGAAGCTTGGGAATTGATGATGACGCTGCGTTGTCGAGAGGTGGTGATGAATGGGGCTGATTGGTGTTGTTTCTCGGTGTAGAAGATGGCGGTAACTGATGATGGTCGATTCCGGGATGTGGGGGTGAAGTCGAGAAAGGTCCTGGGTGAAGAAGTGGGCTGTTGGAGCTGGTGTTGGTGGTGACTCGCTGAAGTGATCCTCGTGCTATGAGCTGGCTTGACGTTGGAACCTCAAGTGATGAATGTGTGGTATGAGAACGAGGTGTTGCGGTTGCTGCAACTGTGCATGCAAATCCATTAGTCGTGCTGATAGATAGTGGCTGCTCGCATCATTTGATGGGGGACCAAAATGCATTCGAGGGCATGCAAGACAGAGGCGTTGTTAACCATGTACACGGATTCAATGGAGCCGTTCAGCGTGTTCGTGGCCATGGAATCGTCGCTCTCAAAGGAGAGGGAGGCAAGCGGATCCTCGTTTCGGACGTGCTTTACGTCCCTGAAGTGCAGGCAAACCTTCTTTCGACTGGTCAACTAAACGACTGTGGAGTCAAGATGGAGGAAGCGGACGACGAAATCGTGCTCCTCTTCACGAACGGCACTGTTTTTGCGTGCGCGCTCTACACTGGACGGGTTCTCTACACCACCCTTAGTCCGTTCGTGCCACGAAGTTCGAACCCCATGGAGACTGTTGCGCTGCGGGCAATCGTTTCGTCTATCCACGATTCCGTGGATAAATGGCACGCTCGTTTGGCCCATGTGGGGATCGACATGATCAAGAAAACGTCCGCGCACGGAGTAGCAACGGGCTTCGAAATCACTCCATCGAGCAGAGTGGACCTGCCTTGCGTCTCCTGCGTCGGAGGCAAACTCGTTCGCCACACGTTCCCCGAAGAAGGAAAGGAATCAATGAACATCTTGGACGTTGTTCACATGTTGTAGGCCATTTCGTGTCGCGGCAAAGGACGGAAGTAGATACTTCCTTCTCCTCAAAGATCAAAAGACACGTTTCGTGTGGACATACCCGCTTGTGCAGAGAGTGATGCCTTGAAGCGGTTCCAAAAATGGTTGCTGATGGTGGAACGCCAATGCAACGCGAAAGTGAAAACGCTACGTTCGGATTGTGGAGGGGAGTTCCTGGGCCACGAATCCACCAAATTCCTGGATAACTGCGGCATTATTCACGATCTCACATGCCCCTACACCCTGCAACATAATGGGATGGCGGAACGCGAGATGCGCACGGTTGTGGAGTCAGTGCGCACGATGCTTCTGCAGATGGGCGTGGAGCATCACTAGTGGCACTTGGCACTGCGGCAGGCTGTTTGGATTCGCAACTGCCTCGAACGCGCTTCTCTTCCTACGGGAACCACACCACACAAACTCGTTTTTGCCGACAAGCCCGATCTGACGCTTGCTCATATTTGGGGCTGCATGGTGCAGTTTATGGTGCCGGAGCACCAGCGCGGTGGTAAGTTGGAACCGAAAGCTCGGTGGGGAGTTCACCTTGGAGTTTTGCCTGGGAAAGGCGTCGTCCCGACCGTGGAGGCCGTCTTCCACGAAAATCTCTCGATGGATGGTTGGAAGGCCATGAAAACGGCGAAGCCTTGTCTCGGTGGACCTGCGCCCGTGTTTCCGCCCGTTCCGACGTCGGATTTGTTGGCCCCCGAGATTGATGACGACCTCAATCCCCCCCCCCCCCGCAACAGTTTTGCCTCATGTCCCAACATCCGTCCCGAACACCGCGGTCCTGTCGTTTTATCTGCGGGTGGTACCCGCGGTTCCCACCTCCTCACCTCCACCTCCGTTTCTCGTCACCTCCTCTCCTTTGGAGTTGGGGCAGAAATCACCCTTACAAATCCCGTTTTTTCAGTCCTCCGCCTCAACCTCTGGTGACGAGGGGAGAAAGGAGGCACCACGCAAAGTGCCTTCTATTCGCGCCACCAACGGTTGAACGGACGATCCGTTAACCACACACAAAACGGGCTCCACGAAAACGACTGACACGGAGACACGGTAGCTGCACGGAGGCACGAAAACGAGTGGCACGGAGACAGGGGAACTGCTCGGAGGCACGAAAATGAGTGATGCTGAGACGGTCCCGGAAATCGTTCAAGTCGAAAATCCTCCTCTCCGTCGCTACGGACGCACTATGCAAGGGGTGCTCCCACGGACGCGGATGACGCGGGCGACAGAGAGAACCGAACTAGCACTAGTGGCTACGCTTTCTTAATCGGTGGGGCTGCTGTTTCGTGGGCAAGCCAGAGGATCAAGTGCTGTCAAACTATTATATTGTGTGTGTTGTGTAGGCTGTAGTGGGGTAGCCTATATAGGACACAACCCAATCAGGGTTATACTTGTACCAACTTTCTTATCAATGCATTATTCTTGCTTAGTCTTCTAACATGGTTTCAAAGCAGGTCCTGTTCCAGGTTTGTTTTTTTTAGGGCCCATCGTACAGTTCCTTGCCTGTAGTGTGTTACCCTGTTCGTAGTGCCCTACCCTGCCCGTCGTGATACCCCACCAGTCGCGCTGCCCTGCCCTGCCCGCGCGCCGCCCTGCTGGCTGCCGGGCCGTCTTACCCAGCCCACGCGCCGCCCTGCTGGCTGCCGCGCGCCCTGCTTTGCCCGTCACGCCGCCCTGGTGGCTGCGCGCCGGCCTGCCCTACCCGTCGCGTCGCCCTAGGATCCGCGTGCTGCCCTGCCCTGCCTGTCACGCCACCCAAGTAGCCGCGCGACGCCCTGCCCTGCTCGTCGTGTCGCCCTAGGACCCACGCGCCGCCCTGCCTTACCAGTCGCGCCGCCCTACTAGGCGCGCGACGCCCTACCCTGCCCGCCGCATCGCCCTAGGACCTGCGCGACGCCCTATCGTGTCCATCGCGTCGCCCTAGGACCCGCGTGACGCCCTACCCAGCCCGTCCCATCGCCCTAAGACCCACGCGATGCCCTGCCTTGCCCGTCGCGTCGCCCTAGTATCCGCGCGCTGCCCTGCCCTACCCGTCACGTCGCCCTAGGGCCCGCGCTCCGCCCTCCCCTGCCCGTCGCGTTGCCCAAGGGCCCGCGCACCGCCCTGCCCTGCCCGTCGCGTCGCCCTAGGGCCCGCGTGCTGCCCTTCCCTGGCCGTGCACTGCCTCGCCCTGCCCTGCGCACTTTCCTAGTGCCCGCATGCTGCACTGCTTGTCGCGCCGTCCTGCTGCCTGCGCGTCGCACTGCCTTGCTTGCGTGGTGCCCTGCTGCTCACGCGCCACCCTTCTCTGCCCGCTATGGCTTCTCTCAGCGTTCTCTCATTCTATCCTGAGGGCCGTCTGATCCAGTTCGATACGTGGCTTGACGACTTACAGCTGTAGCTACTAAGCGACTCTAGAGACAGTGTTTCGTTGTTTGACCATATGTCTGGAGCCTCTCTCACCCCTCCCAACACAGCTGACAGTGCTACTCGCTCGCAGTGGCTTACCCGTGACGCTGGTGCTTGCCTAGACGTTCGCAACCACTCACCGTTTGCCGAACGCGCCCACTTTAGCCAGCACACGACTGCTAGAGTCGTATACGACACTGTAGTCGCCTGTTACTCCTCCCCTGCCACTGCTGCTCTCAGCCGGCTTATACTTCCCTACCTCTTTCCTGAGTTGTCCGCCTTTACCACTGTCGATAATCTCATTGCCCACCTTCGCACTAGCGACACTCGCTACCGCACCACGCTTAGAGCCGAGTTCCTGGACAAGAACCCGCCCGCGATGTATGTCACTCTCTACTTCATAGTTACCCGCCTCCCTGACTCTCTTCGTGCAGTCAGGGACCACTTTCTCGCCCTTGACCCCACAGACCTCACTGTCGACCTGCTGGAGAAGCACCTCCTTGCAGCTGAGGCTAGCATAGTCGCTGTAGATGCTGCTCGTGACACTCCTCGCACTCCCTTCTTTGAGGGGTGTTCTCCCTCCCCCCTTGCTCCCTCCTCCGCTTCTCCCGCTGCTGTTGACTTCCTTCATGCTGAGGAGGTCGGAGGTGCATCTGCTCCTAGTGGGAGGCGCCACAGCGGCACGGGCACGGGAGGCACAAGTGGTGAAGGTGGCGGTGGGGGAGGTGGTGGTGGAGGCGGTGGAGGCAATGGAGGTGGCTGTGGTGGCGGTGGGAGTGGTGGTGGGAGTGGGGGCGTCGGTGGCGGTGGTGGTGGTAGCGGTGGGGGTAGTGGCGGCGGTAGTGGCGGCAGTGATGGTGGTCGGGGTGGAGCCGTTCAGAGGGGAGGTTCGGGCGTTGGCCAGAGGCAGCAACAGCAGCGTCCGCGCGAGACCCCTACGCCCCAGCAGCTTCATGAGTGGTACGCTCGACGCACTTGCCTTCGGAGTGGCGCTGCTATTAGTGCTGAGGGTGACTGTTACCTATGTGTGCCACCCGACCCAGGTATAGAGGCTGCTGCTCTAGGTGCTGGTGAGTCTGCTCTCCCTGGTACTACGCCTGCTGAGGCCTTGCACACTTTCACGCTTGAATCAGGTGCTTCCCGCTGTTTCTTTCGCGACAGTACCACACTCACACCACTCCCTGCACCTGTTGCAGTCAGTCTAGCTGACCCCTCAGGGGGCCCAGTTCTTGCACGTTCCTCCACTGTTCTCCTGTGTGCGGTAGTTCCGTCCGACTCCCTCTTAGGTCTTCACCTCCCCTCGTTCTCTACAAAATTGGTGAGCAACGCCGTCCTTCAGGATGCATGGTGTGAGGATCTGGTTCAGGAAAGACAAATCTATTGAATGATTCACCTGGGTACAACACGAGGCTATATATAGCCTCGACACAAGGCCAGATACCTAGGAGTTACGCTAACTGAGGGTCGCGAAGCGTCCCGAACAGAACCTTCCTGAACTGAGTAGAAAGCAAGTCGGTGGAAACCGAATAGGCTTGAGTTCGGTACACGTAACCTGGTTTGGTGCTATAACTATAATAACATATTGGAATGCACCAAGCCTAGGAAATCAAGCATATCTATGCATGATAAATAAAACCTAAGCTAGTAACAGCATAATAAATTCCAGGCAGGCTAGCAAAGCCAGCATAAGCTGCCGTATTCTCACACGTCCCCCCCTCAAAGCTGGGTGGCGTGAGAAACACCCTACTTGACAAGATAGTCCTTGAGAGCACGACGTGCATTGCCCATATCAGCTTCTGCAACCCAACTGTCCTCCGACGGGTCATATCCCTCCAGCGTATCAAGAACTCTAGCGTGTTGCCACGTCTGCGTCGATGAGCGAGAACTCGTTCCACCTCGTACTCTGGTTCATCCTGTACGAGAACAGGTGGTGGTGGCGGTAGCTATCATCCCATGAACTGTTGGTTGGGGTCCTTGTAGGGCTTCAGCAGCTAAACATGGAAAGCATTATGAAGCTTCCAAGTAATAGGTAAGCATAAGTGGAATGTTATTGGTGTCACCTGTGCCTCAACGTGAAAAGGACTACAAAAGCAAGGCCGGAGCTTGGATGGTAGGTGAGACAGGTTCAAGTTGCGCGTATCAAGAGGCACCTGATCTCCGATTGCTACGGTGTGATCACGTCGCTGGTGATCGGCATACTGCTTATGGAAATTCTGCATCGTGGAAAGATGTCGCTGAGTCTTCTCCCATAGCTGCTGCATGGTGGTGACGAAGTCATGTGCAGCTTGGATGTGTGCGGGTGTGGTTGGCTGCTCTGGTGTAAGTAGTTCCCGTCCATAGTACAGGAAGAAAGGAGATTTCCCTGTGGCCGCATGTGACTCGTTGTTGTAAGCAAACTCAGGTATCGGTAACTATGAATCTCAGTGGCTGACGTCGTCTTTGCAAGCGGTGCGCATTTACTATTCAACCACCTAATTGAGTTGCTCTGTCTGTCCGCCAGTCTGGGGGTGGTGTGCTGAAGACAACGCAAGCTTTGTCCCCAACAAACCCTTGAGTTCCCTCCAGAACTTACTTGTGAACTTAGGGTCTCTGTCCAAGATGAGTGTAGCGGGGATGCCGTGGATGGTGATGATGCGGTCAAAGAAGAGGCGAGCAGTTGCTTCAGCTATAGCCGTGGCATTGGTCGGGATGAAGTGACCCATTTTGGAGAACTTGTTGATCACCACGAGTACAGCGTGATGCCCTCGTGAGGTCGAAGGAAGTCCCGTGATGAAGTCGAGGCTAACTTAATGCCATGGCTGCTCCGGTATGGGTAGAGGCTGAAGTAACCCTGCTTTTTTCTGCTTGCTACTCTTCATCCGCTGGCACGTGTCGCATGAGGCGACAAATTGCTGCACGTTTGCTGCCATCCCGGGCCAGTAGTAATACTTTGCTATCCCTGCTAACGTCTTGTTGCTCCCGAAATGTCCCGCATATGGTACGTCGTGAAACTCCTCCAACAGAATCTGTCGGAGCGGGGTATAGTTTGGTACCCAAATCTTTCCTGATCCCTTCCTTCAGCAACTAAGTCCTTCTCCCACTGTAGCAGCTTCTTACTGAGGTAGGCGATGGGCTGCAAATTGCGTCCGTGATGCTGCATCAGTACTACTCCGGCTGCTTGGTCACTAGCGTCTGCTTCTATCACGTAGTCTCCGTCTGGATCTGGTAAGATGAGTACTGGCGCTGTAGTCAGTGCTGGCTGTAGCTGCTCCATGGCTTGCTGTTGAGGAGTATCCCATTTATAGGGCGTATCCTTTTTCAGTAGGTCGGTCAGTGGCGCTGTTGTCTTTGCGTACTGTGGCACGAACCTAATGTAGTAGTTGGCGAAGCCTAGGAACTGCTGCAACTCTTTCACATTCTCAGGATCTTTCCATGTTAGGAGAGGTTTTGCTCTTGGTTCCTCCATGATCTCGTGCTCGTGGATACATGCTGGAGGTACGCCTGCAAGTGGGTCGTCGGGCATTATATCCTTGTACTGCTCCAAGACCTCCTTAACTGTTGCAGGTAGCTCTGTGTTCGGCTTCTCCCCCTCTATTGCTGCCATCACCAGTGCTAAGTAACCCATGTTGCTCTCGTTCACCGTCAGTTCAATCATCTTAGGAACGCTCCTTGTATCCGTCCAGCTTCTCAGCTCCACACGTTTTCCGATTGTTGTAGATGCACGTCTTCCAATTGACCCAGTCGATCTCGGGGTTGAACCGCTTCAGAAAATCACGCCCCAAGATGAAATCTAATCCCTTGGTGTTCGTGATCGGCAACGTCGACTTCCACCTCAACGCCCCTATCTGCAGCTGCAGTGTTGGTTCGCCGTAGATGGGAAGCTTCGTACCGTCCACCATCATTGCTGTCAATTGGGTCTCCTCCGATGACTCTCCAATTTTCTCCAACGTCCTGCGGTCGCACACCGAGTGGGACGCACCACTGTCCACCAGGGCCTGGAGGCATCGCCCGTTGCAGATCACCTCGAGGAGTAGTGGCTACTGCCGCTCCGAGTAGCTGTAGATGGTGTTGCTTATAGGATCATAGGGTAGATCAAATGTATCATCCCTTGGTCCTGCGCTCAAAGGTGCAACTTCAATATTAGTTTTGAGCTGAGAAACGTTTGAAGTATTTATTTGAGGCCGATTCAGCTTCTCTCGGGCCTGGAACCTTCCCCTAAACATTTGCAGCTGTGAAGGCTTTATCTGTGGGGAACAAGGAGCCTTTAAACAGTGCTGCTGAGACATAATATTAACTCGTCAGAACTCTCGACCTGTATTAGCGCTATGCAGTAGGGTCCCCATATTACCTGATACCGGTTTAATTTCTCAGTCTCCCTTAATAAAGGCTCGAAACCAACGAGAAGTAATATTCTTACTTGTTGGGGTGTACGGCTGGAGTTCCCTAGTCGGTGCAGGGTCTTGTTTCGTGAATCCTCCTTTAGTCTTGGCGATTTCCCCTAGTGTCGGCTGGTCGTGACGTTTTAAATTTGCGCCACCATATTCTCATTTTTTCGCCCTCTCCAAAGTTGCCACGTTGTCCGTTTTCTGCTTCGGGGGTGCCGCACTATTCTTGTCCCTTAGCTCCGCACGCCTCTCTTCATTTTCCAACACGCCAAGATACGATATCCTATAGCGCCACAAAATTTGCATGTCTCATTTTTTGCTAGCCGCTGCTCCACATCGCCCTTGTCATTCTCCATCGAGTCGGCAGTCGTGGGTGGTGCCAATCGCTCCATGCCACTATTTGGCTTGTTGCGTCGTGTTCCGTAGTAGCTACTATTTAACGCGTTGAACTGTTCGATCAGTGCTGCACGAAATTGCGCCCACGTCCCTTCTCCTTGGACTATACTGTTGTTGATCCACTCTAGAGCTGGGCCTCGTAACAGTGTTGTAGCGAGACATATGCACATTGCGTCTTTTGTCGGGGCCGTGCATCCAACGGCTTCGATGTATATTTTGAGTTCAGCTACAAATCAACGGACGTCGCTCCCTTTCGCGCTAGGATTGAATGCCTCTGGTTGCCTCGGCTACAGTGCTTCGAGATTAACTGTAGCTGCTGTCGTTGTCGCAGGTAGAATTGTCGGTGTCGCTGCTGCTGCTGTTGTGGCAGTTGCCGACTGGTTTGCAAGGAGTTTCTCAAGTCGTGGGAGCGCTACACGTATATGCTTGTGCTCGGCACGTTGCTCCGCGATTTTCTGTACTGAAATATCTTTTTATCCCTCCATTTGGTGATTTACAGGAAGACGCGCGACGAAAACAATCGAATTCTAGGTGCTGGTCGACTTACTGCGAGTCGAGTTGACTGAAGAATTGACAAACGCAAATTCTGTAGGTCGCGTAAACCTTCCAAAATCAAAATTCGCGTTTGATCTCAGCCGTTGAGGAGAAACTCAATCCGACGCTCCAAATTCCAACTTTATCGGGCGAAATTGTCTGAGCCGTTGAAATGAAACTCGATCGAACGGTCAAAACTCCAGTAAATCTGAGGGGTGTTTGAAAACTGAATCAAGGGGGAGTTAGATGAATTGCGCGGAACTGGTTTTACATACCCGTATCAGCGCTTTCGTCGTCGCCCCTGCGGTTTTTAAATGCCGGAACTAAGCGGTTGAAGACCTCGCATTTACATTCGTTCTGACAACCAAGTATGAGGATCTGGTGTAGCAAAGATAAATCTATTGTATGATCACCTGGGTACAACACGAGGCTGTGTGTAGCCTCGATTGGACCAGTTACCCAGGTGTTACACGAATGTTATAAGGGTCGCGAAGCGTTCCGAACAGAACCATCTCAAACTCAGTAGAAAGCAATTCGGTGGAAACCGAATAGGCTTGAGTTCGGTACACGTAACCTGGTTCGGTGCTATAACAATAATAACATATAGGAATCCACCTAACCTAGGAAATCAAACATATCTATGCATGATAAGTAAAACCTAAGCTAGTAATAGCATGATAAACTCCAGGCAAGCTAGCAAAGCCAGCATAAGCCGTCGTACTCTCACACATGGGTTGATACCTTTACCCCTGGATGACAGCATGTGGCAATCTGTACGTGCTTCCGGGCTGGCCGTCACCTGGCCACGTTCACCCGTCGGCCTGGGTTGAGTCTGTACACACTGACTACTGAGCCTCCTCAGGTAGCTGCGTCTGCGTCGGCGTCAGGTCAGCTAGCAGCCCCCTGTTCATGTCGCCTCCTGTCGCACCAGACTGTCTTTTGGCACCACCGCCTTGGTCACCCCTCTCTGCCACGTCTCCGTGGCATCCACTCCCGCCTCCTTGTCTCTTGTCTTCCCAGGTCTCTGCCTCCCCTCCCGCCTTCGCCTGCCCCTACCCTGCCTTCCTTGCATCGAGGGGCGGCAGCGCGCCGCTCCTCACTCCTCCTCGTTTCCCCCGATGGCTGCTCCCCTGCAGACTCTCCACATGTACGTGTGGAGCCCAACCTGCGTTCGTGTACAGGGCCACGAGCACTACTTTCTGCTGGTTGTTGACGATTACACTCGTTACACCATGGTGTTCCCCTTGCGCAGCAATGGTGAGGTCCCTGATGTCTTGATCCCTTGGATCCGCGCAGTCCATCTCCAGCTCCGCAAGCAGGTCCACGCGGACCTTCCTGTCTTGCGTTTGCACTTTGACAAAGGTGGTGAGTTCTCCTCCAACCTTTTGCGGGACTTTTGTCGTGGGGAGGGCATCCTCCAGTCGTTCACACTTCCGGCCTCCCCGCAGCAAAATGAAGTTGCTGAGCACCGCATTGGCTTAGTCATGGAGGTGGCTCATACCTCCATGATCCATGCGGCTGCTCCCCATTTTCTGTGGCCGTTTGCACGTCAGCTCAACCTCTGGCCCCGTGTCTCCTTGCCGGAGACCTCGCCTATGCTACGTTGGACGGGGGAGGTTGGCGATGCGTCGGTGTTCTGGGTCTGGGGCTATCGTGCCTTTGACCGCGATACCTCCGCGGACACGCTCTCTTCCCGCACCATTCCTTGCGTCTTCCTTGGCTTTGTCCCTCACGCGCCCTGTGAGAATAAGCGAACAGGAATGAATGAACTAGCAGTGAAATGAGTACAAGTAGTAAACCCTAGAATTGTGTACCCCCTATAGGCTAACCCACTGTAGCCTACACAAGCATAACATATATAATGTTTGACACACCCCCATAGGCAAAGTGGGGGAGAACAAGGGGTCACAAGACCAGTCAAGCAAAGCAAAGCAAGCTCAGGGTGGATCACAAAGTCACCACACAGTCCGAGCACAAGAGCAGGGCCAGAGGCCAGTTCACATGCAGGAGTACGGACATATATATAAAACTAGACAAGCAAGAGCAGGTATATATATATATATGTCACAGTACAAGGAAAGTCAAGAGGAGAGCAAGTGAGGCAAGACAGGTACAAGACCCAGCTGGGTGCAAAAGCGCTGATGGTCACAAGGCGCGAGTGCCTTGGTGAACACATTAGCAGTGTTGGCCTCAGAGGCCACGTACGCAAGTCGCAACTGACCACGCTGCTGCAGCTCACGAGCAAGGAAGTAGCGGAGAGCAATGTGCTTCGTTCTGTGCTCCAAGCGCTGCTCTCGACACAAGGCCAGCATGGCCTTGTTGTCTACGTACAGCACTGGAGGAGAACGAGGCGGCTCTCCAAGGTCAGTCAGCAGGTAGGTGAGCCAGCGAAGCTCCTGTGCAGCCATGGCCCCGGCGTAGATCTCAGCCTCACAACTGGAGCCGAGAACCGAAGACGAGCGAGTAGACCGCCACGAGTTAGAGCCGGAACCAAGGCTGAAGGTGTAACCCTGCGACGACCGCTGCGTAGCCTGGTCGTCAGCCCAAGAAGCGTCCGCGTGGCCTGTAAGGACCACTGGACTCCGCCCTCCAAGCACTAGCCCCATGCCCGACGTACTGCACAGGTAGCGCAATACCCTCTTCGCTGCAGCCATGTGCTCTGGTCGGTGTCTCCCAGGAGCAACATAGCGTGCAAGAATGCTCAGAGGGTATGCAAGGTCAGGTCGTGTGCAGGTCATCAGGTACATGAGGCAGCCAACAAGCTCTGCATACGGACCACTCGACTCTACGAACTCATCCGAAGGCAGAGCTGAGAGTGAGTGGCGAGTAGGCAGAGGAGTGGCCTGAGGCGAGGAGTACGTGAAGCCGAAGCGCTGAAGGACCTGCTGCACCATGTGTGATTGAGTCAAGGTAATGGTGCGGCGTGCTCTGTCCCGAGTAATCTGCAAGCCAAGGTAGCTGCACAGTTCACGCAGGTCTGTGCACGTGTGTCTCTTCAGCAGCTCGGACTTCACGTAGGCGAGTCCAGCAGTGTCCGCTGTGGCAAAGACCAAGTCGTCGACGTACACGAGGATGTAGAACGGCGGCAGAGAAGTGTCGGTGCGCAGAAACAGCGACGGGTCAGCAGTAGAAGGAGCAAACCCAAGAGCCGCAAGCGTAGTCCTCAGTGTGTCGTGCCACTCACGCGGTGCTTGGCGGAGACCGTAGACTGGCCGTCGGAGGCTCCACTGGGTGCCAGGAGGGAAAGTCCCAGTGAAGCCAGGTGGACAGCGCAGCCAGATCTCCTCGTGCAGGCTACCCTGCAGGAACGCAGTGCTGAAGTCGAGAGAGTGAAGCTCGTAGTCGCGCTGAGCGGCTATGTGCAGCAGCACCCGAAGAGTGGTCATCTTCGGGGTGGGAGAGAAGGTCTGAAAGTAGTCAACTCCCTGCCGCTGACTGAAGCCACGAGCAACGTACCGCGCCTTGAAGACAGGTGGAGAGCCCGGCGGCCGCTTCACCCTGAAGATCCACATGCCACTGAGGATGTTCGCCCCAGGAGGGGGAACCGCGTCAACGTAGGTGCCTGTGGACTTCCAGGAAGCCATCTCTGCATCCATAGCTGCCTGCCACTGAGAGGAGTAGGGACCCTCTACGGCCTCCGCGTAAGAACGCGGAGTCGGGATGTCTAGTGCATCCGGGTCTCCCTCAGGGGCAAGCAGTACAGACGCGAGATGAGGTGAAGCAGCCTCTAGACACTGCAACTCCTCCTTCCTGTCCTCTAGGACGTCCGTGCCAAGAGCACACTCACCCCCGACGGACGGAGGACAGACAGACGCAGACTCAGCAACAAGACTAGCAGCGTAGTCGAGACCACAGCGAGCAGCAAAGTCGACGAGCTCAGCGACTAGAGCAGACGCAGCAGTGGACTCAAAAGAGGGGTCAGTGACGACAGTAGCAAGCAGACGCGTGACAGTAGGACTGGCAGCACGAAGAGAGTCCGACTCAGGGTCGGTAAGCGCAGGAAGAGAGGACTCAGGAGGAGAAGGCAAAGGGGCACGCAGGGGAGTAGTGGACGGACGCAAAGACATCTGGTGCGTGCCAGGGACAGGTGGAGGACGCTGACGCGAACTGCGACCACTAGCGCGAGCAGTACAAACAGGCGACGCGGGACGAGACGCAGGCTCACGACGCTCAGCAAGACCTCCAGTATGACCAGTGTAAGGAGAGGGAGCAGGCAGTGGAGAGGAAGGCTCCAGCAGGGACTGCGACTGGACAGGCGGTGGACCCTCTACTGGAGGAGAAAGACCAAGAACCTGCTGCAGGAGCGGAACAAAGTACGGCCGAGGCCGCGCGGCAGCTCCAGACACGGCAGGGACAGCACCAGCACCCTCAGCGACAGCACCAGCGCCACCAACACCTCCACCGGCAGGACCTCCAGCAGCACCAGCAGCAAAACCACCGCCAGGACAGACAGCAGTAGTCTCAGCACCAACACCCTCAGCAGCTCCAGCTCCAGCAGGACCCGCAGGCCCAGCAGCTCCGGGACCGGCAGCACCCGCACCCTCGACGGTCGAAGAAGCTCCAGCTTTAGCTCCAGCAGCACCCCAAGACTCAGCAGCACGACTCCAGCGGCGAGCGAACCACTCGCGCAGCTCCTGTGGAGAAAGGGGCTCCCGGCGAGGCGCAGTAGTAGGAGAAACCCCAGGCTCAGCAGCTCCAGACGCAGCACACCCAGGCTCAGCAGCTCCCAGCTCAGCACCCCCAGGCTCAGCAGCTCCCGACCCAGCACCCCCAGACCCAGCACCTCCAGGCACAGCACCCCCCGGCTCAGCACCCCCAGGCTCCGCACCCTCCGCAGTAGCACCCCCAGGCCCAGCACCCCCAGGCTCAGCACCCCCGCGCACAGCACCCCCAGAGTCAGCACCCCCAGGCTCAGCACCCGCAGCAGCACCAGAGTCACCAGTAACCTCGACCGGGTCAACGGCGTCTACCTGGGACACACCTGAGGGGGCAGGAACCTGAGGGGGGAGGGGGTCTACCGGGGGGGGAACCGGCACAAGGAAGTCCGGGGGAGGGGGGAGGGAAGGAGTGCGGTAGGGGAAGAGGCGGTAGAAGGGGACTGACTCGTCGAACGTGACGTCCTGGGAGGACAGAACACGACGAGAGGAGGGGTGGTAGAACTGCCACCCTGGGGCGTTAGTGGGGAAGCCAAGGAAGACACAGGGAGAAGCACGAGGGGACAGCTTGTCCGCAGACAAGTCGCGAACAAACGCCCGAGATCCCCAGACACGGAACGCAGACGCATCGCCAACCTTCCCCGTCCACAGCAAGGCTGGGGACATCGCAGGCCGAGAGACCCGGGGGTGAAGGTTGAGCTGATGCGCCGCGTACCTCACCGCAAACGGCCACAGAAAATGGGGGGCAGCCGCATGCATCATGGACGTACGAGCGACATCCATGACCATGCCAATGCGGCGCTCAGCAATCCCATTTTGCTGTGGAGAGTCCGGAAGCGTGAAGGTCTGGCGGATCCCCCGTGCACGACAGTAGTCTCGCAGAAGGCGAGAGGAGAACTCTCCGCCTCTGTCCGAGTGCAGACGCAGAACAGGAAAGTCCGAGCCGAAGCTCTTCCTGAGCTGGAGACGAGCCTCGCGGATCCAGTCGATCAGCACCTCAGTGACCGCACCCTTGCTGCGCAAGGGGAGGACTGTGGTGTAACGCGAGTAGTCGTCAACCACCAACAGGAAGTAGCTCTCGTGACCCTGCCCACGGACGGGGGCTGGGCCCCACACATCCATGTGAAGCGTCTGCAGGGGAGCCTCTGTCGCGGGGAAGTGGGAGGAGTGAGGAGTAGCCCGGAGGCGACCCTCGACACAGGGGACACAGGAAGGTCCTGGCCCGGAGGGGAGAGGAGGGAGAGACCGGGGAAGACCAGAGACAAGGACACGGGAAGCCATGCTCCGAAGACGGGGCAAGGAGGGGTGGCCAAGACGGTGGTGCCACAGGAGAGTCTCGTGAGACAGGAGGCGACAAGAACAGGGGGCAGACTCAGGACCTGACCGGGACGCAGCAGCAAGCACCTGACCTGACGCAGCTACCTGACCGGACGCAGGGACAGGAGCAGACGAAGTGGTCAGGGTGTAGAGACTCGACCCCGGCCGACGTGAGAAGGTGGCCAGGTGTCTGCCTGTGCGTGCGTCCGTGCAGTGGGTCACCCGCTGACTCGCAGGAGTGAACTGGTGAACCCCCGCATCCTGCAGGGCTGCACCACTCACCAAGTTCGTAGAGAACGAGGGAAGGTACAGACCAGACAGGGTGCCCGAAGGGGCAGCCGGACACGGGAGAACAGTGGAGAAGTGAGACAGGACAGGACCCCCAGAGGGGTCAGCAAGGGAGACCGCAACCGGCCGGCCAAGCGGCGTAAGGGTAGTGCGGTCTCGAAAGAAGGAGCGAGAAGCCCCGGAGTCAAGTGTGAAAGTGAGGGAGGACGAGGGCGACGCAGTACCTGAGAGCGCAGTCTCACCAGTACCTGAGAGCGCAGACGCACTGGCACCTAGAGCAGCAGCCTCACAAGCACCTAGCGCAGCAGTACCAGTGCCCGGGTCGGGCTGGAAACACCGGTAACCCTCATTCTCCTCACTAATAGTCACAGCATACATAGCAGCAAGGATAGCATCATAGTCAAGATCAAAGATCGCTACACCAGCCCTAAGGAGCTCATCCCAGCGAGGGATCTCACTAGCCCCGGGGAACTGCTGACGCCAAGCGTCCGTCAGGCGGCCAAAGCAGCGCTGGGTGGAGTGGGCACCCCCACACTGCTCACCCGCGCGGTCGCCGGAACGAAGAACGTAGGTGCAGGGACCAGTACCCCCACCCCTCTGACGCCCAGTGTACCACTCACGAAGCTGCTGAGGCGGAGGGATGTCCCGCGAGCGCTGCTGCTGCTGCCGCTGAGAGCGCTGGCCACCACCACCGCCGCTACGCTGCTGGGTACCACCGCGACCAGCTCCACCTCCTCCACCACCACCGCCTCCTCCGCTGCCGCCTCCACCGCCTCCACCTCCGCCGCCTCCACCTCCGCCGCTGCCTCCACCACCACCGCTGCCACCACCACCACCGTCTCCGCCGCTGCTGCCACCACCACCACCACCCCCGCCACTAGTCCCGCCGCCACCCCCACTCCCGCCGCCGCCACCGCCGCCACCTCCACCGCCCCCTCCAGCTCCACCCGCGCCCTTGCCCCCCTTGCCCTTGCTGGAGCGACGTCTCCCACTAGGGGCAGACGCCGCGCCGACCGACTCAAGACCAAGCAGGTCGGCAGCAGCAGCAGAGGCAACAGAGGGCAGCAAGGGGGAAGGAGAGCACCCCTCAAAGATGGGGGTGCGAGGGTCACCACGAGAAGCACCTACAGCGACTATGCTCTTCTCCGCTGCGAGGAGGGCCTTCTCGAGGAGGTCGACGGTGAGGGTGGTGGGACAGACTGCGAGAAAGTGGTCCCTGACTACGCGAAGGGAGTCAGGGAGGCGCGCGACTACGTAGTAGAGAGTGATGTACATGGGGGGGGGGTTCTTAGCGCAGAACTCAGCAGGAAGGGCGGCGCGGTAGCGAGTGTCACTAGTGCGGAGGTGCGTAATGAGGTCAGCGACAGTGGGAAAGCTAGAGAGGTCAGGAAAGAGGTAGGGAAGCATGAGACGGCTTAGTGCAGCAGTGGCAGGGGAGGAGTAGCGCGCAACAACAGCGTCGTACAAGGTGTGAGCACTCTTGTACTGACTAAAGTGCGCACGCTCAGAGGTAGGGAGGTGGCGACGCACAGCAAGACGTGCAGCAGCATCGCGGGTGGCCCACTGAGAGCGGACAGTGGGATCAGCATCGGCAGCAGGAGCAGGAGAGGCGCCAGAGGTGAGGTCAAAGAGAGAAAGGCCGTCAGCTCTGTCGCACTGTAAGAACAGCTGCAGGTCGTCTAACCAGACCTCAAAATCAATGGCGCGACCCTCAGCGTCAAAAGCTAGGACACTAGGGGTAGCCATGGCGACGACAGCGAAGCAGTGCAAGCAGCAGGGGAAGAGCACGCAGTGACAGTGGGACTGTGCTCACCAGGCAGGGCAGGAAGTGCAGCTCTGCAGAAAGGCGGCTCGGCGACCGGGCGGCTCGGGTGCACAGCGGCTCGGCTCCCGGGCGGCTCGGCGGCAGGGCGGCTCGGGTGCAGGGCGGCTCGGCTCCCGGGCGGCTCGGCGGCAGGGCGGCTCGGGTGCAGGGCGGCTCGGGTCCTGGGCGGCTCGGCGACAGGGCAGCTCGGGCGTTGGGCGGCTCGGCTCCCGGGCGGCTCGGCTGCACTGCTGCCCGACTGCTGCAGGTGGGGCGGCGGGGCCGCGTGAGAGAGCCGGGGCGGGGCCGTGTGAGGGCCGGCGGCGGGGCCGCGTAAAGGCCGGGGCGGGGCCGCTTCAGAGCCGGCGGCGGGGCCGCAAAGGAGCCGGCGGCGGGGCCGCTTGAGAGCCGGGGCAGGGGCCGCGTCAGGGCCGGCGGCGGGGCCGCGTGAGAGCCGGGGCGGGGCCGCTTCAGAGCCGGCGGCGGGGCTGCAAAGGAGCCGGCGGCGGGGCCGCTTGAGAGCCGGGGCAGGGGCCGCGTCAGGGCCGGCGGCGGGGCCGTAAGAGAGCCGGCGGCGGGGCCTGGTGAGGGCCGACGGCGGGGCCGCGTGAGAGCTGGGGCGGGGCCGGAAGAGAGCCGGGGCGGGGCCGCAAGAGAGCCGGCGGCAGGGCCGCGTGAGAGCCGGGGCAGGGGCCGCGTAAGAGCCGGGACGGGGCCACGGAAGAGCCGGGGCGGGGCCGCGACAGAGCCGTCGGCGGGGCCGCGTGAAAGCCGGGGCGGGGCCGCGTAGGAGCCGGGGCGGGGCCGTGTGAGAGCCGGCGGCGGGGCCGTAGGAGAGCCGGCGGTGGGGCCGCGTAGGAGCCGGGGCGGGGCCGCGTGAGAGTAGGCGGCGGGGCCGCGTAAGGGCCTGGGCGGGGCCGCGACAGAGCCGTCGGCGGGGCCGCGTGAAGGCCGGGGCGGGGCCGCATAGGAGCCGGGGCGGGGCCGTGTGAGAGCAGGCAGCGGGGCCGCGTAAAGGCCGGGGCGGGGCCGCGACAGAGCCGGCGGCGGGGCCGCGTGAGAGCCGGCGATGGGGCCGCGTAAGGGAGGACGGCGGGGCCGCGTCAGTGGAGGCGGCGGGGCCGTAGGGGAAATGGCGACCCGAGGGGTCGCTAAAAAAAAAAATCGCGCCTCGGGGCGCGCTTCGGTGGGCCCAAAAAATCGGTCCTTAGAAGGACCCGCTCTATACCATGTGAGAATAAGCGAACAGGAATGAATGAACTAGCAGTGAAATGAGTACAAGTAGTAAACCCTAGAATTGTGTACCCCCTATAGGCTAACCCACTGTAGCCTACACAAGCATAACATATATAATGTTTGACACGCCCGGCTGGCAGTTTTACCACCCCACCTCTCGCCGTGTCCTGCCCTCTCAAGACTTCAAGTTTGACGAGTCTTTTCCCTTTTACCGTCTCTTCCCCTACCGCACTGCCCCTCTCCCCCCCCCCGCCGCTCTTCCTCGCACCAGGTCCCCCTCCGGTAGACCCCCTACCCCCTCAGGGTCCTGCTCCCTCAGATGTGTCTCAGGTAGACCCGCTCCCATTGGCTGAGCATGTCGAGGTAGTTGTCGACTCTGGTGCTGCTGGGGGAGGTGCTACTAGGGGTGTTGCGTATGGGTGTGCTGAGCCTAGGGGTGCTGAGTTTGGGGTTGCTGAGCCTGGGGGTGCTAGGCCTGAGCGTTTGGAGCCTAGGGGTGCTGAGCCTAGGGTTGATGAGCCTGAGGGTGCGGAGCCTGGGGGTACTGAGTCTGGGGGTGCTGAGCGTGGAGGTACTATGTCTGCTGGAGGTCCTGCGGGTGCTGCGTCACGGCGGGAGCCTCTCTCTCCACTGCAGCTGCGCAAGTATTTTGCTCGTCGCACCCGCCTTCGGAGTAGAGCTGCTGGAGTTGGGAGGCCTGCCGATGGAGACACTGCCATTGGAGGCATTGGATCTGGAGGCGCTAGAGCTGCTGGTCCTAGAGGTGCTGGTGGTCCTGCTGGAGCTGGAGGTACCGGAGGTACTGGAGCTGCTGGTCGTGGAGGTGCTCGTGTTGGAGGTGCTGGAGCTGCCGGAGTTGGTGGTGCTGCTGGTGCTCGAGGTCTGGAGCTGCTTGCGGTCCTGTTGGAGCTGGAGCTACAGGAGGTGCTGGAGCTGCTGGTCCTGGAGGTGCTCGTACTAGAGGTGCTGGAGCTGTCGGAGCTGGTGGTGCTGCTGGTACTGGAGGTGCTGGAGGTACTAGAGGTGCTGGAGCTGCTGGTCCCAGAGGTGCTCGTACTGGAGGTACTGGAGTTGCTGGAGCTGGTGGTGCTGCTGGTACTCGAGTCGCTGGAGGTTCTGCTGGAGCTGGAGGTACCGGAGGAGCTTGAGGTGCTGGCGTTGGGGGTGTTGAAGCTATCGGTACTGGTGCTGGAGGCGTTGTGCAGCCACGACCATACTTTGCTCCATTCCTTTGCCAAGTTCTTAGTCTCCCGTCTTCTACTGACCTTACTCCACCTCTACTATGTCCACTACCTGACCAGTCGCAGCCACAGTTACAGTCAGCCTCACTACTGCCTGCTCCTTCTCCTTACACTGAGTAGACAGGCTTTCTTACAGAGCGTCGTGAGCCTTCGTCTTGCCCTGCCTCGCCTGTTTGCTCTGGTCGCACTGGTCGTCGTGTTCCGCGTCCGCGTCCTCCTCTTGTCCCCGGCACTAACCTTATGACACTTCGTCCTTCCTCTGTTCCACTGCGAGTTCCCCTATCGTCTCGCAAAGGGACAGGTGACAGCAAGACATTCCTGCCACCCCCTTACTCTCTTCCCCCCCCAACCACAGGAGGGGCAGCAGGGAGAGTGAGGAGGTGGGCTGGCTCTGGCTGGTCACCCCCTCCATCTCCTCACCCTTCCCCTCCCCCTCCCCCCCACACTGCTGCAGGAGCAGCAGAGGGGGGAAGAGAGGAGAGGTGGAGGGACGGCTGCTGGTTGGTCTCACACCCGCCACCCCAGTGCCACTCCCCCGGCTCCCCCACACCCTCACACCCTCCCCCCCAGCGGCAGCTGCAGCAGTGGGAATGAAAGGAGGAGGAGGGGAAGGGAAGCACACCACCCATCACCCCCACACCCGCCACCCCCATACCCTCCCCCCCACGGCTGCAGGGAGACGAAGGAGGAGGGGGTGGGCGGGGAGAAAGCCGCAGAGCGGCTACAGAGGGTCGGCGCGGGTAGGTCAGGGGTGGCTGCAGCGAGTGCAGGCGCGGGGTGAGGCAGAGGCGGCTGCACCGAGTGCACGAGCGGGGGTGGCTGCTCCAAGGGCAGGCGCTGGGTGGTGCAGGGGCGGCTCCAGCGAATGCAGGCGCGGGTGAGGCAGGGGCACCGCCGCGGGCGCGTGGGGCGGGTCCGCGGCGGCTCAGGACACTGTCGCGGGCGCCAGGGGCGGTTCCGCAGCGGCTCAGGGCACCGTTGCGGGTGCCAGAGGCGGATCCGCGGTGGCTCAGGGCACCGATGCGGGGGCCACTGGCGGATCCGCGGCGGTTAAGGGCACCGTCACGCACCACGGGGCACGCGACGGGCAGTTTAGGGCACCGTCGTCTGCCACAGGGCGCACGACGTGCAGGGCACCGTCGCGTGCCACGGGGCGCATGATGGGCAGGGCACCGTCGCGTGCCACAGGGCGCACGACGGGCAAGGCACCGTCGCGTGCCACGGGGCGCATGACGGGCAGGGCACCCTCGCGTGCCATGGGGCGCGTGACGGGCAGAAAAGATGTCACTCGCCACCCGAGGGCGCGACAGGACGAAAATCGCCACGTGCCCGAGGTGCGCGACCAGAAAAACAGCAGCGGAAGCGGGAGGCGGGCCCACAGGCCTGGACTTAACAGTCTCTGATTCCATGTTGAGATAGGAGCACAAGTGGTAGTTACGTTTAGGTAGGGCCTAGGCTTAGTAGCCCAGGCCAAGGGGAAGTCGAGGAAGTTGTGCCAAGGAGAAAGTCGAGAATGGGAAAAGGTGATGTTCACTATAGCACTAGGGTACATATAGCAAACACAGCATGCAAAGAAGGTGCACCACCAACAGTTTATAATAACTACACTAAACTACAGCTACAGGCAGTTACATATATATTCTAACATTGTTGTAAGCGAACTCTAGGGTCGATAACTGTGTGTCCCAGTGGCTGGCGTCGTCCTTGCAAGCTGTGCGCAGTAACTGTTCAACCACTTGATTGAGTCGCTCTGTTTGTACGTCAGTCTGTGGGTAGTATGCTGAGGACATCGCAAGTTTGGTCCCCAATAATCCTATGAGCTCCTTCCAGAACTTGGGGTCTTTGTCTGAGATGAGTGTAGCGGGGATGCCGTGGATGGTGATGATGTGGTCAAAGAAGAGGCGAGCAGTTGCTTCAGGTGTAGCTGTGGCGTTGGTCGGTATGAAATGACCTGTTTTGGAGAACTTATCGATCACTACGAGGATAGAATCATGTCCCCATGAGGTTGAAGGAAGTCCTCTGATGAAGCTGAGGCTAACAACCTGCCATGGCTGCTCCGGTATGGGTAGACGCTGAAGTAACCCTGCTTTTTCCTGCTTGTTGCTCTTCATCTGCTGGCACGTGTCGCAAGAGGTGACGAACTGCTGTACGTCTGCTGCCATCCCGGGCCAGTAGTAATACTTTGCTATCCCTGCTAACGTCTTGTTGCTCCCGAAATGCCCCACGTATGGTACGTCGTGAAACTGCTCTAATAGGATCTGCCGTAGCGGGGCGTAATTCGGTATCCAAATCTTTCCTGAACCCTTCCTTAAAGCTAAGTCTTACTCCCACTGTAACAGCTTCTTAGTCCGTGTTGTAGCGATCTCTGCGTCCACAGAGTAGCCATGTTGGAATAGACCCTTGCGT
This sequence comes from Closterium sp. NIES-65, assembly GCA_948144175.1. Taxonomy (NCBI): domain Eukaryota; kingdom Viridiplantae; phylum Streptophyta; class Zygnematophyceae; order Desmidiales; family Closteriaceae; genus Closterium; species Closterium sp. NIES-65. The sequence goes on along the minus strand of CANXME010000191.1, from coordinate 1,557,370 downwards.
AGAGGGTTCATCCCATCGAGCTGGATGCCTGCTACATGACCGGGGCGGCTCAACGCGTCTGCCTTGCTGTGTAGCCCGGGCTTGTAGATGATGTCGTAGTGGAAGTGAGTTTCTAGGAAGTCCATCCACCGCATCTGTCGCCACGAGAGCGTCGGCTGTGACTTCAGGTATTTGAGACTACAGTGGTTAGTATAAACTGTAGTCTTGGCTCCCTCTAGGTAACACCTTTACGCCTTGAAGGCTACGACTATAGCTAAGGCTTCCTTGTCGTGGATGGGGTAGTTCAGTTCCGCTCCGTGTAACTTCTTACTGAGGTAGGCGATATGCTGTCAACCGTTCCCGTGATCTTGCATCAGTACTGCTCTGACTGCCTGGTCACTAGCGTCTGCTTCAACGATGTAGTCTTTTTCAGGGTCTGGTAGGATGAGTACTGGCGCTGTGGTCAGTGCTGTGTGTAGCTGCTCCATGGCTTGCTGATGAGGAGTATCCCATTTGAAGGGCGTATCCTTTTTCAGTAGGTCGGTCAGTGAAGCTGCAATCTTCGCGTACTGTGGCACAAACCTCTTGTAGTAGTTGGCGAAGCCTAGGAACTGCTGCAACTCCTTCACATTCTCCGGTACTTTCCACTTCTTAACGGCTTTGATCTTCCGCGGGTCCACGTGTACGCCCTCGGCACTCACCATGTGCCTGAGAAACTGCACCTTCTTCATAGCGAAGTTGCTCTTCGACAGCTTCACGTAGAACTTCTTTTCCCGCAGGATCTCGAACACTTTCCGTAGATGCTGCACGTGCTCCTTCTGTGAAGAAATGAGGAATGAAGAAGAGGGGGATTGCACTAGCAGCAGTTGGCATACATATAGGAAACCCTAATTGTGAAAGGCTTGAGCTAGGCTAAGGAGCCATAGCTAGTTAGGAGCCTTGGTTGAGTTCGAGTGGTTGAGTTAGAGTCGAGGAAGTTGAAAAGAGAAGAGGGGGTTTTCACTATAGAGCGAGCAGTACATATAGGCAAGAAGAAAGGTGCACCACCAAACAGAATATTGTATAACTACAGTAGTCTACACTACAGGCAGTTACAAAACAATATATAGATTTATATATTATTCTGACACGCCCCCATAAGTGCCTGTAGGGAAGAATATGCAGTCAACGCCCCCTGAAGAGGTACACCAAGAGTGCATAGCAGAACGGGAGAGGGCAGGCAAGGAGGAGGAGAGAGGGAGAGAGAGGAGAAGAGATGGTAGGCTCCCCCTCCCCCTCCCCCTGCTGCAGGAGCAGCAGAGGGGGGGGCAAACGGAGGAGAATGGGGCCGTAGGGCCAGGGGACCACACATCACCCATCACCCCCACACCCGCCACCCCCAGTCCCTCCCCGGGCTCCCCACACTCTCACACCCTCCCCCCCAGCGGCAGCTGCAGCAGAGGGAACAAAAGGAGGAGGAAAAGGGGGGGGGGGGGGCGACGCACGGCCTCCCCGGGCGCCAGAGCAAGCGGCAGAGGGGGCGACGACTCCCCCCCCCTTTCAGGTCGCCCCTCAGGTCGCCTCGACAGTTGACGGGAAGAAGGGGGGGGGCGGGACCGCAAGTGGGCGGGGCCGAAGTGGGCGACGGGGCCGCAAGGGTGGGCGGGGCCGCAGGTGGCGACGGGGCCTCAGGTGGCGGGGCCGCAGGTGACATCGGGGCCGGGCCGAGGGCGGCGACGGGGCCGCAACAGAGGGCGGCGGGGCCGCAAATGTGGGCGGCGAGGCCGCTGGTGATGGCAACGACGGGGTTGCGACTGAGGGCGGCGACGGGCCGCAGGTGAGAGCGGCGACGGGGCCGCAGCTGAGGGCAGCGACTGGCCGGGGCCGCAGGTAGGTGACGGGGCCGGACCGCAAGTGGGCGACGGGGCCGTAGCAAGGGCAGCGACGGGGCCGCAGTGAAGAGCGGCGGGGCCGCAGCGAAGGGCGGCGGGGCCGCAGTGACGGGCGGCAGGGCCGCAGCGAAGGGCGGCGGGGCCGCAGCGAAGGGTGGCGGGGCCGACGCGAAGGGCGACGGGGCCGCAGTGAAGGGCGGCGGGAAGGCCGCGAAGGGGCCGCGAGGGGCCAGAAAGGGCGGCAACGGGGCCGCTAAGAAAAAGGATAAGGGGGGGCACGCGACGGGGCGTGCAGTACACTCAGTAGCAGCGGAAGCAAGAGGCCCACTATAGAGTGGAATGGAATGAGTATGAAAGAAGTGAGTACAAATAGGAAACCCTAATTGGGTTGTACCCCCTATGGGATACCCCACTATAGCCTACACAATAGTATAAGCTATATAGTTCTGACACACCCCCATAGGCAAAGTGGGGGAGAACAAGGGGTCACAAGACCAGTCAAGCAAAGCAAAGCAAAGCTCAGGGTGGATCACAAAGTCACCACACATTCTGAGCACAAGTTCAAGGCCACATGGCCAGTTCACATGCAAGATCATATATAGAGATATACAAGAGTCAAGTAAGCAAGAGCAAGAGTATATATAGGCGAAGGTACAAGCAAGGTCAAGAGGAGAGCAAGTGAGGCAAGACAGGCACAAGACCCAACTGCGTGCAACAACGCTGATGATCACAAGGCGCAAGTGCCTTGGTGAAGACATCAGCAGTGTTGGCCTCAGAGGCCACGTACGCAAGTCGCAACTGTCCACGCTGCTGTAGCTCACGAGCAAGAAAGTAGCGGAGAGCAATGTGCTTCGTTCTGTGCTCCAGTCTCTGCTCTCGACACAAGGCCAGCATGGCCTTGTTGTCTACGTACAGGACTGGAGGAGAACGAGGCTGCTCTCCAAGGTCGGTCAACAGGTAGGTGAGCCAGCGTAACTCCTGTGCAGCCATAGCCCCGGCGTAGATCTCAGCCTCACAACTGGAGCCGAGAACAGAAGACGAGCGGGTAGCCCGCCACGAAACAGAGCCGGAACCAAGGCTGAAGGTGTAACCCTGTGACGACCGCTGCGTAGCCTGGTCGTCAGCCCAAGAAGCGTCCGCGTGCCCAGTGAGGACCACTGGACTGCGCCCTCCAAGCACTAGCCCCATGCCCGACGTACTGCACAAGTAGCGCAACACCCTCTTCGCTGCAGCCATGTGCTCTGGTCGGTGTCTCCCAGGAGCAACATAGCGTGCGAGAATGCTAAGAGGGTATGCAAGGTCAGGTCGTGTGCAGGTCATCATGTACATGAGGCAGCCAACAAGCTCTGCATACGGGCCACTCGACTCTACGGACTCATCCGAAGGCAGAGCTGAGAGCGAGTGGCGAGTAGGCAGAGGAGTGGCCTGAGGCGAGGAGTACGTGAAGCCAAAGCGCTGAAGGACCTGCTGCACCATGTGTGACTGAGTCAGGGTAATGGTGCGGCGTGCTCTGTCCCGGGTGATCTGCAAGCCAAGATAGCTGCGCAGTTCACCCAGGTCAGTGCACGTGTGTCTCTTCTGCAGCTCGGACTTCACGTAGGCGAGTCCAGCAGTGTCAGCTGTGGCAAAGACCAAGTCGTCGACGTACACGAGGATGTAGAACGGCGGCAGAGAGGTGTCGGTGCGCAGAAAAAGCGACGGGTCGGCAGTAGAAGGAGCAAACCCAAGTGCCGCGAGCGTAGTCCTCAGTGTGTCATGCCACTCACGTGGCGCCTGGCGGAGACCGTAGACTGGACGCCGGAGACTCCACTGGGTACCAGGAGGGAAAGACCCAGTGAAGCCAGGTGGGCGACGCAGCCAGATCTCCTCGTGCAGGCTGCCCTGCAAGAAAGCTGTGCTGAAGTCGAGAGAGTGCAGCTCGTAGTCACGGTGAGCAGCAACGTGCAGCAGGACCCGAAGAGTGGTCATCTTCGGGGTGGGGGAGAAGGTCTGAAAGTAGTCAACCCCCTGCCGCTGACTGAAGCCACGAGCCACGTAACGCGCCTTGAAGACAGGCGGAGAACCCGGCGGCCGCTTCACCCTGAAAATCCACATGCCACTGACGATGTTCGCCCCAGGGGGGGGAACAGCGTCAACGTAGGTGCCTGTGGACTTCCAGGAAGCCATCTCTGCATCCATAGCTGCCTGCCACTGAGAGGAGTAGGGACCCTCTATCGCCTCCGCGTAAGAGCGCGGAGTCGGGATGTCTGGTGCATCCGGGTCTCCCTCAGGGGCTAGCAGTACAGACGCGAGACGAGGTGAAGCGGCGGCCAGACACTGGAACTCCTCCTGCCTGTCCTCAAGGACGTCCGTGCCAAGGGCACACTCACCCCCGACGGACGGAGGACAGGCGGACTCAGACTCAGTGACAAGACGGGCAGCGTAGTCTAGACGACAGCGCGCAGCAAAGTCGACAAGCTCAGTGACAAGGGCAGACGCAGCAGACGACTCGAAGGAAGGGTCAGTGACAGCTGTAGCAAGGAGACGCGTGACAGTAGGACTGGCAGCACGAAGGGAGTCCGACTCCGGGTCGGCAAGAGCAGGAAGAGAGGAAGCAGGAGGAGAAGGCAAAGGGGCACACAGAGGAGCAGTGGACGGACGCAGTGACATCCGGTGCGTGCCAGGGACAGGAGGAGGACGCTGACGCGACCCGCGACCACTAGCGCGCTCAGTACGAACAGGCGACACAGGACGAGACGCAGGCTCACGACGCTCAGTAAGACCTCCAGTCGGACCAGTGTAGGGAGACGGAGCAGGCAAAGGGGAGGCAGGCTGTAGCTGTGGCTGTGACCGGACAGGCTGCGGACCCTCTAAGGGAGGAGGAGGAGGAGGCGGAAGACCAAGAACCTGCTGCAGGAGCGGAACGAAGTAAGGTCGGGGCCGCGCGGCGACACCAGAAACAGCAGGAACAGTACCAGCAGCCCCGGCAGGAGTACCCACTCCAGCAGCACCTCCAGCAGCACCACCAGAAGCTCCAGAACCTCCAGCAGCAGCACCAGGAGCACTGTCAGTCGGACCGCCAACGGCAGGCTCAGCGCCAACACCCTCAGTAGCACCAGCTCCAGGAGAACTCTCAGACCCAGCAGCTCTAGCACCCACAGTACGAGCACCGGCGGGACGCGAGGCAGCAGTACCCTCAGCAGCCGAAGAACCACCAGCACCAGCAGCACACCTCCAGCGCCTGGCAAACCACTCACGCAGCTCCTGCGGGGAGAGTGGCTCCCGGCGAGACGAAGCACCCCCAGGCACAGCACCCCCAGGCTCAGCACCCCCAGGCACAGCACCCCCAGGCTCGGCACCTCCAGGCTCAGCACCCCCAGACGCAGCACCCCCAGGCTCAGCACCCCTAGGCACAGCACCCCCAGGCTCAGCACCCCCAGGCTCAGCACCCCCAGGCTCAGCACCCCCAGGCTCAGCACCCCCAGACTCCGCACCCCCAGGCTCAGCTCCCGCAGCAGCACCAGAGTCACCAGTGACCTCGACAGGCTCGACCGCGTCTACCTGGGACACACCCGAAGGGGCAGGACCCTGAGGGGGGAGGGGGACTACCGAGGGGGGACCTGGTACCAGGAAGAGCGGGGGTGGGGGGAGGGACGGAGTGCGGTAGGGGAAGAGGCGGTAGTAGGGTACCGACTCGTCGAACGTGACGTCCTGGGAGGACAGAACACGTCGAGAGGTGGGGTGGTAAAACTGCCACCCAGGGGCGTCGGGGGGGAACCCCAGGAAGACGCAGGGAGAAGCACGAGGGGACAGCTTGTCCGCAGACACGTCGCGAACAAACGCCCGAGATCCCCAGACCCGGAACGCCGACGCATCGCCAACCTTCCCCGTCCACAGCAGGGCTGGGGAGGTCTCCGGTCGAGAGACCCTGGGGTGGAGGTTGATCTGGTGCGCAGCGTACCTGACCGCAAACGGCCACAGAAAATGGGGAGCAGCCGCATGCATCATGGACGTACGAGCGACGTCCATGACCATGCCAATGCGGCGCTCAGCAATCCCATTCTGCTGTGGTGAGTCCGGAAGCGTGAAGGTCTGACGGATGCCTCGTGCACGACAGTAGGCACTCAGGAGGCCAGAGGAGAACTCTCCGCCTCTGTCCGAGTGCAGACGCAAAACAGGGAAGTCAGAGCCAAAGCTCCTCCTAAGCTGGAGACGAGCTGCGCGGATCCAGTCGATCAACACCGCAGTGACCTCACCCTTGCTGCGCAAGGGGAAGACTGTGGTGTAACGCGAGTAGTCGTCAACCACCAGCAGGAAGTAGCGCTCCTGACCCTGTCCACGGACGCGGGCTGGGGCCCCACACGTCCATGTGAAGCGTCTGCAACGGGGCCTCTGTCGGAGGAAACTGGGAGGAGTGAGGGGCAGCCCGCTGGCGCCCCTCGACACAGGGGACACAGGTAGGGCCAGGGCCCGGAGGAAGGGGAGGGAGAGACCGGGGAAGACCAGACACAAGGACTCGCGAGGCCATGCCTCTGAGCCGAAGCAGAGAGGGGTGGCCAAGGCGGTGGTGCCAGAGGAGGGTCTCGTGAGACAGACGACGACACGAGCAGGGGGCAGACTCAGGACCAGACCTGGACGCTGCAGCAAACACCTGACCAGACGAAGGGACCCTACCAGACTCAGCACCTGGAGGAGAAGCAGTGGTCAGTGTGTACAGGCTCGACCCTGGCCGACGTGTAAACGTAGCCAGGTGGCGACCTGTATCCGCCTCCGTGCAGTGGGTCACCCGCTGACGAGCAGGGGTGAACTGGTGGACACCCGCATCCTGGAGGTCAGCACCACTCACCAAGTTCGTCGAGAACGAGGGGAGGTAGAGACCAGTCAGGGTGCCAGAGGGGGCCGCCGGACACGGGAGGACAGTGGAGAAGCGAGACAGGACAGGCCCCCCAGAGGGGTCAGCCAGGGACACCGCAACCGGCCGACTCAGCGGCGTGAGAGTGGTGCGGTCCCTAAAGAAGGAGCGAGACGCTCCAGAGTCAAGGGTGAAGGTGTGAGAGGCCGAAGCCGACACAGTACCTGAGAGGGCAGACTCACCAGCACCTGAGAGCACAGACGCACTGGCACCTAGAGCAGCAGCCTCACTAGTACCTGACGCGGCAGTACCAATGCCCGGGTCGGGCGGGAAACACCGGTAACAGTCATCCTCATCACTACCAGTCACAGCATACATAGCAGAGAGAATAGCATCAAAATCAAGATCATAAATAGCTACACCAGCCCTAGACAGCTCTCCCCAGCGGGGGATCTTAGCGGCCTCCGGAAACTGCTGACGCCAGGCGTCGGTCAGGCGGCCAAAGCAGCGGCGGGCTGTGTGGGCGCCTCCACACCTCTCCCCTGCACGGTCACCTGTGCGAAGAACGTAGGGGCAGGGACCAAGCGCACCACCACGCTGACGCTGCAAGTACCACTCACGGAGCTGCTGAGGGCCGGGGACGGTGCGAGAGCGCTGCTGCTGCTGTGGCTGCTGCTGCGGCTGCTGCTGTTGCTGCTGCTGCTGCTGGCGCTGACCACCCCCAGAGCTGCTCCGCTGGGACGAGCCACTCCGACCCCCGCCTCCACCGCCACCCCCGCCTCCACCGCCACCCCCGTCTCCACCGCCACCTCCCCCACCAGGACCGTCGCTCCCACCGCTCCCACCGCCTCCTCCGCTACCACCTCCGCCGCCACCTCCGCCTCCACCGCCGCCACCAGTACCTCCACTCCCGCCACCACCCCCACCGCCACCCCCACTCCCCCCGCCACCCCCACCGCCTCCTCCACCGCCCCCTCGAGCTCCACCCGCTCCCTTGCCCCCCTTGCTCTTGCCAGAGCGGCGTCTGCCGCTGGGGGCAGACGCCGCGCCGACCGACTCAAAACCAGTGAGGTCGGCCGCAGCGGCAGAGGCGACAGAGGGCAGCAGGGGGGAAGGACCACACCCCTCAAAGATGGGGGTGCGAGGGTCACCCCGAGAGGCCCCTACAACGACAATACTCTTCTCAGCCGCTAGCAGGGACTCCTCAAGGAGGTCGACAGTGAGAGTGGTGGGACAGACAGAGAGAAACTGGTCCCTAACGACACGAAGGGACTCAGGGAGACGGGTGACGAGAAAGTAGAGGGTGATGTACATGGGAGGAGGGTTCGCAGCGCGGAACTCAGCAGGAAGGGCAGCGCGGTAGCGGGTGTCACTAGCACGGAGGTGGGTAACGAGGTCAGCGACAGTGGGAAAGGAAGCGAGGTCAGGGAAGAGAAACGGTAGCATGAGGCGGCTAAGGGTAGCGGAGGAAGGGGAGGAGTAGCGTGCAACTACAGCGTCGTACAAGGCATGAGCGGTCTTGCACTGACTAAAGTGGGCACGCTCAGAGGAAGGGAGGTGGCGACGCACAGCAAGACGTGCAGCAGCATCGCGGGTCGCCCACTTGGAGCGAACGGCAGAGTCAGCATCAGCAGGTGGGGCAGGAACAGCGCCAGAGACAAAGTCAAAAAGAGAGACCTCATCTATCGCATCACACAGTAAGTACAGCTGCAGGTCTTCAATCCAGACGGCAAAGTCAATGGCCCTCCCCTCAGCGTCAAAAGTAAGAACATTGGGGGTGGCCATGGCAGCAGCTGGAAGTCTCACCGGGCTGGGAGAGTCGGGTAGGTCAGCAGCAGAAGAACACAGCTCAGGAACAGCAGCACGGCGGCTCGGGCGGCTCGGGCGGCTCGGGCGGCTCGGGCGGTTCGGGCGGCTCGGGCGGCGGCTCGGTCGCAGCTCAGCGGCGGCTCGGGCGGCGGCGGCTCGGCGGCGGCTCGGCTGCTGCTGGGCGGCTCGGCGGCGGCTCGGGCGGCTCCGGCTCGGCGGCGCAGGCGGCGGCGGCTCGGCGGCGGCCCGGGCGGCGGCTCAGGCGGCGGCGGCTCGGCGGCGGCTCGGCTGCTGCTGGGCGGCTCGGCTGATGCTGGGCGGCTCGGTGGGGCCGCGGAGCAGAGGGCGGCGGTGCCGCGTAGGAGAGGGCGGCGGGGCCGCGTAGCAGAGGGCGGCGGAGCCGCGTAGCAGAGGGCGGCGGGGCCGCGATCGAGGGGCGGCGGGGCCGCGTAGCAGAGGGCGGCAGGGCCGCGTAGCAGAAGGCGGCGGGGCCGCGTAGCTGAGGGCGGCGGGGCCGCGACGTAGGGCGGCGGGCGGGCCTTCGAAGTAGGGCGGCGGGCGGGCCGGGACGTAGGGCGGCGGGGCCGCGACGTAGGGCGGCGGGCGGGCCGTCGAAGTAGGGCGGCGGGCGGGCCGGGACGCAGGGCGGCGGGGCCGCGACGTAGGGCGGCGGGCGGGCCGTCGAAGTAGGGCGGCGGGCCGTCGAAGTAGGGCGGCGGGCAGGCCGCGACTTAGGGCGGCGAGGCCGCGCGATAGGGCGGCGGGGCCGCAAGGTAGGGCGGCACGACGGGTCGCTAAAAAAAAAGGACGCGCGCCTCGGGGCGCGCTTCGGTGGGCCCAAGAAACAGTCCCTAGTAGGGGACCTGCTCTGATTCCATGTGAAAGAGAGAACGAGAATGGAATGAGTATGAAAGAAGTGAGTACAAATAGGAAACCCTAATTGGGTTGTACCCCCTATGGGATACCCCACTATAGCCTACACAATAGTATAAGCTATATAGTTCTGACAGAACGGACGATCCGTTAACCACACACAAAACGGGCTCCACGAAAACGAGTGACACGGAGACACGGTAGCTGCACGGAGGCACGAAAACGAGTGGCACGGAGACAGGGGAACTGCTCGGAGGCACGAAAATGAGTGATGCTGAGACGGTCCCGGAAATCGTTCAAGTCGAAAATCCTCCTCTCCGTCGCTACGGACGCACTATGCAAGGGGTGCTCCCACGGACGCGGATGACGCGGGCGACAGAGAGAACCGAACTAGCACTAGTGGCTACGCTTTCTTAATCGGTGGGGCTGCTGTTTCGTGGGCAAGCCAGAGGATCAAGTGCTGTCAAACTATTATATTGTGTGTGTTGTGTAGGCTGTAGTGGGGTAGCCTATATAGGACACAACCCAATCAGGGTTATACTTGTACCAACTTTCTTATCAATGCATTATTCTTGCTTAGTCTTCTAACATGGTTTCAAAGCAGGTCCTGTTCCAGGTTTGTTTTTTTTAGGGCCCATCGTACAGTTCCTTGCCTGTAGTGTGTTACCCTGTTCGTAGTGCCCTACCCTGCCCGTCGTGATACCCCACCAGTCGCGCTGCCCTGCCCTGCCCGCGCGCCGCCCTGCTGGCTGCCGGGCCGTCTTACCCAGCCCACGCGCCGCCCTGCTGGCTGCCGCGCGCCCTGCTTTGCCCGTCACGCCGCCCTGGTGGCTGCGCGCCGGCCTGCCCTGCCCGTCGCGTCGCCCTAGGATCCGCGTGCTGCCCTGCCCTGCCTGTCACGCCACCCAAGTAGCCGCGCGACGCCCTGCCCTGCTCGTCGTGTCGCCCTAGGACCCACGCGCCGCCCTGCCTTACCAGTCGCGCCGCCCTACTAGGCGCGCGACGCCCTACCCTGCCCGCCGCATCGCCCTAGGACCTGCGCGACGCCCTATCGTGTCCATCGCGTCGCCCTAGGACCCGCGTGACGCCCTACCCAGCCCGTCCCATCGCCCTAAGACCCACGCGATGCCCTGCCTTGCCCGTCGCGTCGCCCTAGTATCCGCGCGCTGCCCTGCCCTACCCGTCACGTCGCCCTAGGGCCTGCGCTCCGCCCTCCCCTGCCCGTCGCGTTGCCCAAGGGCCCGCGCACCGCCCTGCCCTGCCCGTCGCGTCGCCCTAGGGCCCGCGTGCTGCCCTTCCCTGGCCGTGCACTGCCTCGCCCTGCCCTGCGCGCTTTCCTAGTGCCCGCATGCTGCACTGCTTGTCGCGCCGTCCTGCTGCCTGCGCGTCGCACTGCCTTGCTTGCGTGGTGCCCTGCTGCTCACGCGCCACCCTTCTCTGCCCGCTATGGCTTCTCTCAGCGTTCTCTCATTCTATCCTGAGGGCCGTCTGATCCAGTTCGATACGTGGCTTGACGACTTACAGCTGTAGCTACTAAGCGACTCTAGAGACAGTGTTTCGTTGTTTGACCATATGTCTGGAGCCTCTCTCACCCCTCCCAACACAGCTGACAGTGCTACTCGCTCGCAGTGGCTTACCCGTGACGCTGGTGCTTGCCTAGACGTTCGCAACCACTCACCGTTTGCCGAACGCGCCCACTTTAGCCAGCACACGACTGCTAGAGTCGTATACGACACTGTAGTCGCCTGTTACTCCTCCCCTGCCACTGCTGCTCTCAGCCGGCTTATACTTCCCTACCTCTTTCCTGAGTTGTCCGCCTTTACCACTGTCGATAATCTCATTGCCCACCTTCGCACTAGCGACACTCGCTACCGCACCACGCTTAGAGCCGAGTTCCTGGACAAGAACCCGCCCGCGATGTATGTCACTCTCTACTTCATAGTTACCCGCCTCCCTGACTCTCTTCGTGCAGTCAGGGACCACTTTCTCGCCCTTGACCCCACAGACCTCACTGTCGACCTGCTCGAGAAGCACCTCCTTGCAGCTGAGGCTAGCATAGTCGCTGTAGATGCTGCTCGTGACACTCCTCGCACTCCCTTCTTTGAGGGGTGTTCTCCCTCCCCCCTTGCTCCCTCCTCCGCTTCTCCCGCTGCTGTTGACTTCCTTCATGCTGAGGAGGTCGGAGGTGCATCTGCTCCTAGTGGGAGGCGCCACAGCGGCACGGGCACGGGAGGCACAAGTGGTGAAGGTGGCGGTGGGGGAGGTGGTGGTGGAGGCGGTGGAGGCAATGGAGGTGGCTGTGGTGGCGGTGGGAGTGGTGGTGGGAGTGGGGGCGTCGGTGGCGGTGGTGGTGGTAGCGGTGGGGGTAGTGGCGGCGGTAGTGGCGGCAGTGATGGTGGTCGGGGTGGAGCCGTTCAGAGGGGAGGTTCGGGCGTTGGCCAGAGGCAGCAACAGCAGCGTCCGCGCGAGACCCCTACGCCCCAGCAGCTTCATGAGTGGTACGCTCGACGCACTTGCCTTCGGAGTGGCGCTGCTATTAGTGCTGAGGGTGACTGTTACCTATGTGTGCCACCCGACCCAGGTATAGAGGCTGCTGCTCTAGGTGCTGGTGAGTCTGCTCTCCCTGGTACTACGCCTGCTGAGGCCTTGCACACTTTCACGCTTGAATCAGGTGCTTCCCGCTGTTTCTTTCGCGACAGTACCACACTCACACCACTCCCTGCACCTGTTGCAGTCAGTCTAGCTGACCCCTCAGGGGGCCCAGTTCTTGCACGTTCCTCCACTGTTCTCCTGTGTGCGGTAGTTCCGTCCGACTCCCTCTTAGGTCTTCACCTCCCCTCGTTCTCTACAAAATTGGTGAGCAACGCCGTCCTTCAGGATGCATGGTGTGAGGATCTGGTTCAGGAAAGACAAATCTATTGAATGATTCACCTGGGTACAACACGAGGCTATATATAGCCTCGACACAAGGCCAGATACCTAGGAGTTACGCTAACTGAGGGTCGCGAAGCGTCCCGAACAGAACCTTCCTGAACTGAGTAGAAAGCAAGTCGGTGGAAACCGAATAGGCTTGAGTTCGGTACACGTAACCTGGTTTGGTGCTATAACTATAATAACATATTGGAATGCACCAAGCCTAGGAAATCAAGCATATCTATGCATGATAAATAAAACCTAAGCTAGTAACAGCATAATAAATTCCAGGCAGGCTAGCAAAGCCAGCATAAGCTGTCGTATTCTCACACGTCCCCCCCTCAAAGCTGGGTGGCGTGAGAAACACCCTACTTGACAAGATAGTCCTTGAGAGCACGACGTGCATTGCCCATATCAGCTTCTGCAACCCAACTGTCCTCCGACGGGTCATATCCCTCCAGCGTATCAAGAACTCTAGCGTGTTGCCACGTCTGCGTCGATGAGCGAGAACTCGTTCCACCTCGTACTCTGGTTCATCCTGTACGAGAACAGGTGGTGGTGGCGGTAGCTATCATCCCATGAACTGTTGGTTGGGGTCCTTGTAGGGCTTCAGCAGCTAAACATGGAAAGCATTATGAAGCTTCCAAGTAATAGGTAAGCATAAGTGGAATGTTATTGGTGTCACCTGTGCCTCAACGTGAAAAGGACTACAAAAGCAAGGCCGGAGCTTGGATGGTAGGTGAGACAGGTTCAAGTTGCGCGTATCAAGAGGCACCTGATCTCCGATTGCTACGGTGTGATCACGTCGCTGGTGATCGGCATACTGCTTATGGAAATTCTGCATCGTGGAAAGATGTCGCTGAGTCTTCTCCCATAGCTGCTGCATGGTGGTGACGAAGTCATGTGCAGCTTGGATGTGTGCGGGTGTGGTTGGCTGCTCTGGTGTAAGTAGTTCCCGTCCATAGTACAGGAAGAAAGGAGATTTCCCTGTGGCCGCATGTGACTCGTTGTTGTAAGCAAACTCAGGTATCGGTAACTATGAATCTCAGTGGCTGACGTCGTCTTTGCAAGCGGTGCGCATTTACTATTCAACCACCTAATTGAGTTGCTCTGTCTGTCCGCCAGTCTGGGGGTGGTGTGCTGAAGACAACGCAAGCTTTGTCCCCAACAAACCCTTGAGTTCCCTCCAGAACTTACTTGTGAACTTAGGGTCTCTGTCCAAGATGAGTGTAGCGGGGATGCCGTGGATGGTGATGATGCGGTCAAAGAAGAGGCGAGCAGTTGCTTCAGCTATAGCCGTGGCATTGGTCGGGATGAAGTGACCCATTTTGGAGAACTTGTTGATCACCACGAGTACAGCGTGATGCCCTCGTGAGGTCGAAGGAAGTCCCGTGATGAAGTCGAGGCTAACTTAATGCCATGGCTGCTCCGGTATGGGTAGAGGCTGAAGTAACCCTGCTTTTTTCTGCTTGCTACTCTTCATCCGCTGGCACGTGTCGCATGAGGCGACAAATTGCTGCACGTTTGCTGCCATCCCGGGCCAGTAGTAATACTTTGCTATCCCTGCTAACGTCTTGTTGCTCCCGAAATGTCCCGCATATGGTACGTCGTGAAACTCCTCCAACAGAATCTGTCGGAGCGGGGTATAGTTTGGTACCCAAATCTTTCCTGATCCCTTCCTTCAGCAACTAAGTCCTTCTCCCACTGTAGCAGCTTCTTACTGAGGTAGGCGATGGGCTGCAAATTGCGTCCGTGATGCTGCATCAGTACTACTCCGGCTGCTTGGTCACTAGCGTCTGCTTCTATCACGTAGTCTCCGTCTGGATCTGGTAAGATGAGTACTGGCGCTGTAGTCAGTGCTGGCTGTAGCTGCTCCATGGCTTGCTGTTGAGGAGTATCCCATTTATAGGGCGTATCCTTTTTCAGTAGGTCGGTCAGTGGCGCTGTTGTCTTTGCGTACTGTGGCACGAACCTAATGTAGTAGTTGGCGAAGCCTAGGAACTGCTGCAACTCTTTCACATTCTCAGGATCTTTCCATGTTAGGAGAGGTTTTGCTCTTGGTTCCTCCATGATCTCGTGCTCGTGGATACATGCTGGAGGTACGCCTGCAAGTGGGTCGTCGGGCATTATATCCTTGTACTGCTCCAAGACCTCCTTAACTGTTGCAGGTAGCTCTGTGTTCGGCTTCTCCCCCTCTATTGCTGCCATCACCAGTGCTAAGTAACCCATGTTGCTCTCGTTCACCGTCAGTTCAATCATCTTAGGAACGCTCCTTGTATCCGTCCAGCTTCTCAGCTCCACACGTTTTCCGATTGTTGTAGATGCACGTCTTCCAATTGACCCAGTCGATCTCGGGGTTGAACCGCTTCAGAAAATCACGCCCCAAGATGAAATCTAATCCCTTGGTGTTCGTGATCGGCAACGTCGACTTCCACCTCAACGCCCCTATCTGCAGCTGCAGTGTTGGTTCGCCGTAGATGGGAAGCTTCGTACCGTCCACCATCATTGCTGTCAATTGGGTCTCCTCCGATGACTCTCCAATTTTCTCCAACGTCCTGCGGTCGCACACCGAGTGGGACGCACCACTGTCCACCAGGGCCTGGAGGCATCGCCCGTTGCAGATCACCTCGAGGAGTAGTGGCTACTGCCGCTCCGAGTAGCTGTAGATGGTGTTGCTTATAGGATCATAGGGTAGATCAAATGTATCATCCCTTGGTCCTGCGCTCAAAGGTGCAACTTCAATATTAGTTTTGAGCTGAGAAACGTTTGAAGTATTTATTTGAGGCCGATTCAGCTTCTCTCGGGCCTGGAACCTTCCCCTAAACATTTGCAGCTGTGAAGGCTTTATCTGTGGGGAACAAGGAGCCTTTAAACAGTGCTGCTGAGACATAATATTAACTCGTCAGAACTCTCGACCTGTATTAGCGCTATGCAGTAGGGTCCCCATATTACCTGATACCGGTTTAATTTCTCAGTCTCCCTTAATAAAGGCTCGAAACCAACGAGAAGTAATATTCTTACTTGTTGGGGTGTACGGCTGGAGTTCCCTAGTCGGTGCAGGGTCTTGTTTCGTGAATCCTCCTTTAGTCTTGGCGATTTCCCCTAGTGTCGGCTGGTCGTGACGTTTTAAATTTGCGCCACCATATTCTCATTTTTTCGCCCTCTCCAAAGTTGCCACGTTGTCCGTTTTCTGCTTCGGGGGTGCCGCACTATTCTTGTCCCTTAGCTCCGCACGCCTCTCTTCATTTTCCAACACGCCAAGATACGATATCCTATAGCGCCACAAAATTTGCATGTCTCATTTTTTGCTAGCCGCTGCTCCACATCGCCCTTGTCATTCTCCATCGAGTCGGCAGTCGTGGGTGGTGCCAATCGCTCCATGCCACTATTTGGCTTGTTGCGTCGTGTTCCGTAGTAGCTACTATTTAACGCGTTGAACTGTTCGATCAGTGCTGCACGAAATTGCGCCCACGTCCCTTCTCCTTGGACTATACTGTTGTTGATCCACTCTAGAGCTGGGCCTCGTAACAGTGTTGTAGCGAGACATATGCACATTGCGTCTTTTGTCGGGGCCGTGCATCCAACGGCTTCGATGTATATTTTGAGTTCAGCTACAAATCAACGGACGTCGCTCCCTTTCGCGCTAGGATTGAATGCCTCTGGTTGCCTCGGCTACAGTGCTTCGAGATTAACTGTAGCTGCTGTCGTTGTCGCAGGTAGAATTGTCGGTGTCGCTGCTGCTGCTGTTGTGGCAGTTGCCGACTGGTTTGCAAGGAGTTTCTCAAGTCGTGGGAGCGCTACACGTATATGCTTGTGCTCGGCACGTTGCTCCGCGATTTTCTGTACTGAAATATCTTTTTATCCCTCCATTTGGTGATTTACAGGAAGACGCGCGACGAAAACAATCGAATTCTAGGTGCTGGTCGACTTACTGCGAGTCGAGTTGACTGAAGAATTGACAAACGCAAATTCTGTAGGTCGCGTAAACCTTCCAAAATCAAAATTCGCGTTTGATCTCAGCCGTTGAGGAGAAACTCAATCCGACGCTCCAAATTCCAACTTTATCGGGCGAAATTGTCTGAGCCGTTGAAATGAAACTCGATCGAACGGTCAAAACTCCAGTAAATCTGAGGGGTGTTTGAAAACTGAATCAAGGGGGAGTTAGATGAATTGCGCGGAACTGGTTTTACATACCCGTATCAGCGCTTTCGTCGTCGCCCCTGCGGTTTTTAAATGCCGGAACTAAGCGGTTGAAGACCTCGCATTTACATTCGTTCTGACAACCAAGTATGAGGATCTGGTGTAGCAAAGATAAATCTATTGTATGATCACCTGGGTACAACACGAGGCTGTGTGTAGCCTCGATTGGACCAGTTACCCAGGTGTTACACGAATGTTATAAGGGTCGCGAAGCGTTCCGAACAGAACCATCTCAAACTCAGTAGAAAGCAATTCGGTGGAAACCGAATAGGCTTGAGTTCGGTACACGTAACCTGGTTCGGTGCTATAACAATAATAACATATAGGAATCCACCTAACCTAGGAAATCAAACATATCTATGCATGATAAGTAAAACCTAAGCTAGTAATAGCATGATAAACTCCAGGCAAGCTAGCAAAGCCAGCATAAGCCGTCGTACTCTCACACATGGGTTGATACCTTTACCCCTGGATGACAGCATGTGGCAATCTGTACGTGCTTCCGGGCTGGCCGTCACCTGGCCACGTTCACCCGTCGGCCTGGGTTGAGTCTGTACACACTGACTACTGAGCCTCCTCAGGTAGCTGCGTCTGCGTCGGCGTCAGGTCAGCTAGCAGCCCCCTGTTCATGTCGCCTCCTGTCGCACCAGACTGTCTTTTGGCACCACCGCCTTGGTCACCCCTCTCTGCCACGTCTCCGTGGCATCCACTCCCGCCTCCTTGTCTCTTGTCTTCCCAGGTCTCTGCCTCCCCTCCCGCCTTCGCCTGCCCCTACCCTGCCTTCCTTGCATCGAGGGGCGGCAGCGCGCCGCTCCTCACTCCTCCTCGTTTCCCCCGATGGCTGCTCCCCTGCAGACTCTCCACATGTACGTGTGGAGCCCAACCTGCGTTCGTGTACAGGGCCACGAGCACTACTTTCTGCTGGTTGTTGACGATTACACTCGTTACACCATGGTGTTCCCCTTGCGCAGCAATGGTGAGGTCCCTGATGTCTTGATCCCTTGGATCCGCGCAGTCCATCTCCAGCTCCGCAAGCAGGTCCACGCGGACCTTCCTGTCTTGCGTTTGCACTTTGACAAAGGTGGTGAGTTCTCCTCCAACCTTTTGCGGGACTTTTGTCGTGGGGAGGGCATCCTCCAGTCGTTCACACTTCCGGCCTCCCCGCAGCAAAATGAAGTTGCTGAGCACCGCATTGGCTTAGTCATGGAGGTGGCTCATACCTCCATGATCCATGCGGCTGCTCCCCATTTTCTGTGGCCGTTTGCACGTCAGCTCAACCTCTGGCCCCGTGTCTCCTTGCCGGAGACCTCGCCTATGCTACGTTGGACGGGGGAGGTTGGCGATGCGTCGGTGTTCTGGGTCTGGGGCTATCGTGCCTTTGACCGCGATACCTCCGCGGACACGCTCTCTTCCCGCACCATTCCTTGCGTCTTCCTTGGCTTTGTCCCTCACGCGCCCTGTGAGAATAAGCGAACAGGAATGAATGAACTAGCAGTGAAATGAGTACAAGTAGTAAACCCTAGAATTGTGTACCCCCTATAGGCTAACCCACTGTAGCCTACACAAGCATAACATATATAATGTTTGACACACCCCCATAGGCAAAGTGGGGGAGAACAAGGGGTCACAAGACCAGTCAAGCAAAGCAAAGCAAGCTCAGGGTGGATCACAAAGTCACCACACAGTCCGAGCACAAGAGCAGGGCCAGAGGCCAGTTCACAT
The DNA here is from genome assembly GCA_948144175.1 of Closterium sp. NIES-65. NCBI lineage: Eukaryota > Viridiplantae > Streptophyta > Zygnematophyceae > Desmidiales > Closteriaceae > Closterium > Closterium sp. NIES-65. Next base: position 1,539,172 of record CANXME010000191.1, on the reverse strand, counting down.
GCAGGAGTACGGACATATATATAAAACTAGACAAGCAAGAGCAGGTATATATATATATATGTCACAGTACAAGGAAAGTCAAGAGGAGAGCAAGTGAGGCAAGACAGGTACAAGACCCAGCTGGGTGCAAAAGCGCTGATGGTCACAAGGCGCGAGTGCCTTGGTGAACACATTAGCAGTGTTGGCCTCAGAGGCCACGTACGCAAGTCGCAACTGACCACGCTGCTGCAGCTCACGAGCAAGGAAGTAGCGGAGAGCAATGTGCTTCGTTCTGTGCTCCAAGCGCTGCTCTCGACACAAGGCCAGCATGGCCTTGTTGTCTACGTACAGCACTGGAGGAGAACGAGGCGGCTCTCCAAGGTCAGTCAGCAGGTAGGTGAGCCAGCGAAGCTCCTGTGCAGCCATGGCCCCGGCGTAGATCTCAGCCTCACAACTGGAGCCGAGAACCGAAGACGAGCGAGTAGACCGCCACGAGTTAGAGCCGGAACCAAGGCTGAAGGTGTAACCCTGCGACGACCGCTGCGTAGCCTGGTCGTCAGCCCAAGAAGCGTCCGCGTGGCCTGTAAGGACCACTGGACTCCGCCCTCCAAGCACTAGCCCCATGCCCGACGTACTGCACAGGTAGCGCAATACCCTCTTCGCTGCAGCCATGTGCTCTGGTCGGTGTCTCCCAGGAGCAACATAGCGTGCAAGAATGCTCAGAGGGTATGCAAGGTCAGGTCGTGTGCAGGTCATCAGGTACATGAGGCAGCCAACAAGCTCTGCATACGGACCACTCGACTCTACGAACTCATCCGAAGGCAGAGCTGAGAGTGAGTGGCGAGTAGGCAGAGGAGTGGCCTGAGGCGAGGAGTACGTGAAGCCGAAGCGCTGAAGGACCTGCTGCACCATGTGTGATTGAGTCAAGGTAATGGTGCGGTGTGCTCTGTCCCGAGTGATCTGCAAGCCAAGGTAGCTGCACAGTTCACGCAGGTCTGTGCACGTGTGTCTCTTCAGCAGCTCGGACTTCACGTAGGCGAGTCCAGCAGTGTCCGCTGTGGCAAAGACCAAGTCGTCGACGTACACGAGGATGTAGAACGGCGGCAGAGAAGTGTCGGTGCGCAGAAACAGCGACGGGTCAGCAGTAGAAGGAGCAAACCCAAGAGCCGCAAGCGTAGTCCTCAGTGTGTCGTGCCACTCACGCGGTGCTTGGCGGAGACCGTAGACTGGCCGTCGGAGGCTCCACTGGGTGCCAGGAGGGAAAGTCCCAGTGAAGCCAGGTGGACGGCGCAGCCAGATCTCCTCGTGCAGGCTACCCTGCAGGAACGCAGTGCTGAAGTCGAGAGAGTGAAGCTCGTAGTCGCGCTGAGCGGCTATGTGCAGCAGCACCCGAAGAGTGGTCATCTTCGGGGTGGGAGAGAAGGTCTGAAAGTAGTCAACTCCCTGCCGCTGACTGAAGCCACGAGCAACGTACCGCGCCTTGAAGACAGGTGGAGAGCCCGGCGGCCGCTTCACCCTGAAGATCCACATGCCACTGAGGATGTTCGCCCCAGGAGGGGGAACCGCGTCAACGTAGGTGCCTGTGGACTTCCAGGAAGCCATCTCTGCATCCATAGCTGCCTGCCACTGAGAGGAGTAGGGACCCTCTACGGCCTCCGCGTAAGAACGCGGAGTCGGGATGTCTAGTGCATCCGGGTCTCCCTCAGGGGCAAGCAGTACAGACGCGAGATGAGGTGAAGCAGCCTCTAGACACTGCAACTCCTCCTTCCTGTCCTCTAGGACGTCCGTGCCAAGAGCACACTCACCCCCGACGGACGGAGGACAGACAGACGCAGACTCAGCAACAAGACTAGCAGCGTAGTCGAGACCACAGCGAGCAGCATAGTCGACGAGCTCAGCGACTAGAGCAGACGCAGCAGTGGACTCAAAAGAGGGGTCAGTGACGACAGTAGCAAGCAGACGCGTGACAGTAGGACTGGCAGCACGAAGAGAGTCCGACTCAGGGTCGGTAAGCGCAGGAAGAGAGGACTCAGGAGGAGAAGGCAAAGGGGCACGCAGGGGAGTAGTGGACGGACGCAAAGACATCTGGTGCGTGCCAGGGACAGGTGGAGGACGCTGACGCGAACTGCGACCACTAGCGCGAGCAGTACAAACAGGCGACGCGGGACGAGACGCAGGCTCACGACGCTCAGCAAGACCTCCAGTATGACCAGTGTAAGGAGAGGGAGCAGGCAGTGGAGAGGAAGGCTCCAGCAGGGACTGCGACTGGACAGGCGGTGGACCCTCTACTGGAGGAGAAAGACCAAGAACCTGCTGCAGGAGCGGAACGAAGTACGGCCGAGGCCGCGCGGCAGCTCCAGACACGGCAGGGACAGCACCAGCACCCTCAGCGACAGCACCAGCGCCACCAACACCTCCACCGGCAGGACCTCCAGCAGCACCAGCAGCAGAACCACCGCCAGGACAGACAGCAGTAGTCTCAGCACCAACACCCTCAGCAGCTCCAGCTCCAGCAGGACCCGCAGGCCCAGCAGCTCCGGGACCGGCAGCACCCGCACCCTCGACGGTCGAAGAAGCTCCAGCTTTAGCTCCAGCAGCACCCCCAGACTCAGCAGCACGACTCCAGCGGCGAGCGAACCACTCGCGCAGCTCCTGTGGAGAAAGGGGCTCCCGGCGAGGCGCAGTAGTAGGAGAAACCCCAGGCTCAGCAGCTCCAGACGCAGCACACCCAGGCTCAGCAGCTCCCAGCTCAGCACCCCCAGGCTCAGCAGCTCCCGACCCAGCACCCCCAGACCCAGCACCTCCAGGCACAGCACCCCCCGGCTCAGCACCCCCAGGCTCCGCACCCTCCGCAGTAGCACCCCCAGGCCCAGCACCCCCAGGCTCAGCACCCCCGCGCACAGCACCCCCAGAGTCAGCACCCCCAGGCTCAGCACCCGCAGCAGCACCAGAGTCACCAGTAACCTCGACCGGGTCAACGGCGTCTACCTGGGACACACCTGAGGGGGCAGGAACCTGAGGGGGGAGGGGGTCTACCGGGGGGGGAACCGGCACAAGGAAGTCCGGGGGAGGGGGGAGGGAAGGAGTGCGGTAGGGGAAGAGGCGGTAGAAGGGGACTGACTCGTCGAACGTGACGTCCTGGGAGGACAGAACACGACGAGAGGAGGGGTGGTAGAACTGCCACCCTGGGGCGTTAGTGGGGAAGCCAAGGAAGACACAGGGAGAAGCACGAGGGGACAGCTTGTCCGCAGACAAGTCGCGAACAAACGCCCGAGATCCCCAGACACGGAACGCAGACGCATCGCCAACCTTCCCCGTCCACAGCAAGGCTGGGGACATCGCAGGCCGAGAGACCCGGGGGTGAAGGTTGAGCTGATGCGCCGCGTACCTCACCGCAAACGGCCACAGAAAATGGGGGGCAGCCGCATGCATCATGGACGTACGAGCGACATCCATGACCATGCCAATGCGGCGCTCAGCAATCCCATTTTGCTGTGGAGAGTCCGGAAGCGTGAAGGTCTGGCGGATCCCCCGTGCACGACAGTAGTCTCGCAGAAGGCGAGAGGAGAACTCTCCGCCTCTGTCCGAGTGCAGACGCAGAACAGGAAAGTCCGAGCCGAAGCTCTTCCTGAGCTGGAGACGAGCCTCGCGGATCCAGTCGATCAGCACCTCAGTGACCGCACCCTTGCTGCGCAAGGGGAGGACTGTGGTGTAACGCGAGTAGTCGTCAACCACCAACAGGAAGTAGCTCTCGTGACCCTGCCCACGGACGGGGGCTGGGCCCCACACATCCATGTGAAGCGTCTGCAGGGGAGCCTCTGTCGCGGGGAAGTGGGAGGAGTGAGGAGTAGCCCGGAGGCGACCCTCGACACAGGGGACACAGGAAGGTCCTGGCCCGGAGGGGAGAGGAGGGAGAGACCGGGGAAGACCAGAGACAAGGACACGGGAAGCCATGCTCCGAAGACGGGGCAAGGAGGGGTGGCCAAGACGGTGGTGCCACAGGAGAGTCTCGTGAGACAGGAGGCGACAAGAACAGGGGGCAGACTCAGGACCTGACCGGGACGCAGCAGCAAGCACCTGACCTGACGCAGCTACCTGACCGGACGCAGGGACAGGAGCAGACGAAGTGGTCAGGGTGTAGAGACTCGACCCCGGCCGACGTGAGAAGGTGGCCAGGTGTCTGCCTGTGCGTGCGTCCGTGCAGTGGGTCACCCGCTGACTCGCAGGAGTGAACTGGTGAACCCCCGCATCCTGCAGGGCTGCACCACTCACCAAGTTCGTAGAGAACGAGGGAAGGTACAGACCAGACAGGGTGCCCGAAGGGGCAGCCGGACACGGGAGAACAGTGGAGAAGTGAGACAGGACAGGACCCCCAGAGGGGTCAGCAAGGGAGACCGCAACCGGCCGGCCAAGCGGCGTAAGGGTAGTGCGGTCTCGAAAGAAGGAGCGAGAAGCCCCGGAGTCAAGTGTGAAAGTGAGGGAGGACGAGGGCGACGCAGTACCTGAGAGCGCAGTCTCACCAGTACCTGAGAGCGCAGACGCACTGGCACCTAGAGCAGCAGCCTCACAAGCACCTAGCGCAGCAGTACCAGTGCCCGGGTCGGGCTGGAAACACCGGTAACCCTCATTCTCCTCACTAATAGTCACAGCATACATAGCAGCAAGGATAGCATCATAGTCAAGATCAAAGATCGCTACACCAGCCCTAAGGAGCTCATCCCAGCGAGGGATCTCACTAGCCCCGGGGAACTGCTGACGCCAAGCGTCCGTCAGGCGGCCAAAGCAGCGCTGGGTGGAGTGGGCACCCCCACACTGCTCACCCGCGCGGTCGCCGGAACGAAGAACGTAGGTGCAGGGACCAGTACCCCCACCCCTCTGACGCCCAGTGTACCACTCACGAAGCTGCTGAGGCGGAGGGATGTCCCGCGAGCGCTGCTGCTGCTGCCGCTGAGAGCGCTGGCCACCACCACCGCCGCTACGCTGCTGGGTACCACCGCGACCAGCTCCACCTCCTCCACCACCACCGCCTCCTCCGCTGCCGCCTCCACCGCCTCCACCTCCGCCGCCTCCACCTCCGCCGCTGCCTCCACCACCACCGCTGCCACCACCACCACCGTCTCCGCCGCTGCTGCCACCACCACCACCACCCCTGCCACTAGTCCCGCCGCCACCCCCACTCCCGCCGCCGCCACCGCCGCCACCTCCACCGCCCCCTCCAGCTCCACCCGCGCCCTTGCCCCCCTTGCCCTTGCTGGAGCGACGTCTCCCACTAGGGGCAGACGCCGCGCCGACCGACTCAAGACCAAGCAGGTCGGCAGCAGCAGCAGAGGCAACAGAGGGCAGCAAGGGGGAAGGAGAGCACCCCTCAAAGATGGGGGTGCGAGGGTCACCACGAGAAGCACCTACAGCGACTATGCTCTTCTCCGCTGCGAGGAGGGCCTTCTCGAGGAGGTCGACGGTGAGGGTGGTGGGACAGACTGCGAGAAAGTGGTCCCTGACTACGCGAAGGGAGTCAGGGAGGCGCGCGACTACGTAGTAGAGAGTGATGTACATGGGGGGGGGGTTCTTAGCGCAGAACTCAGCAGGAAGGGCGGCGCGGTAGCGAGTGTCACTAGTGCGGAGGTGCGTAATGAGGTCAGCGACAGTGGGAAAGCTAGAGAGGTCAGGAAAGAGGTAGGGAAGCATGAGACGGCTTAGTGCAGCAGTGGCAGGGGAGGAGTAGCGCGCAACAACAGCGTCGTACAAGGTGTGAGCACTCTTGTACTGACTAAAGTGCGCACGCTCAGAGGTAGGGAGGTGGCGACGCACAGCAAGACGTGCAGCAGCATCGCGGGTGGCCCACTGAGAGCGGACAGTGGGATCAGCATCAGCAGCAGGAGCAGGAGAGGCGCCAGAGGTGAGGTCAAAGAGAGAAAGGCCGTCAGCTCTGTCGCACTGTAAGAACAGCTGCAGGTCGTCTAACCAGACCTCAAAATCAATGGCGCGACCCTCAGCGTCAAAAGCTAGGACACTAGGGGTAGCCATGGCGACGACAGCGAAGCAGTGCAAGCAGCAGGGGAAGAGCACGCAGTGACAGTGGGACTGTGCTCACCAGGCAGGGCAGGAAGTGCAGCTCTGCAGAAAGGCGGCTCGGCGACCGGGCGGCTCGGGTGCACAGCGGCTCGGCTCCCGGGCGGCTCGGCGGCAGGGCGGCTCGGGTGCAGGGCGGCTCGGCTCCCGGGCGGCTCGGCGGCAGGGCGGCTCGGGTGCAGGGCGGCTCGGGTCCTGGGCGGCTCGGCGACAGGGCAGCTCGGGCGTTGGGCGGCTCGGCTCCCGGGCGGCTCGGCTGCACTGCTGCCCGACTGCTGCAGGTGGGGCGGCGGGGCCGCGTGAGAGAGCCGGGGCGGGGCCGTGTGAGGGCCGGCGGCGGGGCCGCGTAAAGGCCGGGGCGGGGCCGCTTCAGAGCCGGCGGCGGGGCCGCAAAGGAGCCGACGGCGGGGCCGCTTGAGAGCCGGGGCAGGGGCCGCGTCAGGGCCGGCGGCGGGGCCGCGTGAGAGCCGGGGCGGGGCCGCTTCAGAGCCGGCGGCGGGGCTGCAAAGGAGCCGGCGGCGGGGCCGCTTGAGAGCCGGGGCAGGGGCCGCGTCAGGGCCGGCGGCGGGGCCGTAAGAGAGCCGGCGGCGGGGCCTGGTGAGGGCCGACGGCGGGGCCGCGTGAGAGCTGGGGCGGGGCCGGAAGAGAGCCGGGGCGGGGCCGCAAGAGAGCCGGCGGCAGGGCCGCGTGAGAGCCGGGGCAGGGGCCGCGTAAGAGCCGGGACGGGGCCACGGAAGAGCCGGGGCGGGGCCGCGACAGAGCCGTCGGCGGGGCCGCGTGAAAGCCGGGGTGGGGCCGCGTAGGAGCCGGGGCGGGGCCGTGTGAGAGCCGGCGGCGGGGCCGTAGGAGAGCCGGCGGTGGGGCCGCGTAGGAGCCGGGGCGGGGCCGCGTGAGAGTAGGCGGCGGGGCCGCGTAAGGGCCTGGGCGGGGCCGCGACAGAGCCGTCGGCGGGGCCGCGTGAAGGCCGGGGCGGGGCCGCATAGGAGCCGGGGCGGGGCCGTGTGAGAGCAGGCAGCGGGGCCGCGTAAAGGCCGGGGCGGGGCCGCGACAGAGCCGGCGGCGGGGCCGCGTGAGAGCCGGCGACGGGGCCGCGTAAGGGAGGACGGCGGGGCCGCGTCAGTGGAGGCGGCGGGGCCGTAGGGGAAATGGCGACCCGAGGGGTCGCTAAAAAAAAAAATCGCGCCTCGGGGCGCGCTTCGGTGGGCCCAAAAAATCGGTCCTTAGAAGGACCCGCTCTATACCATGTGAGAATAAGCGAACAGGAATGAATGAACTAGCAGTGAAATGAGTACAAGTAGTAAACCCTAGAATTGTGTACCCCCTATAGGCTAACCCACTGTAGCCTACACAAGCATAACATATATAATGTTTGACACGCCCGGCTGGCAGTTTTACCACCCCACCTCTCGCCGTGTCCTGCCCTCTCAAGACTTCAAGTTTGACGAGTCTTTTCCCTTTTACCGTCTCTTCCCCTACCGCACTGCCCCTCTCCCCCCCCCCGCCGCTCTTCCTCGCACCAGGTCCCCCTCCGGTAGACCCCCTACCCCCTCAGGGTCCTGCTCCCTCAGATGTGTCTCAGGTAGACCCGCTCCCATTGGCTGAGCATGTCGAGGTAGTTGTCGACTCTGGTGCTGCTGGGGGAGGTGCTACTAGGGGTGTTGCGTATGGGTGTGCTGAGCCTAGGGGTGCTGAGTTTGGGGTTGCTGAGCCTGGGGGTGCTAGGCCTGAGCGTTTGGAGCCTAGGGGTGCTGAGCCTAGGGTTGATGAGCCTGAGGGTGCGGAGCCTGGGGGTACTGAGTCTGGGGGTGCTGAGCGTGGAGGTACTATGTCTGCTGGAGGTCCTGCGGGTGCTGCGTCACGGCGGGAGCCTCTCTCTCCACTGCAGCTGCGCAAGTATTTTGCTCGTCGCACCCGCCTTCGGAGTAGAGCTGCTGGAGTTGGGAGGCCTGCCGATGGAGACACTGCCATTGGAGGCATTGGATCTGGAGGCGCTAGAGCTGCTGGTCCTAGAGGTGCTGGTGGTCCTGCTGGAGCTGGAGGTACCGGAGGTACTGGAGCTGCTGGTCGTGGAGGTGCTCGTGTTGGAGGTGCTGGAGCTGCCGGAGTTGGTGGTGCTGCTGGTGCTCGAGGTCTGGAGCTGCTTGCGGTCCTGTTGGAGCTGGAGCTACAGGAGGTGCTGGAGCTGCTGGTCCTGGAGGTGCTCGTACTAGAGGTGCTGGAGCTGTCGGAGCTGGTGGTGCTGCTGGTACTGGAGGTGCTGGAGGTACTAGAGGTGCTGGAGCTGCTGGTCCCAGAGGTGCTCGTACTGGAGGTACTGGAGTTGCTGGAGCTGGTGGTGCTGCTGGTACTCGAGTCGCTGGAGGTTCTGCTGGAGCTGGAGGTACCGGAGGAGCTTGAGGTGCTGGCGTTGGGGGTGTTGAAGCTATCGGTACTGGTGCTGGAGGCGTTGTGCAGCCACGACCATACTTTGCTCCATTCCTTTGCCAAGTTCTTAGTCTCCCGTCTTCTACTGACCTTACTCCACCTCTACTATGTCCACTACCTGACCAGTCGCAGCCACAGTTACAGTCAGCCTCACTACTGCCTGCTCCTTCTCCTTACACTGAGTAGACAGGCTTTCTTACAGAGCGTCGTGAGCCTTCGTCTTGCCCTGCCTCGCCTATTTGCTCTGGTCGCACTGGTCGTCGTGTTCCGCGTCCGCGTCCTCCTCTTGTCCCCGGCACTAACCTTATGACACTTCGTCCTTCCTCTGTTCCACTGCGAGTTCCCCTATCGTCTCGCAAAGGGACAGGTGACAGCAAGACATTCCTGCCACCCCCTTACTCTCTTCCCCCCCCAACCACAGGAGGGGCAGCAGGGAGAGTGAGGAGGTGGGCTGGCTCTGGCTGGTCACCCCCTCCATCTCCTCACCCTTCCCCTCCCCCTCCCCCCCACACTGCTGCAGGAGCAGCAGAGGGGGGAAGAGAGGAGAGGTGGAGGGACGGCTGCTGGTTGGTCTCACACCCGCCACCCCAGTGCCACTCCCCCGGCTCCCCCACACCCTCACACCCTCCCCCCCAGCGGCAGCTGCAGCAGTGGGAACGAAAGGAGGAGGAGGGGAAGGGAAGCACACCACCCATCACCCCCACACCCGCCACCCCCATACCCTCCCCCCCACGGCTGCAGGGAGACGAAGGAGGAGGGGGTGGGCGGGGAGAAAGCCGCAGAGCGGCTACAGAGGGTCGGCGCGGGTAGGTCAGGGGTGGCTGCAGCGAGTGCAGGCGCGGGGTGAGGCAGAGGCGGCTGCACCGAGTGCACGAGCGGGGGTGGCTGCTCCAAGGGCAGGCGCTGGGTGGTGCAGGGGCGGCTCCAGCGAATGCAGGCGCGGGTGAGGCAGGGGCACCGCCGCGGGCGCGTGGGGCGGGTCCGCGGTGGCTCAGGACACTGTCGCGGGCGCCAGGGGCGGTTCCGCAGCGGCTCAGGGCACCGTTGCGGGTGCCAGAGGCGGATCCGCGGTGGCTCAGGGCACCGATGCGGGGGCCACTGGCGGATCCGCGGCGGTTAAGGGCACCGTCACGCACCACGGGGCACGCGACGGGCAGTTTAGGGCACCGTCGTCTGCCACAGGGCGCACGACGTGCAGGGCACCGTCGCGTGCCACGGGGCGCATGATGGGCAGGGCACCGTCGCGTGCCACAGGGCGCACGACGGGCAAGGCACCGTCGCGTGCCACGGGGCGCATGACGGGCAGGGCACCCTCGCGTGCCATGGGGCGCGTGACGGGCAGAAAAGATGTCACTCGCCACCCGAGGGCGCGACAGGACGAAAATCGCCACGTGCCCGAGGTGCGCGACCAGAAAAACAGCAGCGGAAGCGGGAGGCGGGCCCACAGGCCTGGACTTAACAGTCTCTGATTCCATGTTGAGATAGGAGCACAAGTGGTAGTTACGTTTAGGTAGGTCCTAGGCTTAGTAGCCCAGGCCAAGGGGAAGTCGAGGAAGTTGTGCCAAGGAGAAAGTCGAGAATGGGAAAAGGTGATGTTCACTATAGCACTAGGGTACATATAGCAAACACAGCATGCAAAGAAGGTGCACCACCAACAGTTTATAATAACTACACTAAACTACAGCTACAGGCAGTTACATATATATTCTAACATTGTTGTAAGCGAACTCTAGGGTCGATAACTGTGTGTCCCAGTGGCTGGCGTCGTCCTTGCAAGCTGTGCGCAGTAACTGTTCAACCACTTGATTGAGTCGCTCTGTTTGTACGTCAGTCTGTGGGTAGTATGCTGAGGACATCGCAAGTTTGGTCCCCAATAATCCTATGAGCTCCTTCCAGAACTTGGGGTCTTTGTCTGAGATGAGTGTAGCGGGGATGCCGTGGATGGTGATGATGTGGTCAAAGAAGAGGCGAGCAGTTGCTTCAGGTGTAGCTGTGGCGTTGGTCGGTATGAAATGACCTGTTTTGGAGAACTTATCGATCACTACGAGGATAGAATCATGTCCCCATGAGGTTGAAGGAAGTCCTCTGATGAAGCTGAGGCTAACAACCTGCCATGGCTGCTCCGGTATGGGTAGACGCTGAAGTAACCCTGCTTTTTCCTGCTTGTTGCTCTTCATCTGCTGGCACGTGTCGCAAGAGGTGACGAACTGCTGTACGTCTGCTGCCATCCCGGGCCAGTAGTAATACTTTGCTATCCCTGCTAACGTCTTGTTGCTCCCGAAATGCCCCACGTATGGTACGTCGTGAAACTGCTCTAATAGGATCTGCCGTAGCGGGGCGTAATTCGGTATCCAAATCTTTCCTGAACCCTTCCTTAAAGCTAAGTCTTACTCCCACTGTAACAGCTTCTTAGTCCGTGTTGTAGCGATCTCTGCGTCCACAGAGTAGCCATGTTGGAATAGACCCTTGCGTAGAGGGTTCATCCCATCGAGCTGGATGCCTGCTACATGACCGGGGCGGCTCAACGCGTCTGCCTTGCTGTGTAGCCCGGGCTTGTAGATGATGTCGTAGTGGAAGTGAGTTTCTAGGAAGTCCATCCACCGCATCTGTCGCCACGAGAGCGTCGGCTGTGACTTCAGGTATTTGAGACTACAGTGGTTAGTATAAACTGTAGTCTTGGCTCCCTCTAGGTAACACCTTTACGCCTTGAAGGCTACGACTATAGCTAAGGCTTCCTTGTCGTGGATGGGGTAGTTCAGTTCCGCTCCGTGTAACTTCTTACTGAGGTAGGCGATATGCTGTCAACCGTTCCCGTGATCTTGCATCAGTACTGCTCTGACTGCCTGGTCACTAGCGTCTGCTTCAACGATGTAGTCTTTTTCAGGGTCTGGTAGGATGAGTACTGGCGCTGTGGTCAGTGCTGTGTGTAGCTGCTCCATGGCTTGCTGATGAGGAGTATCCCATTTGAAGGGCGTATCCTTTTTCAGTAGGTCGGTCAGTGAAGCTGCAATCTTCGCGTACTGTGGCACAAACCTCTTGTAGTAGTTGGCGAAGCCTAGGAACTGCTGCAACTCCTTCACATTCTCCGGTACTTTCCACTTCTTAACGGCTTTGATCTTCCGCGGGTCCACGTGTACGCCCTCGGCACTCACCATGTGCCTGAGAAACTGCACCTTCTTCATAGCGAAGTTGCTCTTCGACAGCTTCACGTAGAACTTCTTTTCCCGCAGGATCTCGAACACTTTCCGTAGATGCTGCACGTGCTCCTTCTGTGAAGAAATGAGGAATGAAGAAGAGGGGGATTGCACTAGCAGCAGTTGGCATACATATAGGAAACCCTAATTGTGAAAGGCTTGAGCTAGGCTAAGGAGCCATAGCTAGTTAGGAGCCTTGGTTGAGTTCGAGTGGTTGAGTTAGAGTCGAGGAAGTTGAAAAGAGAAGAGGGGGTTTTCACTATAGAGCGAGCAGTACATATAGGCAAGAAGAAAGGTGCACCACCAAACAGAATATTGTATAACTACAGTAGTCTACACTACAGGCAGTTACAAAACAATATATAGATTTATATATTATTCTGACACGCCCCCATAAGTGCCTGTAGGGAAGAATATGCAGTCAACGCCCCCTGAAGAGGTACACCAAGAGTGCATAGCAGAACGGGAGAGGGCAGGCAAGGAGGAGGAGAGAGGGAGAGAGAGGAGAAGAGATGGTAGGCTCCCCCTCCCCCTCCCCCTGCTGCAGGAGCAGCAGAGGGGGGGGCAAACGGAGGAGAATGGGGCCGTAGGGCCAGGGGACCACACATCACCCATCACCCCCACACCCGCCACCCCCAGTCCCTCCCCGGGCTCCCCACACTCTCACACCCTCCCCCCCAGCGGCAGCTGCAGCAGAGGGAACAAAAGGAGGAGGAAAAGGGGGGGGGGGGGGCGACGCACGGCCTCCCCGGGCGCCAGAGCAAGCGGCAGAGGGGGCGACGACTCCCCCCCCCTTTCAGGTCGCCCCTCAGGTCGCCTCGACAGTTGACGGGAAGAAGGGGGGGGGCGGGACCGCAAGTGGGCGGGGCCGAAGTGGGCGACGGGGCCGCAAGGGTGGGCGGGGCCGCAGGTGGCGACGGGGCCTCAGGTGGCGGGGCCGCAGGTGACATCGGGGCCGGGCCGAGGGCGGCGACGGGGCCGCAACAGAGGGCGGCGGGGCCGCAAATGTGGGCGGCGAGGCCGCTGGTGATGGCAACGACGGGGTTGCGACTGAGGGCGGCGACGGGCCGCAGGTGAGAGCGGCGACGGGGCCGCAGCTGAGGGCAGCGACTGGCCGGGGCCGCAGGTAGGTGACGGGGCCGGACCGCAAGTGGGCGACGGGGCCGTAGCAAGGGCAGCGACGGGGCCGCAGTGAAGAGCGGCGGGGCCGCAGCGAAGGGCGGCGGGGCCGCAGTGACGGGCGGCAGGGCCGCAGCGAAGGGCGGCGGGGCCGCAGCGAAGGGTGGCGGGGCCGACGCGAAGGGCGACGGGGCCGCAGTGAAGGGCGGCGGGAAGGCCGCGAAGGGGCCGCGAGGGGCCAGAAAGGGCGGCAACGGGGCCGCTAAGAAAAAGGATAAGGGGGGGCACGCGACGGGGCGTGCAGTACACTCAGTAGCAGCGGAAGCAAGAGGCCAGGAATGTTACGTGCTCTGATACCATGTGAAAGGCTTGAGCTAGGCTAAGGAGCCATAGCTAGTTAGGAGCCTTGGTTGAGTTCGAGTGGTTGAGTTAGAGTCGAGGAAGTTGAAAAGAGAAGAAGGGGTTTTCACTATAGAGCGAGCAGTACATATAGGCAAGAAGAAAGGTGCACCACTAAACAGATATGGCATCACTAAGTATTCGTAGGAGCCGTATCTGGTACGGAACGCCGTCTTGTGGACCGAGTTGTCTACCAACTTGATCTGCGAGTAACCCAGCCGTAGGTCCAGTTTTGAAAGGACGGTTGCACCACGCAGTTGGTCCAGTTGGTCGTCTATGCGCGGTATGGGATATTTGTTTTTGACTGTCTATTTGTTTAGTGCGCGGTAGTCGATGCACATCCGTAAACTCCCGTCTAGTTTTGGAGTGAAGAGAACTGGTGCACCGTGGGGAGAGGTGGATGGGCGGATCAGTCGTCTATCCAGTAAATACTCGATGTGTTTCTTCATGTCTGTCAGCTCGGTTGGACTCAGTCGGTAGGGTGCACGTGAGACGGGTTTCACACCTGGTTCCTCCACGATCTCATGCTCGTGGGTGCATGCAAGAGGTACGCCGGCAGGTAGGTCGTCGGGCATTATATCCTTGTACTGCTCCAAGACCTCCTTCACTACTGCAGATAGTTCTGCGTCCGGCTTCTCCTCTTCTGCTGCTGCCAAAACCAGTGCTAGGTATCCCGTGTTACTCTCGTTCACGGTCTGTTCAAATCGTGCCAGTGTCGTTTCAGGAATGTTCCTTGTATCCGTCCAGCTTTGTAGTGCTATCCGCTTCCCGTTGTTGTAGATGCACACCTTCCTGTTGACCCAATTGATCTCAGGGTTGAACCGCTTCAAGAAATCTCGCCCCAAGATGAAATCTAGCCTTTTGATGTTCGTGATCGGCAACGTCGGCTTCCACCTTAGCGCCCCTATGTGCAGCTGCAGTGATGCTTCGCCGTGGATGGGAAGTTTTGTACCGTCCACCATCGTTGCCGAGAACTTGGTCTCCTCGGAAGGTTCCCCAATTTTCTCCAACGTCTCGCAGTCATGTCAAACTTATATCATATAGCTTGTCTAGGCTATTGTGGGGTAGACACTATGGGGTACATTTTCCTAGGGTTTCCTACTTGTACCCAACCTTGTGCTAGTTCATTCATTCCTCATTCTTCACATGGTATAGAGCAGGTTCCCTCGTGGGAACGCTTCTTGTCAGATTATTATAGCTGATGCATGTTTGTAGGCTATAGTGGGGTAGCACATATGGGGTACAGTTTGCTAGGGTTGTATTTGTACCCAACTCTGACTTAGTCAATTCATTCCTGTTTATTCCTTTCACATGGTATAGAGCGGGTTCCCTGTGGGAACTTCGCCTAGGGCCCACCGAAGCGCGCCCCGAGGCGCGCGATCCTTTTTTTTAGCGACCCCCCCGAGTCGCCCTTCCCCTGCGGCCCCGCCGCCTTTCGTTCGCGGCCCCGCCGTCCAGTCGCGGCCCCGCCCTTACGTCGCGGCCCCGCCCTTACGTCGCGGCCCCGCCACTAAGTCGCGGCCCCGCCACTAAGACGCGGCCCCGCCACCCAGTCGCGGCCCCGCCGCCTACTCGGACGCGGCCCCGCCGCCTGCTAAGACGCGGCCCCGCCGCCTGCTAAGACGCGGCCCCGCCGCCTGCTAAGACGCGGCCCCGCCGCCTCCTCAGCCGCGGCCCCGCCGCCCTCTACGACGCGGCCTCCGCCGCCTGCAGACGCCGCGGCCTCCGCCGCCTGCTCAGCCGCGACCCCGCCGCCCGCTACGACGCGGCCTCCGCCGCCTGCTCAGCCGCGGCCCCGCCGCCCTCTACGACGCGGCCTCTGCCGCCTGCTCAGCCGCGGCCCTGCCGCCTCCTACGACGCGGCCCCGCAGCCTGCTCAGCCGCGGGTGCTTCCAGCGGCCCTCCGCTGCATCCTGACGGCCCGCCGCTGCACCCTGCGGCCCCGCCACTGCGCCTGTCCCGGCTCCGCCACTGCACCCTGACGGCCCCGCCGTCCCCTGTCTCGGCCCCACCGCTGCACCCTGACGGCCCCGCCGTCCCTTGTCCCGGCCCCGCCACTACACTGCAGCCGAGCCGCCCAGCAGCAGCCGAGCCGCCCAACAACAGCCGAGCCGCCCAGCAGCAGCCGAGCCGCCCAGCAGCAGCCGAGCCGCCCAGCAGCAGCCGAGCCGCCCAGCAGCAGCCGAACCGCCCAGCAGCAGCCGAGCCGCCCAGCAGCAGCCGAGCCGCCCGGTACCTGCGCCGCCCGAGCCGCCCGAGCTGCCCGAGCCGCCCGAGTCGCCCGAGCCGCCCGAGCCGCCCGAGCCGCCCGAGCAGCCCGAGCCGCCTGCTGCTGACCTACCCGACTCTCCCATCCCGGTGAGACTTTCAGCTGCTGCCATGGCCACCCCCAATGTTCTCACTTTTGACGCTGAGGGGAGGGCCATTGACTTTGCCGTCTGGATCGAGGACCTGCAGCTGTACTTACTGTGTGATGCGGTAGATGAGGTCTCTCTCTTTGACTTTGTCTCTGGCGCTGTCCCTGCCCCGCCTGCTGATGCTGACTCTGCCGTTCGCTCCAAGTGGGCGACCCGCGATGCTGCTGCACGTCTTGCTGTGCGTCGCCACCTCCCTTCCTCTGAGCGTGCCCACTTTAGTCAGTGCAAGACCGCTCAGGCCTTGTACGACGCTGTAGTTGCGCGCTACTCCTCCCCTTCCTCCGCTACCCTTAGCCGCCTCATGCTACCGTTTCTCTTCCCTGACCTCGCTTCCTTTCCCACTGTCGCTGACCTCGTTACCCACCTCCGCGCTAGTGACACCCGCTACCGCGCTGCCCTTCCTGCTGAGTTCCGCGCTGCGAACCCTCCTCCCATGTACATCACTCTCTACTTTCTCGTCACCCGTCTCCCTGAGTCCCTTCGTGTCGTTAGGGACCAGTTTCTCTCTGTCTGTCCCACCACTCTCACTGTCGACCTCCTTGAGGAGTCCCTGCTAGCGGCTGAGAAGAGTATTGTCGCTGTAGGGGCCTCTCGGGGTGACCCTCGCACCCCCATCTTTGAGGGGTGTGGTCCCTCCCCCCTGCTGCCCTCTGTCGCCTCTGCCGCTGCGGCCGACCTCGTTGGTTTTGAGTCGGTCGGCGCGGCGTCTGCCCTCAGTGGCAGACGCCGCACTGGCAAGGGCAAGGGGGGCAAGGGAGCGGGTGGAGCCAGAGGGGGCGGTGGAGGAGGCGGTGGGGGTGGAGGGGGGAGTGGGGGTGGCGGGGGGGGTGGTGGCGGGAGTGGAGGTAGTAGTGGCGGCGGTGGAGGCGGAGGTGGCGGCGGAGGTGGTAGCGGAGGAGGCGGTGGGAGCGGTGGGAGCGACGGTCCTGGTTGGGGAGGTGGCGGTGGCGACGGGGGTGGCGGTGGAGGCGGGGGTGGCGGTGGAGGAGGGGGTCGGAGTGGCTCGTCCCAGCGGAGCAGCTCTGGGGGTGGTCAGCGCCAGCAGCAGCAGCAGCAGCAGCAGCAGCCGCAGCAGCAGCCGCAGCAGCAGCAGCGCTCTCGCACCGTCCCCGGCCCTCAGCAGCTCCGTGAGTGGTACTTGCAGCGTCAGCGCGGTGGTGCGCTTGGTCCCTGCCCCTACGTTCTTCGCACTGGTGACCGTGCAGGGGAGAGGTGTGGAGGCGCCCACACAGCCCGTCGCTGCTTTGGCCGCCTGACCGACGCCTGGCGTCAGCAGTTTCCGGAGGCCGCTGAGATCCCCCGCTGGGGAGAGCTGTCTAGGGCTGGTGTAGCTATTTATGATCTTGATTTTGATGCTATTCTCTCTGCTATGTATGCTGTGACTGGTAGTGATGAGGATGACTGTTACCGGTGTTTCCCGCCCGACCCGGGCATTGGTACTGCCGCGTCAGGTACTAGTGAGGCTGCTGCTCTAGGTGCCAGTGCGTCTGTGCTTTCAGGTACTGGTGAGTCCGCCCTCTCAGGTACTGTGTCGGCTTCGGCCTCTCACACCTTCACCCTTGACTCTGGAGCGTCTCGCTCCTTCTTTAGGGACCGCACCACTCTCACGCCGCTGAGTCGGCCTGTTGCGGTGTCCCTGGCGGACCCCTCTGGGGGGCCTGTCCTGTCTCGCTTCTCCACTGTCCTCCCGTGTCCGGCGGCCCCCTCTGGCACCCTGACTGGTCTCTACCTCCCCTCGTTCTCGACGAACTTGGTGAGTGGTGCTGACCTCCAGGATGCAGGTGTCCACCAGTTCACCCCTGCTCGTCAGCGGGTGACCCACTGTACGGAGGCGGATACAGGTCGCCACCTGGCTACGTTTACACGTCGGCCGGGGACGAGCCTGTACACACTGACCACTGCTTCTCCTTCAGGTACTGCGTCTGGTAGGGCCTCTTCGTCTGGTCAGGTGTTTGCTGCAGCGTCCAGGTCTGGTCCTGAGTCTGCCCCTTGTTCGTGTCGTCGTCTGTCTCACGAGACCCTCCTCTGGCACCACCGCCTTGGCCACCCCTCTCTGCTTCGGCTCAGAGGCATGGCCTCGCGGGTCCTTGTGTCTGGTCTTCCCTGGTCCCTCCCTCCCCTTCCTCCGGGCCCTGGCCCTGCCTGTGTCCCCTGTGTCGAGGGGCGCCAGCGTGCTGCCCCTCACTCCTCCCAGTTTCCTCCGACAGAGGCCCCGTTGCATACGCTTCACATGGACGTGTGGGGCCCGGCCCGCGTCCGTGGACAGGGTCAGGAGCGCTACTTCCTGCTGGTGGTTGACGACTACTCGCGTTACACCACAGTCTTCCCCTTGCGCAGCAAGGGTGAGGTCACTCAGGTGTTGATCGACTGGATCCGCGCAGCTCGTCTTCAGCTTCGGAGAAGCTTTGGCTCTGACTTCCCTGTCTTGCGTCTGCACTCGGACAGAGGCGGAGAGTTCTCCTCTGCCCTCCTGAGTGCCTACTGTCGTGTGCGAGGCATCCGTCAGACCTTCACGCTTCCGGACTCACCACAGCAGAATGGGATCGCTGAGCGCCGCATTGGCATGGTCATGGACGTCGCTCGTACGTCCATGATGCATGCGGCTGCTCCCCATTTTCTGTGGCCGTTTGCGGTCAGGTACGCTGCGCACCAGATCAACCTCCACCCCAGGGTCTCTCGACCGGAGACCTCCCCAGCTCTGTTGTGGACGAGGAAGGTTGGCGATGCGTCGGCGTTCCGGGTCTGGGGATCTCGGGCGTTTGTCCGCGACCTGTCTGCGGACAAGCTGTCCCCTCGTGCTTCTCCCTGCGTCTTCCTCGGGTTCCCCCCCGACGCCCCTGGGTGGCAGTTTTACCACCCCACCTGTCGACGTGTTCTGTCCTCCCAGGACGTCACGTTCGACGAGTCGGTACCCTACTACCGCCTCTTCCCCTACCGCACTCCGTCCCTCCCCCCACCCCCGCTCTTCTTGGTACCAGGTCCCCCCCCAGTAGTCCCCCTCCCCCCTCAGGGTCCTGCCCCTTCAGGTGTGTCTCAGGTAGACGCGGTCGAGCCTGTCGAGGTCACTGGTGACTCCGGTGCTGCTGCGGGAGCTGAGCCTGGGGGTGCGGAGTCTAGGGGTGCTGAGCCTGGGGGTGCTGAGCCTGGGGGTGCGGAGTCTGGGGGTGCTGGGCCTGGGGGTGCTGAGCCTGGGGGTGCTGTGCCTGGGGGTGCTGAGCCTGGGGGTGCTGTGCCTGGGGGTGCTGTGTCTGGGGGTACTGAGCCTGGGGGTGCTGAGCCTGGGGGTGCTGAGCCTGGAGGTGCCGAGCCTGGAGGTGCTGTGCCTGGGGGTGCTTCGTCTCGCCGGGAGCCGCTCTCTCCACAGGAGCTGCATGAGTGGTTTGCCCGGCGCTGAAGGCGTGCCGCTGGTGCTGGTGGTTCTTCGGCTGCGGAGGGCGCTGCTGCCACGCGACCTGGCGGTGCTCGTCCTGTGGGTGCTGGAGCTGCTGGGTCTGAGGGTTCTCCTGGAGCTGGTCCTGCTGAGGACGTTGGCGCTGAGCCTGCGGTTGGTGGTCCGACTAACGGTGCTCCTGGTGCTGCTGCTGGAGGTTCTGGAGCTTCTGGTGGTTCTGCTGGAGGTGCTGCTGGAGTGGGTGCTCCGGCCGGAGCTGCTGGTTCTGTTCCTGCTGTTTCTGGCGTCGCCGCGCGGTCTCGACCGTACTTCGTTCCGCTCCTGGAGCAGGTTCTTGGTCTTGCTCCTCCTCCTCCTCCCTTAGAGGGTCCGCAGCCTGTCCGGTCACAGCCACAGCTAGAGCCTGCCTCCCCTTTGCCTGCTCCTTCTCCCTACGCTGGTCCGACTGGAGGCCTTACTGAGCGTCGTGAGCCTGCGTCTCGTCCTGCGTCGCCTGTTCGTACTGAGCGCGCTAGTGGTCGCGGGTCGCGTCAGCGTCCTCCTCCTGTCCCTGGCACGCACCGGATGTCACTGCGTCCGTCCACTGCTCCTCTGCGTGCCCCTTTGCCTTCTCCTCCTGCTTCCTCTCTTCCTGCTCTTGCCGACCCAGAGTCGGACTCTCTTCGTGCTGCCAGTCCTACTGTCACGCGTCTCCTTGCTACTGCTGTCACTGACCCTTCCTTCGCGTCGTCTGCTGCGTCTGCCCTTGTCACTGAGCTTGTCGACTTTGCTGCGCGCTGTCGTCTAGACTACGCTGCTCGTCTTGTCGCTGAGTCAGAGTCCGCCTGTCCTCCGTCCATCGGGGGTGAGTGTGCCCTTGGCACGGACGTCCTAGAGGACAGGCAGGAGGAGTTCCAGTGTCTAGCCGCTGCTTCACCTCGTCTCGCGTCTGTACTGCTAGCCCCTGAGGGAGACCCGGATGCACTAGACATCCCGACTCCGCGTTCTTACGCGGAGGCCGTAGAGGGTCCCTACTCCTCTCAGTGGCAGGCAGCTATGGATGCAGAGATGGCTTCCTGGAAGTCCACAGGCACCTACGTTGACGCGGTTCCCCCTCCTGGGGCGAACATCGTCAGTGGCATGTGGATCTTCAGGGTGAAGCGGCCGCCGGGCTCGCCGCCTGTCTTCAAGGCGCGTTACGTGGCTCGTGGCTTCAGTCAGCGGCAGGGAGTTGACTACTTTCAGACCTTCTCTCCCACCCCGAAGATGACCACTCTTCGGGTGCTGCTGCACATTGCCGCTCAGCGCGACTACGAGCTTCACTCTCTCGACTTCAGCACTGCGTTCCTGCAGGGTAGCCTGCACGAGGAGATCTGGCTGCGCCGTCCGCCTGGCTTCACTGGGACTTTCCCTCCTGGCACCCAGTGGAGCCTCCGACGGCCAGTCTACGGTCTCCGCCAGGCACCGCGTGAGTGGCACGACACACTGAGGACTACGCTTGCGGCTCTTGGGTTTGCTCCTTCTACTGCTGACCCGTCGCTGTTTCTTCGCACCGACCTTTCCCTGCCGCCGTTCTACATCCTCGTGTACGTCGACGACTTGGTCTTTGCCACAGCGGACACTGCTGGACTCGCCTACGTGAAGTCCGAGCTGCTGAAGAGACACACGTGCACAGACCTGGGTGAACTGCGCAGCTACCTTGGCTTGCAGATCACTCGGGACAGAGCACGCCGCACCATTACCCTGACT
Organism: Closterium sp. NIES-65; assembly: GCA_948144175.1. Lineage (NCBI taxonomy): Eukaryota > Viridiplantae > Streptophyta > Zygnematophyceae > Desmidiales > Closteriaceae > Closterium > Closterium sp. NIES-65. The sequence continues at coordinate 1,518,452 of CANXME010000191.1, read as the reverse complement.
CAGTCACACATGGTGCAGCAGGTCCTTCAGCGCTTCGGCTTCACGTACTCCTCGCCTCAGGCCACTCCTCTGCCTACTCGCCACTCGCTCTCAGCTCTGCCTTCGGATGAGTCCGTAGAGTCGAGTGGCCCGTTTGCAGAGCTTGTTGGCTGCCTCATGTACCTGATGACCTGCACACGACCTGACCTCGCATACCCTCTTAGCATTCTCGCACGCTTTGTTGCTCCTGGGAGACACCGACCAGAGCACATGGCTGCAGCGAAGAGGGTGTTGCGCTACTTGTGCAGTACGTCGGGCATGGGGCTAGTGCTTGGAGGGCGCAGTCCAGTGGTCCTCACTGGGCACGCAGACGCTTCTTGGGCTGACGACCAGGCTACGCAGCGGTCGTCACAGGGTTACACCTTCAGCCTTGGTTCCGGCTCTGTCTCGTGGCGGTCTACTCGCTCGTCTTCGGTTCTCGGCTCCAGTTGTGAGGCTGAGATCTACGCCGGGGCCATGGCTGCACAGGAGCTTCGCTGGCTCACCTACCTGCTGACTGACCTTGGAGAGCTGCCTCGTTCTCCTCCAGTGCTGTACGTAGACAACAAGGCCATGTTGGCCTTGTGTCGAGAGCAGCGCTTGGAGCACAGAACGAAGCACATTGCTCTCCGCTACTTCCTTGCTCGTGAGCTGCAGCAGCGTGGTCAGTTGCGACTTGCTTACGTGGCCTCTGAGGCCAACACTGCTGATGTGTTCACCAAGGCACTTGCGCCTTGCGACCATCAGCGCTTTTGTACCCAGCTGGGTCTTGTACCTGTCTTGCCTCACTTGCTCTCTTCTTGACTTTACTTGTACTTTGACATACATATACCTGCTCTTGCTTGTCTAGTTTTATATATATGTCTGTACTCCTGCATGTGAACTGGCCTCTGGCCGAGCTCTTGTGCTCGGACTGTGTGGTAACTTTGTGATCCACCCTGAGCTTGCTTTGCTTTGCTTGACTGGTCTTGTGACCCCTTGTTCTCCCCCACTTTGCCTATGGGGGTGTGTCAGATTATTATAGCTGATGCATGTTTGTAGGCTATAGTGGAGTAGCACATATGGGGTACAGTTTGCTAGGGTTGTATTTGTACCCAACTCTGACTTAGTCAATTCATTCCTGTTTATTCCTTTCACACTTCTCAGGGCCCACCACCTAACTCGATCTTTTTTTTTCCTGCCCGAGGCGTGTGAAATGAAAGAACACGAATGAATGCACTATGAATGAAGTGAGTACATATAGGAAACCCTGATTGGGTTGTACCCCCTATGGGATACCCCACTATAGCCTACACAACAGCATAAGCTATATATAAAGTTCTGACAGACCCCCATAGGCAAAGTGGGGGAGAACAAGGGGTCACAAGACTAGTCAAGCAAAGCAAAGCAAAGCTCAGGGTCGATCACAAAGTCACCACACAGTCCGAGCACAAAGACAAGGCCACAAGGCCAGTTCACATGCACGAGTACATACATATATATAAAGCTAGACAAGCAAGAGCAGGTATATATATGTGACAGTACAAGCAAGGTCAAGAGGAGAGCAAGTGAGGCAAGACAGGTACAAGACCCAGCTGAGTGCAGAAGCGCTGATGGTCACAAGGCGCGAGTGCCTTGGTGAACACGTCAGCAGTGTTGGCCTCAGAGGCCACGTACGCAAGCCGCAACTGTCCACGCTGCTGTAGCTCACGAGCAAGAAAGTAGCGGAGAGCAATGTGCTTCGTTCTGTGCTCCAAGCGCTGCTCTCGACACAAGGCCAGCATGGCCTTGTTGTCTACGTACAGCACTGGAGGAGAACGAGGCGGCTCTCCAAGGTCAGTCAGCAGGTAGGTGAGCCAGCAAAGCTCCTGTGCAGCCATGGCCCCGGCGTAGATCTCAGCCACACAACTAAAGCTGAGGACAGAAGACGAGCGAGTAGCCCGACACGAGACAGAGCAGGAACCAAGACTGAAGGTGTAACCCTGTGACGACCGCTGCGTAGCCTGGTCGTCAGCCCAAGAAGCGTCCGCGTGCCCCGTAAGGACCACTGGACTCCGCCCTCCAAGCACTAGCCCCATGCCTGACGTATTGCACAGGTAGCGCAACACCCTCTTCGCTGCAGCCATGTGCTCTGGTCGGTGTCTCCCAGGAGCAACATAGCGTGCAAGGATGCTAAGAGGGTATGCAAGGTCAGGTCGTGTGCAGGACATCAGGTACATGAGGCAGCCAACAAGCTCTGGGTACGGGCCACTCGACTCTACGGACTCATCCGAAGGCAGAGCTGAGAGCGAGTGGCGAGTAGACAGAGGAGTGGCCTGAGGCGAGGAGTACGTGAAGCCGAAGCGCTGAAGGACCTGCTGCACCATGTGTGACTGAGTCAAGGTAATGGTGCAGCGTGCTCTATCCCGAGTGATCTGCAAGCCAAGATAGCTGCACAGTTCACCCAGGTCTGTGCACGTGTGTCTCTTCAGCAGCTCGGACTTCACGTAGGCGAGTCCAGCAGTGTCCGCCGTGGCAAAGACCAAGTCGTCGACGTACACGAGGATGTAGAACGGCGGCAGAAAAGTGTCGGTGCGCAGAAACAGCGACGGGTCAGCAGTAGAGGGAGCAAACCCAAGAGCCGCAAGCGTAGTCCTCAGTGTGTCGTGCCACTCACGCGGTGCCTGGCGGAGACCGTAGACTAGCCGTCGGATGCTCCACTGGGTGCCAGGAGGGAAAGTCCCAGTGAAGCCAGGTGGACGGCGCAGCCAGATCTTCTCGTGCAGGCTACCCTGCAAGAACGCAATGCTGAAGTCGAGGGAGTGAAGCTCGTAGTCGCGCTGAGCGGCTATGTGCAGCAGCACCCGAAGAGTGGTCATCTTCGGGGTGGGAGAGAAGGTCTGAAAGTAGTCAACTCCCTGCCGCTGACTGAAGCCACGAGCGACGTATCGCGCCTTGAAGACAGGTGGAGAGCCCGGCGGCCGCTTCACCCTGAAGATCCACATGCCACTGACGATGTTTGCCCCACGAGGGGGAACTGCGTCAACGTAGGTGCCTGTGCACTTCCAGGAAGCCATCTCTGCATCCATAGCTGCCTGCCACTGAGAGGAGTAGGGACCCTCTACAGGCTCCGCGTAAGAGCGCGGAGTCGGGATGTCTAGTGCATCCGGGTCTCCCTCAGTTGCAAGCAGTACAGACGCGAGATGAGGTGAAGCAGCAGCCAGACACTGGAACTCCTCCTGCCTGTCCTCAAGGACGTCCGTGCCAAGAGCACACTCACCCCCGACGGACGGAGGACAGACAGAGGCAGACTCAGCAACAAGACTGGCAGCGTAGTCTAGACAACAGCGAGCAGCAAAGTCGACGAGCTCAGCAACAAGCGCAGACGCAGCAGTGGACTCAAACAAGGGGTCAGTGATGACAGTAGCAAGGAGACGCGTGACAGTAGGATTGGCAGCACGAAGAGAGTCCGACTCGAGGTCGGCAAGCGCAGGAAGAGAGGACGCAGGAGGAGAAGGCAAAGGGGCACGCAGAGGAGCAGTGGACGGACGCAGAGACATCCGGTGCGTGCCAGGAACAGGAGGAGGATGCTGATGCGAACCGCGACCACTAGCGCAAGCAGCACGAACCGCGACCACTCACGACGCTGAGCAAGACCTCCAGTAGGACTAGTGTAAGGAGAGGGAGAAGGCAGTGGAGAGGCGGGCTCTAACGGTGACGGTGACTGGACAAGCGGTGGACACACGACAGGAGGAGAAAGACCAACAACCTGCTGCAGGAGCGGGACGAAGTACGGCCGAGGCCGCGCGACGACTCCAGACACAGCAAGGACAGTAGCAGCACCCTCGGCGACAGCACCAGCTCCACCAGCACCTCCAGCGGTAGGACCTCCAGCAGCACTAGCAGGAGGACCACCGCCAGGGCAGACAGCAGTAGTCTCAGCACAAACACCCTCAGCAGCTCCAGCTCCAGTAGGACCCGCAGGCCCAACAGCTCCGGGACCGGCAGTACCAGCACCCTCAGCGGCCGAGGAAGGTCCAGCTCCAGCAGCATGCCTCCTGCGGCGAGCAAACCACTCGCGCAGCTCCTGTGGAGAGAGCGGCTCCCGCCGAGACGGAGCACCCGAAGAACCTCTAGGCCCAGCACCGCCAGACGCCACAAGGGGAGCTCCAGCGGCCGCAGGCTCCGCACCTCCAGGCTCAGTACCCCAAGGCTCAGTAGCTCCTGACGTAGCACCCCCAGACCCAGCACCCCCAGGCTCAGCAGCTCCAGACGCAGCACCCCCAGGCCCAGCAGCTCCTGACGTAGCACCCTTAGACTCAGCACCCCCAGGCTCAGCACCCCCAGTCGCAGCACCCCCAGACGCAGCACCCCCAGGCTCAGCACCCGCAGCAGTACCAGAGTCACCAGCAACCTCGACCGGCTCAACTGCGTCAACCTGGGACACACCAGACGGGGAAGGACCCTGAGGGGGGAGGGGGTCTACCGAGGGGGGACCAGGCACAAGGAAGTGCGGCGATGGGGGGAGGGAAGGAGTGCGGTAGGGGAAGAGACGGTAGAAGGGGACCGACTCGTCGAACGTGACGTCCTGGGAGGACAGAACACGACGAGAGGAGGGGTGGTAGAACTGCCACCTTGGGGCGTCAGGGGGTAAGCCAAGGAAGACACAGGGAGCAGCACGAGGGGACAGCTTGTCCGCAGACAAGTCGCGGACAAACGCCCGAGATCCCCAGACACGGAACGCAGACGCATCGCCGACCTTCCCCGTCCACAGCAGAGCTGGGGAGGTCTCCGGCCGGGAGACCCTGGGGTGAAGGTTGAGCGGATGCGCCGCGTACCGAACCGCAAACGGCCACAGAAAATGGGGGGCAGCCGCATGCATCATGGACGTACGAGCGACGTCCATGACCATGCCAATGCGGCGCTCACAATCCCATTCTGCTGTGGAGAGTCCGGAAGTGTGAAGGTCTGGCGGATCCCCCGTGCACGACAGTAGGCCCGCAGAAGGCCAGAGGAGAACTCCCCACCTCGGTCAGAGTGCAGACGCAGAACAGGAAAGTCCAAGCCGAAGCTCCTCCTGAGCTGGAGACGAGCTGCGCGGATCCAGTCGATAAGCACCTCAGTGACATCACCCTTGCTGCGCAAGGGGAAGACTGTGGTGTAACGCGAGTAGTCGTCAACCACCAGCAAGAAGTAGCGCTCGTGACCCTGTCCACGGATGCGGGCCGGGCCCCACACGTCCATGTGAAGTGTCTGCAGAGGAGCCTCTGTCGCGGGAAACTGGGAAGAGTGAGGGGCAGCCCGGAGGCGCCCCTCAACACAGGGGATACAGGAAGGTCCTGGTCCCGAAGGAAGGGGAGGGAGAGACCGGGGAGACCAGAGACAAGGACACGGGAAGCCATGCCCCGAAGACGAGGCAAGGAGGGGTGGCCAAGACGGTGGTGCCACAGGAGAGTCTCGTGAGACAGGAGACGACACGAATAGGGGGCAGACTCAGGACCAGACCGGGACGCGGCAGCAAACATCTGACCCGACGCAGCTACCTGGCCAGACGCAGGGACAGGAGGAGACTCAGTGGTCAGGGTGTAGAGGCTCGACCCCGGCCGACGCGAGAACGTGGCCAGGTGCCGACCTGTGTGTGCGTCCGTGCAGTGGGTCACCCGCTGACTCGCAGGAGTAAACTGGTGAACCCCCGCATCCTGCAGGTCAGCACCACTCACCAAGTTCGTCAAGAACGAGGGGAGGTACAGACCAAACAGGGTGCCCGAGGGGGCATTCGGACACGGGAGGACAGTGGAGAAGTGAGAGAGGACAGGACCCCCACAGGGGTCAGCCAGGGAGAATGCAACCGGCCGACCAAGCAGCGTGAGTGTAGTGCAGTCTCGAAAGAAGGAGCGAGAAGCCCCTCAGTCAAGTGTTAAAGTGAGGGAGGCCAAAGCCGACGCAGTACCTGAGAGCGCAGCCTCACCAGTACCTAAGAGCGCAGAGGCACTCGCACCTAGAGCAGCAGCCGCACAAGTACCTAGCGCAGCAGTACCAATGCCCGGGTCGGGCGGGAAACACCGGTAACAGTCACCCTCCTCACTAATAGTCACAGCATACATGGCAGCAAGGATAGCATCAAAGTCAAGATCAAAGATCGCTACACCAGCCCTAGACAGCTCTCCCCAGCGGGGAATCTCACTAGCCTCGGGGAACTGCTGACACCAAGCGTCCATCAGGCGGCCAAAGCAGCGCTGGGTGGGGTGGGCACCCCCACACTGCTCACCCGCGCGGTCACCGGAACGAAGGACGAAGGTGCACGGACCAGTACCCCCACCCCTCTGACGTTGCGTGTACCACTCACGGAGCTGCTGGGGCGGGGGGATGTCCCGCGAACGCTGCTGCTGCTGCTGGTGCTGCTGGCGCTGACCACTACCAGAGCCACTCCGCTGCGGGGTACCACCCCGACCAGCTCCACCTCCTCCGCCACCGCCGCCTCCACCTCCGCCACCACCGCCGCCTCCACTCCCACCGCTGCCGCCGCCACCGCCGCCTCCTCCGCCGTTGCCACCACCACCACCGGCTCCGCCACCACTCCCACCGCCACCCCCACTCCCTCCGCCGCCTCCACCGCCACCTCCACCGCCCCCTCCAGCTCCACCCGCACCCTTGCCCCCCTTGCCCTTGCCAGGGCGGCGTCTCCCGCTAGGGGCAGACGCCGTGCCGACCGACTCAAGACCAAGCAGGTCGGCAGCAGCAGCAGAGGCAACAGAGGGCAGCAGGGGGGAAGGAGAACACCCCTCAAAGATGGGGGTGCGAGGGTCACCACGAGAGGCTGCTACAGCGAGTATGCTCTTCTCCGCCACTAGGAGGGCCTTCTCGAGGAGGTCGACAGTGAGAGTGGTGGGACAAATTGAGAGGAAGTGGTCCTTGACTACGCGAAGGGAGTCAAGGAGGCGAGTGACTATGTAATAGAGAGCGATGTACATGGGGGGGGGGGTTCTTGGCGCAAAACTCAGCAGGAAGGGCGGCGCGGTAGCGAGCGTCACTAGTGCGGAGGTGCGTAATGAGGTCAGCGACAGTGTGAAAGGCACTGAGATCAGGAAAGAGGTACGGTAGCATGAGGCGGCTCAGTGCAGCAGTGGCAGGGGAAGAGTAGCGCGCAACTACAGCGTCGTACAAGGTCTGGGCACTCTTGTACTGACTAAAGTGCGCGCGCTCAGTGGTAGGGAGGTGGCGACGCACAGCAAGACGTGCAGCAGCATTGCGGGTTGCCAACTGTGAGCGAACAGTGGGGTCAGCATCAGCAGTAGGGGCAAGAGAGGCGCCAGAGGTGAGGTCAAAGAGTGAAAGACCGTCTGCCCTATCGCACTGTAAGAACAGCTGGAGGTCGTCGACCCAGACCTCAAAGTCTATGGCTCGACCCTCAGCGTCAAACGTGAGGACACTGGGGGTAGCCATGACAACAGACTAGCAGTGCAAGCAGTGGGGAAGGGCACGCAGTAGCAGTGGGGCAGTGCCGTGCTCACCAGAGAGGGCAGGTCGGGCGGCTCGGGAGCAGGGCCGCTCGGCAGCGGGGCGGCTCGGCGGCTGGGCGGCTCGGCGGCTCCTGGGCGGCTCGGCTGCTACTGGGCGGCTCGGCTGCTGCTGGGCGGCTCGGTAGCGGGGCGGCCCGGCGGCTGGGCGGCTGGGCAGCTGCTGGGCGGCTCGGCTGCTGCTGGGCAGCTCGGCTGCTGCTGGGCGGCTCGGCTACTGCTGGGCGGCTCGGCTGCTGCTGGGCGGCCCGGTTGCTGCAGGGCGGCTCGGCTGCTGTTGGGCGGCTCGGTTGCTGCAGGGCGGCCCGGCTGATGCTGGGCGGTCGGCTGCTCCTGGGCGGCTCGGGCGTCGTAGGGGAGGGCGGCTGGGCCGCGAAGGTAGGGCGGCGTGTGGGCCGCAGGTAGGGCGGCGTGTGGGCCGCAGGTAGGGCGGCGGGTGGGCCACAGGTAGGGCGGCAGCAGGGCCGCAGGTAGGGCGGCGGCCGGGCCGTAGGTAGGGCGGCGGCAGGGCCGTGGGGTGGAGCAGCGGGGCCGCGAGGAAGGGCGGCGGGGCCGCTCGACGGGGTGGCGGGGCCGCTCGAAGGGGTGGCGGGGCCGCGACGGAGTGGCGGGGCCGCTCGAAGGGGTAGCGGGGCCGCGACTGGGTGGCGGGGCCGCGACGGGGCGGCGGGGCCGCGACGGAGTGGCGGGGGCGCGACGGGGCGGCGGGGCCACGAGGAAGAGGCGGCGGGGCCGCGACAGGGCGGCGGGGCCGCGACGGAGTGGCGCGGCCGCTCGAAGGGGTGGCGGGGCCGCGAGAAAGGGCAGCGGGGTCGCTAGCAAGGGCGGCGGGGCCGCGACAAGGTGGCGGCGAGGCCGCGACTGAAGGGTGGCGGGGCCGCAACTGAAGGGTGGCGGGGCTGCGAGAAGGGCGGCGGGGCCGCGAGGGGAAGGGCGACACGGAGGGTCGCTAAAATAAAAATCGCGCGCCTCGGGGCGCGCTTCGGTGGGCCCTAGAAGCAGTCCCTAGGAGGGAACCTGCTCTGATTCCATGTGAAATGAAAGAACACGAATGAATGCACTATGAATGAAGTGAGTACATATAGGAAACCCTAATTGGGTTGTACCCCCTATGGGATACCCCACTATAGCCTACACAACAGCATAAGCAATATATAAAGTTCTGACAAGGCGTGCTCCGTAGGCCGCCCTTACGTCGCGCCTTCCTAGAGGCCCCTCGCGCCACCCTTAGCGGCCCCGTCGCCGTCCTTAGCGACCCTATCGCCACTCCTCTAGGCCCCTCGTGGCCCCTTCATAGCCACGTCGCCGCCACTCTAGGCCTCGTCGCCGCCGCTCTAGGCCCCTCGCGGCCCCTTCACGGCCCCGTCGCCGCCGCTCTAGGCCCCGTCGCCACCGCTCTAGGCCCCTCGCGGCCCCTTCATGGCCCCGTCGCCGCCACTACCGGACCCTTCACCGCTGAGCCGCCCAGCAGCTGAGCAGCCGACCCACCCAGCAGCCGAGCCGCCCAGCAGCCGAGCCACCGAGCCGCCCAGCAGCCGAGCCGCCGAGCTGCCCAGCAGCCAAGCAACCGAGCCGCCGAGCCGCCCAGCAGCCGTGCCGCCCAACAGCCGAGCCGCCGAGCCGCCCAGCAGCTGAGCCGCCGAGCCGCCCAACAGCCGAGCCGCCAAGTCGCCCTGCCGTCAAACCACTACTGTTCCTACCGGCGCGCCCCGGCCCTATTTACTCGGACTGGTGAGATCAATCCCTGCTAGGCCACTGCAGTCATGGCTACCCCCAGTGTCCTTAGGGTCGTGCTGTTAACTTTGAGGTCTGGGTCGATGACCTCCAGCGGTTCCTATAGTGTGATAGGGCAGACGAACTCTCCCTGTTCGATCTCATCTCTGGTGCCTCTCCTGCCCCGCCTTCTACTGCTGACAGCACTGTTCGCTCACAGTAGGCCACACGCGATGCAGCTGCCCGCCTTGCTGTGCGTCCCCACTTACCGACCACTGAGTGTGCACACTTTAGCCAGTACAAGAGGGCTAAGACCTTCTAAGACGCTGTAGTTGCACGCTACTCCTCCCCTGCCATTGCTGCGCTTAGCCGCCTCATGCTGCCGTACCTCTTCCCTGACCTTGCTGCCTTTCCCATAGTCGCAGACCTTATTACGCACCTTCGCACTAGTAACACTCGCTACCCCCATGTACATCACCCTCTACTACATAGTCACCCGGCTCCCTGACTCCCTTCGCTTGGTCACGGACCACTTCCTCTCAGTTTACCCCACCACACTCCCCGTTGACCTCCTCGAGGAGCGCCTCCTAGCAGCAGAGAAGAGCATAGTCGCCGTAGGAGCCTCTTATGGTGACCCTCGCACCCCCATCTTTGAGGGGTGTTCCCCCTCCCCCCTCTTGCCCTCTGTTGCTTCTGCTGCTGCGGCCGACCTCGTTGGTTTCGAGTCGGTCGGCGCTGCGTCTGCCCCTAGCGGGAGACGCCGCAACGGCAAGGGCAACGGGGGCAAGGGCGCAGGAGGGGCTGGCGGGGAAGGTGGAGGTGGTGGTGGAGGAAGTGGAGGGGGTGGGGCTGGTGGTGGGAGGGGTGGCGGGGGTGGAGGTGTCGGTGGCAGCAGTGGAGGCGGTGGAGGCGGCGGTGGTTGCGGAGGGAGCGGAGGCGGCGGAGGTGGCGGAGGCGGCGGAGGTGGCGGAGGCGGCGGCAGCGGCGGTGGAGCTGGTGACGGCTCTGCGCAGAGGAGTGGGTCCGGTGGTGGTCCGCGCCTGAAGTAACAGCGCAGTCGTGAGACCCTGTCCCCTCAGCAGCTTCATAAGTGGTACGCTGCATGTCAGCACGGTGGGGGTACTGGTCCCTGCACCTACGTCCTCTGTACCAGCGACCGCGCTGGTGAGCAGTGCGGGGGCCCGCACTTCACCAAGCGTTGCTTCGGCCGCCAGACGGACGAGTGGCGTCACCAGTTCCCTGAGGCCTCTGAGATCCCTCACTGGGGAGAGCTGTCTAGGGCGGAGGTTGCTATCTTTGATCTTGATTATGATGCTATTCTTGCTGCCATGTATGCTGAGTCTGATAGTGTTGAGGGTGATTGCTACCTGTGTGTTCCGCCTGATCCGGTTATTGAGGCTGCTGCTCTAGGTGCTGGTGCGTCTGCTGCTCTAGGTGCTAGTGCGTCTGCTGCCCTAGGTGCTGGTGAGTTTGCTCTCTCAGGTACTACGTCGGCTCAAGCCTTACACACCTTCACCCTTGACTCTGGTGCTTCCCGCTCCTTCTTTCGAGACCGCACCACGCTTACGCCGCTTAGTCGGCCGGTTGCAGTCTCCCTGGCGGACCCCTCTGGGGGTCCTGTCCTTGCTAGCTTCTCAACTGTCTTACCGTGCCCGGCAGCCCCCTCTCACACCCTGTCAGGTCTCTACCTCCCCTCGTTCTCTACGAACTTGGTGAGTAGAGCTGATCTACAGGATAGGGGGGTTGACTAGTTCAGTCCTGCGAGTCAGCGGGTGACCCACTGCACGTGTGCTAGGACAGGCCGACACTTGGCCACGTTCACTCATCGGCCGGGGTCGAGCCTGTACACACTTACTACTGAGTCTGGTCAGGTAGCTGCGTAAAGTCAGGTGTTTGCTGGAGCGTCCAGGTCTGGTCCTAAGTCTGCTCCCTGCTCGTGTCGTCTCCAGTCCCACCAGACTCTCCTTTGGCACCACCGCCTTGGTCACCCCTCCCTGCCTCGTCTCCGAGGCATGGCCTCCCATGTCCTTGTCTCTGGTCTCCCCGGGTCTCTCCCTCCCCTACCTCCGGGGCCTGCCCCTACGTGCGTCCCCTGCGTCGAGGGGCGACAGCGCGCCGCCCCTCACTCCTCCGAGTTTCCTCCGACAGAGGCTCCGCTGCAGACTCTTCACATGGACGTGTTGGGCCCCGCCCACGGTGTTGGTGGGGTTACGAGCGTTACTTCCTGTTGGTGGTTGACGACTACTCGCGGTACACCACGGTGTTCCCCTTGCGCAGCAAGGATGACATCACTGAGGTGTTGATTGACTGGATCCGCGCAGCTCGTCTCCAGCTCAGAGAGAGTTTCGGCTCGGACTTTCCTGTTCTGCGTCTGCACTCTGACAGAGGCGGGGAGTTTTCCTCTGCCCGTCTGAGAGCCTTCTATCGTGCCCAGGGCATCCACCAGACCTTCACGCTTCCGGCCTCTCCACAGCAAAATGGGATTGCTGAGCGCCGCATTGGCATGGTCATGGACGTCGCTCGTACGTCCATGATCCATGCGGCTGCCCCCCATTTTCTCTGGCCGTTTGCGGTTCAGTACGCAGCGCATCAGCTCAACCTTCAGCCCCGGGTTCCTTGCCTGAGACCTCCCCCACCTTGCGGTGGACCGGGAAGGTTGGCGATGCGTCTGCGTTTCAGGTCTGGGGATCTGAGGCGTTTGTCCGCGAGTTGTTTGCGGAGCAACTGTCCCCCCGTGCTGTTCCTTGCGTCTTCCTTGGCTTCCCCCCTGATGCGCCTGGGTGGCAGTTTTACCACCCCACCTCGTGCCGTGTTCTGTCCTCCCAGAACGTCACCTTTGACGAGTCGGTGCCTTACTACCGTCTCTTCCCCTACCGCACTGCGCCCCTCCCCCGGCCGCCGCTCTTCCTTGCGCCAGGTCCTCCCCAGGTAGACCCCCTCCTCCTTTAGGGTCCTGCCTCGTCAGGTGTGTCCGAGGTAGACGCAATCGAGCCAGTCGAGGTAGCTGTTGACTCTGGTGCTGCTAGAGGTGCTGAGCCTGCGGGTTCTGGGTCTGGAGGTGCTGTGCCTGAGGGTGCAAAGCTTGGGGGTGCTGAGTCCAGGGGTGCGGAGCCTGGGGGTGCTAAGCCTGGGGGTGCTGAGTCTCGGGGTGCTGAGCCAGGGGGTGCTGAGCCTGGGGGTGCAGAGCCTGGGGGTGCTGAGCTTGGGGGTGCTGAGCTTGGGGGTGCGGAGCCTAGGGGTGCTGGGTCTGCTCATGTGGCCTCTCGCAGTGCTTCGTCGAGGCGGGAGCCACTCTCTCCACAAGAGCTGCGCGAGTGGTTTGCCCGACGCTGGAGCTGTGCTGCTGGAGCTGGAGGTACTACTGTTGCTGCTGGTCTCGAAGGTACTCGTACTAGCGGTGCTGGAGCTGCTAAGACTGGGGGTGCTGCTGGGGCTACTGTAGTTGGTCCTGCTGGAGGTAATGCTGGAGCTACTAGCGGTACTGGAGCTGCCGGTCCTGCTGGAGTTGGTGCTCCTGGAGCTGGAGCTGCTGGAGCTGGAGCTGCTGGAGCTGGAGCTGCTGGGGGTGTTGGCGCTGATGGTTCTGCTGGCGCTGGTGCGTTTGAGGGTGCTGGAGTTGGCACTGTTAGAGCTGGAGGTGCTGCTGGCGCTGGTGCTGCCGCTGGAAGTACTTGTGCTGTCCGTGCTTGTTCTGGAGGCATTGATCGGCCGCGGCCGTACTTTGTTCCACTCCTTGAGCAGGTTCTTGGTCTCCCGCACTCTAGTGGTCCTCCTCCTCCCTTAGAGTGTCCACAGCCTGTCTAGTCGCAGTCACAGTTACAGCCCGCCTCCCCGCTACATGCTCCTTCTCCCTACACTGGTCCTACTGGAGGTCTTGCTGAGCGTCGTGAGCCTGCGTCTCGTCCTGCATCACAAGTTCGTGCTGCTCGCACTAGTGGTCGAGCTCCGCGTCCGCGTACTCCTGCGGTCCCACGCACACACCAGATGGCACTGCGTCCTTCCACAGCTCCTCTGGGTGTCCCGTTGCCGTCTCCTCCAGAGTCCTCTCTTCCTGTTCTTGCTGACCTTGAGTCTGACTCTCTTCGTGCTGCCAGTCCTTCTGTCACGCATCTCCTAGCTACTGTGGTCACTGACCCTTCCTTCGAGTCCACTGCTGCGTCGGCCCTAGTTGCTGAGCTTGTCCACTTTGCTGTTCGATGTCGTCTAGACTACGCTGCTTATCTTGTTGCTGAGTGTGAGTCTGTCTGTCCTCCGTCCGTCGGGGGTGAGTGTGCTCATAGCACGGACGTCCTTGAGGACAGGCAGGAGGAGTTCTAGTGTTTTGCTGCTGCTTTGCCTCATCGCGTGTCCACGCTGATTGCCCTTGAGGGAGACCCGGATGCACCAGACATCCCGACTCCTCGATCGTACGCTGAGGCGATCGAGGGTCCCTACTCCTCTCAGTGGCAGTCAGCCATGGACGTAGAGATGGCTTCCTGGAAGTCCACAGGCACCTACGTCGACGAGCTTCCCCCACCTGGGGCAAACATCGTCAGTGGCATGTGGATTTTCAGGGTGAAGCGGCCGCCGGGTTCTCCGTCTGTCTTCAAGGCGCGTTACTTGGCTCGAGGCTTCAGTAAGTGGCAGGGAATTGACTACTTTCAGACCTTCTCTCCCACCCCGAAGATGACCACTCTTCGGGTGCTAGTGCACATAGCCGCTCAGCGCGACTACGAGCTTCACTCTCTTGACTTCAACACAACTTTCCTGCAGAGCAGCCTGCACGAGGAGATCTGGTTGCGCCGCCCACCTGGCTTCACTGGGTCGTTTCCTCCTAGTACCCAGTGGAGTCTCCGGCGGCCAGTCTACGATCTCTGCCAAGCGCCCCGTGAGTGGCACGACACACTGAGGACTACACTTGCGGCTCTTGGCTTTGCTCCTTCTACAGCCGACCCGTCGCTGTTTCTGCGCACCGACACCTCTTTGCCGCCGTTCTACATCCTTGTGTACGTCGAAGACTTGGTCTTTGCCACTGCTAACACTGCTGGACTCGCCCACGTGAAGTCCGAGCTGCAGAAAAGACACACGTGCACAGACCTGGGTGAACTGCGCAGCTACCTTGGCTTGCAGATCACCCGGGATAGAGCATAGCGCACCATTACCTTGACTCAGTCACACATGGTGCAGCAGGTCCTTCAGCGCTTCGACTTCACGTACTCCTCGCCTCAGGCCACTTCTCTATCTACTCGCCACTCGCTCTCAGCTCTGCCTTTGGATGAGTCCGTAGAGCCGAGTGGCCCGTACCCAGAGCTTGTTGGCTGCCTCATGTATCTGATGACCTGCACATGACCTGACCTTGCATACCCTCTTAGCATCTTGGCACGCTATGTTGCTCCTGGGAGACACCGACCAGAGCACATGGCTGCAGCGAAGAGGGTGTTGCGCTACTTGTGCAGTACGTCGGGCATGGGGCTAGTGCTTGGAGGGCGACGTCGAGTGGTCCTCAGAGGTCACGCAGACGCTTCTTGGGCTGACGACCAGGCTACGCAGCGGTCGTCACAGGGTTACACCTTCAGCCTTGGCTCCGGCTCTGTTTTGTGGCGGTCTACTCACTCGTCTTCTGTTCTCGGCTCCAGTTGTGAGGCTGAGATCTACGCAGGGGCCATGGCTGCACAGGAGCTACGCTGGTTTACCTACCTGCTGACTGACCTAGGAGAGCCACCTCGTTCTCCTCCAGTTCTGTACGTAGACAACAAGGCCATGCTGGCCTTGTGTCGGGAGCACAGACTGGAGCACAGAACGAAGCACATTGCTCTCCGCTACTTCCTTGCTCGTGAGCTGCAGCAGCGTGGTCACCTGCGCCTTTCTTATGTGGCCTCTGAAGCCAACACTGCTGATATCTTTACCAAGGCACTTCCGCCTGGTGATCATCAGCGCTTTTGTACGATGCTAGGTCTTGTGCCTACTTGGCCTCACTTGCTCACTTCTTGACCTTGCTTGTACTGTGATCTTTCTATACGTGCCCTTGCCTGTTTACCTTTATATATGATCTTGCATGTGAACTGGCCTTGTGGCCTTGCTCTTGTGCTCGGATTGTGTGGTGACGTTGTGATCCACCCTGAGCTTGCTTTGCTTTGCTTGACTGGTCTTATGACCTCTTGTTCTCCCCCACTTTGCCTATGGGGGTGTGTCAAACTTATATCATATAGCTTGTCTAGGCTATAATGGGGTAGACACTATGGGGTACAGTTTCCTAGGGTTTCCTACTTGTACCCAACCTTGTGCTAGTCCTTTCTTTCCTCATTCTTCACAGGTCACACACCGAGTGAGATGCACCGCTGTCCACCAGTGCCTGGATGCATTGTCCTTTGCATAACACCTCGAGGAATAGTGGCGCCTGCTGCACTGAGTAGCCAAAGAGGGTCTTTTTGATAGGATCATTAGTTATATCAAAGTGAATACTGTTGTGTGATGCAACCATATGCATTCACGTCTGTTTGCCTCCCATCATGTGTTTGTGCGTTGCATGCGTGGTGTGAGCGTGTGCAAGAAATTTGTGTCTTGTGTGGTTTGGATTTTCTGTGTGTGTGTGTGTGTGTGTATCTGTGTGTGTGTGTGTGTGTGTGTGTGTGTGTGTGTGTGTGTGTGTGTGTGTATGTGTGTGTGTGTGTGTGTGTGTGTGTGTGTGTGTGTGTGTGTGTGTGTGTGTGTGTGTGTGTGTGTGTGTGTGTGTGTGTGTGTGTGTGTGTGTGTGTGTGTGTGTGTGTGTGTGTGTGTGTGTGTGTGTGTGTGTGTGTGTGTGTGTGTGTGTGTGTGTGTGTGTGTGTGTGTGTGTGTGTGTGTGTGTGTGTGTGTGTGTGTGTGTGTGTGTGTGTGTGTGTGTGTGTGTGTGTGTGTGTGTGTGTGTGTGTGTGTGTGTGTGTGTGTGTGTGTGTGTGTGTGTGTGTTATTTGGCTTGAGCAGATATCTGAAGTGATTCCTCTACTCAAGAGCTTTCCGACGAACCATGAATCGTCGCGATCGGAGCACAACCAAGAAAGTTACGAACATTGGAGTTCGTATGCTTATATATTTTGGTTGCAGCTACTTTGGGAAGTTGTGGCATTGACTCAATATGGGGTACAGACTTGTGGGGGTTGGGAAATTCGAACCCATCACTGTAGATGCTGCCAAGAGGTTGGGTGAAGCCAAACCAGGTTGGTAAGTGTGGCCAAGTTGTGGTGAGGTGGATGGCATGGGTTGGAAAGTGACAAAGGTCAAAGTTTGTTGCCTATGGGGAAGGGAATTGCGTGGCATGGGGTTTCCTTGGTTGGGGACTCTCTTTTGGGACCTTCCCTCTCGTCCTCCTCTTCCTCTCCTACCAGGTTTAGTGTTACTCTAATGTTCTTTTGTGGGACTTGTGAGTTAATTGTGATTGAGTTAAATTTCTGTGGCAGCATACCCCCTAGTGCGCCGAAAAGTATAACTCGAGATATGCTTCATATTTTGATACGATTCAAATTGGGAAATGTAGCCACGGTCTAGGGCTACAAAATATTCGAATTTCGTGGGATTCTAACAGTGCATCTTTCGTCGACAACGTTTCTTGTGAAGTCGACGTTTCTGTCCAGAAATTGAGACCAACGATTTTGAGAAATTTGGGCACCTAATCTTCATAGACTCCGTCCTTTGTTTTTAACAAATACCATCCCTATTTCCTATACTTGACTCAGCACTTATCTCTTCCAACTTCACCTGGAGGGTAGGCGGATTTTTCCGAGGCTTGTACAACTTCTCAAGAGCCTGGAATTTTCCTCTAAGCCTTGGCAGCTATGTCGGCTTCACCTGTGGGCAATGGGGAGCCTTAACACAGTGCTGCGGGTAGATAATATTAATTCCACGGAACGCACGACCCTTTTCTACGCTCCGTAGTACTTTGCCCAACTTCTCGGGTACCTGAATAATCTCTAGAGGCTTTTTCTTGGTCGCTAAATCTCCCCTGAATTTTTCAAAGGCTTGAAAACCACGAGAAGCAATATTCTTCGTTAGAGTATCTTCATAGTATACCTTTAACGAATTCTTACTTTCGTGGGTGTTCGATTGGAGTTTCCCGGTCGGTGTAGAGTCTTTTTTCGCGTAGCCTCTGTTTGCCTCGGCAATTTCCCCTGATGCCGTCCGGTCGTGACGTTTTGGATTCGCGCCATCATTTTCTCCTTTTTTCACCCACTCCGAAGTCGCCACGTCGTCACATTTTCCTGCTTTTCGGATCGTTACGCGATCGTCAAGTCGATCCGCGGCTACTGGCGATTCCCATTTTTTAACTTCGAGGGTACTCCACTGGTACCGCCCTGCAGTGCCGCACGTGCCTTTTTCATTTTGTGGCACGACAAAAACTGATGCCGTGCTTGACGCCGCAAAATTCGCATTTTGTCGACTGCTGCTTCGCGTCGTATTTGTCGATGCCCATCGGTTCAGCGAACGTGGGGGGTGCCGATCGCTCCGTGCCGAATGTACAGTTCGGCGTGAAGCATCGTGTTTCGGGTTGACCTCGAGTCAATGCGTCGTATCGCTCGGCAGCACGCACGATGTCGCGGTAGCTGTTGTGATTCGCGGCGATGACCTGTCGGCGAATCTCCAATTTTAACCCTTCTATGTACGCCTGGATTTTTTCGCCTTTAGTCAGGTCGGTGATGCGATTTAACAGGAGCTCCATCTGCTGCTTGTACTGTGCTACACTACTCTATTGCTTCTTATAGTGTATCTGCTGCCGCGCCATGTAGGTCGTATTAATGGGTTCCAAACGCTCGATTAAGTCTGCTTGAAACTGCTGCCACGTTTTTTCCCCACGGGCGACGTCAGTGTAATAAATCTATTCGAGTGCCGGTCCACGTAACACTGTCGCTGCGAGCCAAATTTTTCTTGCGTCGTGTTGCGGGGTCGAACAGCCAATGGCCTCGAAGTGAATTTCGAGGGTTGCCACGAATCGTGGGACGTCGGATCCCTTCGCGCAAGGATCAAACGCTTCAGGGAGCCTCGGTCGTGCTGCTTCAAGGTTCGGCGACAGTGGTGCCATCGGTCCGTGAAATGTCGGTGTCGCCACTACTGCGGGTGTTGTCGCTGCTACGTTCGCTGCTGCTGTGGTGGCGAGTCCTGGTTGGTGTGTCAGAAGGGCCTCGAGTCGTCGTAGTGCCACCTACGTCTGCTCCATGTCGGTGCGGAGGCTCGCGATGTCGCTCGTGGTCGCATAGTTTTCGCCTTAGCCCTCCATGCCTGACATTGCGCGTCCGAAAAAAACGAAACGAGGGGGAGCGAAAAACACGGAACCGGTTTTACGTACCCGAAATTGATGTTTAACTGCGTCGCCCCTGCGGTTGTTGTAGACTCGGTTTTAGCAGTCGAAACACTATTGCGTGTAAACGAGCTCTGATTACCAAGTGTGAGGATCTAGGATCGAGCTCAGAAAAGAGAATTGTAATTGATTGATCCACCTGGGTACAACACGAGGCTATATATAGTCTCGAGACAAGGCCAGTTACCCAGGTGTTACGCGAATGTTTTGAGGGTCGTGAATCGTCCCGAACAGAACCTTCCCAAACTCAGTAGAAAGCAATTCGGTGGAAACCGAATAGGCTTGAGTTCGGTACACGTAACCTTGTTCGGTGCTATAATTATAATAAAATATAGGAATGCACCTATCCTAGGAGATCAAGCATATGTATGCATGATAAATCAAACCCAAGCTAGATATAGCGTAATAAAGTCTAGGCAAGCTAGCTATCAAACTCATATTATATAGCTTGTCTAGGCTATAGTGGGGTAGACACTATGGGGTATAGTTTCCTAGGGTTTCCTACTTGTACCCAACCTTGTGCTAGTTCATTCATTCTTGTTTCTTCACATGATATAGAGCTGGTTCCCTCGTGGGAACACTTCCTTGGGCCCACCACTAAAATTTTCTTTCTGACCGGAGCCTCAGTTGCTCCTACCCGAGGCGCGTCTTTTTCGCCACCCTCCCAGGCCCTTAGTGGCCCCTAGCGACCTCGTCGCTGCCCCTACGTGGCCCCGTCGCCGCCCCTACGCGGCCCCGTCGCCGCCCCTACGCGGCCCTTTCGCCGCCCCTAGCGGCCCCATCGCCGCCTCTCACCCTACGCGGCCCCGTCACCGCCCCTACGCGGCCCCATCGCCGCCCCTAGCGGCCCCGTCGCCGCCCCTAGCGGCCCTGTCGCCGCCCCTAGCGGCCCCGTAGCCGCCTCTTTCCCTACGCGGCCCCGTCGCCGCCCATACGCGGCCCCGTCGCCGCCCCTACGCGGCCCTTTTGCCGCCCCTAGCGGCCCCGTCGCCGTCTCTCACCCTCCGCGGCCCTGTCGCCGCCCCTACGCGGCCCCATCGCCGCCCCTAGCGGCCCCGTCACCGCCCCTAGCGGCCCCATCGCCGCCTCTCACCCTACGCGGCCCCGTCGCCGCCCCTACGCGGCCCCGTCGCCGCCCCTAGCAGCCCCGTTGCCGCCCCTAGCAGCCCCGTCACCGCCCCTAGCGGCCCCGTCGCCGCTCCCCTACCTACGCGGCCCCGTCGCCGCCACTAGACGGCCCCGAAGCCGCCCCTAGCGGCCCCGTTGCTGCTTCCCTCCCTACGCGGCCCCGTCACCACCCCTAGCGGCCCCAACGCCGCCTCTACCGAGCAGCCGCCCAGCAGCCGAGCCGCCTGACAGCCGAGTAGCCCGACAACCGAGCCGCCCGACAGCCGAGCCGAACAGCACCTGAGCCGCCCGACAGCCGAGCCACCCAGTAGCTGAGCCGCCGAGCCGCCGAATCGCCCAGCAGCCGAGCCGCCCTGCCGTCGAGCCACTACTGTTCCTACAGGCCCGCCCCGACACTACTTCCTCCGACTGGTGAGATCACTTCCTGTTAGGCCAGTGCAGTCATGGCTACCCCCACTATTCTTACCTTTGATACTGAGGGTCGTGCTGTTGACTTTGAGGTCTGGGTAGATGACCTCCAAATGTTCCTACAGTGCGATAGGGCAGACGGACTCTCCCTGTTCGATCTCACCTCTGGTGCCTCCCCTGCCCCGCCTGCTACTGCTGACAGCACTGTTCGCTCACAATGGGCCACACGCGATGCTGCTGCACGTCTTGCTGTGCGTCGCCACTTACGGACCACTGAGCGCGCGCACTTTAGCCAGTACAAGAGTGCTAAGACCTTGTACGACACTGTAGTTGCACGCTACTCCTCTCCTGCCACTGCTGCACTGAGCCGCCTCATGCTACCGTACCTCTTCCTTGACCTTGCTGCCTTTCCCGCAGTCGCTGACCTCATTACGCACCTCCGCACTAGTGACACTCGCTACCGCGCTGCGCTTCCTGCTGACTTCTGTGCCAAGAACCCCCCCCCCCCCATGTACATCACCCTGTACTACATAGTCACCCGGCTCCCTGACTCCCTTCGCTTGGTCAGAGACCACTTCCTCTTAGTGTGCCCCACCACGCTCACCGTTGACCTCCTCGAGGAGCGCCTCCTAGCAGCAGAGAAGAGCATAGTCGCTGTAGGAGCCTCTCGTGGTGACCCTTGCACCCCCGTCTTTGAGGGGTGTTCCCCCTCCCCCCTCTTGCCCTCTGTTGCTTCTGCTGCTGCGGCCGACCTCGTTGGTTACGAGTCGGTCGGCGCTGCATCTGCTCCTAGCAAGAGACGCCGCACCGGCAAGGCCAAGGGGGGCAAGGGCGCTGGAGGGGCTGGCGGGGGCGGTGGAGGGGGTGGTGGAGGCAGTGGAGGGGGTGGGGGTGGTGGGAGTGGTGGTGGGGATGGAGGTGTCGGTGGTAGCAGTGGAGGCGGTGGAGGCGGCGGCGGTGGCGGAGGGAGCGGAGGCGGCGGCGGCAGCGGTGGACCTGGTTGCGGCCCTACACACAGGAGTGGGTCCGGTGGTGGTCAGCGTCAGCAGCAGCAGCGCAGTTGTGAGACCCTGTCCCCTCGGCAACTTCGTGAGTGGTACGCTGCGCGTCAGCGCGGTGGGGGTACTGGTCCCTGCACCTACGTCCTCCGTACCGGCGACTGCGCTGGTGAGCAGTGCAAGGGCCCGTACTCCACCCAGCGCTGCTTTGGCCGCCTGACGGATGTGTGGCGTCACCAGTTCCCTGAGGCCTCTGAGATCCCTCGCTGGGGAGAGCTGTCTAGGGCAGGGGTTGCTATCTTTGATCTTGATTATGATGCTATTCTTGCTGCCATGTATGCTGTATCTGATAGTGCTGAGGGTGACTTTTACCTGTGTGTTCCGCCAGACCCGAGCGTTGCGGCTGCTGCTCTAGGTGCTGGTGAGGCTGCTAGTCTAGGTGCTAGTGCGTCTGCCGCTCCAAGTACTGGTGAGTCGGCTCTCTCAGGTACCACGTCAAGCTCAGGCCTTACACACAATCGCCCTTGACTCCGGTGCTTCCCGTTCCTTCTTTCGAGACCGCACCACACTTACGCCGCTTAGTCGGCCTGTTACAGTCTCCCTAGCGGACCCTTCTGGGGGTCCTGTCCTTGCTAGCTCCTCCACTATCTTACCGTGCCCGGCAGCCCCCTCTGGCACTCTCTCCGGTCTCTACCTCCCCTTGTTCTCTACGAACTTGGTGAGTGGAGCTGATCTACAGGATAGGGGGATTGACCAGATCACTCCTGCGAGTCAGCGGGTGACCCACTGCACGTGTGCTCGGACAGGCCGACACTTGGCCACGTTCACCCGTCGGCCGGGGTCGAGCCTGTACACTCTTACTACTGAGTCTCCTCTGGCTGCTGAGTCTGGTTAGGTAGCTGCGTCGAGTCAGGTGTTTGCTGCAGCGTCCAGGTCTGGTCCTAAGTCTGCTCCTTGCTCGTGTCGTCTCCTATCCCACCAGACTCTCCTTTGGCACCACCGCCTTGGTCACCCCTCCCTGCCTCGTCTCCGAGGCATGGCCTCCCGTGTCCTTGTCTCTGGTCTCCCCCGGTCTCTCCCTCCCCTACCTCCGGGGCCTGCCCCTACCTGCGTCCCCTGTGCCGAGGGGCGACAGCGCGCCGCCCCTCACTCCTCGGAGTTTCCTCCAACGGAGGCTCCGCTGCAGACTCTTCTCACGGACGTGTGGGGCCCCGCCCGCGTCCGTGGCGAGGGGCACGAGCGTTACTTCGTGTTGGTGGTTTACAACTACTCGCGTTAGACAACAGTCTTCCCCTTGCGCAGCAAGGGCGACGTCATTGAGGTGTTGATCGACTGGATCCGCGCAGCTCGTCTCCAGCTAAGAGAGAGTTTCGGCTCGGACTTTCCTGTTCTGCGTCTGCACTCTAACAGAGGCGGGGAGTTTTCCTCTGCCCGTCTGGGAGCTTTCTCTCGAGCATAGGGCATCCGCCAGACCTTCACGCTTCCGGCCTCTCCACAGCAAAATGGGATTGCTGAGCGCCGCATTGGCATGGTCATGGACGTCGCTCGTACGTCCATGATCCATGCGGCTGCCCCCCATTTTCTGTGGCCGTTTGCGGTTCAGTACGCAGCGCATTAACTCAACCTCCAACCCCGGGTCTCCTTGCTAGAGACCTCCCCCACCCTACGATGGACGGGGAAGGTTGACGATGCGTCTGCGTTTTGGGTCTGGGGATCTCGGGCGTTTGTTCGTGACTTGTCTGCGCAGCAACTGTCCCATCGTGCTGTTCCCTGCGTCTTCCTTGGCTTCCCCCCTGACGCGCCTAGTTGGCAGTTCTACCACCCCACCTCGCGCCGTGTTCTGTCCTCCCGGGACGTCACCTTTGATGAGTTGGTGCCTTACTACCGTCTCTTCCCCTACCGCACTACACCCCTCCCCCCGCCGCCGCTCTTCCTTGCGCCAGGTCCTCCCCCGGTAGACCCCCTCCCCCCTCAGGGTCTTGCCCCGTCAGGTGTGTCCCAGGTAGACGCAGTCGAGCCTGTTAAGGTAGCTGTTGACTCTGGTACTACTAGAGGTGCTGAGCTTGCGGGTGCCGGGTCTGGAGGTGCTGAGCCTGAGGGTGCGGAGCCTAGGGGTGCTGAGTCTCGAGGTGCGGAGCCTGGGGGTGCTGAGACTGGGGGTGCTGAGCCTGGGGGTGCTGAGTCTACGGGTGCTGAGCCTGGGGGTGTTGGGTCTGCTCGTGTGGACTCGCCCGGTGCTTCTTCGATGCGGGAGCCACTCCCTCCGCAGGAGCTGCGCGAGTGGTTTGCGCAGTGCTAGAGCCCTGCTGCTGGAGCTTGAGGTACAACTATTGCGGCTGGTCCAAGAGGTCCTCGTACTGGTGGTTCAGGAGCTGCTAGGACTAGGGGTGCTGGTGGCGCTGGTACGTCTGAGGGTGCTGGAGTTGGCGCTGTTTGAGCTGGAGGTGCTGCTGGCGCTATTACTACCGCTGGGGGGACTGGTGCTGTCCCTGCTGATTCTGGAGGCGCTGCGTGGCCGCGGCCGTACTTCGTTCCGCTCCTTGAGCAGGTTCTTGGTCTTCCGCCTTCTATTGGTCCTGCTCCTCCCTTAGAGTGTCCACCGCCTGTCGAGTCGTAGTCACAGCTACAGCCCGCCTCCCCCCTGCTTGCTCCTTCTCCCTACACTGGTCCTACTGGAGGTCTTGCTAAGCGTCATGAGCCTGCGTCTCGTCCTGCCTCGCCTGTTTGTGCTGCTCGCACTAGTGGTCGTACTGCGCCGCGTCCGCGTCCTCCTGCGGTCCCAGGCACACACCAGATGGCACTGCGTCCTTCCACTGCTCCTCTGCGTGTCCCGTTGCCATCTCCTCCAGAGTCCTCTCTTCGTGTTCTTGCTGACCCGGAGTCTGACTCTCTTCGTGCTGCCAGTCCTTCTGTCACGCGTCTCCTGGCTACTGTTGTCACTGACCCTTCCTTTGAGTCCTTTGCTGCACCTGCTCTAGTTGCTGAGCTTGTCGACTTCGTTGCTTGCTGTCCTCTAGACTATGCTGCTAGTCTTGTTGCTGAGTCTGAGTCTGTGTGTCCTCCGTCCGGCAGGATTGAGTTTGCTCTTAGCATGGACGTCCTTGAGGACAGGCAGAAGGGGATCAAGTGTTTTGCAGTTGCTTTGCCTCATCTTGTGTCCACGCTGATTGCCCTTGAGGGAGACCCGGATGCACCAAACATCCAGACTCCTCGATCGTACGCTGAGGTGATCGAGGGTCTTTACTCCTCTCAGTGGCAGTCAGCCATGGACGCAAAGATGGCATCCTAGAAGTCCACAGGCACCTACGTCGACGAGGTTCCCCCACCTGGGGCGAACATCGTTAGTGGCATGTGGATTTTCAGGGTGAAGCGGCCGGCGGGTTCTCCGCCTGTTTTCAAGGCACGTTACGTGGCTCGAGGCTTCAGTAAGCGGCAGGGAGTTGACTACTTTCAGACCTTCTCTCCCACCCCGAAGATGACCACTCTAAGAGTGCTGCTGCACATAGCCGCTCAGCGCGACTACGAGCTTCACTCTCTTGAATTCAGCACTGCTTTCCTACAAGGCAGCCTGCACGAGGAGATCTGGTTGCGCTGGATCCACTGGGTTGTTTCCTTCTGGTACCCAGTGGAGCCTCCGGCGGCCAGTCTACGGTCTATGCGAGGCGCCCCGTGAGTGGCACGTCATACTGAGGACTACACTTGCAGCTCTTGGGTTTGCTCCTTCTACAGCCGACCCGTCGCTGTTTCTGCGCACTGACACCTCTCTGCCGTCGTTCTACATCCTCGTGTATGTCGCAGACTTGGTCTTTGCCACTGCTGACACTGCTGGACTCCCCCACGTGAAGTCCGAGCTGCAGAAGAGACACACGTGCGCAGACCTGGTTGAACTTTGCATCTACCTTGGCTTGCAGATCACCCGGGACAGAGCACAGCGCACCATTACCCAGGCTTAGTCACTCATGGTGCAGCAGGTCCTTCAGCGCTTCGACTTCACGTACTCCTCGCCTCAGGCCACTCCTCTGTCTACTCGCCACTCGCTCTCAGCTCTGCCTTCGGATGAGTCCGTAGAGTCGAGTGGCCCGTACCCAGAGCTTGTTGGCTGCCTCATGTACCTGATGACCTGCACACGACCTGACCTTGCATACCCTCTTAGCATCTTGGCACGCTATGTTGCTCCTGGGAGACACCGACCAGAGCACATGGCTGCAGCGAAGAGGGTGTTGCGCTACTTGTGCAGTACGTCGGGCATGGGGCTAGTGCTTGGAGGACGACGTCGAGTGGTCCTCAGAGGTCACGCAGACGCTTCTTGGGCTGACGACCAGGCTACGCAGCGGTCGTCACAGGGTTACACCTTCAGCCTTGGCTCTGGCTCTGTTTCGTGGCGGTCTACCTGCTCGTCTTCTGTTCTCGGCTCCAGTTGTGAGGCTGAGATCTACGCGGGGGCCATGGCTGGCCATGACTACGCTGGCTCACCTACCTGCTGACTGACCTAGGAGAGCCGCCTCGTTCTCCTCCAGTTCTGTACGTAGACAACAAGGCCATGCTGGCCTTGTGTCGGGAGCACAGACTGGAGCACAGAACGAAGCACATTGCTCTCTGCTACTTCCTTTCTCCTGAGCTGCAGTAGCGTGGTCACCTGCGCCTTGCTTACGTGGCCTCTGAGGCCAACACTGCTGATATCTTTACCAAGGCACTTCCGCCTGGTGATCCTCAGCGCGTTTGTACTATGCTAGGTCTTGTGCCTACCTGGCCTCACTTGCTCACTTCTTGACCTTGCTTGTACTGTGATCTTTCTATACCTGCCCTTGCTTGGTTACCTTTTTTATATGATATTGCATGTGAACTGGCCTTTGTGGCATTGCTCTTGTGCTTGGATTGTGTGGTGACGTTGTGATCCACCCTGAGTTTGCTTTGCTTTGC
The DNA here is from genome assembly GCA_948144175.1 of Closterium sp. NIES-65. Classification (NCBI taxonomy): domain Eukaryota; kingdom Viridiplantae; phylum Streptophyta; class Zygnematophyceae; order Desmidiales; family Closteriaceae; genus Closterium; species Closterium sp. NIES-65. The sequence continues at coordinate 1,492,485 of CANXME010000191.1, read as the reverse complement.
TTGACTGCTCTTCTGACCTCTTGTTCTCCCCCACTTTGCCTATGGGGGTGTGTCAAACTCATATTATATAGCTTGTCTAGGCTATAGTGGGGTAGACACTATGGGGTACAGTTTCCTAGGGTTTCCTACTTGTACCCAACCTTGTGCTAGTTCATTTTTTCTTGTTTCTTCACACTAGCAAAGCCAGCATAAGCTCCGTACTCTCACAGTTAGCTTTTCGCTTTATTTCGTGTGCTAACTCCTCAATTGCCCAGACACGAGCAGGGCAGGGGAGTGTTGACGCGAAAGGCCCTACAGGAGCCTGTATTCGTGCGTGAGGGCTCTGAGCGAAATGTATCCGCGCAGTAGAGCGCATCCTGCAGCTGCCAAAATGTTTGCACTGCATTCTGGGTTCGCGTCTGCGCGGGCTTGAGGTTTCGTGTTTGTGCTGGGGCGAAGTTTTTGTGCCTTCGGGAGGATTCGCGTTAGATCACCGTTGCGGTATTTCCCGCGGGTTACGAACGGGAGGAGGCGCGGAAGGTTGGACGCTGCGAAATTGGACCAAGTCATGACTTTGGGAGGGAATATTCGCGTAGTACACTTGGTAGCCACAACACAAAAAACGGACAGAATCAAAGGAAGTGACTATATTGCACAAGCGAAGCATGTGTAACTGCAAATACTGCAGAAACATGAACAACTACTTCTAGATAGGTATAAATTTACCTGGCATGTTAATTTCACATGCCGTTGCTGACTTGGCAACGCACATGCTGGAGTAGTTGTCGGAACGTTCTGCGTGAACGTTCGCGACTATCGTCGCTTCGTTTCTATATGGTTCTGGTCCTTCCCATTGTACTCTATTGTTTTCTTTTCCATAGTGAAGCTATGTTCAAGCTTGCTCTCAACACTTATAGAATTTTTACAAGGCAAGCCAACACAATTTCCTGCCTCAACTCCTAGTGTCCATTTCGTGACGAGATTCCCGTGCCCACGTTTTCGTGCCCCGCCATCCCGAAAACTATAAATCTCTGCACCTCCGCCCCCCCCCCCTCCCCCGACTCCCCCCCCTCCACCCACGGCCTTGCTGTGTTGCTTCCGAAGCTGCACCAGTGGCGCGAGCAGTATGGGGACGTGTTTGGATTCACTGTAGGGGCAATGGTGCAACTGGTGGTAACAGACACTGCACTAGTGAGACAGGTACAGTCATGTGGCGATGCTATGGTTTGATATGATGTGATTTGCCTGACGTGATGCGATGCGATGTGATGTGATGTGATGTGATGTGATTGCATTAGATGGTTGCATGAGATGTGATTGCATGAGATGTGATTGCATGAGATGCATGCAGAACACAATCAAGAGACAGTGCTCCTGGGTCCACCACTCACGTCCCCTCTCTTCTCACCTTCCCTTTTCCGTCCATGTTTTCCCCTCCCCACGTCACTTTCTCTCATCTATCCCTTCCCTTCATCTCCCCACTCCCCTTTGCCCTCCTTACAGCTCTCAATTGTCCTCTCTGTCTTCCTCCATCCACCTGTCTCGTCTCTGGCAAGTGTTGCTAGCAAGCAGCGAGCGGTATACCAAGATCGCAAGGGCACGCAAGGTGCTGAGGCCGCTCGGGCATCCATCCACGATCCATCCACATGTCTCGTCTCTGGCATGTGCTGCTAGCAAGCAGTGAGCGGTACACCAAGACAGCAAGGGCACGCAAGGTGCTGAGGCTACTCGAGCATCCATCCATGATCCATCCACCTGTCTCGTCCCTGGCAGGTGCTCCTATCGAGCAGCGGGCGAGTCACCAAGACAGCAAGCGCACGCAAGATAATATGGCTGATGGGTAATAGTCTGCCTCTCTCAGAGGGGTCTCTGTGGGCCCGCCAGCGCCGCATCATCAACCCCGCCTTCCGCCCTGCAGCGATCAAGGTGAGGCTTGTGGCCCGGTGATTGTCTGGTGCAAGATTATAGGAGACACATAGGAGCATGGCTGCTAGAAAATGGTCTGCCTCTCTCAGAGGCATCTCTGTGGGCCCGGCAGCACCAGATCATCAACCCCGCTTTCTGTTCATCAACTATCAAGGTGTGTGTCTGTCGTGTGTGTTTGTCGTGCATTCCCTTTCTTCGAAAAAAACATTTGGAAAGAGTGGATTCCTTTCTGTACCGAGTTGGGTCTATTTACTGGGAAATGTCTAGGCACTGATTCCATCCCCTATCTTATCTCTGCATGTATTGTTGATATGGGAGGATAAATATACTGCCTGGTTCCCTTTCCGTACTCTTGTTATCCCCCCATTGCAGCATCTTGCCAATTCCGGAAAACTTTGCCCTTTGGGCAGCAGAAAAGAGCATCCGCAACCTGACCTTGCACCTGATAGGCAAGAGGTGGGCAGCAGCAGCAGTGCATGCAGAGGAGGCACATGGAGAGCAGCAGGGGGGAACAGCAGGGTGGGCAGCAGCAGCAGCAGTGCATGGCGAGGAGGCACGTGGGCAGCAGCAGGGGGGGACAGCAGAGCGGGCAGCAGCAGCAGCAGTGCATGGCGAGGAGGCACGTAGGCAGCAGCAGGGGGGGGACAGCAGCGCGGGCAGCAGCAGCAGCAGTGCATGGCGATAGGCACATGGAGAGTAGCAGGGGGGGACAGCAGGGCGGGCGGAGGAAGCACATGGAGAGCAGCAGGGGGGGGCAGCAAGGCGGGCGGAGGAAGCACATGGAGAGCAGCAGTGGGGGGCAGCAGGGAGGGCGGAGGAAGCATATGGAGAGCAGCAGGGGTTGGGCAGCAATACAGGCGGAGGAAGCACATGGAGAGCAGCAGGGGGGGGCAGCAAGGCGGGCAGAGGAAGCACATGGGGAGCAGCAGGGGGGGCAGCAGGGCGGGCGGGCACATGGAGAGCAGCAGGGCTGGCGGAGGAAGCACATGGAGAGCAGCAGGGGGGGCCAGCAGGGCGGGGTGCACGGGATCTGCTGGCACTCATGCTGGCAGCACATGAGGAGGCAAGCAACGAGAAAATGATGGATCAGCAGCTCATGGACGAGTGAATTACATTCCTCCTCGACGGTATGCTCCTTTTGAGTCGACTCAAAATGACTTACAAGTCGAGTTAAATTTACTTATAGGTTGACCGAAAGCACGAGCAGATGTCGGATCAGCAGCGCATGGACGAGTGCATCACCTTCCTCCTTGCTGGTATGCTCGTTCTGACTTCATGCTCTCAATCGAGTTGATTCAAACACACTTTCAAGTCGGCGTGAAGCAACGAATGCCGTCGCGTCTCTCAAAACGTCTCAATGTTTGTTTCAATATTCGTCTCTTTACTACACATGCCTCCCGTTTCTCCTCGCTGGTACTGCCCCACCCCGCTGTACCTTCTCCCCTCCCTTCTCTTCCCTTCCCCACCCCTTCCCAAGCCCACATCCACTCTTACTCCACTTCCCGTTCCATTCTTCTCAGCCCCTCTGCTTCCCTGCTACCCTCCTTTCCCCCGCCCCCCTCCGCCCTCCCCTCCTACGACACTCGAGACATCAACCATCTTCTCTGCATTACCTCCTTTCTGTGCATCGTCACACCTCCCCTTCCTGTTTCACCAATGCCCATCTTCCTTCTGCCGCCCCCTCCCTTATCGCCTCCCATCTTCCTCCCTTGTCGCCTCCTATCTTCCTCTGTGCCCCTCTCCCCCTCGTCCCCTACCGGCAGGCCACAGCACCACGGCGCACCTGCTGACGTGGACGTTCTATCTTCTGGCGAAGCATCCCGACTGGCACGAGCGGCTGCGAGCAGAGCTCAAGCAGGCGCTAACTCAGCAGGGGGGCACAGGCCACGTCAGCAGTCCCCACCGCCAGCACGGAAGAAGGAGCACCAGACAAGGCAGGGTCAGAGGCAGGTGGAGGAAACCACGAAGGGAGAAGCCAAGGGGGGTCTGGAGGGGAGGGATTGGGGGAGGGACAGGAGGGAGGACAGGAGGAAGGAGAGTGAGAAGGAGGAGCGCGAGGGGAAGGCGAGAGAGGAGGAGGGGGGGCGGGTGACATAGGAGGTGGTGGCGGCACTAAAGGGCATGGGCATGGTGTTGCAGGAGAGCCTGCGCATGTTCCCCCCCCGTCCCCTTCCTAGGCCGCACATGCCAGCAGGTACACACTTTCAGGGTCAAATGCACACATGTGGGGTTGGGGAGGGGTCAAATGTACGGGAAAGTGGTGTAGAGAGAGGGCACTGAGGGGCATGGGCATGGTGCTGCAAGAGAGCCTGCGCATGTTCCCCCCCCCCCCCCGTCCCCTTCCTGGGCTGCACGTGCTAGCAGGTACACATGGGCCACACGTGCCAGCAGGTACACATGGGCCGCGGGTTCCGAATGGCACCGGTGTGTTTGTTACTTGGGGGGGAGGGGGGGGGGTTCAGATGGTTGGAGGGGGCTTATTCTAGTTCCGTCTTTCTGCAGCTCTCAGCCTCATCGTCCACCCACTCACTCTCTTCCCCTCACCCCCTCCTCCTCACCCTCTCCTGCTTTCTCTCTCCTCCGCACCCTCTCCAGGTAGTAAGGCTGGGCCCGTACGACGACCGCAGGGTGTGAACGTGCTGATACCAGTTGCTCTCTTGCACTATGACCCCGCGCTACTGGGGCCCTCAAGCCCTCCACTTCAACCCCGACCGCTTCTCTAGTCAGTCTATTTCCGTGCCCTCATCGTTGCCCAATTCTTTGCCTTCTTATTTTTCTCCTTTGCCGTCTTGCAATCGCTTCTGGGGCCCGCATGCCCTAGACTTCAACCTCTATCGCTTCGCGAGCCAGTCTCGTTTGTTGCCCGTGCCTTGTCTTCCTCCTTCCGCATCCGTTTTGTTGTTTCTCCCCACTTGTTTCTTCGCAACTCTTGTCTGCATGCCTATGCCCTTTTCTCCTCTTGTTTCCCCTTCCCTGTTCTTTCCCGTGATATTCCTCTTCCACATAACTTCAAGTCATTGTGGCTTACACTCATTATACCACGTTCCCCTTTTGCCCCTTCTCCCTCATACCCTTCCTCAAACCCCACCCATGCCACAAGGGACAGATGAAGCATGTTCTCACCCTCAAGCATTCCTACCCTTTGGTTCGGGCCCGCGTATCTGCATCGGCAACAACTTTGCCCTCACAGAAACAAAGGTGGTGCTGGCGCACATCCTCAGGCAGTTCTCATGGCGCCTCTCCCCCGCCTACAAGCACTCCCCTCATCAGCGCTGTCGCTCTGCGGGCGAGTTTCGGCATGCACCTAATGGTTGAGCCATTGGCAAACCCTTTCTGAGATTCATGGCACATACCACAACAGTTTGAAGGGGTTGCTGACAACACATGTTGTTGACACCCAGGGTCCAGGGAGCATCAGGGCACGTAAAAGTTACAACAAACCGGCCATTACACGTGAAGTGAATGCACTGCTTGTTGAATCTTCAGATGCTTTAGCCACTTCAGGACAAGATAAACACACCCAGGGCCTCAGATTCGTTTATGTTGACCCTGAGCACTCACGGTCCCTTGGAGGTGTAACACTGGTTATCAGGGTTGCCTGTGGAGAAACACTGATTCCTCAAGGTTCTTGGAAAAGAAACACTAATCAAACAGGGTGCGTTTTCAAAAAACACTGATCAGTGAATCTACAACCACTATTATATTAACTTTTAGAAAGTTACATTTTGTTCTAGTGAACTTCTATGCACAGCATAACATCATCGTCACTAGCACCATCGCTCATAGATACGTGCATGGGGGTCTCTGTCCCCCACCCAGAGCCAGCACCAGCATCATCCTCGTCCACCCTCTCTTTCCCCTTAGCACTTGGTTGCTTCTTTGGTGCTGCCATTGTTGTGATGGGTTTGCGCTTCTTGTACGCCCTCCAGATCTTCACCACATGCACCCAAACGGGCTCGTACGGCAGCAATGCCATGCATATGAGGTCCGACACGCCGCACATCCTTGATGGCAACCCCTCAGCCAACTCTTGATAATGTTCTTGACTGTGCTTAACACTAGCACAGCCGACAACCACCCACATCTTCACCAGATGGGGTATGCGTCCTCCCAGTTGGGAGACTTCAACATGGCCGAGAGACCCGGGTAGAACTTCCTCTTGGACTTCGGAGCTCTAGCGAGAACCGTGCAGAACTGAGCGCAGCTCTTTGAACGCCTTCTGCTTGTTGACTCTTGCCAGTCCAAGGAGTGCGCATGCACAAGGAATAATCGAAGTAAGCGAGGCTCTGCACACAAGTGGTGCCAGAGTTCTGTTGCTACACAATCGTGAACAGCACAAAGAACGATGCCACAGCTCGTAAGGCAGCACGAACCTGGAACGATCCTCATCGCACTCTTGGGCCCTTGAAGAGCGTTGCCAGTGACTCGAGGTGCTCCGTGCAGACCATGGATCACTCCTGCCATCCATGGGGCCACTCGTCATGCATGAACAGCTTCACACCGCTCAGCTTGTCGAGAGAACCTAGCCGCTCATCCAAGTGATGCACGAGGGACTCCGCCATCGCCGTGCACTGGTCCACGCATCGGTCATGGGTCCCTGCAAAGGGTGTGGCCTTCAAGGGGGAGAATCATGCAGGATGTAACCGTGAGAAGTGGGGCGTCCTTCAGAGTCAACCCACTCGACCTCAACTCTCCGCACCCCGTTCGGTCCATGTCGTGCAATGAAGGGCGACAGCTTCTCGCTTAGGCCTGCCTCCGAAGTTCGTCGCTATAATCCATATAACGGCTGTTGATGTGGGTTGTCGTGCGACGGATCCTGGCCTTGAACCGCCAGCGGGTCGATCTGCCACACAAAATAGTAGGAAAAAAAAAAGGCAAAGTATCAATCATATAACAAAACAAACATGAGCCAGAGGCGCATGCGTCAGAGTCTTCGTGGCCGGTGCTTGCACACATAAATGTGCAGTGTTGTGGGAATCACGGCAAAAGCAGAATCTCACCTGTCGATGCTAGAACGTCTTGCTGAGCAAGTTCAGTTGTTGCAGCACGTCAGCGAGGAAGCGCAGCATGAATTGGAATCTGTAGCTTGTTACCATTTGGTATATGGGCTTGTTTCCCAGCTCGTGCACCATCACAACGACACCTGGCAGGACTGCAAGAATTCACCCGACTGCATCTCCGCGCAATAGCCAACGCACATCATTGATTCCTTGGAGCTCCAGGATAGTCTGAGTGAAGACTTCCTGCATGTCCAGGAACCGCTGGTGCCTGGGTCCAAATGAGCTGAGGTAGGTGGAGAGCCAGCGGATGAAGCTGTCGACCATGCCAAACTCCGGAAGGGACTCTGCCGCGTCCTTGGCCGCGAGCGCTTCCCTGCGATTAACATAAGCAATAGACGCATTAGGGTAAGTAGAAGGTAGAAAACTTCTTGCAGATAACTAAAACTCAGGGGAAAGCGCATCAACCCTCATACATGTGAGCGATGCAGTGGCAGGAAACCAGATGCGGTATGCGCGTCCTCAGCCTCGACACCAGCGCGTTTTTGAATCCGACCATCACGCTCGCTCCGTCGGTGCTGATGCCCATGATTCGGCGCAGGTTAATGCCGACGGCATTGACATGGGATAAGAGCAACCCCACCAGCAAGGCGGCGTCTGCCTTGTCTACGCTTAGCAGGGCGAAAAACTTAGTGACTACTGCCCCATCGCGGATGAATGTGGCGTAGATGATGAGATGCTTCCCACGGCATCTGTCCGTAAACTCGTCACAGCTGAGGCCGATGTAATGGCTTGTGAGAATTTGCTCCAGTTGTGTGGTCTGCAGCCACACTGCCGTTGCCTGTATGAGTTCCCCGAAGCCATACCTGCAGAGACACAGGAAACATTTATTACGGTTATGTGGTTGTTAACATGAGAGGCTCTTCACTGCATGCGCGGATGGAATACCAAGAACTTACGTTGTGTAATAAGTGACGTATCCCTTTTTGGGGAAGCCACGCACTTCGTTCTTAGCTATGTACCGAACGAGGCTCACCCACGTCTCCATCGGCAGGTGGTCCTGGGTTGTGAAGTGAAGGGAGTTTAGGAGGGCGATGACGCGGTTCGTCTCGTCATCCTTGGCGAGCGGATGCTGGTCAATCCGCGGCTGCTTCCTAGCCTGAGCTAGCATCTTCTTCTTCTGCTTCTTCATCGCGGCATGCCGCTTGAAGGCTTGGGTCTGAAGATCGGTTGCACCGTGCCCACTCTTGCCACACTTGCCACCGTCACCTACAAAGTCCATGCACAATGTGCACTTGAACACAGGCATGCCAGAAGTGGTTTTGATGGGTACGAGCCATGGGTAGTCTGTCGACCACGTGGACTTGAACGAGTCCAACGCATCCTCGTAAATCAAAGTGGTTAGTGACTGTTTTTTTTTACTTGGATGGAATGGCCGTAACGTCATTTACCGACTTGCCCGCATCAGCGAGAGGATGGTCAGGAGCTGTTGGATCAACCCAGCGGAGCACGGCCTGCTTGTAACGAGGCGGATGCTTTGATGACGACCAGCAGCTGGCAAGCGGACGCTCGGGCCAGCTGCTTACGCCACGACCGGCTTAGCAGTATGCGCGGGCTGGGGGCGATCGTCGCCGCGGTAGAGGTCAGACGCGTCACCAGTGTATGCTCCTGAAGTGAAGGAAGCTTGCTTCTCTTTTTCATGCGAGAGCACGGAGACTAGAAAATCTAGTCCTGTTTTGGCCTCCCGCATCTCTGTGGCGGCGTGAAGGGCATCGTCGTCATCATCACCGGTGCTGTTCTCACCGATGATCACCATGGCGCGTTCATGCCAACTTCCTGAATTGCAGAGTAGTATCTAGAGAGGGAGAGAGGGAGAGAGAGAGAGAGAGAGAGGAGAGAGAGAGAGAGAGAGAGAGAGAGAGAGAGAGAGAGAGAGAGAGAGAGAGAGAGAGAGAGAGAAAGAGAGAGCCTGCCGAGATGGTTTCAGAGAGAAAGCAGAGAGGGATGTTTCCGAAAGGGATGGAGTCTGGAGAGCTAATGAGAGAATCACGAGACCCCCTGCATGGGGTGGCTGAGCGGACTGCCCCAGCACGCCCTAGCTTGGTGAAAAGGACAAGGCTTACCACTAGCCCACTGGGCCGCTAGGCGTGTTTGTGTGCATCCAAGGCCAGAAATGACAAGTGTTGGTTATCCTCAGTGACAACGGTACATTGAATCAGCTTGGACAGCCAATCTCTTTGCGTCGTTTTGCCAACAATGCCCAAAATTACCCCGTTCATCTGTATCTCGGTGAGCAGCTGGGTGGCGTCGGTGCAGGGTGGGTACATGAATGATGACGGTGCGCAAAACAGCGAGAATCACGGAGTTTTCGGTTTCAGGGTCGTCTCCAATACAACACTGACTCGTCAGTGTCGTCAAACAGGAAACACTGGAAAATCAGTCTTTAAAAACAAAAAACACTGAATCATCAGGGTTGTAAAAATAAAAAGGCTGATAGATCAAGGTCACAATAAAAAACTGGGGTAAAACATCAGGAAATAAGGGTAAAATTCCTGAAATCTGAGGCCCTGTACACACCCACTTGTGTTAATTTTGCTGAAACACACCTCACTCTGCTATATAGAAACAGTGAGGCAGGTACCGTAAAGTGCCACCTATAGGACCCGGGGGACTCTCTACAAATGCTGGAAAAAATGCTAGGGTGGACATTATGGCGGTTGCAAATTTTTAAGAACCGGGGTACACTTATTTGTCTATTAACATTAATGGATTTACCATGTACAAGCTCGGTAGGGGGGGGGGGGGGGGGGGGGTGTCTTATATTTTTCGCGCGAGAATCTTTAGCTTGGTGCCCCACGTGCGCATCATCGGGAATGACACGCGGCGAAAATCAGAGCACGGGGCGGACTGAACGGCGTTTGCCCCGCACCTCACATCCTCTCGACGGTGTTTCCGTTAAGATGGGCACGTCAGGTGGCCCTTGACCACCCCATCATGTCTTTGTGGCAGAATGGGTACTGGACGTGAAGCACTAGAGTTTCACGTCCCTCACTCTACCGTACACGCAAGCTTTCATCCCCTCCCTCCCTCTGTTTCAGATCTTGTCCGCCCGGCTAGCTTCCTACCCATTTAAATAGCCCGCCATGGCGTCTGCCATTTAGTGAACCATAGGTCCTTATAAGTGTATCAGCTCTTCGCCATGTCGGCTTTCGAAAGCCCATGGCGTTCTCGCAGTATGGCGGTAGGAAGTGGGTCTGGCCAGCGCCCAATCATACTGATCACAAGCCCAGCCCCGCCAGCTCCTCCAGCTCCTCCCGCACCTCCGGCACCCCCTGCGCCTCCGGCGCCACCTGCGCCCCCTGTGCTTCCCCCGGGCTTCGCTGACTGGCGCACCACTCCTCCTTTGGACCCGCTCGAGGAGGAGGGGTTTCCTAAACACGTCGCTGAGGACGGTGAGAACGAGACGAATGCCGAGAACGAGAACATGGAAGACGACGTCGGGGATTTCCCGATCCCTACGTTTCCGGATGACTTGATCCACAACGAAAACGGGCCTCGCTCCAACGTTGACGGTGCTCCAGCATTTCACAGCGCCCGCAAGACTAACCACCGTCGCACTGCGCGAACCATGGGTGAGAAGCAGGAATGGCTCGCGCGGATGGACGATGAGAAGCTCTCTGTCCGCGCCACTGCACGTCTCGCCGGGGTGCAGCCTGTCAGCGTCCGCCGGTGGATAAGGGCGGCGGATCGGATTAAGAAGGTGGCACCGTCCAGGCGCCGACTTAGTGGTGGAGGGAGAAAGGCGAAATATCCCGACATGGAGGCGCATACCTACAAGCGGCTCCTGAACTTCCGCGGACGTGCCTTGGCCGTGCCTATTCGTCTCCTCAAGCACTGGAGCCGGTGTTACATGAAGGCGCATTACCCTGATGTGAGGTGGATGGCGTCCAACAGGTGGACCTTTCGCTTCCGCCAGCATTTGGGCCTCTCCATCCGCGTGAAGACGAAGATGGGTCACCGTATGGCATCGGGTGAGTTATCTTGTGCTTCCCTCCGTGTGTGTGCTTGTATAGTTTGCTTGGCGACATGTAACACTAATGCTTAACCCGCCGCCGTCACTAATGTCCTTCTCCCGCCTTGTCCGCGTCCGAGGCAGAGTGCAGGCAGAAGTGTGAGAAGTTCTGGGCGTTCACGAGGAGGAACATAATCAAGCATGGCATAGACGCATGGAACATTATAAACGCCGACCAGACGCCCGTTTTCCTGGAGATGCCGCACGAGCGCACCCTGCATCACCGCGGAGAGAAGACGGTGCACGTCAGAAGCGCAGGCTACGAGAAGGACAGGGTGACTGTCATGCTCGGGATCACTGCGGACGGGCGCAAGCTCCCCGCCATGGTTATCTTCAAGCGCAAAACGATCCCGAAAATTCGGGTCCCTGCAGGTGAGTTGCTAGAGTTGTAACCATCACGGTAGTCTCTCTTCGTGGCGGATTTCTAACCACGTGCGTTGTTTTCTTTGCAGGAGTCGTTGTTCGTGCGCAGGCGAAAGGCTGGATGGATGCAAAGCTAGTGGATGATTGGGTGAATAACGTTCTGCTGCCGTTCATCAAGCCTCCGCGTGGCATCCGGCGTTCCAAGATGCTTCTTGTCGTGGACTCGTACCGGGGCCACCTCACCGACGGCGTTCTCACCAACATGAAGTGGAACCGGGTAATTCCGGCAATAATTCCCGGGGGCTGCACCCCACTGCTACAGCCCCTTGATGTGAGCGTTAATCGCTCATTCAAGGCACTGCTCCGTCAGCTCTACAATGACTGGTTTGCCGAGTTTGGCGTCAACACATTCACGAAAGCCGGTGAGTTTCGGTGCCGTGCTTAGTACCTCGCCTTGTGGCGTGTTTGTAGCTGGTTGTTGGCTTTATGATAACTCCCCGTGTGCGCCCCGTGCCTGTTCTTTCCTGTTTACATGGCAGGCAACCTGAAGAAGCCGCCAGCAGAGACGGTCCTCAAGTGGATTGCGAGTGCTTGGGCGGGCGTCCCCGAGCACATTATTAAGAAGGCGTTTCTCACGACAGGCATCAGCAACTCGGTCGATGGGAAGCAAGATCACCTCGTCCTGGCCCACATGCGTGATGCGGGCGAGGTCGAGGTGGCACAAGACGTGCACGTCGCCCCTGAGGTGGAGGAGTGGGTGAACCCACTGTTCGCCACAGCCGCGGAGGATGAGGAGGCGGCAAAGGTTGCGGATGCTGAGGATGCCGGGGACCTAGAGGAGGAGGAGGAGGAGGAGGAGGAGGAGGAGGAGGAGGAGGAGGAGGAGGAGGAGGAGGAGGAGGAGGAGGAGGAGGAGGAGGAGGAGGAGGACGAGGACGACGACGACGACGACGACGACGACGACGACGATGTGGATGACGAGGAAGAGGAGGCGGAGGGTGGGCTGGAGGAGGACGCGAACGCTAAGTGCTTGATGGAATCTAACATGACCAAGCCATAGTTGTAGTGACCACTAGGTGTTGAGGTGTGTATGTAGTACAGTAGGTAACAACGATAACAATGTTAACTGCACCAAACTCAATAGGGCCTTATATGGAAAGGGGGGGGTCTTATAATGATTAGCTACACACGGGGGTCCTCACAAAACCTGCCACAATAAGAGTCCCCCTACCCATTCAAGAGTCCCGGGGGACCCTCTTACCGGCGGGTCCTATAGGTGGCACTTTACGGTAGTACATATATTATCACACAATGGCCTTGAGCATCCAACTCAGTGAAATCGCCCTGTTTAGCCGTGCCACCCACCAGTACCGCTTTTCCGTTGGAGCTTCACCTTCCTCGCCCTCATTCTGCGTGCTGCAACAATCCCAGCCTTGGCAACCTTCTCTCTTTCTGAAACGACTTATGGTTATGTACGTTTCCAATTCCCGTCAATCGGCGACGCGACGCGCGGAGCACTCAGCGACCCTCGAAACCACACTCACTCGCTCGCCTTGGTGAAGTAGAGCCGTCGATCGGAGACAGTCGCGTTGATCGACGGCTCCACGACGCGCGGCGCAGAACAGCAGTTCCCGGGGAGCATTCGCGCCGCTTTAGGTACTTCCGGCGCGTTGATCGTCGCCTCGACGAACGGCTGCGATTGCAGCGGAGGGCGCAGCGATGGAGCTGGAGGGGCAATGGCGCGATCTGGACCGTCTGTTGCTGCGACCAGGGATGCTCGTCGGCCCTGGGTTCGAACCCTCGCCGGAGGTACTTCCGTACGCGATATTGACGGACTCGTTTCAGATCCATAAGCAGCGCTGCGCTTGAGAAACCAGCTTGTCACACGACCCTAGGTCCCCTAAGCATTTAGCCCGTCCGGTGTATCCTCCTGCCAGGCATGCGTGTCGCATCATTACCCATGGCTGGCAGGAGGATACACAGTGCTGTGCGGCAGGCGCTGCAGCAGGCAGGCAGTGGGCCCTGTATCCACGCCGCCTGTGTATCATGGTGCGGGGTGGGATCAGGCGGGCTGGATTGCACGGTGCTGTGCTGCAGGCCCTGCTGTCATGCGCGTCGCTCTCCTTCCCCACCCTCGTCTTCTGTCGCCTGCTCGCACAAGTGGCATCCCACCCCTTCCTCCTCCTGCCCCACACCTACCAGCCGCATTCGTGACTCACTCAAGTGAGTGTGAGTGCCGTGTGCTCTCCTAGGAGTGTGCTTCTGGTCTGGGCGCGGTTATGGGTCCTTTAGCGGCTCTTTCTCCTCCGTCCCGTTCCCTCCGTTTCCTAACTCTCATGCTTGCCGTGTTGGCCCAGCGTGCTACCGCCTGGGTTAAAAGGGCATGTTTGTATGGTGGGTAGGTAGCGCACCTGTAGTCCTCCCGCACTCTACTGGGGAACGATCCCAGTGCCCCACCAACATGCCGCACTCTTCCCCATTCTCCTCCTTTTCCCACTCTCCCCTTTTCCCCACCCTCCCACCTGCCCTATGCTCCGAATCTCCGTTTCACCCCGTTCCCACCTCCCACCTGCCGTGTGCTGGTGGGCGCGGGCGTGCTGGGCTGCGAGCTGCTATTCGAACACCTGCTGTGATTCCCCTCCTCCTCCTTCCCACCCCTTCCCCACCCTTCCACCACCCCATCAAACCAACCAGATTCGCGAATTCTTGAAGTCGGACTGCTGAGTGCTGGTGGTGGGAGCGGGTGGGCTGGGCTGCGAGCTGCTCAAACACCTGCTGTGACCCACCCTTTTCTCCGTACCACCCCGTTCCCACCTCTCACCTGCCCCGCCCTCCTCCTCGCCACCCCTTCCCCACCATGTCCATTCAACCAGATCCGCGACTTCTTGAAGGAGGACTGCCGAGTGCTGGTGGTGGGAGCAGGCGGGCTGGGCTGTGAGCTGCTAAAGGACCTGGTGCTGTCGGGGTTTGGCAGCATAGACGTGATTGACATGGACACTATCGATGTGTCAAACCTTAATAGGCAGTTTCTGTTCCGGTGAGTTGATACACTACATACACAGTGCACACAAAGTACTGCTACTGTGTACGAACAGAGCTGCTCAAGGACCTGGTGCTGTCGGGGTTTGGCAGCATCGACGTGATTGACATGGACACCATCGACGTCTCCAACCTTAACCGCCAGTTCCTCTTCCGGTGGGTTACAGTGCCACTACAGTGCCACTACAGTGCCACTACAGCGCAGAAACAGTCCTGCTACAGTGCATGTACTCGGTGGGGTGTGGCAGCATAGACGTGATTGACATGGATACCATCGATGTCTACAACCTCAACCGCCAATTCCTCTTCTGGTGAGATGCAGTGCTGATGCTACAGTGCATGTACTCGGTGGGGTGTGGGAGCATAGACGTGATTGACATGGATACCATTGATGTCTCTAAACTCAGCAGACAGTTCCTGTTTCGGTACGCTGCAGTGCTGCTATATTGTATGAACAGTGCTTCTGCAGTGTAGGGACTGCTACAGTGTTTGAACAGCAGAGCATGGCGTGGGCAAGCCCAAGGCCGTGGTGGCCGCAGAGCGAGTGACAATCGGCAAGTCTTTCCCTCCCCTCTCCCCTCTCCCCTCTCCCCTCTCCCCTGCATGCAACCCCCTCTCGCCTCCGTGCAGCCCGTCTGACGTGGGCAAGCCCAAGGCCGTGGTGGCAGCAGAGCATTTGGCACTCAAAAAGTCTTCTCCCGCTTTCCCTCCCGCCCCCCCCTGACTCTTCCCCTGTTCCCCTTCCTACCCCCACGTGCCCCCTCCTTCCCCTCGTTCTGCCCCATACCCCTCCGTGCAGCCCGGCTGATGTGGGCAAGCCCAAGGCGGTGGTGGCAGCAGAGCGAGTCATGAGCCGCGTGGGCGGGGTGAAGGTGAGAAGGGGGGGGAAACCGAGTCAAAGGGAGGAGAGGGAATGGGCTGACTTTTGAGACGACTCAAAAGTCATCCGAGTTAAACGGAGGAGAGGGAATGGGGGTTCTTGTCACTTCTGCAATTCGTGTTTTCTGCTATATTCCCCCTCTCTTCAACCACCCCCTTCTCCCACCCCTTTCGCTATCTCCTGTCCCGACCCCCAAACTCATTCCCCTCTATGTAGCACCACTCTCCCTCACCCCCACCCTGCCCCACCCCACGCCACCCCACCCCCACCAGGTGACGCCTCACTTGTGTCGCATAGACGACAAGCCCGCGTCCTTCTTCAGCGAGTATTGGTACGACTTTTGAGAGTTCTCGGTGCGACTTATGAGAATTCTCAAAAGTTCAACGTCATCGTGTTGGTGTTGGCTGGACTCGTCACTCGCTTCCTGACACCTCTCACTATTCTCCACATCACCACTCCCTCCTCTAAACCCGCTCGTTCCCCACCGCACTCCACCAGGTGACACCGCACTTCTGTCGCACAGAGGACAAGCCCGCCTCTTCTTCAGCAACCCCCCCCCCTCCCCCGCCTCCTCCCCACCCTTCCCCACCCTGCCCCACCCTGCCCCACCCTGCCCCACCCCCACCTACCCCCACCCCCACCAGGTGACCCCTCACTTCTGTCGCATAGAGGACAAGCCCGCCTCCTTCTTCAGCGAGTTCAACATCATCGTGTTGGGGCTCGACTCGCTGGAGGCGCGCTCCTACATCAACAGCCTCGTCTGTGGCTTCCTAGGTGCGCTTGCTCTAGACTTAGATGAATTGCACTGCATGCTTGCAAGATGACTGCATGCGCACAGTGCCAAGCAGGCGTCAACATCATCTTGGTGGGACTCGACTCGCTGGAGGCACGCTCCTACATCAACAGCCTCGTCTGTGGCTTCCTAGGTGCGCCCTGTCTGTGGCCTTTTAGGTGAGTCCTAGGTTTGGATGGATAACACAGGTCTGTCTGTGGCTTGCATGGTGAGCGATTTGCATGATGACTGCCTGCACAGTGCCACCCACGTGCAGCAGCCTGCAATCATCTCGCGCCTTGAGATGCAGTCGTTTGGTTGGATGACTGCCACCCACATGGAGATGCAGTCTGCAGGTAAGTGCACGTTGCACTGTCATGCCTTAATGTGGTGAGGGCTGCAGCGAAGTGCACGGGAAAGGAACTCTCTATATTGCAAACGAATTTTGAGCTTATTGTCAGATTGTCATTGCCATGTGCACTCTCCGTCCGTGGGCATGGCATGGGGTATTCAGTTGCTCCAATTCCTCACCATACTAGCTCCTATGAGACCAGAGTATACATTGACATGACATGATGACACTCCTTCAGCTTTTCACATTTCACAAATGTCGCTGGTCGCGCCTCCCACCCTGTCAATGCCCTTGGTCAAGGGTCTTCAGTGTTTTCATGCCAGTACCTTCCTTCCTGCTCTCTATCTCCACCCCTCCCCACCACCAGAATACTCGCCTGATGGCAAGTTAGGCCAGACATCCATCCGGCCGAGGGTGGACTGGGCCACGGAGGTCTTTAAGGGGCATGCGAGTGAGGGTGATGTTTCTCCCTACTTCAAGTCTCCCTCCTCCTTCCTCTTCCTCTCCATTCACTCCCACAACTCCACCCTTACCACCAGAGTACTCGCCTGAGGCCGAGCTAGACCTGTCATCAATCCTCCCCATGGTGGACGGCGGAACAGAGGGCTTTAAGGGGCATGCGAGGGTGACCATCGTTCTCCCTACCCAACACCCCCCCTTTCCCCCACTCCCTCACCACCACCAGAGTACTCCCCTGAGGGCGAGCTGGACTTGACCTCCATTCGGGGGAACGGAGGGCTTCAAGAGGCATGCGAGGGTGCTCACCCCCCTTTCCTCCACCCCTCCTGCCCCACCCCTGTCTCCGCCCCCTCACCACCAGAGTACCCCCCCGATGGCGAGCTGGACTTGACCTCCATCCGCCCCATGGTGGACGGCGGCACGGAGGGCTTTAAGGGGCATGCCGGAGTGATCCTTCTTCCTACCCAGTGTCCCCCCCTCCTCCACTCCTCTCCTCATCCCTTCACTCCTCTCCTCGTCTCCTCCCTCACCACCAGAGTACTCTCCTTAAGGCGAGCTGGACTTAACCTCCATCCGCCCCATGGTGGACGGCGGCACGGGCCAATAGACGAACGCGAGCACTTTGGTCAGCACAAGACTGCACAGGCACTGTACACAGGCGTAGTTGCTCGCTACTCCTCACCTGCCTCTGCCGCGCTAGGCCGTCTCTCCCTCCCCTACCTGTTTCCCGACCTGGCCTCGTTCCACACAGTCGCTGACCTCATCACGCACCTCCGTACTAGTGAGGCCCGCTTCCGTGCCGCCATGCCTGCTGAGGGCTTTAAGGGGCACGCGAGGGTGATCATCCCGGGGGTGACGCCGTGCTTCCACTGCACGCTGTGGCTCTTCCCCCCCCAGACCAAGTTCCCCCTCTGCACGCTCGCTGAGACCCCGCGCTCGCCCGCGCACTGCATTGAATACGCGCACCTCATCCAGTGGGGCGAGGTGAGTTGAGATGCATGTTCAGTTGGGTGTGGTGGGAGGGGGGTTAACGAATAGAACAGAGGGGGGCTGGGTCGCCCACACACTGCATTGAATATGCTCATCTCATTCAGTGGGGCGAGGTGAGACGGAGGGGTGGGGTCTGAGGAGGGCATGGGGTGCATTGGATTAGCAAATGGGGCGGAGTGGGGCTGCCTGGCCCACACAGTACATTGATGCGCACAGCTCCTTCTGTGAGGGGAGGTGAGATCCGCATACAGCCGGGAGGAAGGCGGACGGGTGTGGGAAAGGAGAAGGATTCGTTTTTCTTCTCCCCGGATCAGCTTTTGCCTGTGCGTGTGAAATTGTGAGATTAACTTCCGCCTGGCGCTCTGCACCGTCTTTCACCCTCCCTCACTTGCTCCCCCCTCTTAACACTCCTCACTTTGTTTTGATTGCTTGTTTTATTCTCGTTTTCTCTGTCTGTTTCCCTTTCTGTTTCTCGTTTCTTTTCCCGGTCCCTACTCCATTCACCACCTCACTCTACTTTTCCTGCCCCGCCTCGCCTCTCCTCCTCTCCTCATCTCTGCATCACCACCAGGAGCGGCCAGGAGAGTCCTTTGATGCGGACAACTTGGAGCACATACAGTGGATCTACCACAAGGTGCAGATGTTTGACCACATACAGTGGTCCTCTGATACAGATGTTTGACCACATACAGTGGTCCTTTGATACAGATGTTTGACCACATCTGTCTGTTTTACCACATCTGTCTGTTTTACCACGTCTGTCTGTTTTACCACATCTGTCTGTTCTACCACGTCTGTCTGTTTTACCACGTCTGTCTGTTTTACCACATCTTTCTGTTTTACCACATCTTTCTGTTTTACCACATCTTTCTGTTTTACCACATCTTTCTGTTTTACCACATCTTTCTGTTTTACCACATCTTTCTGTTTTTCCACATCTTTCTGTTTTACCACATCTTTCTGTTTTTCCACATCTTTCTGTTTTACCACATCTTTCTGTTTCCAAAGGCCACCTGTACTTCATTCGTGTCCCTCTCATGCCGCTATCATGTTTATTGCTGCTTCTCTCATGTCAATCTCCGCTCCCTCCTTCCCCTGCTTCCCCTCCCCTGCTTCCCCTCCCCTGCTTCCCCTCCCCTGCTTCCCCTCCCCTGCTTCCCCTCCCCTGCTTCCCCTCCCCTGCTTCCCCTCCCCTGCTTCCCCTCCCCTGCTTCCCCTCCCCTGCTTCCCCTCCCCTGCTTCCCTTCCCCTGCTTCCCCTCCCCTGCTTCCCCTCCCCTGCTTCCCCTCCCCTGCTTCCCCTCCCCTGCTTCCCTTCCCCTGCTTCCCCTCCCCTGCTTCCCCTCCCCTGCTTCCCCTCCCCTGCTTCCCCTCCCCTGCTTCCCCTCCCCTGCTTCCCCTCCCCTGCTTCCCCTCCCCTGCTTCCCCTCCCCTGCTTCCCCTCCCCTGCTTCCCCTCCCCTGCTTCCCCTCCCCTGCTTCCCCTCCCCTGCTTCCCCTCCCCTGCTTCCCCTCCCTGCTTCCCCTTCCCCTGCTTCCCCTCCCCTGCTTCCCCTCCCCTGCTTCGCCTCCCCTGCTTCCCCTCCCCTGCTTCCCCTCCCCTGCTTCCCCTCCCCTGCTTCCCCTCCCCTGCTTCCCCTCCCCTTCTTCCCTTCGTTCCCCTCCGGCCGCACGGCCCACCTCCTCTCTGCTCCGCGGCAGGCTCTCATTCGCGCCCAGCAGCACAGCATCACAGGCGTCACTCTCTCCCTCACGCAGGTGTGTGCCATGCCATGCACCATGCACCATGCACCATGCACATGCACCATGCACCATGCACCATGCACCATGCACATGCACCATGCACCATGCACCATGCACATGCACATCTACTGCCATCCGCCTCTCCTCTGTGCTCTGTACCTCGCCTCTCCGCGCCATTGACTTCTCTTCCTGAACCTGCAGCGTCGCCATTGCCACCCCCCTCCACGCCCACCCGGAGCTGTTTCTTCCACTTCTTGCCATCCCCTCCCATCGTCTCCCCTCCCATCGTCACACACCCCATTTCCCTGCAATTACCTCCCTTTGCTGCCGCACCACCATGACCTTGCATGCAATGCAGAGAGTGGTGAAGAACATTATCCCCGCTATATCACCAACATCTAATGAATGCCATGCCATTATCCCTCTCTTGTGCCACACCATCATGGTGCATTCGATACAGGGAGTGGTGAAGAACATTATCCCTGCTATAGCATCAACCAATGCCATCATATCAGCAGTGTGCGCGCTGGAGACTCTCAAGATCGCTACAATGTGCTCCGCAGGGATGAACAACTACGTGATGTAAGTGAATGTGCTTATACGCATGAATGTGTGTTGAGAAAGGATGTGTTTGTATGCATCAATGAGTGTGTGATGTAAGTGAGTGTGCTTCTATGCATGAGTTACCTGGTGTTGTAAATTAAACGTGATTCTATGTCTGAACAACAAGGTGCTGTAGGAAAATACTCCACGTGCTTCCTTTATAAGATAGAGCACTCTTGAATCTCCCCTGTCCTTATCCGAATCCCTACATGTGTGGGCCCCACCCCACAGGTACGTGGGCACGCAGGGGGTCTACTCACACACTGTCGCATATGAGAGGGACCCCGAGTGTCTCATGTGCAGCGCTGGAGCCCCTTAATCAAGTAATGCACTCTTGAATCTCCCACGTACTTGTCCCAATCCCCACACTTGTGCGCCCCTCAGGTATGTGGGCACGCAGGGCGTGTACTCACACACTGTGGCATATGAGAGGGACCCGGAGTGCCTCGTGTGCAGCGCTGGCGTGCCTGTGACCGTGCCTTCCACAGCCACTCTGCAGCAGGTATGTGTGATGTGTGCATGGCATGTGCTGGCACGGCTGATTGCACTCTGCAGCAAGTAGTTATCTGGGTTGCTAGCACGGTACAAAATCCACATTTCACTAACACTTTGCGGCAGCTTTTGTTTTCTGCAACAGGTGCTGCCATCCCCAGCAACTAGGGCATGTGTATTACTTTCCTTTCTTGCCCACTGCTCATTGTATCCTCCATGCAGTTTATCGTCCAGCTATTGGCCGACTCTCGTTTTGCCGCCCGCTTGCAAGCACCGTCCGTCTCTTTCTATGGATCCAACCTCTACCTCCGTGCCCCTGCGGTGCTCGAAGAGGCAACTCGGCCGAATCTTTCCAAGCCACTGAAAGAGCTGATGGATGGAGTGGGCTGTGTGAATGGGGAGGAGGGCGGAGAGAAAAAGGGTGTTTCGGCTGGAGGGGTGTTGAATGTGAACGATAAGAAGCTAGCATGTGTGCTTAGAGTGAGGGTCTCTTTCAAAGACGAACTGTGATTGGAGAAATTTGAACATTTATGGTTGTACATTGTTCAAATGTAAACAAGGTATGGGTTTATATTACCGAACCGAATGTACGGTAAGGAAAATCACTTTTCCTTACTTCGCATCCCTGCTCAACGCGTACATCACTGTAGCACCACAATCAGCACCGTTACCGCTCGCGATCCCCGCGTCGACAATCAGCCTGCCACTTTCGCACATCGCACCTCGTCCTCACGGCTCGGCTGGTAACCCGCGCTCCGGGCCTCCGCTTCGACACTTTCCCAACCTCAGTCCCAGTCCCGTCGCGCAACAACCACAGTCCATTACCGTTACCACTGTAGTTTCGCTATATATTCTTCGCTCATACTTTCGCTCGATGTATTTTTGCTTCGATAGTGCAATTCTCGTTTGATCATTCCATTGCACTCGTAACACTTGGTATTCAGAGCCTACGATCTCCTCTCGGACCGCACCCACATTTTCGCTTCCCCACTATCTCAATTTTTGGGGGGGGTAGACGTCTCTCAGCGATACAGCACCGCCGCTCGTAGTTCTCTCTCGTAAGCACGCACGGCCACGACCGAGGCTCTCGCTGAGCTCGCCCGACACCCCCGTCATGGCCGATTTCACGCTCGCCACATTGACGCAGGAGCAGCTTGATCGTCTCGTACGCCAACTTGAAGATTCGGCGCTCGAAATTGCGACGCTCACGGCGGAACATGACTCCGCCCGTCAACAATCCACGGTGAACATTCCAGTGACATCACACACACCGACAAATGCATCTGCAAAATCGGACGAGCCGATCATCATTTCGTCCGGCACACCAACGCAACACGACAGCATGGGACAACGCTCAGGCGCAGCCAGTGATGGCGCCGCCCAACCGATGCCTGGCATGGGAGGAAGCAGGATCGCACCAAGCCCGCGGGAGCCCCGTGAAGCCCGTCGGCACGTGGAATTCGCGGCGACAAGTGGCGAACAGGCCATTATGGCACGAATGCCGCTCAAGCCGCAACGCCCGCCCTGCTTCTTGTCAGAACATTGTATAGCTTATACTGTTGTGTAGGCTATAGTGGGGTATCCCATAGGGGGTACAACCCAATTAGGGTTTTCTATTTGTACTCACTTCATTCATAGTTCATTCATTCTCGTTCAGTTCTTCTCATGTTATCAGAGCGACGTTCGTTCTGGCCTCACGTTTCCGCTGCTACGATTTTCCGGTCGCGCGCCTAGGGCGCGTGACGATTTTTACCTTGTCCCGCCCCCGGTTGGCGTGTGACGCCTTTTCTGCCCGTCGCGCGCCCCGTGGCATGCGACGGTGCCCTTTACCTGCCCGTCGTGCGCCCCGTGGCACGCGACGGTGCCCTGCTCGTCGTGCGCCCCGTGGCACACGATCGGGCCCTTTCTCTTAACTTACCCGTCGTTGCGCCCCGTGGCACGCGACGGGCCTTTCCGCCCCTGTTCTCCCTGAAGCCGCCCCTGACCTATCTGCGCCGACATCGTTTAGCCGCTCTGCGGCTTTCTTCCCGCCCACCCCCCCCCCCTCCTCCTTTGTCTCCCTGCAGCCGTGGGGAGGAGGGTATGGGGGTGGCGGGTGTTGGAGTGCTGGGTCAACTCTTTCCCTTTCTCTCCTCCTTCTTTCAGTCCCACCGCTGCAGCTGCCGCTGGGGGGGAGGGTGTGAGGATGTGGGGGAGCAGGGGGAGTGGTACCGGGGTGGCGGGTGTGAGGCAACAAGCAGCCGTCCCTCCACCTCTCCTCTCTTCCCCCCTTCTCTGCTGCTTCTGCAGCAGTGTGGGGGAGGGGAAGGAGGAGGGTGAGGAGATGGAGGGGGTGACCAGCTAGTGTCAGCCCGCCTGCATTACCTGCTGTTGCTTGCTTTTTATTATTTTGCATGTGTACACCTGCAGGTTGTATTCTGCACATACTCCTGCTGCAGGCAGTTATGGGGGAGTGTCACAACTTATATTTGTAACTGCCTGTAGCTGTAGTTAGTGTAGTTATTTAAACTTTGTTTGGTGGTGCACCTTATGTTTTTCCTTTGCTATATGTACTTCGAAACTATAGTGAAGCGACACATTCTCCCAACTTCTCTTCCAACTCACTCGATACTCACCCTAGGTGAAACCCGCTCGATATCCTACTTGGGCCTAGGCTACTAAGCCTAGGCCCTACTTAATCTTAACTCTTTCTCGTTTAACTCTCGACATGGTATCGAGCAGGTTTCCCTGTGGGAATTGCACCTAGGGCCCACCACTCGAATCTTTTTTTTTCCTGCCCGAAGCGCACTCATCCCGAGTCGCGCCTCGGGCCACCCTCTCACCGAGCCGCCCTAGCGGCCGGCCTTTCGATCGCGGCCCCGCCGCCCCTGCCCTCGCGGCCCCGCCGCTCCTGAACTCGCAGCCCCGCCGCCCCTCCTGTCGCGGCCCCGCCACTCGCGGCCCTCGCCGCCCCTACTCTAGCGGCCCCGCCGCCCACTACTCGCGGCCCTCGCCGCCCCTACGCTTGCGGCCCTCGCCGCCCGTGCTCTCGCGGCCCCGCCGCCCATTGCTCGCGGCCCCGCCGCCCCTGCTGTCGCGGCCCCGCCGCTAACGGCCCTCGCCGCGTCTGCCCTCGCGGCCCCGCCGCCCACTGCTCGCGGCCCCGCCGCCCCTGCTGTCGCGGCCCCGCCACTCGCGGCCCTCGCCGCCCATTCTCTCGCGGCCCCACCACCCACTGCTCGCTCCCCCGCCGCCCCTGCTGTCGCGGCCCCGCAGCTCGCGGCCCTCGCCGCCTCTACTCTCGTGGCCCCGCCGCCCACTGCTTGCGGCCCCGCCGCCCCTGCTGTCGCGGCCCCGCCGGTCGCGGCCCCGCCGCTCGTGGCACCGCCGCCCCTGCGTACGCAACACCGCCGCCCCTACACGATGCCCCGTCGCCCCTGCTCTCGCGGCCCCGCCGCTCCTGATCTCGCGGCCCCGCCACCCTTGGTCTCGCGGCCCCACCGCCCCTGCTCACGCGACACCGCCACCCCTACACACAGCCCCGTCGCCCCTGCTCTCACGGCCCCGCCGCCCGGTACCGGAGCAGCCGAGCCGCCCAGCACCAGCCGCCGAGCCGCCGGACCGCCGAGCAGCGGAACCCCTGAGCAGCCCGGCAGCCGAGCCGCCCCGCCCGAGCCGCCCTGCACCCGAGCCGCCCGGCAGCCGAGCCGCCCTGCACCCGAGCCACCCTGCCGCCGAGCCGCCCGGGAGCCGAGCCGCCCAGCAGCCGAGTCGCTGAGTCGCCGAGCCGCCCTTCTGCCGAGCCGCCCGACCTGCCCTGCCCGGTGAGCACCGTACCGCTGTCACTGCGTGCCCTTTCCCTACTGCTTGCACTGCTTCACTGTCGTCGTCATGGCTACCCCTAGTGTCCTACCTTTTGACGCTGAGGGTCGAGCCATTGACTTTGAGGTCTGGGTCAACGACCTGCAGCTGTTCTTACAGTGCGATATGGCGGACGGTCTCTCTCTCTTTGACCTCACGTCTGGCGCCTCTCCTGCCCCTTCTGCTGATGCTGACCCCACTGTTCGCTCTCAGTGGGCCACCCGCGATGCTGCTGCACGTCTTGCTGTGCGTCGCCACCTCCCTACCACTGAGCGCGCGCACTTTAGTCAGTACAAGAGTGCTCAGACCTTGTACGACGCTGTAGTTGCGCGCTACTCTTCCCCTCCCACTGCTGCACTCAGCTGTCTCATGCTACCATACCTCTTTCCTGACCTCACTGCATCTCCCACTGTCGCTGACCTCATTACGCACCTCCGCACTAGTGACACTCGCTACCGCGCCGCCCTTCCTGCTGAGTTCTGCGCCAAGAACCCACCCCCCATGTACATCACTCTCTACTACGTAGTCGCACGCCTCCCTGACTCCCTTCGCGTAGTCAGTGACCACTTTCTCTCAGTCTGTCCCACCACCCTTGCTGTCGACCTCCTCGAGAAGGCCCTCCTAGCGGCGGAGAAGAGCATCGTCGCTGTAGGAGCCTCTCGTGGTGACCCTCGCACCCCCATCTTTGAGGGGTGCTCTCCTTCCCCCCTACTGCCCTCTGTTGCCTCTGCTGCTGCTGCCGACCTGCTTGGTCTTGAGTCGGTTGGCGCAGCGTCTGCCCCTAGCGGGAGACGCCGCTCTGGCAAGGGCAAGGGGGGCAAGGGCGCGGGTGGAGCTGGAGGGGGCGGTGGAGATGGCGGTGGAGGCGGTGGAGGGAGTGGGGGTGGCGGTGGGAGTGGTGGCGGAGGCGGTGGTAGTGGTGGCAGCGGCGGAGGAGGCAGCGGTGGTGGCGGCAGCGGTGGGAGTGGCGGCGGCGGTGGAGGCGGAGGAGAAGGAGGTGTTGGCGGAGGAGGTGGAGCTGGTCGGGGTGGTGCCCCGCAGCGAAGCGGCGCTGGTAGTGGTCAACGCCAGCAGCAGCAACAGCAGCAGCAGCGTTCGCGCGACATCCCTCCGCCCCAACAGCTCCGTGAGTGGTACACGCAGCGTCAGAGGGGTTGGGGTACTGGTCCGTGCACCTACGTCCTTCGTTCCGGCGACCGCGCGGGTGAGCAGTGTGGGGGTGCCCACCCCACCCAGCGCTGCTTTGGCCGCCTGACGGACGCTTGGCGTCAGCAGTTCCCCAAGGCTAGTGAGATTCCCCGCTGGGGAGAGCTGTCTAGGGCAGGTGTAGCTATCTTTGATCTTGACTTTGATGCTATCCTTGCTGCCATGTATGCTGTGACTATTAGTGAGGAGGGTGACTGTTACCGGTGTTTCCCGCCCGACCCGGGCATTGGTACTGCTGCGCTAGGTGCTTGTGAGGCTTTTGCTCTAGGTGCCAGTGCGTCTGCGCCCTCAGGTACAGGTGAGGCTGCGCTCTCAGGTACTACGTCAGCTTCGGCCCCCCTCACTTTCACTCTTGACTCAGGAGCTTCTCGCTCCTTCTTTCGAGACTGCACCACACTTACGCCGCTTGGTCGGCCGGTTGCAGTCTCCCTGGCTGACCCCTCTGGGGGTCCTGTCCTCTCTCACTTTTCCACTGTCCTCCCATGTCCGGCTGCCCCCTCGGGCACCCTGTCTGGCTTGTACCTCCCCTCGTTCTCGACGAACTTGGTGAGTGGTGCAGACGTGCAGGATGCAGGGGTTCACCAGTTCACTCCTGTGAGCCAGCGGGTGACCCACTGCACGGACGCGCGCACAGGCCGGCACCTGGCCACGTTCTCGCGTAGGCCGGGGTCGAGCCTCTACACCCTGACCACTGAGTCTCCTCCTGTCCCTGCGTCTAGTCAGGTAGCTGCGTCGAGTCAGGAGTTTGCTGCTGCGTCCCGGTCTGGTCCGGAGTCTGCCCCCTATTCGTGTCGCCTCCTGTCTCACGAGACTCTCCTGTGGCACCACCGTCTTGGTCACCCCTCCTTGCCTCGTCTTCGGGGCATGGCTTCCCGTGTCCTTGTCTCTGGTCTCCCCTGGTCTCTCCCTCCCCTTCCTTTGGGACCAGGACCTTCTTATGTCCCCTGTGTCGAGGGACGCCTCCGAGCTGCTCCTCACTCCTCCCAGTTTCCTTCGACAGAGGCTCCTCTGCAGACACTTCACATGGACGTGTGGGGCCCGGCCCGCGTCCGTGGGCAGGGTCACGAGCGTTACTTCCTCCTGGTGGTTGACAACTACTCGCGTTACACCACAGTCTTCCCCTTGCGCAGCAAGGGTGATGTCACTAAGGTGTTGATCGACTGGATCCGTGCAGCTCGTCTCCAGCTCAGGAGGAGCTACGGCTCGGACTTTCCTGTTCTGCGTCTGCACTCTGACCACGGTGGGGAGTTCTCCTCTGGCCTTCTGCGGGCCTACTGTCGTGCACGGGGGATCCGCCAGACCTTCACGCTTCCGGACTCTCCACAGCAAAATGGGATTGCTGAGCGCCGCATTGGCATGGTCATGGACGTCGCTCGTACGTCCATGATGCATGCGGCTGCCCCCCATTTTCTGTGGCCGTTTGCGGTTCGGTACGCGGCGCATGAGCTCAACCTTCACCCCAAGGTCTCTCGGCCCGCGATGTCCCCAGTCTTGCTGTGGACGGGGAAGGTCGGCAATGCGTCTGCGTTCCGTGTCTGGGGATCTCGGGCGTTTGTCCGCGACTTGTCTGCGGACAAGCTGTCCCCTCGTGCTGCTCCCTGTGTCTTCCTTGGCTTCCCCCCTGACGCCCCAAGGTGGCAGTTCTACCACCCCTCCTCTCGTCGTGTTCTGTCCTCCCAGGACGTCACGTTCGACGAGTCGGTCCCCTTCTACCGTCTCTTCCCCTACCGCACTCCTTCCCTCCCCCCGCCACCGGACTTCCTTGTGCATGGTCCCCCCCCCCGGTAGACCCCCACCCCCCTCAGGTTCCTGCCCCTTCAGGTGTGTCCCAGGTAGACGCCATCGAGCCGGTCGAGGTTGATGGTGACTCTGGTCCTGCTGAGGGTGCTGAGCCTGGGGGTGCTGACTCTAGGGGTGATGTGCGCGTGGGTGCTGAGCCTGGGGGTGACGAGCATGGGGATGCTGAGTCTGGGGGTGCTGTGCGCGTGGGTGGTGAGCCTAGGGGTGCTGAGCCTGGGGGTGTTGCGTCAGGAGCTGCTGAGCCTGGGGGTGCTGAGTCTGGGGGTGCTACGTCGGGAGCTGCTGAGCCTGGGGGTGCTGCGTCTAGGGCTGCTGAGCCTGGCTGTGCGGAGCCTGCAGCCGCTGGACCTCCCCTTGTGGCGTCTGGCGGTGCTGGGACTGGAGGTTCTCTGGGTGCTCCGTCACGGCGGGAGCCCCTCTCTCCACAGGAGCTGCGCGAGTGGTTCGCTCGCCGCTGGAGGCGTACTGCTGGTGCTGGAGCTTCTTCGGCCGCTGAGGGTGCTCGTGCCGCCGGTCCTGGAGCTGCTGGACCTTCGGGTCCTACTGGAGCTGGAGCTGCTGAGGGTGTTGGTGCTGAGACTACTGCTGTCTGTCCTGGCGGTGGTCCTGTTGCTGGTGTGGCTGGAGGTCCTGCCGCTGGAGGTGGTGTTGGCGCTGGTGCTGCCGCTGAGGGTTCTGGTGCTGTCCCTGCTGTGCCTGGAGTCCGCGCGCGGCCTCGGCCGTACTTCGTTCCGCTCCTGCAGCAGGTTCTTCGTCTTCCTCCGTCTGTCGAGTTTCCGCAGTCTGTCCAGTCGCCGTCACTGTTAGAGTCAGCCTCCCCACTGCCTGCTCCCTCTCCTTACACTGGTCCTACTGGCGGTCTTGCTGAGCGTCGTGAGCCTGCGTCTCGTCCCGCGTCGCCTGTTCGTGCTGCTCGCACTAGTGGTCGCAGTTCGCGTCAGCGTCCTCCTCCTGTCCCTGGCACACACTGGATGTCTCTGCGTCCGTCCACTGCTCCTCCGCGTGCCCCTTTGCCTTCTCCTCCTGAGTCCTCTCTTCCTGCGCTTTCCGACCCGGAGTCGGACTCTCTTCGTGCTGCCAGTCCTACTGTAACGCGTCTTCTTGCTACTGTCGTCACTGACCCCTCTTTTGAGTCCACTGCGGCGTCTGCTCTTGTCGCTGAGCTCGTCGACTTTGCTGCTCGCTGTCGTCTGGGGTACGCTGCTAGTCTTGTTGCTGAGTCTGCGTCTGTCTGTCCTCCGTCCGTCGGGGGTGAGTGTGCTCTTGGCACGGACGTCCTAGAGGACAAGCAGGAGGAGTTCCAGTGTCTGGCTGCTGCTTCACCTCATCTCGCGTCTGTACTGCTTGCTCCTGAGGGAGACCTGGATGCACTAGACATCCCGACTCCGCGCTCTTACGCGGAGGCCGTAGAGGGTCCCTACTCCTCTCAGTGGCAGGCAGCTATGGATGCAGAGATGGCTTCCTAGAAGTCCACAGGCACCTACGTTGACGCGGTTCCCCCTCCTGGGGCGAACATCGTCAGTGTCATGTGGATCTTCAGGGTGAAGCGGCCGCCGAGCTCTCCTCCTGTCTTCAAGGCGCGGTACGTCGCTCGTGGCTTCAGTCAGCGGCAGGGAGTTGACTACTTTCAGACCTTCTCTCCCACCCCGAAGATGACCACTCTTCGGGTGCTGCTGCACATAGCCGCTCAGCGCGACTACGAGCTTCACTCTCTCGACTTCAGCACTTCGTTCTTGCAGGGTAGCCTGCACGAGGAGATCTGGCTGCGCCGTCCACCTGGCTTCACTGGGACTTTCCCTCCTGGCACCCAGTGGAGCCTCCGACGGCCAGTCTACGGTCTCCGCCAGGCACCGCGTGAGTGGCACGACACACTGAGGACTACACTTGCGGCTCTTGGGTTTGCTCCCTCTACTGCTAACTCGTCGCTGTTTCTGCGCACCGACACTTCTCTGCCGCCGTTCTACATCCTCGTGTACGTCGACGACTTGGTCTTTGCCACAGCGGACACTGCTGGACTCGCCTACGTGAAGTCCGAGCTGCTGAAGAGACACACGTGCACAGACCTGGGTGAACTGCGCAGCTACCTTGGCTTGCAGATCACTCGGGACAGAGCACGCCGCACCATTACCTTGACTCAGTCACACATGGTGCAGCAGGTCCTTCAGCGCTTCGGCTTCACGTACTCCTTGCCTTTGGCCACTCCTTTGTCTACTCGCCACTCGCTCTCAGCTCTGCCTTCGGATGAGTCCGTAGAGTCGAGTGGCCGGTACCCAGAGCTTGTTGGCTGCCTCATGTACCTGATGACCTGCACACGACCTGACCTTGCATACCCTCTTAGCATTCTTGCACGCTATATTGCTCCTGGGATACACCGACCAGAGCACATGGCTGCAGCGAAGAGGGTGTTGCGCTACCTGTGCAGTACGTCGGGCATGGGGCTAGTGCTTGGAGGGCGGAGTCCAGTGGTCCTTACGGGACACGCTGACGCTTCTTGGGCTGACGACCAGGTAACGCAGCGGTCGTCACAGGGTTACACCTTCAGCCTTGGTTCTGGCTCTGTCTCGTGGCGGGCTACTCGCTCGTCTTCGGTCCTCAGCTCCAGTTGTGAGGCTGAGATCTACGCAGGGGCCATGGCTGCACAGGAGCTTCGCTGGCTCACCTACCTGCTGACTGACCTTGGAGAGCCGCCTCGTTCTCCTCCAGTGCTGTACGTAGACAACAAGGCCATGCTGGCCTTGTGTCCAGAGCAGCGTCTGGAGCACAGAACGAAGTACATTGCTCTTCGCTACTTCCTTGCTCGTGAGCTAGAGCAGCGTGGACAGTTGCGGCTTGCGTACATGGCCTCTGAGGCCAACACTGCTGACGTGTTCACCAAGGCACTCGCGCCTTGTGACCATCAGCGCTTCTGCACCCAGGTGGGCCTTGTACCTGTCTTGCCTCACTTGCTCTCCTCTTGACCTTACTTGTACTGTCACATATATATACACCTGCTCTTGCTTGTCTAGCTCTATATATATATGTGTGTACTCCTGCATGTGAACTGGCCTTGTGGCCTTGTTGTTGTGCTCGGACTGTGTGGTGACTTTGTGATCCACCCTGAGCTTTGCTTTGCTTTGCTTGACTGGTCTTGTGACCCCTTGTTCTCCCCCACTTTGCCTATGGGGGTGTGTCAGAACATTGTATAGCTTATACTGTTGTGTAGGCTATAGTGGGGTATCCCATAGGGGGTACAACCCAATTAGGGTTTTCTATTTGTACTCACTTCATTCATAGTTCATTCATTCTCGTTCAGTTCTTCTCACTTCGACCCAAGCCAACGCGGAGGTCCGACGGTTCAACTGTGGGTCTTCACGATGAACGTCTTCTTCGACGCGAAATACGTCGAGTCGGACGCCGCGAAGATTCTGTCAGAACATATATATAGCTTATACTATTGTGTAGGCTATAGTGGGGTATCCCATAGGGGGTACAACCCAACTAGGGTTTCCTATATGTACTCACTTCATTCATAGTTCATTCATTCTCGTTCTACTTTCCACATGGTATCGAGCAGGTTCCCCCGTGGGAACTGTGCTTAGGGCCCACCACTTTTAAAACTTTTTTTTCTGCCCGGAGCGCGCTCCGGGCCCTCTCTCTCACTGGATCGGCCTGCCCTGCGGCCCCCCTAGACGCCCGCGCACCACCCTTAGCCGCCCGCGAGCCTCTCGTCCCGGCCCCTAGCCGCCCGCGCGCCGCCCGTCCCGGCCCCTTGCCGCCCGCGCGCCGCCCGTCCAGGCCCCAAGCAGCCCGCGCGCCGCCCGTCCCGGCCCCTAGTCGCCCGCGCGCCGACCGTCCCGGCCCCTAGCCGCCCGCGCGCCGCCTGTCCCGGCCCCTGGACGCCTACGCGCCGCCCGTCCCGGCCCCTAGTCGCTCGCGAGCCGCCCGTCCCGGCCCCTAGCCGCCCACGCGCCGCCCGTCCCGGCCCCTAGTCGCCCGCGAGCCGCCCGTCCCGGCCCCTAGCCGCCCATGCGCCGCCCGTCCCGGCCCCTAGACGCCCGCGCGCCGCCTGACCCGGCCCCTAGCCGCCCGCGCGCCGCCTGTCCCGGCCCCTAGCCGCTTGCGCGCCGCCCGTCCCGGCCCCTAGCCGCCCACGCGCCGCCCGTTACGGCCCCTGGCTGCCCGCACCGGCCCCAAGCCGCCCTGTGCCGCCCGCCCCGGCCGCGCTTTCCCGTCTCGACCCCTCGGCGCCAGGACGCCGCCCGTCCTGGCCCCTCGCCCGTCCCGGCCCCGCTCCCAGCCGCCCGTGCGCCTCCCGTCCCAGCCGTGCGCCGCCGTCCCGGCCTCACACCGCCCGTGCGCCGCCCGTCCCTACCGCACGCCGCCGTCCCGGCCCCAAACCGCCTGTACGCCGCCGTGCAACCCGAGCCGCCCGAGCCGATTGCGCAGCTGAGGAGCCGAGCAGCCCGAGCCGCCGGTGCCGCTGACTGCCCGAGCCGCCCGAGCCGCCCGAGCCGCCTGCACCGCCTGAGGAGCCGAGCCGCTGGTCCCGCGGAGCTGCTGTTGCTGCTGAGCCGGTTGAGCTGCTGTGTTGCTGTGCTGCTGTGCTACTGAGCTGCCCGACCCGTCCTGTCTGGTGAGACCATCGCCTGCTGTCATGGCTACCCCTAGTGTCCTAGCTTTTGACGCTGAGGGTCGCGCCATTGACTTTGAGGTCTGGGTCGACGACCTGCAGCTGTTCTTACAGTGCGATAGAGCAGACGGCCTTTCTCTCTTTGACCTCACTTCTGGCACCTCTCCTGCCCCTGCTGCTGATGCTGACCCCACTGTGCGCTCTCAGTGGGCCACCCGCGATGCTGCTGCACGTCTTGCTGTGCGTCGCCACCTCCCTACCTCTGAGCGCGCGCACTTTAGTCAGTACAAGAGTGCTCAGACCTTGTACGACGCTGTAGTTGCGCGCTACTCTTCCCCTGCCACTGCTGCACTGAGCCGTCTCATGCTTCCCTACCTCTTTCCTGACCTCTCTGCCTTTCCCACTATTGCTGACCTCATTACGCACCTCCGCACTAGTGACACTCGCTACCGCGCTGCGCTTCCTGCTGAGTTCTGCGCCAAGAACCCCCCCCCCATGTACATCACTCTCTACTACGTAGTCGCACGCCTCCCTGACTCTCTTCGCGTAGTCAGGGACCACTTTCTCTCAGTCTGTCCCACCACCCTCACTGTCGACCTCCTCGAGAAGGCCCTCCTAGCGGCGGAGAAGAGTATAGTCGCTGTAGCAGCTTCTCGTGGTGACCCTCGCACCCCCATCTTTGAGGGGTGCTCTCCTTCCCCCCTGTTGCCCTCTGTTGCCTCTCCTGCTGCTGCCAACCTGCTTGGTCTTGAGTCGGTAGGCGCGGCGTCTGCCCCTAGTGGGCGACGCCGCTCTGGCAAGGGCAAGGGGGGCAAGGGCGCGGGTGGAGCTGGAGGGGGCGGTGGAGGTGGCGGTGGAGGCGGCGGAGGGAGTGGGGGTGGCGGCGGGAGTGGTGGCGGGGGTGGTGGTGGTGGTGGCAGCGGCGTCGGAGGCGGCGGTGGTGGCGGCAGCGGTGGTGGTGGTGGCAGCGGTGGAGGTGGAGGCGGCGGAGGAGGCGGAGGAGGAGGCAGTGGTGGCGGAGGGGGTGGAGCTGGTCGGGGTGGTACCTCGCAGCGGAGCGGCGCTGGTAGTGGTCAGCGCCAGCAGCAGCAGCAGCAGCAGCGTTCGCGGGACATCCCTCCGCCCCAGTAGCTCCGTGATGGTACGCTCGGCGTCAGAGGGGTGGGGGTACTGGTCCGTGTTCCTACGTCCTTCGTTCCGGCGACAGCGCGGGTGAGCAGTGTGGGGGTGCCCACCCCACCCAGCGCTGCTTTGGCCGCCTGACGGACGCTTGGCGTCAGCAGTTGCCCGAGGCTAGTGAGATTCCCCGCTGGGATGAGCTTCTTAGGGCTGGTGTAGCGATCTTTGATCTTGACTTTGATGCTATCCTTGCTGCTATGTATGCTGTGACTATTAGTGAGGAGGGTGACTGTTACCGGTGTTTCCCGCCCGACCCGAGCATTGGTACTGCTGTGCTAGGTCCTTGTGAGGCTGTTGCTCTAGGTGCTAGTGCGTCTGCGCTCTCAGGTACTGGTGAGACTGCGCTCTCAGGTACTGCGTCGCCCTCGTCCTCCCTCACTTTCACACTTGACTGAGGGGCTTCTCGCTCCTTCTTCCGAGACCGCACCACCCTCACGCCGCTTGGCCGGCCGGTTGCGGTCTCCCTGGCTGACCCCTCTGGGGGTCCTGTCCTCTCTCACTTTTCCACTTTTCTCCCGTGTCCGGCTGCCCCCTCGGTCACCCTGTCTGGTCTATACCTTCCCTCGTTCTCGACGAACTTGGTGAGTGGTGCGGACCTACATGATGCGGGGGTTCACCAGTTCACTCCTGCGAGTCAGCGGGTGACCCACTGCACGGACGCACGCACAGGCCGGCACCTGGCCACGTTCTCGCGTCGGCCGGGGTCGAGCATCTACACCCTGACCACTGCGTCTCCTACTGTCCGTGCGTCTGGTCAGGTCGCTGCGTCAGGTCAGGTATTTGCTGCTGCGTCCCGGTCTGGCCCTGAGTCCGCCCCCTGTTCGTGTCGCCTCCTGTCTCACGAGACCCTCCTGTGGCACCACCGTCTTGGCCACCCCTCCTTGCCCCGTCTTCGGGGCATGGCTTCCCGTGTCCTTGTCTCTGGTCTTCCCCAGCCTCTCCCTCCCCTTCCTTCGGGACCAGGACCTTCCTGTGTCCCCTGTGTCGAGGGGCGCCTCAGGGCTGCTCCTCACTCCTCCCAGTTCCCCCCGACAGAGTCTCCTCTGCAGACACTTCACATGGATGTGTGGGGCCCAGCCCCCGTCCGTTGGTAGGGTCACGAGCGCTACTTTTGTTGGTGGTTGACGACTACTCGCGTTACACCACAGTCTTCCCCTTGCGCAGCAAGGGTGCTGTCACTAAGGTGCTGATCGACTGGATCCGCGAGGCTCGTCTCCGGCTCAGGAGGAGCTTCGGCTCGAACTTTCCTGTTCTGCGTCTGCACTCTGACCGAGGCGGGGAGTTCTCCTCTCGCCTTCTGCGAGACTACTGTCGTGCACGGGGGATCCGCCAGACCTTCACGCTTCCGGACTCTCCACAGCAAAATGGGATTGCTGAGCGCCGCATTGGCATGGTCATGGATGTCACTCGTACGTCCATGATGCATGCGGCTGCCCCCCATTTTCTGTGGCCGTTTGCGGTGAGGTACGCGGCGCATCAGCTCAACCTTCACCCCACGGTCTCTCGGCCTGCGATGTCCCCAGTCTTGCTGTGGACGGGGAAGGTCGGCGATGCGTCTGCGTTCCGTGTCTGGGGATCTCGGGCGTTTGTCCGCGACTTGTCTGCGGACAAGCTGTCCCCTCGTGCTGCTCCCTGTGTCTTCCTTGGCTTCCCCCCTGACGCTCCAGGGTGGCAGTTCTACCACCCCTCCTCTCGTCGTGTTCTGTCCTCCCAGGACGTCACGTTCGACGAGTCAGTCCCCTTCTACCGCATCTTCCCCTACCGCACTCCTTCCCTCCCCCCGCCGCCGGACTTCCTTGTGCCGGTTCCCCCCCCGGTAGACCCCCTCCCCCCTCAGGTTCCTGCCGCCTCAGGTGTGTCCCAGGTAGACGCAGTTGACCCGGTCGAGGTTACTGGTGACTCTGGTGCTACTACGGGTGCTGAGCCTGGGGGTGCTGAGCCTGGAGGTGCTGCTACTGGGGGTGCTGAGCCTGGGGGTGCTACTGCTAAGGGTGCTAAGCGTGGGGGTGCTGAGCCGGGGGGTGCTGTGCCTGGAGCTGCTGAGCTAGGGGGTGCCTAGTCAGGGGGTGCTGAGTTTGGAGCTGCTGAGCCTGGGGGTGCTGAGTCTGGAGCTGCTGAGCCTGGGGGTGCTGGGTCTGGAGCTGCTGAGCCTGAGGGTGCTGCGTCTGGAGCTGCTGAGCCTGGGGTGTCTCCTGGTGCTCCGTCTCGGCGGGAGCCCCTCTCTCCACAGGAGTTGCGCGAGTGGTTTGCTCGCCACTGGAGGCGTACTGCTGGAGCTGGAGCTTCTTCGCAGGGCGAGGGTGCTGGTGCCGCCGGTCCCGGAGCTGCGGGTCCTACTGGAGCTGGAGCTGCTGAGGGTGTTGGTGCTGAGACTACTGCTGTCTGCCCTGGCGGTGGTTCTGCTGCTGGTGCTGCTAGAGGTCCTGCCGCTGGAGGTGTTGGTGGCGCTGGTGCTGCGGCTGAGGGTGCTGGTGCTGTTCTGCTGCGTCTGGAGCTGCCGCGCGGCCTCGGCCGTACTTCGTTCCGCTCCTACAGCAGGTTCTTGGTCTTTCTCCTCCGGTAGAGTGTCCACAGCCTGTCCAGTCGCAGTCACTGTTGGAGCCTACCTCCCCACTGCGTTCCCTCTCCTTACACTGGTCCTACTGGAGGTCTTGCTGAGCGTCGTGAGCCTGCGTCTCGTCCCGCGTCGCCTGTTCGTGCTGCTCGCGCTAGTGGTCGCAGTTCGCGTCAACGTCCTCCACCAGTCCCTGGCACGCACCGGATGTCTCTACGTCCGTCCACTGCTCCTCTGCGTGCCCCTTTTCCTTCTCCTCCTGAGTCCTCTCTTCTTGCGCTTGCCGACCCTGAGTCGGACTCCCTTCGTGCTACCAGTCCTACTGTCATGCGTCTGCTTGCTACTGTCGTCACTGACCCCTCTTTTGAGTCCACTGCTGCGTCTGCTCTTGTCGCTGAGCTCGTCGACTTTGTTGCTCGCTGTCGTCTAGACTACGCTGCCAGTCTTGTTGCTGAGTCTGCGTCTGTCTGTCCTCCGTTCGTCGGGGGTGAGTGTGCTCTTGGCACGGACGTCCTAGAGGACAGGCAGGAGGAGTTCCAGTGTCTAGCTGCTGCTTCACCTCATCTCGCGTCTGTACTGCTTGCTCCTGAGGGAGACCCGGATGCACTAGACATCCCGACTCCGCGCTCTTAAGCGGAGGCCGTAGAGGGTCCCTACTCCTCTCAGTGGCAGGCAGCTATGGATGCAGAGATGGCTTCCTGGAAGTCCACAGGCACCTACGTTGACGCGGTTCCCCCTCCTGGGGCGAACATCGTCAGTGGCATGTGGATCTTCAGGGTGAAGCGGCCGCCGGGCTCTCCACCTGTCTTCAAGGCGTGGTACGTCGCTCGTGGCTTCAGTCAGCGGCAGGGAGTTGACTACTTTCAGACCTTCTCTCCCACCCCGAAGATGACCACTCTTTGGGTGCTGCTGCACATAGCCGCGCAGCGCGACTACGAGCTTCACTCTCTCGACTTCAGCACTGCGTTCTTGCAGGGTAGCCTGCACGAGGAGATCTGGCTGCGCCGTCCACCTGGCTTCACTGGGACTTTCCCTCCTGGCACCCAGTGGAGCCTCCGACGGCCAGTCTACGGTCTCCACCAGGCACCGCGTGAGTGGCACGACACACTGAGGACTACGCTTGCGGCTCTTGGGTTTGCTCCTTCTACTGCTGACCCGTCGCTGTTTCTGCGCACCGACACTTCTCTGCCGCCGTTCTACATCCTCGTGTACGTCGACGACTTGGTCTTTGCCACAGCGGACACTGCTGGACTCGCCTACGTGAAGTCCGAGCTGCTGAAGAGACACACGTGCACAGACCTGGGTGAACTGCGCAGCTACCTTGGCTTGCAGATCACTCGGGACAGAGCACGCCGCACTATTACCTTGACTCAGTCACACATGGTGCAGCAGGTCCTTCAGCGCTTCAGCTTCACGTACTCCTCGCCTCAGGCCACTCCTCTGGCTACTCGCCACTCGCTCTCAGCTCTGCCTTCGGATGAGTCCGTAGAGTCGAGTGGCCCGTACCCAGAGCTTGTTGGCTGCCTCATGTACCTGATGACCTGCACACGACCTGACCTTGCATACCCTCTTAGCATTCTTGCACGCTATGTTGCTCCTGGGAGACACCGACCAGAGCACATGGCTGCAGCGAAGAGGGTATTGCGCTACCTGTGCAGTACGTCGGGCATGGGGCTAGTGCTTGGAGGGCGGAGTCCAGTGGTCCTTACAGGTCACGCGGACGCTTCTTGAGCTAACGACCAGGCTACGCAGCGGTCGTCACAGGGTTACACCTTCAGCCTTGGTTCCGGCTCTGTCTCGTGGCGGGCTACTCGCTCGTCTTCGGTTCTCAGCTCCAGTTGTGAGGCTGAGATCTACGCAGGGGCCATGGCTGCACAGGAGCTTCGCTGGCTCATCACCTGCAGACTGACCTTGGAGAGCCGCCTCGTTCTCCTCCAGTGCTGTACGTAGACAACAAGGCCATGCTGGCCTTGTGTCGAGAGCAGCGTCTGGAGCACAGAACGAAGCACATTGCTCTTCGCTACTTCCTTGCTCGTGAGCTACAGCAGCGTGGACAGTTGCGGCTTGCGTACGTGGCCTCTGAGGCCAACACTGCTGATGTGTTCACCAAGGCACTCGCGCCTTGTGACCATCAGCGCTTCTGCACCCAGCTGGGTCTTGTACCTGTTTTGCCTCACTTGCTCTCCTCTTGACCTTACTTGTACTGTCACATATATATACCAGCTCTTGCTTGTCTAGCTTCATATATATATGTGTCTGTACTCTTGCATGTGAACTGGCCTCTGGCCTTTGCTCTTGTGCTCGGACTGTGTGGTGACTTTGTGATCCACCCTGAGCTTTGCTTTGCTTTGCTTGACTGGTCTTGTGACCCCTTGTTCTCCCCCACTTTGCCTATGGGGGTGTGTCAGAACATATATATAGCTTATACTATTGTGTAGGCTGTAGTGGGGTATCCCATAGGGGGTACAACCCAACTAGGGTTTCCTATATGTACTCTCTTCATTCATAGTTCATTCATTCTCGTTCTACTTTCCATAGATTCGGTATGCAGTTTCGCTGCTAAGGGTCCCCGCCATGGACTGGTGGCGAGTCATCGTGACGCCGCCACGCGCCTACGAGCCACCGTCGCACGAGGAAGGGCCCACGGGTCCAGCTGTCACCTGGAGTTCGTTCTGCGAGACCGCCCAATACAGCACGTGGGATGCGTGGTGCGTAGGGCTTCAGGCGCGCTTCGAGCCGATCGCGGCCTCCATTTCGGCGCGTCAGAGATTGCGCACTTGGCGGCAGCTCGGGTCGGTTCAAGATTACACGAGCGGTTTTCTCGCACTTTGCGAGCAGGTCGGCTACATGCACGAAGCGGAGCGGGTGGACCGTTACGTCGGAGGGCTGAAGCCAGATATCTCGCACGAAATCATGCTGCGCGGACTCTCCAACTTCAACGAGATTCTCGCGCTCGTCGAGAAAATTGACATTCTACGGCGACCGAGACCGGGGTCCTACTACGGGCATCGCCCTCGGGGACCGACCGAGCACGCCACTGTACACGCCGTTGCAACAAATGCAGCTGCTGCACCGTTTAAAGGGCGGTGCTTTGCTTGCAACCGGCCGGGCCATCGCAAGAGCGAATGCCCAGAGGAGCTGAGGCGCCGCGGAGCAGAGCAGGGGAGGGAGTCTCAGAGGCAGGGAAACGCCAGCAGTCAGTAGAAGTTGGGCCAACTACTGACGAGACTGCCTGCTCGCCCAACTGCACCGACCCTCACCAAGTCACAGTACCGATTCACGCCATCGATCGGGCTCGGATGAATAAGGAGGGTACAGCGACGGATTGCCCAGTACTGATCCACGGGAAAATACAGGGAGCAGCAGTGAAGATTTTTATTGACGGAGGAGCAAGTCACATTTTAGTTAATACCGTAACCGCACAAAAACTACAGCTAACACTTAACCGTTGCTTACCTGAGATAGACGCACGCTTAGTCGACGGCACGCCACTGGCCATACGGGAAAAGGTGGAGCGAGTAAAAGTCCGCTGCGGAGGGAACTTCGGGTTTACACAGGAAATGCTCGCAACGACACTGGATGGGCACGATATTTTATTGGGACGTGATTGGCTGCGACGGTATAACCCGCGAATCGACTGGACGACGGGTAGCTGCACCGTGCGAAGTAGTGGTAACTGGGTCGAACTACCTCGCTGGCAGTCACCCGAGTCTTCAACGGTCCACGTCAACGCCATCACGATGAAACGGGTTGTCGCCGCTGGAGCTGACGTGTACGCAGTGGATATAGCATTAGTGGGAGAAGAGGAGCAGCCGAGCGATTTTCAGAAACTGTTGGCAGCAGTACCGCCCGAACTTCAGGAACTGTTGAAACGGTACCCGGGGATTTTTCCAGACGACTTACCGCAAGGGCTGCCACCTCAGCGGGCGCATGACCATAGGATCCAGTTAGAACCGGGGGCACAGCCAACTGTACAGCGCCAGTTCAGACTGACACAGCCCGAGCTTGACGAACTAAGGAAGCAGTTAGATTATTTGTTAGAGAAGCAGTTCATCCAACCGAGCTCGTCACCGTTCGCCGCACCGATACTGTTCACACCGAAAAAAGACGGCGGGTTTCGCATGTGCATCGATTACCGAGCGCTTAACAGGGTAACAGTCAAATCACGGTACCCCATTCCCCGCGCCGACGAACTGATCGACCAACTGCGAACAGCACGGGTGTTTTCGAAAATAGACTTACGGGGGGGTTACCATCAGATTCGGGTCGAACCGTCGGACTGCGCCAAGACAGCATTTAGGAATAGGTACGGGTCGTTCGAATACACGGTGATGCCTTTCGGGCTGACAAACGCGCCGGCAACATTTCAGATGACCATGAACGAGGCGTTTAGGCCACTTTTAGATAAATGCGTTATAGTTTACCTCGACGACATCCTCGTTTACAGTCGCGACAAGCAGCAGCACTTAGCAGATCTCGAAGCAGTGTATAAAGTTTTAGAGGAACATCGGTTACTCACAAAGGGCTCTAAGTGCGAGTTTTTTCGGGACAGGCTAGAGTTTTTAGGGCACGTTATTTCGGAGGCTGGAGTTGAAATCGACCCCAGGAAGTTGGATACGGTCAAAGCGTTGTCAAATTACTAGCAAGAGTTGGGCTTAGGAGCCATAGCTTAGGAGCCTTGGTTGAGTTCGAGTAGTTGAGTTAGAGAGAAGTCGAGAAAGTTGGAGAGGAGAAAGAGTAGTTTCACTATAGAGCGAGCAGTACAAATAGGCAAGAAGAAAGGTGCACCACCAAACAGAACATTATATAACTACAGTAGTCTACACTACAGCCAGTTACAAAACAATATATAGAATTATATATTATTCTGACAAGCGTGGCATCCCCCGACGAACATGACGGAACTACAAAGTTTTTTAGGGCTCGTTAATTATTTTCGTCGGTTCGTCCCCGACATGGCACGATTAACCGCCCCGCTGACAGATTTGCTACGCAAGGGGGTCGTTTTTACGTGGGGGGAGAAAGAGCATGCTGCCTTCTCTGCCCTGAAAAATGTTCTCTGTTCACCACCTGTCCTGCGCATCGCTAACCCACATCGCCCCTTCGAAGTTGTTACAGACGCAAGCGACATCGCCATTGGAGCCGTACTGTTACAGGACTTCGGCAACGGCCTACAGCCCATCGCATACGAATCACGAAAACTGCATCCGCCCAAACGAAATTACTCGATACACGACCGCGAAATGCTCGCGATCGTGCATGCGTTCAAAGTGTGGCGCTGCTACTTGACCGGTGCAGACGTGACAGTACGGACAGACCACCGATCCCTAGAGTACCTCCGCGCACCGCCCCACCTCAACCCACGACAGATTTGGTGGCTCGATTTCCTTGAGTCAAACTTCCACTATACAGTCACATATAAAAAGGGAGCCCCGAACATCGCCGACGCACTGACCCGCCCCACTGCCCAGATCCATGCGATACTACTCGCCCAGACCAGCCCGCTACTAACAGGACTATTTACCCACGGATATCAAACGGACCCATTCTTCACAGGAGGAAACTTGCAGCAATTCGCAGCAGCCAAGGGAGTCTATTACGTAAAAGCCGGAACCGAACGCATCTGGGTACTGGGGTACACACTGCTACGGGAATTACTGTTACAAGAGGCACATGACGGAGTTACCTCGGGACATTTCGGAGTAGAGAAAACACGGCAGCAGCTGCAGCGGTATTATTACTGGCCCGAAACGTTGACCGACGTGCAACGACACGTGGCATCGTGTCCCACTTGCCAGATCATGAAGTCAACCCGGAAACGGTCGGCGGGACAATTGCAACCAATTCCACCTCCATAGCGTGCTTGGCAGCAGGTGACGATGGACTTCGTCACGGGGTTACCGGCCGGGGCGAGTGGGAATGACGCGATCCTGGTCGTCGTCGATCGACTGACGAAAATGGCACACTTCGCAGCCTGCAAAAAATCAATCACAGCCGAAGAAACAGCCCGCCTCTTCATCTCTACCGTCGTTCGACTGCACGGGATATCAGCATCCATCATCAGCGACAGAGACACGAAATTCACTAGCAACTTCTGGCGGAACCTGTGGCAGCAGTTCGGCACGCGACTACAGTTTAGTTCATCGTATCACCCCGAAACCGACGGACAGACAGAACGGACAAATCAGACCATGGAACAGCTCATTAGGGCCACGTGCGACGACCCAAACACGTGGGAACAACAACTGCCACTCATCGAATTCGCATACAACAACGCCCCATCCGCCACGACCCAACAGTCACCATTCTACCTGAATTACGGACAAGACCCAACAGTACCCATGACCCCGAATCCCGACAACCCAGTTCCACGCGCGCAACAGTTCGCCGAAATTTTTCAAGCAGCACGGACCAGGGCAGCAGACGCAATAAAAAAAATCAAACATCATCGCTAAACGCAACGCTGACCGCCACCGTAGACCCGTCACTTACCACCCCGACGACCTAGTTTTACTCGACACTCAGAACCTCCGCCTGCCCATAGCCCCCAAACTCCGCCCTCGATACTATGGGCCATTTCGAATTAGCCATATGATAACGCCTATCACCGCGCACCTCCTCCTCCCTGCTGACTGGTACGTCAGCCCCTCGTTCCACGTCAGCCTGCTTCGCCCCTACGTCCCATCCACAAGCCAACTCCCACGCAATCGCCCAGCCAGCATGGCACGACCGCCAACCGAACCAATCATCACCCCTGACAAAATCCTGAGCCACAGAGTTCGTGACCCTCGAGGAGCCCGAAAGATCGAGTTCCTGATCCGTTGGAAAGACCGTACCGTACACCCACCGAAGACAATTGGGTTCCCCTGGACAAAATCGAAAACCACCCCGTTCTCACCGAATATCTGCGCAGCTGAAACTTCAGGGATGTCCACGCACTTTCGTAAGGAGGACCTCCTTAGGAGGTGGAGGTAGTGTAAGGTAAATCACTTTTCCTTACTTCGCATTCCTACTCAACGCGTACATCACTGTAGCACCACAGTCAGCACCGTTACCACTCGCGATCCCCGCATCGACAATCAGCCTGCCACTTTCGCACATCGCACCTCGTCCTCATGGCTTGGCTGGTAACCCGCGCTCCGGGCCTCCGCTTCGACACTTTCCCAACCTCAGTCCCAGGCCCGTCGCGCGACAACCACAGTCCATTCCCGTTACCACTGTAGTTTCGCTATATAATCTTCACTCATACTTTCGCTCGATGTATTCTTGCTTCGATAGTGCAATTCTCGTTCGATCATTCCATTGCACTCGTAACACCGAAACTAAAATTACTCATGCTGCATAACGTACTTGTAGCAGGGCACAGTCATGTGGCATAACGAAGGCTGCAGTGCCAGCTCCCACGATAATTGTTCGATTTCTCTTGCTGCTACCCGCACCTCGCGCGCAGCTCCTCAAAGCATCGACGGCCTGTATGCAGTTTGCATAAACTCAACAAGAATGCATGTCCGCTGGATATAGCCGCACCGCACATTTCAAGGCAAAAGAATGGGGCCAATAATTGTGGCAGAAAATCAAACTCCCCAGCCTGAATCACAACGCAAGATGCGCTGAAGCACAACATACTCTCTCCCCTCTGTTGACAACCTATTTTACGCTGAATTCTGCGGCTGCTCTTTGCAAAATCTAAAATGGGAGCTTATTGCACAGAGAAAAACAACCATCACCCGTTTCCTTATCCTTTTCTCTCCATCTCCCAATGTTCCCTCATTTCTCTCGTCTTCCCTTTTATTGTCTAAATTTCCAAGAACGTGATACCCCA
This sequence comes from Closterium sp. NIES-65, assembly GCA_948144175.1. Taxonomy (NCBI): domain Eukaryota; kingdom Viridiplantae; phylum Streptophyta; class Zygnematophyceae; order Desmidiales; family Closteriaceae; genus Closterium; species Closterium sp. NIES-65. The sequence continues at coordinate 1,448,810 of CANXME010000191.1, read as the reverse complement.
CCCGTGCATGTCATCATGTGCCTCACCATCCCGTCGCGTGTGTCACCCCATCCTCAGCCGCTCATTGGTTTCAAACATTACCGCCCCTCTTGGCAGTTAGCCTCGTGACGAGCTTTTCAGACAAAGCGGCGGCTGGCACTCTCAGCCTGCTCGTTCAAAGAAAGTAAGCAGCAATTCTGCAACGCTTCTCTCCAATAGCTCGTTTGCTCCCAGTAATAACTTCTGCAGTCAACTACCTGTCTTGACTCTGTCTGCAGTAGGATTTTGTTGGAATATAGTTGCTTTCTTGAAACTCTCTTCTGATACCTCACCAGTCCCTCCCGCCCCTTTCCAGTGCTACAAAATACAACCTTCGCTACACTCTCGTGTTTACCGGGCCAGCCACCGCACCCAAACGAATCGCCTTATATCAGAGGCAACAGCAGCAGCCCGTCATCACGATCCCCCTTCACCTCCTCGCCTGCGCACAGCCCGCGCCTTCCGTGTGGCACTGCTCTGGCGCACCTGCCTCGCCTCCCCTCCCTGCTGCTCCCCTTGCCGCCCTCCTTGCTGCTGTTTCTGCTGGCGCTGCCGGTGGTAGCACTGCCGGTGGTAACACTCCTGGTGGTAACGCGGCGGGTAGAGACACTGCAAGTGGCATCACTGTGAGCGGTACCAGTGGCATTGGTTTCTCTGCTGCGGTGGTGGGCGCTGGGAGCAGCAGCATGGGCGCGTTATCTCAAGCCAAGGCGTTCTACGCTGGTGAGCACAGTGGGGGTGGGGTGGGGTGAGGGGTGGAGAGTGGTGATAAACGGTGGCGAGGTGGAGGGAGTGTGTGAGGTAGGGTGTGGAGGGTTCGAGTAGGGAGGGAAGTAAGGATGGAAAATCAACCAATGCACTAAAGGAATATCATGTCTTTCCATGCCGCACTTCGTCCTGCACCCTACTACAACTCTCTGCACCCCTCAACACTCCTGCATACCTCGACTCAATCGTTGCAGTCCTCCCTTGCTCCGCCCCACCGTGGCAGCATCTGTGAAGAAGCTTGAGCTGAGCTCGTTGAAGTTCTCATTTCCCCATCCTCCTGCCTTTCCCTCTCCCCTCGCTCACTAACCCGACACCCCTCAGCACGCCACCCCTCACCCCGCCAAGAGGCACACTGGTGGTGTCCACTTGTGAGGACCCTCAGAACCGCCTTCTCTTTGCCCTCCCGTGCACCCCGCCAGTCCCCTCGGCGCTCACGCCGGTGCTCTACCCCACTGCGGCCGCCCAGCTGGGCGGAGCAGCCAAGGGAGGCGCCACTGTCTCTGTCTCCTCCACGTGAGTGCGTGTGTCATCTACGTACACATGAGAGTGTGTTATCACCATGCCCGTGTCCTCCACGTGAACAGCACCAGCACTATTGTGCCACTCTAGCACGTCGCTGTGTCTCTGTCCAATTCGCCTGGAAGCGACACACTCACCAACTACAGCATCGCCAACCCCTCATATGAACCCCTCCATTATCTCGCATCATCTCCCCCGATGGGTGGCAGCAACACCCCACAAATCCTCTCGGTCCTCTCTTGCTAGCTACCAAGTTCAAGATCTTCTTAATTCTTACCTGCCTCTTCCTGGCTTCGCAACACTACCCTTACCACTGCGTTGATCGTCTACCCCTCTTGACCTATCTGTACTCCTCCCCCCCCTGTCCCCTTCTTCGCAGCAATGCTCTCGCCAAGATCAACTACCTCATCATCGTACTCAACCCCACTCAACCCCTCCGGTTGGTCAAGGTCTCCCTCTCACCCCCCTCCTCCGCCTCTCCCTCCACCTCCTCCTCCACCTCCTCCACCTCCTCCTCCACCTCCTCCACCTCCCCTCTCTCCCTCGCCTGCACGTGGGTCGCCCCACTCCCCTCGGTGTGGGTCTGCCGAGGAACAGCCATGGCGGCGCAGGTCTCCCCAGCAGCCAAGGCGGTGGCAGCGCTGCCAGCACTGCCTGCAGGGGCGAGGAGTGCATGTGTGGTTGGAGTGAGTGTGGGAGGGGGGGTCGCTGCAACCCAAGCGGCACAGGGGGCGTTGGTGCGAGTGGACTTTTGAGACAACTCAAACGTCGCTGCGATGCGACCCCAGCAGCACAGGGGGCGTTAATGCGAATGGTGGAGCATGTCCGGTGAGATAATGGTCGCGCTGCTGCCTGGCTCTGGATTTTTTTTAGCTGCTAGGACTGCTGCCAACAAGCGTTTCAAAAAGCTCTGCTGGATCCTGTTGGCACCTGGTGAATGCATTCAAGCATATGAAAGCTGAAGCTGATTTTTTCAGCTCTGCATTGGTGTAGGCAATGTGTGTGCTAAATGCATGGACGAACTTAGCGAGAAATAAAGGCTGATATGCAGGACTCGTCCGCTAATGTGGTTATAGTGGCGTCATCTCAAGTATTTCATCTTATTGGGAGAATGACAACATGCATCTGGGTGGGGTTGCGGGTGGGAACGAGCAGAAACAGGGAGGTTATCGTCTTTGTTGATCCACGCTACCCAACCCAGTCACTGAAAATTTCCAATTGCATACAAGCGATCTGCGTTTGAGAATTCTCAAAAACCAGCTCCTTGCATACAAGCGATCTGCGTTAAAGCCCGCGTCCCAAATTGCGGGCCGCGAGGGTCAAGTTTTTAAAACTTGCAAGCTTTTGAAAGTCATGCACTTGCAATTTGGGACTTCCGAAGACAGATTTACTCACCAGGGGGAAAACCGAGGGTTGGCTGGGTCTCGCGAAAAAAACGAACCTAGACGAAATCGGAAACTCTCGCCAAAGCCCACACCAGAAAAACTCCCTCTGGTCAACTTTTAAAAGCATGAACAATTTGGGCCGCCGGCTTTAAGGTGCCATCCAACGTACTCAATATTGAGGTGTCGCAATCGTTTGAGACACATCTGTTTCAGACTCGAGCTCGCAAAGAAAGTACCAAAACGATGAGAGCGGGGAGGAAGGGATAAGAGCGGGGAGGAAGGGATGAGAGTGGAAAAGAACGGATGAGAGCGGGGAGGAAACGATGAGAGTGGAAAAGAACGGCTGAGAGCGGGGAGGAAACGATGAGAGTGGAAAAGAACGGCTGAGAGCGGGGAGGAAGGGAACAAAAGCGGGAAGGAAGGGATGAGAGAGGAAAAGAACGGATGGGAGCGGGGAGGAAGGGAAAAAAAGCGGGGAGGAACGGATGAGAGCGGGGCGGAAGGGATGAGAGCGGGGCGGAAGGGATGAGAGCGGGGCGGAAGGGATGAGGGCGGGGCGGAAGGGATGAGAGCGGGGCGGAAGGGATGAGAGCGGGGCGGAAGGGATGAGAGCGGGGCGGAAGGGATGAGAGCGGGGAGGAAGGGACTGAAAGCAGGGAGGAAGGTTATAAGAGCGGGGAGGAAGGGAATGAAAGCGGGGAGGAAGGGAATGAGAGCGGACGACACAGGGGAGAGAGGACGAGAGGAGGGAGAGAGGAGCGCAAACAGGGGTGGAATGAAGCGTGCGACGTGGGCGGTGGGGGGTGCGACGCGGGCGAAATGGGTGACGTGTGTACCCCACTCATGGCCATTTTGAGGCGAGGTGGCGGCGAGGGGGCGACACAGCCAGGACGCGACGCGGCGCGGAGGGTGTTTTGGCGAGGAGACGAAGGGGTGACGAGGCTGCGATTATATGCTGCGAGGATGGAGGCGGGCCGATCAGCGGATTTCCCGGCGAGGCCGCCACGATGTGGCTCATCGCCTGCGGCCTGGCATACTAGTGGCGGGCGGCGGCATTGCTCTAAGGTAGTAGATGACAAAAACTACCGATGGAACCCTAGTGTGCGATTATATGAGGAGGGTTGCGGGGATCGTGCCTAAACCCGTAGTTTCTTTGCGTGTGATAGCTACTAGAGAACCTTGTTAGTGCGCTGCGCTCGAAACGGAGATTTGGCTTACCTTTACGCACTGGTATTCCCGCCCTTCCGCCAGTTGTTCCCCAACCCTTCACCCTGACGAATTTGGATGGATTCGCCTACACATTCCAACTTCATCTATAAAGGAAAGGGCACTTCGCACCCAATCAGCGCGCGGTAAAACTCTGTTTCCGTAACTTGTTGATATCAGCAGCCGGACATGCTTGTTACGTGACACTTGACTGCCTGCTGATGTCAGCAGGCTCCACGCTGTTCCCGAACCAGAACAATAGTCCAAACAGGGTGGTGTGGTGTGGTGGGTGTGGAAACACCAATGGGCGCCTTGCAGGGCTGTGTGATTGAAGGCTTGGACATTTGGGTTTGGGGCCCGAAACCCGAGTTAGCGCAATCGTGCGAACGTGGTTACCAGCTATGGTTCTTGCAGCTTTGGCCACAAATGCTCACACCCAGAGTCGATGAGGTAACCAGCGTTTTCACGAATCCACCATGCGAGCCTCGCAAACTGGTTATGTTTTCACGCCCAAGAGCCGCAACATCCAAGCGATCCAACCACCGCAAGAAGCCCTCCTTGGCCTGGCCTGAGCTGACAATTCTTTACCTCGGCTTCACGCACAGCAATAATGGTCAGTGGAATGGAATAATGGTGGCCGTCTTTTTGAATGGAAGAATATCCTGACAGCCACAACGGAGCTTCTCCCACGAGGCGCACGTGGCTGCGATCGATTGGTCCAGTGAGCCAGGAGGAATTTTTTATTGCATCCCGATAGAGTCTATCTGTCCGCGCCCCGCCTCGCCATCTGCTGGCATGTTCTTCCGCCATGAAGAATTTCTCTATTGCATCCCACGATAGAGTTTCTCTGCCCGCGCTTCCCGCCGCGCCATCATCTGCTAGCATGTTCTTCCGCGCCTCCCATAATTATGCTCCCTATCAGTCCCTCGCGCCAACTCACTCATTAGTACAAAGGATCGTGAGAGGAGGGACTGATCATTATTACGAGCACTTCCAGCTTCGGTTTAGAGCAGCCAGCGCCTGTGCAGCTTTTCTCTCTAGTAGTCTACTCTTCCTCGGGTGTTCCCCCCTCCAGCCATGGCTCGCCAGACCCCTCCGTCGCTCACCATGCTGGTTTCCGCCATGATCTTCGTCTCGTCGGCTGCTGCTGCCGCTTACTCTGCCTCTCCCTCAACCGCCGCCGCCAGCAACAAATACGCTCTCGTCTCGGCGACAAACAGCCTTCTATTCGGCAATGGATACTCGGTGACGTGGGGTCCCGCGGGAATCACCTCCGCCGTCGACTCCCATGGCGCGCCTCTCAAATTCGTCAACAACCCTGACGGATCCGTCACTGTTGATAAGGTATACACCGCCTACCCCAACGGCACGCTCACCGGTCCCGGCATTGTAATCGTCACCAGTGGGCCCACTGCGGGATTCAGCATGGGAAAGACGAGGTTCCTGGAGAACGGCACGATCGTGGACGCCTCGGGAAAGAAAGTTACGCCGACTCTTAATGCGGACGGGTCGTACACAGCAGGGGACCTGAAAGGGTGGAGCAACGGCACCATTGTTGGCCCCACTGGCGCATCGATCTATCTCGGCGCACCGCTCGCGCTCACCCCTGACGGCTCCGTTGGTTTTGTTGCCCCCAGCAGCAGCTACTCCTACAACTCGACCACCAACAGCCTGACGTTCGGCAATAATTACACGGTGACGTGGAGTGAGACAGGATTCACCTCCGCCGTCGACTCGACGGGCGCGACTCTCAAAGGCTTCAAAAACCCCGCCGACGGTTCCGTCACTGTTGATGGCGCGTACACTGCCTACACCAACGGCACGCTCATTGGTCCTGGCATTGTTGTGGTCGTGAATGGACCGACTGCTGGGTTCAGCATGGGAAAGACGACCCTCCTGAAGAACGGCACGATCGTGGGCGCCTCGGGAAAACCAGTTGTGCCGACTGCCAATGCGGACGGGTCGTACACTGCAGGGGACCTGAAAGGGTGGAGCAACGGCACCATTGCTGGCCCCACAGGCGCATCGATCTATCTCGGCGCACCGCTCACGCTCAACCCTAATGGCACCGTTACTTTCGCCAGCAACGGTGGCGCTAGTGGCAGTGCTCCTTCTGCTGCTGCTCCTCCCTCTGCTGCTCCTTCTTCTGCTGCTCCTTCTCCCTCTGCTGCTCCTTCTCCTTCTGCTGCTCCTTCTTCTGCTGCTCCTTCTCCTTCTGCTGCTCCTTCTTCTGCTGCTCCTTCTTCTGCTGCTCCTTCTTCTGCTGCTCCGGCTCCTCCTCCTTCTCCTTCCCCTTCCGCTTCTCCGGCTACTCCTTCCCCACCCAAGGCTGCAGGTAGCTTGTTCCTTCTTCTCCTGCTCCTTCTACTTCTGCGCCCTTTACTGCTGTGCCATCCGTTCTTCCGCTTTCTGTTGCCCCTCTTTGCAATCTTCATGGTACCTCACCATGTATCCCCCCTTCACATTTCCACACCTCTTCATTCTGATTCCCTCTTTTCATTATACCCTTATTTACTAGAGCGGGTTTTTAGTTCTGCCCTCATTCTTATTGTCTTGTTGCCACCCTCACAATGGCAGGTTTGCTTGCTACACCGGTCACTGCTCTCACTGCTGTCATCACTCTGATGCTTGGCACAATCCTATTCGTGTAATGTGCCTGCTCACGGTCAGTCTAGGCACAAGTGACAGTGATTCTAGTGTGCAGTGCACTCTAGGGTTTAGGCATCAGGATAGAATTTGGATAGGTTAACATGGATTGGCTTTTCTGTAAGGGTTAAAAATAAATCCCGCGTGAAAATTAGTGTCCTCTTAGAAACCTCTTGTTCTGATCAGTGTAAATCGTCAAGTTACCCTTTTTTTGGTACATACCAATGTAAATCACAAATTAAATTAAAATCAATTACCGTACCGTATCACATCATTTCACTAGCTGGTAGATGCATCGCTCGCAAATGCTAACAGGAAAACTTTGATGCTAGGCGTCGCTTCGTGATAGCTTGGAACAGGGTTACCACTTGAGGCCAGTTCACATCTTCGGTTGGCAGAAGTGAACAAGTCATGAATGACGTCGCACGGCCATGCATCGCCAAGGCACGTCCTGCTTGAGGCAGGGCCCAAAATTGGTTTTGGGGGACCCTGCCATATCAGGGTCCCCGAGAGCCCTTTGCCTGACAGTCAGGGTGGAAATTTCTTTGCCCGGTGCTAATCAGTGTGTTTTGGCTAGTATTCTTGTCTTTGTAAGGCTATCTATAGAAACACCCTGTTTGCAAGAGAAAATCAAAATGCCACTACTGCTTCCCCTACATGCAACCATGCATAACCCACCATTAACAAAACATTGCATCACAGCTTCTCCTGGCCTGCACTCTGCTTTGCCGCCTGCACGCTACTCTTGCCTGCGCTGCAATCATGGCGACTCTAAATGTCCTCGCTTTCAATCCTGTTACGATATGAAGTTTTGTGAGAAGGAATTCCTGTATGCCGCAGGAGCCGACTCTACCGAGTACGAAGTCGAAGAGTTAGAAGCAGGCCCTCAGATTCGTTTTTTGCCTGTCTGATTTGTCAGACTTACCGTAGTACCGTATCACCCCGGATATAAGCGCCATGGCGCTTATAATAAAATCGATTTTTTTAAGGGTGGCGCTTGTAATTGAATAATGGCCATAAGCGCCGGCGCTTATATAAAGACAAATACAGAAATACAATTCAAACGCACCAACATGTACAGTTCAGTCTCGTAAGTTGAACCGAATTAAAACTTTACAGCGTCCAGAATCAGAATCGCGCGAGGGCGAATTTCTGACGGTGCACTGAGCTTTGGCGCGTCATTTTGCCCGCGTGCCAGCTCATACTGACTGGACGCGCAACCAGTGAGGTCCGCGAAAGTCAAACAAAGTGAAAATGTGATGTGACTCGCTAGAAATATGAAGTTCGTTACCGTTTTAATCAGGAATGAAAAATAAATTTAGGCGTGCGCTTATAATAAGTAAAGCATTTTCAGGGGGGGCGCTTATAATCGAATTCCGGCCATAAGCGCCATGCTCCAGATAGAAGCGCCGGCGCCTTTAATCGGACGGCGCCTATATCCGGGGCGATACGGTATATTGGGTTAGTCTGATTTGATCAGACTCAGGGCCTCAGAAGTCAGCGAAAAAAGGCTGATTAGGGGTAAAAAGGCTGAGATTTCAGTGCTGGGAAGAAAGTGGGGCTGATTTGTCAGCTTTTTTTTCATTGTACCGGCTGATTTTTCAGCATTTTTTTCATTGTATGGTCTGAAATTTCAGAGTTTTTTTGAGGTGTACACTGACTGATCAGCGTTGTAACGGGTGTGTGGGCTGAAATCCCACTAGTGGAGATTCGTGTAGCGCCGAGAATCAAAAACCTGCCTGGCCAATCAGATGGCACCAAGTCTTTCAGCTTGACTCGTCACTACAGATTCGCCCCGAGACAGCAAATTTGCCCCTACAGAACAGATTCGCCCCGTCAGAGCCACAACAATTTCGCCCAATCACAAGACTTTTTGCTCTGACACAACACGTTGTTCCAGAAATTCGCCCAATCACTGGAAATTAGCTCGGATTCGCCCATGTTGTTGCCAATAGAAGGTACTGTATTTTCGTGTGTGAAGTTGTGTAGGCACGTCGTGTGCACTGTTGGCAGCACGTCGCGTGTTGCGCTATAGGAAAGCTTGAAGTTGTGTTCAGCCTTTGTTTTTAAGCAAGGCTGAATGATCAGCCAATTTTTGAAACTAAGCACTGAAATTTCAGCTTTTCTTTTCAAGGCTACCCTGATTGATCAGCCTTCATCCCACTCCCAAGGCTGACGATTCAGCCTAGGCCAAAACGAATCTGAGGCCCTGATCAGACTAGGTTTGAAACAAAGTCTGAAACTTCAGAGTGTCTTAAAAAAAATGTCTGAAGCAATCAGAGTTTACCCCAATGATTAGTCTGATTAAGTGTTGGTGAGTTGTATCTAGTGTTTTCAACTATATAAGGCTGGCCTACAAGTTAAACATACACCCTAGCACATAACAGAGTCATACTACTACGGTACTACCGTACCTAGCTTGCAGCTCTATATATCCTATCCTATCTACTCTAGTCTACTCATCATCAAATCCATCATCATCACCATCGAATGCATCATCATCATCCTGATCTATGTCTTCTACTTCCATCTCCTCCTCTGCCTCCTTGGCCCTGTTCTGTTGCTTTCCTGCAGGCGGGAGAGGAGCGTTGCTGTGGGGCTTGCGCTTCTTGTAGGCCCTCCAGATTGTCACGATCTCCTCCCAGTTGGGCTCGTAGTCCATGAGGCTCATGCACATGAGGTCGCCCAGCCGTGCATCCTTCAGCGACCCTCTCTTCCACGACTTGATAATGTTCTGCCTCGAAAACCCACGCTCGCACTCCACGGTGCTCAGCGGCAGGACAGCTACGGCCACCCACAGATGAACAAGGTTGGGGTAGTTGTCCCGCCAGTCCGGCGTCTTGAGCATGGCTGTGAGTCCCGCGTGGAAGCTGCGGTCGCCCTTGGTAGAGGCTGCAAGCACCGAGGTAAACATGCGCAGCTCCTTCTCTGCACAGTGCTTGTTGACTCCTGGCGGGATTGGGTAAACAGAATGGAATGAGTAAAAAAACACAAACAATGATAGAACATCTTTGAATGATTAATCAAACACATCGACTGTAGCATCACACAGTACACAAGCAGAGCAACGAAGCAGGACGATAAGGCTTACCTGGCACAATCTCCTCCGTCAGGTCGGCCTTGAACAAGGTGACCAGCGACTGTAGCCACTGAAGGCACCGCCGTTTCCTCTCGGCACGATCCAGAGGGTACTCGTCTGGCAGGAACAGCTTCACCCCGGACATCCCATCCAGGTCGCCTAGCCGATGCTCGAGCTGGTGAACAATCACCTCCGCGAACTCCGTGCAGAGTGCCACGCAGTCGTCATGGCTCCCGGGCCCTGCGAACTCCTCCAGCTCGTCCTCATGCACCGTGAACTTGAAGTATGCTGGACGGCCGTCCGAGTCAACGCCTTCAACTTTCACCTCCCGGTTTCCTCCTGGCCCATGGCGCGCGATGAAGGGGGACAGCCGCTCGCTCTCCCCGCCACCGAAGTTGTCGCCGCAATCAATGTAGCGGCTCTCGATGTGGGAGGTTGTGCGCTTGATCTGCGCATGCACGGCGGGATAGTCAAGCTGGACAGGAAACAAAAAAAGCGGTAGTTAGTGGTTGATCAGGGTTAACAAACATGGACACACGTACAAGTGGCGACAAGCAACAATACATTAACAGACAACTATGGCCAACCTCACCTCCTTTTGCTGGAACACCCGGTTCAAGATGTTGAGCTGCTCCAGCACGTCAGCAATGAAGAAGAGAAGGAAATGGAACCTGTAACTAGTAACCAAAGCATAGAGGTTAGCGTCCCACTCCTTAAGCATCACAATGAGTGCCGGAAGCACCGCGACAAGCCTGAGCATTGCGTCGCCCCGCGAAAGCCACCGGACAGAATGAATGCCCTGGAGCTCAAGAGAGGTTGACGCAAAGACTTCATAGAGCCCCATGAACCGTTGATGCCAAGGGCCCGAACGGCCGAGATGCTCTGCCACGGTGCGAATCACCGAGTCAATGACATTGAACGCCGGAACCTTCTCGGCCACCGTTTTGGCCGCGAGTGCCTCCCTGTACACAAGATGCAAACATCATTAGAACATCTGGAAAACAAACAATCGTAAAGACGCTAAAGAAGTAACAAATGAAAAACATATACATACATACACACATACCTGTGCGCGATACAATGGGATGACACCAGATGGGGGATGCGCAGTCGGAGGCGTGTGGTGAGGCCGGATTTGCTGCCCATCATGACGTTGGCACCGTCGGTGCTGATCCCCGCTATGCGCTGAAGGTCGACCCCGACAGCCTGCAAGTGTGACAACAGAACACTGAGGAGGGAAGCTGCATCGGCCTTCTCCACGGTAAGAAGAGCCATGAACTCCGTGACAAGCTTGTTGTCACGGAGGAAAGAGATGAAGAGGATCAGGTGCTTCCCGCTGCACCTATATGTGCTCTCGTCAATAGCGATGCCGACGAAGGGCGACGCCAGCACGTGTTCCAGCTGGGTTGTCTGGAGCCATGTCGCAGTTGCTTGCGTCAACTCCCCGAAACCGTACCTACATGCACAAGGAAACAGTAAAATTAACCTTTGGACTAAACAAAATGAATCAAATAACTTCGGGCACTTGCACTCACGTGGTGTAGTAGGTGCCGTAGCCCTTCTTCGGGAAGCCAGGCACGCCTTTCTCCGCCAAATAACGCACAAGCTTCACCCACATCCCCATCGGCGCATCGGACCTGGTGATGAACAGCAGGGAGTCGAGAAGGGCGACGACGCGCGACTGCTCTCTGTCCATGGTGGCGCGATTCTGGTCGATCTGCGGCTGCCTCGCTCCGCACTCCTGCACAGCTGTTTGTCTTGCCATCGCCAGCTTGTGCTTAGCCGTGCCCGCGTGCTTACGGAACGACTGGGTCTGCAAGTCCGTGGCTCCTTTCCCGCGTCTCCCGCACTTGCCTCCGTCGCCAGCATAAGCTGCACACCCAGTACACTTGAAGGCAGGCAAGCCGGAAGAGGTTTTGGTGATTTGCAGCCATGGAAACCGCGTTTGCCACTGGCTCTTAAACTTGTCAATGGCATCATCGTACATCCCTTCAATGAGCTCCTCCAGGTTTATGGTGAGGCGAGGTCGCGGACGTTCAGACGAGCATAGAGAATTGTTGACGTTTGCGGTCGAGGATGAAGGCCTGGCGAAGCTCAATGTCGCCTGCTTGAGCCGGACGGATCGTGCCGTGGTCTGAGCGGGATGTTGCGATGCCGAAACAACCGTTGGTTCCGCAGGTGTCTCTACCACAGGGTCGGGATTTGAGATCACGGGTGCCGGAGGTTCCTTCAAGGTGGGGATACAATCGGGCTCGGCGCGTGCAGCCTTCTCAAGAGCTAGGTGACTGAGCAAAAAATCCAAGCCTGTTAACGCAGGCTGCGAATCAGTGTCGTCGTCATCGGAGGTAGCGCGATAGTCAGGCTGAGCCATGGCGAAGAGTTTAGAGAGCTTGCCGAGCAGGTACGAGAGGTGGTTCTGAGGCTACTGCTGCAACAGGTGTTCTTGGCAACGTCAGCTTGCCATCACCTTTACGTGGGTTGCAACTGCTGCAGCGTTGTGGACATTGGTGGTGCGGGGGTTCGTGATGGCAGTCAAAAGATGCCTAACGGACCAATCCATGCTCAAACAGAGTGTGCGTTGGAGATTACAGCGTGGGAATCATCGCGCCGCAGGGCGGGGAAATCATCCAGCTGTACGAGGGAAACACCGCGCCTCAGGGCGGCGTCACCTAAAGAACTTGACAGTTGGCACAGATTTCGCGTGATTGACTGTACAGGTACAATGTACCACCGGTAATCCTGGGTGTCGGTGCACATGTAGTCACAATCAGAGTCGGTACTCGTTTGTCCTCTAAATTCCTCAGAGTACACTCCCGGGGAACTCTGAAATCTCAGAGTCCGCATATAAAGAAAATCTGTTTTTTACAGAGTTGACGCCAAAAAAACTCTGAATTTCACAGAGTACACCAAAAAAATATCTGAAATCTCAGACTTTTCCAAACAAATCAGACAAATTCTCTGACTTCTGAGGGCCTGGTTAGAAGAATCGAAGCAACACAGCAACCGTCTGACCAAGACCAATGCAGACAGAAACACTTGAAGTGAAAAGAGCGGGAACAGGTTTGAAACGGGTTCCCGCACCGCACGGTTTGAATTTCTCGCTACAATAAGGGAAGGTACCCCTTAGAGTACATGGCTAGCCTAGGTCCTTTCGTATTCCCCTGTGCTCTTATATAAACTAGATGTATGCATGCTTTTATCAACTCAGTCATTTACATTCACTTTGACCTGAGATTCAAACTTCCGCTGCAACACCACTCTGCGATCAACCCTGAGCGATCCTTCGCTAAGCCCCCCTTGGGATTGTAACTTGGTATGAGAGCTACTCAGGAATTCTTCGCAACTTCACTTCCGTGAAATTCGCTGAACCCAGATCTGGTGAGCGGCACACGCTCCAAGACCAAGATGGCCGAAGGATCCGGAGGCCAAGCAAATCTGACGGCCGAAGGGCAAACCAATCCGGCTGCGACAAATGAGGCGACAACTATGATCGGCATTGCTGCACTCGAGCAGTTATTCGCTCAACTTTCAACTATAGGGAAAGAACTCCAAGACCTGCGCAAAGGCGATGCGGGAACCTCTTCCCAACCAGCTCAACCTGGACAACCGGCTACGAAAAGCCGTGATACCGCCGCGCACACCTTCTCCATCGACACAGACAAATCAACAACGATAGCCCCCCGTCCAAGTGATGAAGTAATTAACTCTGCGCAAGCACGCTTTCTCAGCGTTTCAAAAATCAAAACTTCTGCCGCATTCGACGGCAAGGATTTTTACACATGGAGTTTTGAGCTTAAGCACCTCCTACAAATTCGACGGCGGGGATCTACCACTACTTCAACGGCTCCTACTCTAAACCGGTGGAAGACACCGTCGACGCCAGGGCTCAATACTACAGTGAGTCCCTCATGGCGTACAGTGTGCTGCTTCGAAACATGACGCCTGCAGAACAACTTAGCATCTGCTCCTACAAAGAGAGCACCGCTCCAGCCTTGGAAGCCTGGAAGCACCTCGTTGAGGTTTATCAGCTGAAGGACTCGGTCACCGCTAACAGGCTCCTGCTGCAACTCATGGAGACAAAGATGGGCACAGGGAGAAAGCGAATTCTTATATCAACCGCTGTCGCAACATCAGTGACCAGATCACGAAGCATGGGAGCGCAATCTCGGAAGAGATTTTTGTCAACATAGTCGTTCAAGGACTCGGGCCAGAGTGGAAGCCCTGTAAAGCGCTACTCCGACAGCGAGGGATTATCTCAGAAGCCGCGCTATGCGCCGCACTCCTGACTGAACAGCACGACATGGACTCGAGCAGAACAAGCTCCGCGCCGCCCCAAGAGCGCCTCGCCTTCTACGCAGACAACCGTGAAGAGCGACGACAACCAAGGCGCCATTATTGCAAAACATGCTAAGTCTTCGGACACTCAACGGATCGATGCAAATCCCGATCCAACTATCGCCACCCAAATTCCACTCACCACAACAACTGGGTCGGCCGACAAGCCGCTCGTCACTCTCAGGCTCAGCATTAAGCATCTCGTTCTCATGCACAACACCAACATCAGCAAACTCAAGGATCTCAATCGGGAGCTCCTAGAAATATCATCGCAAATATGGCGACGCGCCGACGTCGCACTGCTGAACCTGACGAAGAAAACGAGATCCAAGGAAGACTTCTTGAGCCAGAAGAGGGTTGGAATAATCCCCTCACTGAAGACCACTATTACCTATACAACGAAGACAAGCAGGATTACAATCAGCCAATCATACTGCGGGAGAGCCCGCCACATGACAATCAACACTACGTACCGGTGGGATGGAAGGAAGACGAAGACCCCTTCTTCCACAGGCGCTACAAGGCAACACTGCTGACTCCACGACTGGCGCTACTTCTGCGCAGAAACAACACTGACAATTACAACACCTAGTACGTGGACAGCTGTTGCGGACAGCACATGGTGGGATCCACGCGATACGTCTCAAACCTGAGCCGCGCTCCTGCAACTTACGTCACCGTCGCCAACAACGAGCAACTACGCACTAATGCGCAAGGCATCGTGGTCCTGCAAGCACGAGACAGCAACACACACATCTCGTTTAATGACGTACTCTACGTCCCAAACCTTTGCTTCAACCTCCTCTCGGCAGGACAGCTTCGCGACTGCGGTGTCATCCTCATCACGGACCTCGCCACACTGTGGTGTCCATTCTCACCTACGCTCCCCCTGACACACCGCCCGAGTCGTTCAAGTATCTCGGACGAGCCCGCTCAATCAATGGGATCTACACAGTGATCTCTAGCTAGCAAGAGCAAGCATGCAGGTATATGTATATATAGATCACAGTACAAGTAGAGACTACAGCAAGTGTGGAAACGTAGGCACAAGGCCCAACAAAATACAAAAGCGCTGATAGTCACCGGACGGAAGTGCCTTGGTGAATATATCAGCAGTGTTGGCCTGAGTGGCCACGTGAGCAAGGCGAAGTTGACCCCACTGTTGCAACTCTCGAGCAAGGAAGTAACGCAGAGCGATGTGCTTCGTTCTGTGCTCCCGTCTGTACTCCTGACACAAGGCAATGGCGGCCTTGTTGTCTACGTACAGAACTGGAGGAGAATGAGGCCGCTCTCCCAGGTGAGCCAGCGTAACTCCTATGCAGCCATGGCTGTGGCGTAGATCTCAGCCTCACAACTGGAGCTGAAAACAGAAGACGAGCGTGAAGACCGCCAAGAAACAGAGCCAGAGCCAAGGCTGAACGTGTAACCCTGTGACGACCGCTGTGTAGCCTGGTCGTCAACCCAAGAAGCGCCCGAGTGTCCAGTGAGGACAACTGGACTCCGTCCTCCAAGCACGAGCCCCATGCCCGATGTACTGCACAAGTAGCGCAATACCCTCTTAGCAGCATCCATGTGCACCTTTTGGTGCAGACCAGGAGCCACGTAGCGAGCCAGAAGGCCAAGAGGGTATGCAAGGTCAGGATGAGTGCAGGTCATCAGGTACATGAGGCAGCCCACTAGCTCTGGGTAAAGACCACTCGGCTCTACGGACTCGTCCGAAGGTGGAGCTGAGAGCAAGTGACCTGTAGCCAGAGGAGTGTGCCTGTGCTGAGGACCAGGCGAAGCCGAAGCGCTGAAGGACCTGCTGCACCATGTGTGACTGAGTTAGTGTGATGGCGCGGCGTGCTCTATCCCGGGTGATCTGCAAGCCAAGGTAGCTACGCAACTTACCCAGGTCTGTGCACGTGTGTCTCTTCTGCAGCTCCGACTTCACTAGGGCGAGAGCCTCAGTGTCAGCAGTGGCAAAGACCAAGTCGTCGACGTACACGAGGATGTAGAACGGCGGCAGCGAAGTGTCGGTGCGCAGAAACAGCGACGGGTCAGCAGTCAAAGGAGCAAACCCAAGAGCTGCAAGTGTCGTCCTCAATATGTTGTGCCGCTCACGTGGTGCCTGACGGAGACTGTAGACTGGCCGCCGGAGGCTCCACTAGGTACCAGGAGGGAACGACCCAGTGAAGCCGGGTGGGCGGCGCAGCCAGATCTCCTCGTGCAGGTTGCCCTGTAAGAAAGCTGTGCTGAAGTCAAGAGAGTGAAGCTCGTAGTCACGCTAAGTGGCAACGTGCAGCAGCACCCAAAGAGTGGTCATCTTTGGGGTGGGGGAGAAAGTCTGGAAGAAGTCAACTCCCTCTCGCTGGCTGAAACCTCGAGCAACGTAACGAGCCTTGAAGACAGGCGGAGAACCTGGCGGCCGCTTCACCCTGAAGATCCACATGCCACTGACGATGTTCGTCCCAGGAGGGGGAACCTCGTTGACGTACATGCCTGTGGACTTCCAGGATGCCATCTGTGCGTCCATGGCTGTCTGCCACTAAGAGGAGTACTCACCTGCGATCGCCTCAGCGTAAGAGCGCGGGATGGGGATGTTTGGTGCATCCGGGTCTCCTTAAGGGGCAAGCAGCATGGCCACGAGATGAGGCGCAGCGGCCGCAAGACACTCAAGGTCCTCGTGTCTGTCCTCAAGGACGCCCGTGCTAAGAGCACACTCACCCCCGATGGACGGAGGACAAACAGACTCAGACTCAGCAACAAGACTAGCAGCGTAGTCTAGACGACAGGCAGCAGCAAAGTCGACAAGATCAGCGACTAGGGCAGACGCAGTTGTGGACTCAAACGACGGGTCAGTGACAACAGTGGCTAGCAGATGCGTGACAGTAGAGTGCTCAGTACAAAACTGGTCAGACTCAGGGTCCGCAACGACAGGCAGAGAAGATGCAGGAGGACTCTGCGAAGGAGAGGAAGGACAATGAACTATAAGGGAAGGGCTGGGGACAGCCGGCTGATGCTGACGAGGAACACGACGAGTGGAACGACCAGAACGAACAGTTGAGACAGGACGCGAAGCAGGCTCACGACACTCAGTAAGGCCCCCTATCTACTCAGCGTAAGGAGAAGGAGCAGGCAGAGGTGAGCTAGGCTGTAACGGAAGACCAGTAGATGACGGGAGGCTAAGAACCTGGCGAAGTACGCAGTCAGGCTGTGGCAGAGACGACAGAGATGGCGGAGCAAAGAACAGGCGCTGCTGTGCATTGCCACCAACACCAGCAGCTCCAGCACCCTCAACAGCTCCAGCACCTCTAGCAGCTCCAGCACCCAAAGCACCTCCACTACCTCCAGCAGATCCAGTACCCTCAGTAGCTCCAGTACCTCCAACAGCTCCAGCGCCCTCAGCTGCTCCAGCACCTCCCGTAGCTCCAGTTTCCTCAGCAGCTCCAGTACCTCCTGCATCTCCAGCACCCTCAGCAACTCCAGCCCCTCCTGGTGCAGCACCCCCAGAACCGGCACCTCCAGTCCCAGGGTCTCCAACCATAGTGCCACCAGCAGTAGTACCCTGAGACACACCGCCGCCAGCCCCAGCAGCTCCAGTACCCTCAATACAAGCACCTACGGGACCAGCGACACCAGCACCTCCAGCAGGCGAAGGATCAGCACCACTCCTAGCTCCAGTGATGCAAGCAGAAGAAACCCCAGCAGTAGAGCATTGAGGTGCAAAAGCGCGACGCTGACGGCGACCGTACCAGTCGTGCAGCTGCTGGGAGGTGAGAGGCACACGCGGACGAAGACGACTACTCCAAGGAGACCGCGTAACAACAGTCTCAGAACCCTCAGGCGACTCACCCCCAGACTCAGCACCCCCAAGCTCTGCACACGGAGGCGCAGCACCCCCAGACGCAGCACCCCCAGGCGCAGCACCCCCAGACGCAGCACCCCCAGGCTCAAGACCTCCAGGCTCTTCACGCGTAGGCTCAGCACCTCCAGGCTCCGCACCCTCAAGCTCCTCACGCTCAGCACCCCCAGACTCAGTACCCCCACGCTACGCTCCCCCAGGCTCCGCAACCCTAGGGACAACACCACTCCCAGCAGAACCGGAGTCATCAGTGACCTCAACAGGCTCAGAGACGTGAGGGTCTACCTGAGAAACACGTGAAGGAGCGGGGCCTGGTGCTGGGAGGGGGTCTACCTGGGGAGGACGTGGGGCGAGAAAGAGCGTCGGGAGGGGGGGAGGAGCAGTGCGGTAGGGGAAGAGGTGGTAAAAGGGGACCGACTCGTCAAAGGTGACGTCCTCAGACGCAAAGACACGGCGTAAGGCAGGGTCGTAAAACTGCCAGCCAAGCGCGTCAGGGACAAAGCCAAGGAAGACGCAAGGAATGGCGTGAGGGGAGAGTTTGTCCGCAGTGGTATCGCGGACAAAGGCACTAGCACCCCAGACCCGGAAACGCGACGCGTCGCCAACCTTCCCCGTCCACATCAGTGTGGGCGAGGTCTCCGGCAAGGAGACATGGGGCCAGAGGTTGAGCTGATGCGCGGCGTACCGGACCGCAAACGGCCACAGAAAATGGGGGGCAGCCGCGTGGATCATGGAGGTACGAGCGACCTCAATGACCAAGCCAATGCGGCGCTCAGCAACCCCATTCTGCTGCGGAGAGGCCGGAAGCGTGAACGTCTGGCCGATGCCGTGCTCCGCATAGAAGGCCGCCAAGAGGTCTGAGGAGAACTCACCACCTCTGTCAGAGTGCAGACGCAGGACACGAAAGTCCGACTGGAACCGCTAGCGGAGCTGGAGACGAGCAGCACGGATCCAGGGGATCAAAACATCAGGGACATCCCCCTTGCGCTGCAAGGGGAAGACCGTGGTGTAACGCGTGAGTCGTCGACTACCAGCATGAATTACCGCTCGTGGCCCTGTCCACGGACGCGGGCTGGGCCCCACACGTCCAGGTGGAGAGTCTGCAGGGGAGCCTCTGTGGGAGGGAACGAGGAGGAGTGAGGAGCGGCGCGCTGCCGCCCCTTAACACAAGGAATGCAGGGCGGCGCAGGCGAGGGAGGGAGGGCAGGCAGAGACCTGGGAAGACCAGAGACCAGGAAGCGAGAGTGCATGCTACGCAGGCGAGGCAGGAAGGGGTGACCAAGGCGGTGGTGCCACAGGAGAGTGTCGTGCGACAGCCGGCGACACTCACACTGGGTAGCTATCTGAGGAGACGCGTGCATCTGGGAAGACAAATGGGTGGAGCGCAACATAGTGGTGAGGGTGTACAGACTGGACCCTGGCGCACGGGTGAACGTGGCCAGGTGGCGGCCGGTCTGGGAGCACGTGCAAATCGCCACACGCTGCCAGCCAGGGGTGAAGGTGTCAACCCCCGCATCCTGGAGGACAGCGCTGCTCACCAAGTTCGTAGAGAACGAGGGGAGGTGGAGACCAGACAGCTCACTAGATGGGACCGCCGGACACGGAAGCACGGTGGAAGACCGTGCAAGTACTGGGCACCCAGAGGGGTCAGCAAGTGAGACAGGAACAGGTGCAGGGAGGGGAGTGACTATGGTACTGTCGCGAAAGAAATAGCGGGAACCACCAGAGTTAAGTGTAAAAGTGTGCAAGGCTTGTGCAGGCGCAGTACCAAGGGGAGCAGACTCACAAGCACCTAGTGCTGCAAGCGCTATACCAGGGACTATACCAAGATCCGGCGATACACACAAGTAGCAGTCACCCTCAACACTAGCAGACAATGCATACATAGCAGCAAGAATAGCCTCATAGTCAAGATCAAAGATAGGCACATCACGCCTAAGCAGTTCTGCCTAGTTGGGGAATTCAGGTGCATTAGGAAACTTGGCGCGCCAGGCATCGCTAAGCTGAGCGAAGCAGCGCTGCTCAGTGTGAAACCCTGTGCACTGGCGACCAGTGCAGGGACCTGTGCGAATGATATAGGGGCAGCGACCAGGACCCCCAGAAGCCCCACGCCCGGCATACCAGTAAAAAAGCTGCTGGGAAGTGGGGGTCTGGCGCTGACGCTGCTGCTGCTGCTGCGGCTGCGACTACTGCTGGCCCTGACCACCACTACCTCCACCACTCCCTCCTCCCCCACTGCCGCTCCCTCCTTCCCCACCGCCACTGCTACCACCTCCACCGCTCCCAGTGCCTCCACCGCCCCCACCACCACCTCCACCACCTCCACCCCCACGACCACCCCCACCACCTCCACCTCCCCCGCAGCCTGTACCACTGCCACCTCCACCGCCACCCCCACCTCCCCTGCCACCCTTGCCGTCCCTGCCGCTACGACGCTTCCCATTAGGAGCGAAAGCAGCCCCGACCTCCTCAGCACCAAGGTAGTCATGAGCAGCAGCACCGGAGGCATAGGAGGGGGTGAGAGGGGAGGGGGAGCACCCCTCAAAGAGGGGAGAGCGAGGAGTGCCACAAGCAGCACCTACAGCAAGGATGTTCTTCTCTGCTGCGAGGAGGTGCTTCTCGTAGTCGTCGACAGTGAGATTGGGGGGGTCTAGCGCGAGGAAGTGGTCCCTGACTGAGCTAAGAGTGTCAGGGAGGCGAGTGATGAGGAAATAAAGAGTGAAGTACATCGAGGGGGGGGGGGGGGGGGTTGCGGCGCAGAACTCGGCTGTAAGGGCGGCACAAAAGCGAGTGTCAGTAGCGCGCAGGTGGGAAATGAGGTCCACAGCACTGGTGAACGAGGAAAGGTCGGGGAACAGGTAGGGTAGCATGAGCCGACCTATGGCTGCAGTGGCCGGGGAGGAGTAGCGCGCAACTACAGCCTCGTACAGCTTCTTAGCAGTTTTGTGCTGGCTCAAATGCGCGCGCTCAGTAATCGGCAGATGGTTCCTAATAGCTAGGCGTGCAACAGCATCGCGAGTCTGCCATTGCGAGCGTTCAAGAGCAGGAGCATCGCGAGTCTGCCACTGCGAGCGTTCGAGAGCAGGAGCATCGGCAGCAGGAGCGACGGCAGTGCTAGACACGTAATCGAACAATGAAACGCCCTCTTTGGCATCAGTCAGAAGGAACGGTTGGAGATCGTCTAACCACACAGCGAACTCTATGGGGCGATCGTCAGGCTCAAACGCAAGAACGTTAGGCGTCGTCATAATGGCAGTAGGCAGAGGCAGGAGACAGCAGGCAGCAGCCAAGAGGCAGCAGGCACCAGGCCACAAGCAAAGACAGAGGCAGCAGGCAGGAGACAGCAGGCGGCAGGCAGGAGACAGCAGGCAGCAGGCAGGAGTAGCCGCACGCGAGCTCCTAAAGCAGCAGCGGGCCGCACAGGCGGCTGACGCGACGCGCGGCGTAGTGGCGGGCCGCGCTGGCGACAGACGCGGCACGCGGGGCGACGGCGGGCTGCACGGGCTCTACACGGGCTGCGTGGGCGAAGCGGGACGGCGCGCGGCGCTACAGCAGTGGCGCGCTCTAAAAACAGTGACGCGCGCGCTAGCATTCAAACTGCGCGCGAAAAAAAAGTGACGCGCGCTGCAACTGAGGCGCGCGCGGGCAGTAGGTAAGGCAGGCAGTTAGGTGGACCCGATTCTTAGGTCCTAGAGACCTCCCGCTCTAGTTACCATGTTAAAACTAAGGCAAGGATGATGAGATTAGGTCAAGGTTTGGGTACAAGACTAGAGTGTCGAGAAAGTTTTTGTACCCCCTAAGGCTATCCCCAATATAGCCTAGATTGTCGAAATATTTTGTCATGTTTTATAACTGCTTGTAGTTGTAGTTAGTGTAGTTATGTAAATTGTTGGTGGTGGTGCACCTTATTTGGTTTCTATGCTATATGTACCCTTGAACCTATAGTGAAACCATCTTCATTCTCCAATTTCCCTTCTCAACTGACTCGACACCTTGCCTAGGTAAAAACCCGCTCGATACCTAAGTTCGGGCCTAGGCTACTAAGCCTAGGCCCCACCTCTTAACTCACTTATTCTCTCGACATGGAATCGGAGCATTTTTACGACTTGGCCTGTGTGCCCGCCTTACGCTTCCGCGATGAGTTTTCGGTCGCGCGCCTAGGGCGCGTGACGATTTTTAATTAGTCCCGCCCACGGGTGTGTGGCTCCTTCTCTGCCCGTCGCGCGCCCTGTGGCACGCGACGGTGCCCTTCATCTGCCCATCGTGCGCCCCGTGGCACACGATGGTGCCCTGCTCGTCGTGCGCCCCTAGGCGCACGATCGGGCCTGTTTTCTTCTTCTACCCGTCGTGCGCCCCGTGGCACTGGCCCGCGACGGGCCTTTCCGCCCCTGCACTCCCTGGAGCCGCCCCTGACCCATCTGCACCGACGCCTTTTCGCCGCTCTGCGGCTTTCTTCCTTCCCACCCCCTCCTCCTTTGTCTCCCTGCATCCGTGGGGAGGAGGATATGGGGGTGGAGGGTGTTGGAGTGTGGCGTCACCTCTCTCCCTTCCCCTCCTCCTTCTTTCAGTCCCACCGCTGCAGCTGCCGCTGGGGGGGGAGGGTGTGAGGATGTGGGGGAGCAGGGGGAGTGGTAACGGGGTGGCGGGTGTGAGGCAACATGCAGCCGTCCCTCCACCTCTCCTCTCTTCCCCCCCTTCTCTGCTGCTCCTGCAGCAGTGTGGGGGAGGGGAAGGAGGAGGGTGAGGAGACGGAAGGGGTACCTGCTGTTGCTTGCTATGCTGTAACTACATATCTACCTACAAGCATTATGGGGGCGTGTCGAAATATTTTGTCATGTTTTATAACTGCTTGTAGTTGTAGTTAGTGTAGTTATGTAAACTGTTGGTGGTGGTGCACCTTATTTGGTTTCTATGCTATATGTACCCTTGAACCTATAGTGAAACCATCTTCATTCTCCAATTTCCCTTCTCAACTCACTCGACACCTTGCCTAGGTAAAAACCCGCTCGATACCTAAGTTCGGGCCTAGGCTACTAAGCCTAGGCCCCACCTCTTAACTCACTTATTCTCTCGACATAGATATTGATATGCATATGTTTTGACAAAGGGGAGCTGAGCGTCAAGGAAGAAAATGATAAGGCCCGGGTGTAAGAGTTGAAACAAGAATGAATGTACTATGAAACAGTTGGGTACAAGTACTAACCCTAATTGGGTTGTACCCCATATGGGCTACCCCACTACAGCCTATACAAAAGCATAAGCTATAATGTTCCGACACACCCCCATAGGCAAAGTGGGGGAGAACAAGCGGTCACAAGACCAGTCAAGCAAAGCAAAGCAAAGCAAGCTCAGGGTGGATCACAAAGTCACCACACATTCCGAGCACAAGTTCAAGGCCACAAGGACAGTTCACATGCAGGAGTACATATATATATACTGAAAGCTAGACAAGCAAGAGCAGGTGTATATATATGTAACAGTACAAGCAAGGTCAAGAGGTGAGCAAGTGAGGCAAGACAGGCACAAGACCAAGGTGAGTACAGAAGCGCTGATGATCACAAGGCGCAAGTGCCTTGGTGAAGATATCAGCAGTGTTTGTCAGAAACAGCAGTAGAAAAGTGAGAATGAAGAAAGAGGAGGTTCACTAGCAACCAGTTGGATACAAATAGCAAACCCTTACTGGGTTGTACTCGCTATGGAGCACCCCACTGCAGGCTAGATAACATAACATTCTGACACACCCCCATAGCCAAAGTGGGGTGTAATCAGCATAGTAAGCAAAGCAGAACAAGCTCAGGGTGGATCACAATGTCACCACACATTCTGAGCACAATTACAAGAAGCAACCGTTTAAAGTTTACGATCATGAGTAAAGCTAGTGGTAGTCACAGCGGGCAAGTGAGGAGGAGGAGGGGCTGTGAGAGGAGAGAAGATGGGAGACAGCGGCTGAAGTTGCAGACACACGGGCTACAGGAGCGGCTGGCACAGTGGCTACCGGGACAGCGCCCCGGACTACTGGAGTAACTGGCTCACGGGCTACGACGAGCTACAGGAGCAACGGACCCACGGGCGACAGGCGCAGCAGACTCTCTGAGCTACCAGGACAGCGCCCCGGACTACAGGTGCTGCGGACGACAAGACGGCAGCCTCCTCTCAGCATCCCCAAGCAGTCCCACACCCCCCCACACACACCCCCAATTTCACCCCTAGCTCCACTCCCACATCACCCCCCTAGCACCACTCCATCGTCTCCCACACACCCACCCCCCTCAGCGGCAGCTGCAGCAGCGGGAGACGGAGGAGGAGGAGGAGGAGGAGGGGACCGCGCACACCCGCCACCCCCATACCCGTCACCCCCATACCCTGAGTGTGCGGTAAGCGAGCTCAGGTGTGCGCGAAGCATGGACAAGCGTGCGGGAACTGAAATCGGGTGTGCGGTAAGCAAACGCAGGTGTGCGGGGAGGGGGGGGGGGGCGCAGGGCGACACGCGGGTCGACGGGGACGGGCACACCGGTCGCCGGAGGCGGCGCGCGGGTCGACGGGGCCGCCACGAAGGGCGACAGGAGCCGCACGCAGGTCGACGGGGACGGGCGTGCGGGTCGATGGAACGCGAAACCGCCGCGTGCGCCCAGGGTGCGCGGTGGGCAGAAAACCGCCACGCGTCCCAAGCGCATGGCGTGCAGA
This sequence comes from Closterium sp. NIES-65, assembly GCA_948144175.1. Lineage (NCBI taxonomy): Eukaryota > Viridiplantae > Streptophyta > Zygnematophyceae > Desmidiales > Closteriaceae > Closterium > Closterium sp. NIES-65. The sequence goes on along the minus strand of CANXME010000191.1, from coordinate 1,424,326 downwards.
ATACCGCCGCGCGAAGCAGAAAACCACCGCGCGCCTCGGGGCGCACGGTGGGCAGAAAACCGCCGCACGCCCCGAGCGCGCGGTGGGCAGAAAACCGCCGCGCGCCTCGGGGCGCACGGCGGGCAGAAAACCGCCGCGCACCTCGGGGCGCACAGCGGGAAGAAAAACTGCCGCACACCACGGGGCGTGCGGCACAGAGAGTAGCAGTAGCAGTTGCAACGGAAGCAACGATGTGGTGAGCCCACCCACAGGATCGATCCAAGGGGATCGACCTGCTCTGATAGCATGTAAGAAACAACAGTAGAAAAGTGAGAATGAAGAAAGAGGAGGTTCACTAGCAAGCAGTTGGATACAAATAGCAAACCCTAACTGGGTTGTACTCCCTATGGAGCACCCCACTACAGGCTAGATAATATAACATTCTGACAGTGTTGGCCTCACAGGCCACGTACGCAAGACGCAGCTGACCACGCTGCTGCAGCTCACGAGCAAGGAAGTAGCGAAGAGCAATGTGCTTCGTTCTGTGCTCCAGTCTATGCTCTCGACACAAGGCCAGCATGGCCTTGTTGTCTACGTACAGCACAAGAGGAGAACGAGGCACCTCTCCAAAGTCAGTAAGCAGGTAGGTGAGCCAGCGAAGCTCCTGTGCAGCCATGGCCCCGGCGTAGATCTCAGCCTCACAACTGCTGAGATCTACGCCGAGAACAGAAGACGAGCGGGTAGCCCGCCACGAGATAGAGCCGGAACCAAGGCTGAAGGTGTAACCCTGTGACGACCGCTGCGTAGCCGCGTCGTCCGCCCAAGAAGCGTATGCGTGCCCAGTGAGGACCACTGGACTCCGCCCTCCAAGCACAAGCCCCATGCCCGACATACTGCACAAGTAGCGCAACACCCTCTTCGCTGTAGCCATGTGCTCCGGTGTGTGTCTCCCAGGAGCAACATAGCGTGCGAGAATGCTAAGAGGGTATGCAAGGTTAGGTCGAGTGCAGGTCATCAGGTACATGAGGCAGCCAACAAGCTCTGGGTACGGGCCACTCGACTCTACGGACTCATCTGAAGGCAGAGCTGAGAGCGAGTGACGAGTAGGCAGAGGAGTGGCCTGAGGCGAGGAGTACGTGAAGCCGAAGCGCTGAAGGACCAGTTGCACCATGTGTGACTGAGTTAGGGTAATGGTGCGCTGTGCTCTCTCCCGGGTGATCTGCAAGCCAAGGTAGCTGCGCAGTTCACCCAGGTCTGTGCACGTGTGTCTCTTCTACAGCTCGGACTTCACGTGGGCGAGTCCAGCAGTGTCAGCCGTGGCAAAGACCAAGTCGTCGACGTACACGAGGATGTAGAACGGCGGCAAAGAGGTGTCGGTGCGCAGAAACAGCGCCGGTCGGCAGTTGAGGGAGCAAACCCAAGAGCCGCAAGCGTAGTCCTCAGTGTGTCGTGCCACTCACGCGGTGCCAAGCGGAGACCGTACACTGGCCGTCGGAGGCTCCACTTGGTGCCAGGAGGAAAAGTCCCAGTGAAGGTTACCCAGCAAGAAAGCAGTGCTGAAGTCAAGAGAGTGAAGCTCGTAGTCACGCTGAGCGGCTATGTGCAGCAGCACCCGAAGAGTGGTCATCTTCGGGGTGGGAGAGAAGGTCTGGAAGTAGTCAACTCCCTGCCGCTGACTGAAGCCACGAGCCACGTACCGCGCCTTGAAGACAGGCGGGGAACCCGGCGGCCGCTTCACCCTGAAAATCCACATGCCACTGACGATGTTCGCCCCAGGTGGGGGAACCTCGTCAACGTAGGTGCATGTGGACTTCCAGGAAGCCATCTCTGCGTCTATAGCTGCCTGCCACTGAGAGGAGTAGGGACCCTCTATCGCCTCCGCGTAAGAGCGCGGAGTCGGGATGTTAAGTGCATCCGGGTCTCCCTTAGGGGTAAGCAGTACAGACACGAGATGAGGTGAAGCAGTAGCCAGACACTGGAACTCGTCCTGCCTGTCCTCAAAGACGTCCTTGCCAAGGGCACACTCACCCTCGACGGACGGAGGACAGACTGACTCAGACTCAGCGACAAGACTACCAGCGTAGTCTAGACGACAGCGAGCAGCAAAGTCGACGAGCTCAGCAACTAGGGCAGACGCAGCAGTGGACTCAAAAGAAGGGTCAGTGACGACAGTAGCAAGGAGATGCGTGATAGTAGGACTGGCAGCACGAAGAGAGACCGACGCAGGGTCGGCAAGAGCAGGAAGAGAGGGCTCAGGAGGAGAAGGCAATGGGGCACGCAGAGGAGCAATGGACGGACGCAGAGACATCCGGTGCATGCCAGGGACAGGAGGAGGACGCTCACGCAAACTACGACCACTAGCGCGAGCAGGACGGACAGGCGACGTAGGGCGAGACGCAGGCTCACGACGCTCAGCAAGACCTCTAGTAGGACCAGTGTAGGGAGAAGGAGCAGGCCGCGGGGAGGCCGGCTGTAGTCGTAACTGTGACGGGACAAGCTGTGGACACTCTAAGGGAGGAGGGAGACCAGTAGAAGGCGGGAGACCAAGAACCTGCTGAAGGAGCAGAACAAAGTACGGCCGAGGCCGCACGGCGACTCCAGACATAGCAGGGACAGCACCAACACCCCTAGAGGCTGCACCAGCGCCAGCAGCACCTCCAGCTCCAGTATCTCCAGTAGCATTGCCACCAGGACCGATTGCAGTAGCCTCAGCGCCAACACCCGCAGCAGCTTCAGCTCCAGACGCATCTGCCGGACCACCAGCTCCAGTACCTCCCGTACGAGCACCTCCGGGACTGCGAGCACCAGCACCCTCAGCAGCCGAAGAAACCGCAGCTCCAGTAGGACGCCTCCAGCGTCGGCCAAACCACTCGCGCAGCTCTTATGGAGAGAGGGGCTCGTGCCGAGACGAAGCACCCGGAGAACCTCCAGGCCCAGCACCGCCGCACGCCTCACAAGATGGCCCAGCTCCCTTAGGCTCAGTAGCTCCAATCGTAGCACCCCCAGGCTCAGCACCCCCAGGCGTAGTACCCCCAAGCTCAGCACCCCCAGGCCCAGCACCCCCAGTCTCAGCACCCCCAGTCTCAGTACCCCCAGGCTCAGCACCCCCAGTCACAGTACCCCTAGGTGTAGCACGCACACGCACAGCACCCTTAGAGTCAGCACCCCCAGGCTCAGCACCCTCAGCAGCACCATACTCAATAGTGACCTCGACAGGCTCGACTGCGTCTATCTGGGACACACCTGAAGGGGATGGACCTTGAGGGGGAAGGGGGTCTACCAGAGGGGGACCTGGTACAAGGAAGAGCGGCGGCGGGGGGAGGGACGGAATGCGGTAGGGGAAGAGGCGGTAGTAGGGGACCGACTCGTCAAACATGACGTCCTAGGAGCACAGAACTCGTCGAGAGGTGGGGTGGTAGAACTGCCACCCTGGCGCGTTAGGCGGGAAACCAAGGAAGACGCAGGGAGCAGCACGAGGGGATAGCTTGTCCGCAGACAAGTCGCGCACAAAGGCCCGAGATCCCCATACACTGAACGCAGATGCATCGCCAACCTTTCTCGTCCACAGCAAGGCTAGGGAGGTCTCCGGCCTGGAGACCCTGGGGTGAAGGTTGATCTGATGCGCCGGGTACTGAACTGCAAACGGCCACAGAAAATGGGCGGCAGCCGCATGCATCATGGACGTACGAGCGACGTCCATGACTATGCCAATGCAGCGCTTAGCAATCCCATTTTGCTGTGGAGAGTCCGGAAGCGTGAAGGTCTGGCGGATGCCTCGTGCACGACAGTAGGCTCGCAGAAGGCCAGAGGAGAACTCTGCGCCTCTGTCAGAGTGTAGACGCAGAACAAGAAAGTCCGAGCCGAAGCTCTGCATGAGCTGGAGACGAGCTGCGCGGATCCAGTCGATCAACACCGCAGTGACATCACCCTTGCTGCGCAAGGGGAAGAATGTGGTGTAACGCGAGTAGTCGTCAACCACCAACAGGAAGTAGCGCTCGTGACCTTGCCCACGAACGCTGGCCGGGCCCCACACGTCCATGTGAAGCGTCTGCTGCGGGGCCTCCGTCAGAGGAAACTGGGAGGTGTGAGGGGTAGCCCGCTGCCGCCCCTGTACACAGGGGACGCAGGTAGGGCCAGGCCCAGGAGGAAGGGGAGGGAGGGACCGGGGAAGACCAGAGACAAGGACACGGGAGGCCATGCCCCGGAGACGAAGCAGGGAGGGGTGACCAAGGCGGTGGTGCCAGAGGAGAGTCTCGTGAGACAGGAGGCGACACGAGCAGGGGGCAGACTCAGGACCAGACCTGGACGCTGCAGCAAACACTTGACTCGACGCAGCTACCTGACCAGACGCAGGGACAGAAGGAGACGTAGTGGACAGTGTGTACAGGCTTGACCCCGGCCGACGAGTAAACGTGGCCAAGTGTCAGCCCGTCCGAGCGTCCGTGCAGTGGGTCACTCGTTGGCTCGCAGGAGTGAACTGGTGAACTCCCCCATCCTGAAGGTTAGCGCCACTCACCAAGTTCGTAGAGAACGAGGGGAGGTAAAGCCCAGACATGGTGCCTGAGGGAGCCGCCGGACACGGGAGGACAGTGGAGAAGTGAGCAAGGACAGGACCCCTAGAGGGGTCTGCCAGAGAGACCGCAACTGGCCGACCAAGCGGCGTGAGTGTGGTGCGGTCTCGAAAGAAGGAGCGAGACGCCCCCGAGTCAAGGGTGAAGGTGAGGGAGGCCAAAGCCGACTCGGTACCTGAGAGTGCGGACTCACCAGTACCTGAGGAAGCAGACGCACTAGCACTTAGAGCAGCAGCCTCACTAGCACCTAGAGCAGCAGCCTCACTAGTACCTAGAGCAGCACTCTCAATGCCCGGGTCGGGCGGAAAACACCGGTAACAGTCACCCTCATCACTAATAGTCACAGCATACATGGCAGCAAGAATAGCATCAAAGTCAAGATCAAAGATAGCTACGCCCGCCCTAGATAGCTCACCCCAGCGGGGGATCTCCGTGGCTTCTGGAAACTGGTGACGCCAAGCGTCCGTCAGGCGGCCAAAGCAGCGCTGGGTGGGGTGCGCACCCCCACACTGCTCACCCGTGCGGTCGCCGGTGCGGAGGACGTAGGTGCACGGACCAGTACCCCCACCCCGCTGGCGTGCAGCGTACCACTTACAGAGCTGCTGAGGGGGGGGGATGTCACGAGTGCGCTGCTGCTGCTGCTGGCGCTGACCACCACCGGAGCCGACCCTCTGCGCAGCGCCACCCCGACCAGCTCCACCTCCTCCGCCACCGCCTCCTCCACCGCCGCCACCCCCGCCACCTTCGCTCCCACCGCCACCGCCGCCGCCTCCGCCTCCACTGCCGCCACCGACACCTCCAACCCCGCCACCACCCCCACTGCCACCACCACCCCCTCTACCGCCTCCACCGCCGCCTCCACCGCCCCCGCTAGCTCCTCCAGCCCCCCTGCCCCCCTTGCCCTTGCCAGGGCGGCGTCTCCCGCTAGGGGTAGATGCCGCACCGACCGACTCAAGCCCAACGAGGACGGCCGCAGCAGCAGAGGCAACAGAGGGCAAAGGGGGTGAGGGGGAACACCCCTCAAAGATGGGGGTGCGCGGGTCACCACGAGAGGCTCCTACAGGGACTATGCTCTTCTCCGCTGCTAGGATGGCCTTCTCGAGGAGGTCAAAAGTGAGAGTGGTGGGACAGACTGAGAAGAAGTGGTCCCTGACTACGCGAAGGGAGTCAGGGAGGCGGTTGACTAAGTAGTAGAGAGTGATGTACATGGGGTGGTGGTTCTTGGCGCAGAACTCAGCAGGAAGCGCAGCGCGGTAGCGAGTGTCACTAGTGCGGAGGTGCGTCATGAGGTCAGCGACTGTGGGAAAGGCAGCAAGGTCAGGAAAGAGGTACGGTAGCATGAGGCGGCTCATTGCAGCAGTGGCAGGGGAGGAGTAGCGTGCAACTACAGCGGCGTACAAGGTCTGAGCACTCTTGTACTGGCTAAAGTGCGCACGCTCAGAGGTAGGCAGGTGGCGACGCACAGCAAGACGTGCAGCAGCATCGCACGTGGCCCACTGTGAGCGAATAATGGCGTCAGCATCAGCAGCAGGGGCAGGAGAGGCACGAGAGGTGAGGTCAAAGAGAGAGAGACCGTCTGCCCTATCGCACTGTAAGAAAAACTGCAGGTCATCTATCCAGACGTCAAAGTCAATGGCCCGACCCTCAGCGTCAAAAGCGAGGACACTAGGGGTAGCCATGACCGCACTAGACTAGCAGTGCAAACAGTAGGGTGAGGGCAGTGCTGTGAAAGAGGCGCTGCTCTTACCGGACAGGGCGGCTTGGGCGACTCGGCTGCAGGGCGACTCGGTGGCTCGGCAGCTGGGTGGCTCGGCGGCTCGACTGCTGGGCGGCTCGGCGGCTCGGCTACTGGGCGGCTCGGCGGCTCGGCTGCTCGGCTGCTGGGCGGCTCGGCTGCTGGGCGGCTCGGCGGGTGGGCGGCTCGGCTGTTGGGCGGCTCGGCTGCTCGGCGGCTCGGCTGCTGGGCAGTCTGGCGGGGCTGCTGAGGGGGCGGCGTCCTGGGCCGCTGGGAGGACGCGGCGGGTCTGCTGAGAGGAGGCGGCGGGGCCGCAAAAGTAGGTGGCGGGGCCGTTGGTGGGTGGCGGGGCCGCAGGTAGGTGCCGGGGCCGCACAGGTAGGTGGCGGGGCCGCGGGTAGGTGGAGGGACCGCAGGTAGGTGGCGGGGCCGAAGGTAGGTGGCGGGGCCAGCAGGTAGGTGGCGGGGCCGCACAGGTAGGTGGCGGGGCCGCGGGTAGGTGGCGGGGCCGCAGGTAGGTGGCGGGGCCGCTGGTAGGTGGCGGGGCCACAGGTAGGTGGCGGGGCCAGCAAGTAGGTGCCGGGGCCGCACAGGTAGGTGGCGGGGCCGCGGGTAGGTGGCGGGGCCGCAGGTAGGTGGCGGGGCCGCAGGTAGGTGGCGGGGCCAGCAGGTAGGCGCCGGTGCAGCACAGGTAGGCGTCGGGGCTGCAGGTAGGCGCCGGGGCCGGTAAGGGCGGCGTCAGGGCCGCAGGGCGGCGCGAGGGCCGCTGGGTAGGCGACGAGGCCGCAGAGCGGCGGATCGGGGCCGGGAGAGGGCGGCGCGATGGCCGCGGGGTAGGCGACGAGGCCGCAGGGCGGTGGGTCGGGGCCAGGAAGGGCTGCGCGAGGGCCGCAAGGCAGGCGACGGGGCCGCTAGGGCGGCGCCACGGGGCGAGAAAAGGGGGAGCGCGACTCGGGCTAGGGCTGAGCGCGCTCCGAGCAGGAAAAAAATGTCGAATTGGTGGGCCCTAGGAACAGTTCCCACGAGGGAACCTGCTCGATACCATGTGAGAATTGAAACGAGAATGAATGAACTATGAAACAGTTGGGTACAAGTACTAACCCTAATTGGGTTGTACCCCATATGGGCTACCCCACTACAGCCTACACAAAAGCATAAGCTATAATGTTCCGATACCGGGCAGAAAAGAAACAAAAGCTGTATGAGGAGCGTATCGCGGCAGGATGGGACGAAGAATCAGCCCGACGAGGAGCATGGGGAGACGAGGATTTCAAATCGGAAGGCAGCGCAACCTGGGCATCCGCCACTGGCACATGGGGAGCTAGCACAAGCGGCACGGTCACCACGGGAGGATGGGGAACAATCGAGCCCGAAGAAGGGGAGCTCACACAAGAAGAATTGGAGGAACCTGAACGAGAGATGAAAGCTGAGCGCGGAGAAGAATCACCATGCGTTGCCATTCCTCTTGGCCGACCCCCACGCACCCGCGAACAACCTCGCTCACCTCACCGCTGGAGTTTTCACTGGTCCGAGATTGAGGAGGGGAATACACCACCAACTCCTCCGCTGGACTCACTTGGTCCAATCTCTCGCCCAGATCCGTTCGCTCGCTTCATTGAAGGCACTACGATCCCACTCACCGTCATCCCCGACCGTGAATTTCTCGCCCTCTATCTCACAACGGCACCTGCAGAAGGGGAGACAACAGCAAAAGCAGAAGCAGAGGAGCCGGACAACGAAGCAAAACTAGGAGAAGAGGAAGAACCCCCACTCCAGATCCCGCAACTTACCGAAGAAGAAGTAGCGAAAAACTACGCACGTTATAAACGCACCTCCGACATTCGCGCCGACGAAGACCTCTGGCATCAGCGACTGGGGCACCCCTCACGCCAAACCCTAGCCAATTGCCTCAACGCTAAGGTTTTCCCACCAGGAGCACTGCTACGCCCTGACGGAACAGAACCACACAACACCCCTCACCCGATCACTTGCACTGTCTGCCCCACAACTCCGTTCTCCCACAGCGCCTACCCCTCTCTGGAGCCTAGCACCAACCGTTACAAGAAGCTGGAGAAGGTATACAGCGAATTCATTGTGCTCACCTGCGACAGACTCAACGGCGAAAAATACACGCTGACCTTCATCGATGCTTACTCGCGCCACATGTGGATCGCCAATGTCGACGCTCGCTCCAAGGCTCCGGAAGTGTTCCGCATCTTCCTCGCGCACGCGCAGTGGCATTCAGGAAGAAAGCTGAAGATCTGGCAGAGTGACGGGGCCAAGGAATTTCGCAGCAATGAACTGGAGAGTGTCCTCACCGAGAAAGGGATCAAACATGAGATCTCTCTCCCCTACGCTCACCAGCAGCAAGGCGTCGCAGAGAGGGTCAACCGCATACTCATGACAAAAGTCCGCGCCCTCATGAACCAGTCCGGCCTGCCAAAGAAGTTTTGGCCCTACGCCATGAACCACGCGGTGCGCTTGCACAACCTCCTCTCCACCACCGCCAACAGGGACAACTTGTCCCCTCACATGAAGTGGACCGGCTCAAGGGGAGATCCCTCCATGCTGAGGGTTTGGGGGTGCATGGTGCAATACCGGCCGACCTCGGCCACAATCGGCAAGTTCGTTCATCGCGCGCTGGGGAATTTATCTTGGGCTCAGTCATGAGCACAAAGGGTGGCTTATTCTTGACATTGACAGCAAGGAGATCGTTCCCGTGCGTGACATTCTCTTCTACGAGCGGCTCACCTTAAAGCAATGGATCGAGGATGAGCGCCGCAACCAGGCACGCGGCTACATCAACAGCGGTCGCAGCTTTGCGACTCCAGAAGACGAAGCAGCAGCAGCAGCAGCAGCACTGGACCGCGATGACACCGACGAACACCCCAACATCCCGCCTTGCCTGCGCGACAATGACAACGATGATAGTGACGATGACCCTGCGCCAGGGCCGTCACGACGCCAAGCAGAGCCAAGCACCGCCGCATCCAGCTACGAAAGCGGAGATGACGACGTGGTGGAAGTCTCTACCAACACAGACACCAACAATGTGTCTGGCCTACAACTTCTCGGCCTACACACGTCTCTCACCACACTCGCACGAGCCGTGGAGCCAAAGAACCCTCGCCAGGCCCTAACCGCCCTCACGCCAAGGAGTGGCGTGCCGCGATGGACGCAGAACTAAAGGCACTGGAGTCTCGAGACACATGGGTCCTCGTCGATCATGCAGCAATGAAGGGGAGGAGAGTACTCAGCGGAAAATGGTTTTTTCGCTTGAAGACTAACGCTGACGGTACCATCGAACGATTCAAGGCACGCTGGGTCGTACGCGGGTACGATCTGCGACACGGCATCGACTTCGACCAGACTTTTGCTCCCGTCAGTCGTCACACCTCCGTCCGGATACTACTTGCCATTGCCGCCACTAAGCACCCACCACTGCGTCAGATCGATGTGAAGAACGCGTTCTTATACGCGTTAGTGGACGCTACCATTTTTGTGGAGCAGCCTCACACCTACGGAGAATGGGACTCCAGGGTCTCTCAACTGAAGAAATCCCTCTATGGGATCAAGCAAGCGCCTCGTCTCTGGCAGCAGCATCTGCACAAGATCCTTCTCGAAACCGGTTTCAAGCAGCTGCCACACGACCCGGGAATGTATCGTATTCAATTTAGCGGCGACTACATCCTCCTGACAGTTTACGTCGACGATCTGCTGTACACGGGCACCTGTAACAAGCTCCTTAATCAGTTTGAGAAGAACCTGGCGCAGCACGTTGACATCACCATCAACCACAGTCTGAAACAATTTATAGGCCTGAACATCACCTACGCGCCAGAAGCAATTCACCTGTCAGCCTCCAAGTACGCAGAGCAGCTGGGGGAACGCTTCAACATTTCGCGCGCACCACTCTCAACTCCTTCCCGCAACCCCAGTACCAACTACAAACCAGACAACAAACCCCTGTCGCCCGCAGGACTCCAAATGTACCAGCTGAAATTGGGGTGCCTACTATTCGCCTCTGTCACCTACCGACCCGAACTTTCGTACATCGCCAGCCAACTGGCACAGTACTCCCGCAAGCCAGTAGCTGAGAACCAGCTGGACCTGGAGCGCGCCCTGCAGTACTTCGTTTCCACACCTGACATTGGGCTCTCCTACTCCACGCTGACAACGACCTCCTTCAACCTCAACGACTACGTGGACGCAGATCATGCCGCTGATCCTGACAATCGACGGTCCCGAACCGGCTTCGTTGGAACCAAGAGGACCAATTTCCTAGAACTCACAGAAGCAGGAGCTGGTTGCCCTGACATTGGCTGAAGCAGAATACATCACCGCGACAGCAACAGTTCGCGAAGGCCTGTACCTGCAGGAGCTGTTACAGGAGGCAAAAATTCCAACCTCGCCCACCTTTCACCTTCACTGCGACAACCAGAGTGCCATCAGGATTGCGAACAAGCCAGGTTTCGTGAACCGCACTAAGCACATCGCGCTTTGGTATTTTTTCGTCAAGGACGGAATTGACCAGGGAAAAGTTGACCTCGCCTACTGCGCGACTACCAAGATGGCAGCAGACTTCCTCACCAAGCTTCTGCCACGTCAGCAGTACAAGCAATGCTCTGACCTCACCGGAGTGGTCAAGCGAGTCAGCTCCTCCTGCGCCCAGGAATGAAGGGGAGTGTTACGATATGAAGTTTTGTGAGAAGGCATTCCTGTATGCTGCAGGAGCCGACTCTAACGAGTACGAAGTCGAAGAGTAAGAATAATTGAAGCGACACAGAAACCGTCTGGCCAAGACCGATGCAAGCAGAAACACTTGAAGTGAAAAGAGCGGGAACAGGTTTGAAACGGGTTCCCGCGCCACACGGTTTGAATTTCTCGCTACAATAAGGGAATGTACCCCTTAGAGTACATGGCTAGCCTAGGTCCTTTCGTATTCCCCTGTACTCTTATATAAACTAGATGTATGCATGCTTTTATCAACTCAGTCATTTACATTCACTCTGACCTAAGATTCAAACTTCCGCTGCAACACCACTCTGCGATCAACCCTGAGCGATCCTTCACAAAGTTCCCCTTGGGATTGTAACAGATCCTGACGGTCGCCCGATAGAGTTTGACGCCTGGCTCGATGACCTGCAACTGTTTCTTATGACTGATGCCAAGGACGGTGTTTCATTGTTCGATCACGCATCTGGCACTACCGTTCCTCCTGCTGACACTGCAACTGCTCTCAACCAATCACAGTGGCAAACCCGCGATGCTGCTGCGCGCCTCGCTATTCGCAACCATTTGCCGATCACAGAGCGCGTGCATTTTAGCCAGCACAAGACTGCTAAGGCACTGTATGACGCTGTAGTTGCCCGCTACTCTTCCCCGGCCACTGCAGCCCTAGGTCGCCTTATGCTACCCTACCTGTTCCCCGACCTGTCCTCGTTTACCACTGCTGATGACCTTATCTCTCACCTGCGCACTAGCGACGCTCGCTTTTGTACTGCCCTCTCAGACGTGTTCCTCGCCCAGAATCAGCCCCCGATGTACTTTACTCTCTACTTCCTCGTCACCCGCCTCCGTGACACTCTTCGCTCCGTCAGGGACCACTTTCTCGCGCTAGACCCTACCACTCTCACTGTCGACGACTTCGAGACGCACCTCCTAGCAGCTGAAAAGAACATTCTCGCTGTAGGTGCTGCTCATGGCACTCTTCGCACTCCCCTCTTTGAGGGGTGCTCCCCCTCCCCTCTTGCCCCCTCCTACGCCTCCGGTGCTGCTACTCTTGACTACCTTGGTGCTGAGGAGGTCGGGGCTGCTTCCGCTCCTAGTGGGAAGCGCCGCAGCGCCAGGGGCGGCAAGGGTGATAGGGGAGGTGGGGGTGGCGGTGGAGGGGGCGGTGGTGGAGGCGGTGGGGGAGGTGGAGGTGGTGGGGGTGGTCGTGGGGGTGGAGGTGGTGGTGGGGGCGGCGATGGTACTGGGAGCGGTGGGGGTGGCAGCTGCGGTAGTGGGGGAGGAGGGAGCGGTGGTGGCAGCGGTGGTGGGGGCTGGAGTTGATCTGGCCAGAAGGGGAGCTCCAGTGGTGGCCAGGGACAGCAACAGCAGCGTCAGTAGCAGACCCCCTCCCTTCAGCAGCTTCATGACTAGTATGCTCAGCATGGGGCGTCTGGGGGTCTTGTTCGCTGCCCCTATATCATTCGCACAGGCCCCCGCACTGGTCGCCCATGCAACGGTTTTCACACGGAGTATTGCTGCTTCTCTAGGCTTAGCGACGCCTGGCGCGCCAAGTTTCCCCACTGGGCAGACCTGTCTAGGCGTGGTGTTCCTGTCTTTGATCTTGACTATGATGCAATTCTTGCTGCCATGTACGCATTGAATGTTAGTGCTGAGGGTGACTGCTACTTGTGTGTGCCGCCTGACCTATGTATAGAGTCTGCAGCCCTAGGTGCTAGCGAGTCAGCTCTCCCTAGTACTGCGTCCGCTTAGGCTTTACACACCTTCAGACTTGATTCTGATGCTTCCCGCCGTTTCTTTTGCGATAGCACCATAGTCACTCCCCTCCCTGCACCTGTCCCTGTCTCACTCGCTGACCCCTCTGGGGGTCCAGTGGTAGCACGGCCCACTACTGTGCTTCCGTGTCCGGCGGTCCCGTCTGGTGAGCTGTCTGGTCTCCACCTCCCCTCGTTCTCTACGAACCTGGTGAGCACCGCTGTCCTTCAGGATCACTGGGTTGACACCTTTACTCCTGGAGGACAGCGTATGGCGATCTACACGTGCTCTCAAACCGGCGGCCACCTGGCCACGTTCACCCGTGCGTCTGGGTCCAGTCTGTACACCCTCACCACTGCGTCGCGCCCCACCCCTTTGTCTCCTCAGCTATACGCGTCCGCACAAGAAGCTACCTGGTGTGAGTGTCGCAGCCTGTCGCACCAGACTCTCCTTTGGCACCTTCGCCTTGGTCACCCCTCCCTGCCTCACCATTGTGGCATGCACTCTCGCTCCCTGGTCTCTGGTCTTCCTTGATCTCTGCCCTCCCTCCCTCCCTCGCCTGCTCCGCCCTGCATTCCTTGCGTCGAGGGACGGCAGCGCGCCGCTCCTCACTCCTCCTCGTTCCCTCCCACAGAGGCTCCACTGAAGACTCTCCACCTGGACGTGTCGGGCCCAGCCCGCGTCCATGGACAAGGCCATGAGCGGTACTTCCTTTGAGAGTACGACGGCTTATGCCAGCTATGCTTGCTTGCCTTTACTTTATTATGCTATTTCTAGCATAGGATAATTATATGCATGCATGAATTGCTTGATTTCCTAGGCTAGGTGCTTTCCTATATTTTATTATAGTTATAGCACCAAGCTAGGTTGCGTGCACCGAATTCTGGCTTTTCGGTTGCCACCGAATTGCATTCTACTGAATTCGGAAAGGATCTGTTCAGGACGCTTCCGTCAAATTATAATGTTGTCTAGGCTTTAGTAGGGTAGCCCATATGGGGTACACATTTCTAGGGTTGCATATTTGTATCACTTTCATTCCATAGTCGTTTTCATTCTCGTTCTAATTTCCTCATGGTATCGAGCAGGTTCCCCCGTGGGAACTGTGCCTAGGACCCACCACATTGAGTTTTTTTTTCCTGCCCGAAGCGCGCTCAGCCCGAGTCGCGCTCCGGGCTCTCACTTCGTCGAGCCGCCCTAGCGGCCCCAATGCCCTAGCGGCCCCGCAGCCCGTCGATTCGGCCCCGCCGCCCTTCGCTGCGGCCCTGCAGCCCTTCACTGCGGCCCCGCCGCCCGTCTCAGCGGCCCCGCCGCCCTTTGCTACGGCCTCGCCGCCTCTCTCGCTGCGGCCCCGCCGCCCTTCTCAGCGGCCCCGCCGCCCTTCGCTGCGGCTCCGCCGCCCTTCGCTGTGGCCCCGCAGCCCTTCACTGCGGCCCCGCCGCCCGTCTCAGCGGCCCCGCCGCCCTTTGCTGCGGCCCCGCCGCCTCTCTCGCTGCGGCCCCGTCGCCCTTCTCAGCAGCCCTGCCGCCCTTCGCCGCGGCCCAGCCGCCCGTCTCAGCGGCCCCGCCGCCCTTCGCTGCGGCCCCGTCGCCCTTCACTGCGGCCCCGCCGCCCTTCGCTGCGGCCCCGCCGCCCTTCGCTGCGGCCCCGCCGCCCTTCGCCGCAGCCCCGCCGCCCGTCTCAGCGGCCCCGCCGCCCTTCGCTGCGGCCTGGCCGCCTCTCTCGCTGCGGCCCCAACGCCCTTCTCAGCGGCCCCGCCGCCCTTCTCTGCGGCCCCGCTGCCTCTCTCACTGCGGCCCCGCCGCCCTTCTTAGCGGCCCCGCCGCCCTTCACAGCGGCCCCGCCGCTCTTCACTCCGGCCCCGCCGCCCCTCCCTCTGCGGCCCCGCCATCTACCTTGCGGCCCCGCCGCCCTACCAGCGGACCTACCGCCCTACACCGCCCGCGCCGCCCGAGCCACCCGAGCCGCCTGAGCCGGTGAGGAGCCGAGCCGCCCGAGCAGCCCGAGCCGCTCGACCTGCCCGAGCCGCCCGAGCCGCCTGAGCCGCTGAGGAGCCGAGCCGCCCGAGCCGCCCGAGCCGCTGGTGCCACGGAGCCGCAGTTGCTGCTGAGCCGTCCAAGCAGCCGTGTTGCCATGTTATTGTGCTACTGAGCTGCCCGAACCGCCCTATCTGGTGAGAGCAGCTTCCTGCTGAGTTCTGCGCCAAGAACCCCCCCCCCCCATGTACATCACTCTCTATTATATAGTCACCCGCCTCCCTGACTCCCTTCGTGTAGTCAGGGACCACTTCCTCTCAGTCTGTCCCACCACTCTCACTGTTGACCTCTTAGAGAAGGCCCTCCTAGCAGCATCAGCGTGGTGGGGGTTTTGGTCCGTGCACCTACGTCCTTCGCTCCGGCGACCGCGCGGGTGAGCAGTGTGGGGGTGCCCACCCCACCCAGCGCTGCTTTGGCCGCCTGACGGACGCTTGGCGTCAGCAGTTCCCGGAGGCCAGTGAGATCCCCCGCTGGGGAGAGCTTTCTAGGGCAGGCGTAGCTATCTATGATCTTGACTTTGATGCTATCCTTGCTGCCATGTATGCTGTGACTATTAGTGATGAGGGTGACTGTTACCAGTGTTTCCCGCCCGACCCGGGCACTGGTACTGCTGCTCTAGGTGCTGGTGAGGCTGCTGCTCTAGGTGCCAGTGCGTCTATGCCCTCAGGTGCTGGTGAGTCTGCGCTCTCAGGTACCACGTCGGCTTCGGCCTCCCTCACCTTCAAACTTGACTCAGGGGCTTCTCGCTCCTTCTTTCGAGACCGCACCACACTCACGCCGCTTGGTCGGCCGGTTGCAGTCTCCCTGGCAGACCCCTCTGGGGGTCCTGTCCTCTATCACTTCTCCACTGTCCTCCCGTGTCCGGCTGCCCCCTCTGGCACCTTGTTTGGTCTTTACCTCCCCTCGTTCTCTACGAACTTGGTGAGTGGTGCTGACCTGCAGGATACGGGGATTCACCAGTTTACTCCTGCGAGTCAGCGCGTGACCCACTGCTCGGACGCTCGCATAGGCCGGCACCTGGCCACGTTTACGCGTCGGCTGGGGTCGAGCCTCTACACCCTGACCACTGGGTCTCGTCCTGTCCCTGCGTCTAGCTAGGTAGCTGCGTCAGGTCATGTGTTTGCTGCAGCGTCCAGGTCTGGTCCTGAGTCTGCCCCCTGCTCGTGTCGCCTCCTGTCTCACGAGACTCTCCTGTGGCACCACCGTCTTGGTCACCCCTCCCTGCCTCGTCTCCGAGGCATGGCTTCCCGTGTCCTTGTCTCTGGTCCCCCCCGGTCCCTCCCTCCCCTTCCTCCAGGGCTTGGTCCTTCCTGTGTTCCCTGTGTCGAGGGGCGGCTCCGTGCTGCACCTCACTCCTCTCAGTTTCCCCCGACAGAGGCCCCGCTGCAGACGCTTCACATGGACGTGTGGGGCCCGGCCAGCGTCCGTGGACAGGGTCACGAGCGCTACTTCGTGCTGGTGGTTGACGACTACTCGCGTTACACCTCAGTTTTCCTCTTGCGCAGCAACGGTGAGGTCACTGAGGTGTTGATCGGCTGGATCCGCGCTGCTCGTCTCAAGCTCAGAGAGAGTTTCGGCTCGGACTTTCTTGTTCTGCGTCTGTACTCTGAAAGAGGCGGGGAGTTTTCTTTTGCCCTTCTGGGAGCCTTCTGTCGTGCACAGGGCATCCGCCAGACCTTCACGCTTCCGGCCTCTCCACAGCAAAATGGAATTGCTGAGCGCCGCATTGGCATGGTCATGGACGTCGCTCGTACGTCCATGATGCATGCAGTTGCCCCCCATTTTCTGTGGCCGTTTGCGGTGAGGTACGCAGCGCATCAGATCAACCTTCACCCCAGGGTCTCCATGCCGGAGACCTCCCCAGCTCTGATGTGGACGGGGAAGGTGTGTCCCAGGTAGACGTAGTCGAGCCGGTCGAGGCTGCTGGTGACTCTGGTACTGCTGCGGGTGCTGAGCCTGGGAGTGCTGACTCTGGGGGTGCTGCGCTAGTGGGTGCTGAGCCTGGGGGTACCGAGCCTGGGGGTGCTACGACTAAGAGTGCTGAGCCTGGGGGTCCTTCGCCTGGGGGTGCTGCGTCTGGAGGTGCTGAGCCTGTAGGTGCTGCGTCCGGAGCTGCTGAGCTTGGGGGTACTGAGTCTGGAGCTGCTGGGCCTGGGGGTGCGGAGCCCGCGGCCGCTGGACCTGCTCGTGTGGCGTTTGGCGGTGCTGGGCCTGGTGGTTCTCCGGGTGCTTTGTCTCGGCGGGAGCCACTCTCTCCACAGGAGCTGCGCGGGTGGTTTGCCCAGCACTGGAGGCGTACTGGTGGAGCTGGTGCTTCTTCGGCTGCTGAGGGTGCTTGTGCCGCCGGTCTCGGAGGTGCTAGCCCTGGGAGTGCTGGAGCTGCTGGGCCAGCGAGTGCGACTGGAGTCGGAGCTGCTGAAGGTGATGGCGCTGAGACTACTGCTGTCAGTCCTAGCGGCGGTCCTGCTGCGGGTGCTGCTGGTGCTGCTGGAGGTACTGGAGCTGGAGGTACTGTTGGCGCTGGTGCTGCCACTGGGGGTGCTGGTGCTGTCCCTGCTGTGTCTGGAGTCGCTGCGCGGCCTCGGCCGTACTTTGTTCCGCTCCTTCAGCAGGTTCTTGGTCTTCCTCCTCCCTTAGAGTGTCCACCGCCTGTCCACTCACAGTCACAGTTTCCGCCGGCCTCCCCACTGCCTGCTCCTTTTCCCTACACTGGTCCTACTAGAGGTCTTGCTGAGCGTCGTCAGCCTGCGTCTTGTCCTGCGTTGCCGGTTCGTGCTGCTCGCACTAGTGGTCGCGGTTCGTGTCAGCGTCCTCCCCCTGTCCCTGGCACGCACCGGATGTCTCTGCATCTGTCCACTGCTCCTGTGTGTGCCCCTTTGCCTTCTCCTCCTGAGTCCTCTCTTCCTGCCCTTACCGACCCGGAGTCGGACTCTCTTCGTGCTGCCAGTCCTACTATCACGCGTCTCCTTGCTACTGTCGTCACCGACCCCTCTTTTGAGTCCACTGCTGCGTCTGCTCTTGTTGCTGAGCTCGTCGACTTTGCTGCTCGCTGTCTAGACTACGCTGCTAGTCTCGTTGCTGAGTCAGCGTCTGTCTGTCCTCTGTTTGTCGAGGTGAGTGTGCTCTTGGCACGGACATCCTTGAGGACAGGCAGGAGGAGTTCCAGTGTCTGGCTGCTGCTTCACCTCATCTCGTGTCCGTACTGCTTACCCCTGAGGGAGACCCGGATGCACTTGACATCCCGACTCTGCGCTCTTACGCAGAGGCCGTAGAGGGACCCTACTCCTCTCAGTGGCAAGCAGCTATGGATGCAGAGATGGCTTCCTGGAAGTTCACAGGCACCTACGTTGACGCGGTTCCCCCACCTGGGGCGAACATTGTCAGTGGCATGTGGATTTTCAGGGTGAAGCGGCCGCCGGGCTCTCGGCCTGTCTTCAAGGCGCGGTACGTTGCTCGTGGCTTCAGTCAGCGGCAGGGAGTCGACTACTTTTAGACCTTCTCTCCCACCCCAAAGATGACCACTCTTCGGGTGCTCCTACACATAGCCGCTCAACGTGACTACGAGCTTCACTCCCTTGACTTCATCACTGCTTTCCTGCAGGGTAGCGTGCACGAGGAGATCTGGCTGCGACGTCCACCTGGCTTCACTGGGACTTTCCCTCCTGGCACCCAGTGGAGCCTCCGAGGGCCAGTCTACGGTCTTTGCCAGGTACCGCGCGAGTGGCACGACACACTGAGGACTACGCTTGCGGCTCTTGGGTTTGCTCCCTCTACTGCTGACCCGTCGCTGTTTCTACGCACCGACACCTCTTTGCCGCCGTTCTACATCCTCGTGTACGTCGACGACTTGGTCTTTGCCACTGCTGACACTGCTGGACTCGCCCACGTCAAGTCCGAGCTGCAGAAGAGACACACGTGCACAGACCTGGGTGAACTGCGCAGCTGCCTTGGCTTGCAGATCACCTGGGACAGAGTACGCCGCACCATTACCTTGACTCAGTCACACATGGTGCAACTGGTCCTTCAGCGCTTCGACTTCACGTACTCATCGCCTCAGGCCACTCCTCTGGCTACTCGCCACTCGCTCTCAGCTCTGCCTTCGGATGAGTCCGTAGAGTCAAGTGGCCCGTACCCAGAGCTTGTTGGCTGCCTCATGTACCTGATGACCTGCACACGCCCTGACCTTGCATACCCTCTTAGTTTTCTCGCACGCTATGTTGCTTCTGGGAGACACCGACCAGAGCACATGGCTGCAGCAAAGAGGGTGTTGCGCTACTTGTGCAGTACGTCGGGCATGGGGCTAGTGCTTGGAGGGCGGAGTCCAGTGGTCCTCACTGAGCACGCGGACGCTTCCTGGGCTGACGACCAGGCTACGCAGCGGTCGTCACAGGGTTACACCTTCAGCCTTTGTTCCGGCTCTGTTTCGTGACAAGCTACTCGCTCGTCTTCTGTTCTCGACTCCAGTTGTGAGGCCGAGATCTACGACGGGGCCATGGCTGCACAGGAGCTTTGCTGGCTCACCTACTTGCTGAGCGACCTTGGAGAGCCGCCTCGTTCTCCTCCAGTCCTGTACGTTGACAACAAGGCCATGCTGGCCTTGTGTCGAGAGCAGAGACTGGAGCACAGAACAAAGCACATTGCTCTTCGCTACTTCCTTGCTCGTGAGCTACAGCAGCGTGGTCACTTGCGGCTTGCGTACGTGGCCTCTGAGGCCAACACTGCTGATGTTTTCACCAAGGCACTTGCGCCTTGTGATCATCAGCGCTTCTGTACTCAACTTGGTCTTGTGCTTGTCTTGCCTCACTTGCTCACTTCTTGACCTTGCTTGTACTGTCACATATATATACACCTGCTCTTGTTTGCTTAGCCTCATATATATATATATATATTTATATATATATATGTGCTCCTGCATGTGAACTGGCCTTCTGGCCTTGATCTTGTGCTCGGAATGTGTGGTGACTTTGTGATCCACCCTGAGCTTTGCTTTGCTTTGCTTGAGTGGTCTTGTGACCCCTTGTTCTCCCCCACTTTGCCTATGGGGGTGTGTCAAATTATAATGTTGTCTAGGCTTTAGTGGGGTAGCCCATATGGGGTACACATTTCTAGGGTTGCATATTTGTATCACTTCCATTCCATAGTCATTTTCATTCTCGTTCTAATTTCCTCAGCTTCGCGACCTGCGGAACCTTCGCGTAACACCTGGTTACGGGGCCTTGTGTCGAGCCTATATATAGCCTCGTGTTGTACCTAGGTGATTCATTCAATTCATACTCTCTTTTCCTAGCTCGATCCTAGATCCTTACACTTGGTAATCAGAGCCCGTTTAGACGCGAAGTTCTTTCGACCGCTAAAACCTGTCTTCAAATAACCGCGGGGGCGACGCAGTCAAACATCGATTTCGGGTACGTAAAACTGGTTCCGTGTTTTTCGCTCCCCCTCGATTCGGTTTTTCAGACGCGTTGATGTCAGGCATGGAGGGCCAAGGCGACAACTACGCGACTACGAGCGACATTGCGAGCCTCCGCACCGACATGGAGCAGACGTAGGCGACGCTTCGTCGACTCGAGGCTTTTCTGAGAAGCCAACCAAGGTTCGCCACCGCAGCAGCAGCGACCGCACCAAGTGCAGCACCGACAACTCCAGCAGCAGTGGTGACACCGACATTTTACAGACCAATGGCACCACTGTCGCCGAACCTCGAAGCAGCACGACCAAGGCTCCCGGAGGCGTTCGATCCAAGCGCGAAGGGATCAGACGTCCAGCGATTCGTGGCCACCCTCGAAATTTACTTCGAGGCCATTGGCTGTCCGACCCCGCAACACGATGCAGCAAGGATTCGGCTCGCAGCGACACTGTTACGTGGACCGGCTCCCGAATGGATTTACTACACCGACGTAGCCCGCGGGGGAGAAAACATGGCAGCAGTTTCAGGCAGATTTAATCGAGCGTTTTGAACCAATTAATACGACCTACATGGCATGGCAACAGATTCACCGACACAAGCAATACAGTAGTGTGGCACAGTACACGCAGCAGATGGAGTTACTCTTCAACCACATCACCGTGTCAAACACTATATGTGTTGTTGTTGTGTAGGCTATAGTGGGTTAGCCTTTAAGGGGTACACAAAACTAGGTTTGCTACTTGTACTCCAATTTTTCATAGTTCACACACTTCTCATTCTGACATGGTTTTAGAGCTTAGGTTCTAGACCTAGGACTCACCTAAGGGCCCACCGTTAGAAGCGCCCTCGAGTGCCGTTCCCCTAGTGCGCCCTCGTGCGCCTCTTCTTCTCCTGCTCGCTAGTGCCGCGCGCGGCCTTTTTTTTTTTCCCCACGCATTGCCCCCTAGCAGCCCGTGCGCGGCCGTTTCTGAGCGCCCGCCGCCCGTTAGCCGCCCACGCCGCCACGAGCAGCCCGACGACCGGGCCCCCCCTAGCCGCGCGCCGCCCGTGAGCCACCCGTAGGCCGCCGCGACGCCCTCCCTAGGCCACCCGCGCGCTAGTAAGGCCCACGAGCGGCCACGGCCCGCCCGCTACAGCCGCCCACGCGCACGTCCCCCGGGCGCGCACCGCCGCATAGCCCAGACCGAGCCGAGCCGCACAGCCCGAACCGAGCCACGCCGCCCGAACCGAGCCGCGACCCCGGAACCGAGCCGCGCCGCCCGAACCAAGCCGCGCCGCCTGAACCGAGCCGTGCCGCCCTACTGTGCCCCACCTGCAGCAACTCCTGTTCCTGTTCCTACTGTACTACTGCTACTGTTCCTACTGCCACAATGGCCACCCCATCCATTTTTACCTTTGACGCTGAGGGTCGCCCGATTAAGTTTGAGGTGTGGCTAGATGATCTTCACCTGTTCCTTCAGATCACTGCCAAGGACGATGTCTAACTGTATGACCATACGTCAGGCACTGCTCCCGCACCTCCCGCTACTGCTAACAGTACTGCTCGCTCCCAGTGGCAGACCCGTGATGCACACGCTCGCCTATCCGTTCGCAGTCACCTACCGTTAGATGAGCGCGAGCACTTCGGACAGCATAAGACCGCCAAGGAGCTGTACGACGCAGTAGTCGCGGGCTACTCCTCCCCTGCCACAGCTGCCATAGGCCGTCTCTCACTGCCCTACCTCTTCCACGACCTATCCGTCTTTGCCACTGTAGCTGACCTCATCACCCACCTCCGTACCAATGACCTCCGCTACCGTGCAGCGCTCCCCCCCGATTTCCTCGCCAAGAACCCCTCCCCGATGTACCTCACAGTGTACCTCCTTGTCACCCGCCTCCCTGACTCCCTTCGCACTGTCAGGGACCAGTTTCTCACCCTCTCCCCCACTGACCTCACTGTCGACCTCCTCGAGAAGGAGCTCCTAGCAGCTGAGAAGAGCATTGTCGCTGTAGGAGCCTCTCGTGGTGATCCCCGCACCCCCTTCTTTGAGGGGTGCTCCCCCTCCCCCCTCCTCCCTTCCATTGCATCTGGTGCTGCTGTCGACTACCTCGGAGCTGAGAGGGTCGGGGCCGCGTCTGCTCCTAGTGGGAGACGCAAGGGCGGCAGGGGCAAGGGGGGCAGGGTTGGTGGAGGTGGAGGAGGGGGCGGCGGCGGTGGAGGAGGTGGGGGGGGCGGGGGTGGTGGCGGGAGTGGGAGTGGCGCGGGTGGTGGGGGGGTCAGTGGCGGCACAGGGGGTGGTGGCGGCGGCGACGGTGGTGGGGGTGGTGGAGGTGGTGCTGGCAGTGGTGGCGGCGGTGCAGCGGGTGGCAGGCGCGGTGGAGTGGTGTAGCGTGGGGGGTTTGTCGGTGGCCAGAGGCAGTAGCAGCAGCGCCTTGGCGAGGCTCTCTCGCCCCAGCAGCTCGGTGAGTGGTACTCTCAGCGTGGGGGGTCTGGGGGAGGGGGTACCTGCCCGTATGTCATCCGCACAGGTGACCGCATTGGCCAAACTTGTGGGAGGTTTCACTCGGCGCAGCGCTGTTTCTTTTGCCTCGACGACGCCTGGCGCGAGCAGTTTCGTGACGCCTCTGAGCTGCCCCGCTAGGCTGATCTGCTTAAGAAGGGGATTGATATCTTTGGTCTTGATAATGATCCTATTCTTGCTGTTATGTATGCATTGACTATTAGTGCTGAGGGTGACTGTTACTTGAGTATTCCGCCTGACCCAAACATTGGGACCAGTGAGGCTGCAGCTCTGGGTGCTAGCGCGTCTGCTGCTCTAGGTCCTGGTGAGGCTGCTGCCCTAGGTGCTAGTGCGTCTACGTCTGCTGGTGCCGCACCTACTGAGGCACTGCACACCTTCACATTGGACTCAGGTGCTTCCCGCTGTTTCTTTCGTGACCGGACTGCCCTAGAGCAGCTTCCTCAACCGGTTGCTGTCTCTTTGGCTGACCCCTCAGGGGGTCCGGTCCTTGCAACCTCCACCACTGCCCTCCCTTGTCCTGCTGTCCCGTCTAGCATGCTGTCGGGCCTCTACCTCCCCTCGTTCTCTACGAACTTGGTGGCGGGTTCCGCACTCCAAGACGCGGGTGTTCAGCAGTTCACCCCGGCCTACGAGCGTGTGACGCACTACACGTGTGCGCGGACGCGAAGTCACCTAGCTATCTTCACTCGGCAGCCGCGGTCGGACTTGTACACACTTACCATTGAGTCTCCTCGGGTAGCTGCGTCTGCGTCAGGTCAGCTATCGGCCCCCTGCTCGTGTCGCTCCCTGTCACACAGGACTGTCCTCTAGCACCACCGCCTTGGTCACCCGTCAATGCAGTGCCTTCGCGGCATGCACTCCAGGTACCTTGTCTCTGGTCTTCCCAGGGTTCTCCCTCCCACCCCACGCTCGCCTGCTCCTCCCTGTCTTCCCTGTGTCGAGGGGTGGCAGCGCGCCGCTCCTAAGTCCTCCTCGTTCCTTCCCACAGAGGCTCCCCTGTAGACTCTCCACCTGGACGTGTGGGGCCCCGCCCGCGTCCGGGGACAGGGCTACGAGCGGTACTTTCTGCTGGTCGTCGACGACTACACGCGCTACACCACAGTCTTCCCCTTTCGTACCAAGGGTGAGGTCCCTGATGTCTTGATCCCCTGGATCCGCGCTGCTCGTCTTCAGCTCCGCCAGCGGTTCCAGTCGGACTTTCCAGTCCTGCGTCTGCACTCTGACACAGGTGGCGAGTTTTCCTCTGACCTCTTGGCAACCTAATGTGCGGAGCATGGCATCACCCAGTCGTTCACACTCTCAGCCTCTCCACAGCAGATTGGGATTGCTGAGCGCCGCATTGGTCTTGTCATGGAGGTCGCTCGTACCTCCATGATCCATGCGGCTGCCCCCCATTTCCTGTGGCCGTTTGCAGTGCAGTATGCCGCGCATCAGCTCAACCTGTGGCCCCGTGTCTCTGTTCCGGAGACCTCGCCTACCCTGTGTTGGACGAGGGAGGTTGGCAATGCGTCGGTGTTCCGAGTCTGGGGATGTCGAGCCTTTGTCCGCATTACGTCCGCGGACAAGCTCTCCTCCTGTGCTGTTCCCTTTGTCTTCCTTGGCTTTGTCCCTGACGCGCCAGGCTGGCAGTTTTACCACCCCACCTCGCGCCGGGTCTTCGTCTCTCAAGATGTCACCTTTGACGAGTCGGTACCCTTTTACCGTCTCTTCCCCTACCGCACTGCCCCGCTCCCCCCTCTGCCGCTCTTCCTCACGCCACGTGCTTCTTCGGTAGACCCCCTCCCTCCCCAGGGTCCTGCTCCCTCAGGTGTTTCCCAAGTAGACCCGGTCGAGCCTGCCGAGATGGCGGTTGACTCTGGTCCTGTGCAAGGTGCTGGGTCTGGGGGCGCTGAGCCTGGGGGTGCAAGTTCTAGGGGCCCTGAGCCTAGGGGTGCTGAGATTGAGGGTGCTGAGACTGGGGGTGCTGAGACTAAGGGTGCGGAGACTGCGGGTGCTTAAGGCTGGAGGTGCTGCGATTGGGGGTGTTGCGCCTAGAGGTGCTGAGGCTGGGGGCTTTGAGACTGAAGAGTGGTCATCTTCGGGGTGGGAGAGAAGCTCTGAAAGTAGTCAACTCCCTATCGCTGACTGATTCCTCGAGCCACGTAATGCGCCTTGAAGACAGGCGGAGAACCCGGCGGCCACCTCAACCTGAAAATCCACATGCCACTGACGATGTTCGCCCCAGGTGGGGGAACCTCGTCGACGTAGGTGCTTGTGGACATCCAGGAAGCCATCTCTGCAACCATGGCTGACTGCCACTGAGAGGAGTAGGGACCCTCGATCGCCTCAGGGTACGATCGAGGAGTCGGGATGTCTGGTGCATCTAGGTCTCCCTTTTGGGCAATCAGCGTGGACACGAGATGAGGCAAAGCAGCAGCAAAACACTAGAACTCCTCCTGCCTGTCCTCAAGGACGTCCGTGCTAAGAGCACACTCACCCCCGACGGAAGGAGGACAGACAGACCCAGACTCAGCAACAAGACTAGCAGCGTAGTCTAGACGAGAGCGAGCAGCAAAGTCGACAAACTCAGCAACTAGGGCAGACGCAGCAGTGGACTCAAAGGAAGGGTCAGTGACAACAGTAGCCAGGAGACGCGTGACAATAGGACTGGCAGCACGAAGAGAGTCAGACTCCGGGTCAGCAAGAACAGGAAGAGAGGACCGTTGAGGAGACGGCAACGGGACACGCAGAGGAGCAGTGGAAGGACGCAGTGCCATGTGGTGTGTGCCTGGGACCGTAGGAGGACGTGGACGCGCAGTACGACAACTAGTGCGAGCGGCACGAACAGGCGACGCAGGACGATACGCAGGCTTACGACGCTGAGCAAGACCTCCAGTAGGACCAGTGTAGGGAGAAGGAGCAGGCAGAGGGATGGCGGGCTGTAACTGTCACTGCGACTCGACAGGCGGCGGACACTCTAAGGGAGGAGCAGGACCAGTAGAAGGCGGAAGACCAAGAACCTGCTCAAGGAGTGGAACGAAGTACGGCTGCGGCCGCGCAGCGCCTCCAGATACAGCAGGGACAGCACCAGTACCCCCACCTGCAGCACCATGGCCAGTTGCACCTCGAGCTCCAACCGCGCCAACTTCAGCACCCTCAAAAGCACCATCGCCAGCAGCACCACCAGTGCCAACACCCCCAGCAGCTCCAGCTCCAGCAGCTCCAGCAGCACCAACTCCAGCAGCCCCAGCAGCACCCCCAGTCCCAGTAGCTCCAATACTGCCAGGGCGAGCACCTCCGGGACCAGTAGGAACAGTAGTGCCTCTAGCTCCAGCAGCACGGCTCCAGGGCCGGGCAAACCACTCGCGCAGCTCCTGCGGGGAGAGTGGCTCTCGCCTCGACGAAGCACCGCGAGAGGCCACACGAGCAGACCCAACACCCCCAGGCTCCGTACCCCCAGGCTCAGCACCCCTAGACTCAGCACCCCCAGGCTCAGCACCCCCAGACTCAGCACCCCCAGGCTCAGCACCCCCAGGCTCACCACCCCCAGGCTCCGCACCCTTGGACTCAGCACCCCAAGGCTCCGCACCCTCAGGCTTAGCACCTCCAGACCCGGCACCCGCAAGCGCAGCACCTCTAGCAGCACTAGAGTCAGCAGCTACCTCGACAGGCTCGACCGCGTCTACCTGGGACACACCTGACGGGGCAGGACCCTGAGGGGGGAGGGGGTCTACCGGGGGAGGACCTGGCGCAAGGAAGAGCGGCGGCGGTGGTAGGGGCGCAGTGTGGTAGGGGAAGAGATGGTAGTAAGGCACCGACTCGTCAAAGGTGACGTCCTAGGAGGACAGAACACGGCGCGAGGTGGGGTGGTAAAACTGCCAACCAGGCGCATCAAGGGGGAAGCCAAGGAAGACGCAGGGAACAGCACGGGGGGAAAGATTGTCCGCAGACAAGTCGCGGACAAACGCCCGAGATCCCCAGACTCGAAACGCAGACGCATCGCCAACCTTCCCCGTCCACCGTAAGGTGGGGGAGATCTCTGGCAAAGAGACCTGGGGCTGAAGGTTGAACTGATGCGCTGCGTACTGAACCGCAAACGGCCACAGAAAATTGGGGGCAGCCGCATGGATCGTGGACGTACGAGCGACGTCTATGACCATGCCAATGCGGCGCTCAGCAATCCCACTTTGCTTTGGAGAGGTCGGAAGCGTGAAGGTCTGGCGGATGCCCTGTGCTTGATAGAAGGCTCCCAGGCGCGCAGAGGAAAACTCCCCGCCTCTGTCAGAGTGCAGACGCAGAACAGGAAAGTCCGAGCCGAAACTCTCTCAGAGCTAGAGACGAGCTGCGCGGATCCAGTCAATCAACACCTTAGTGACGTCACCCTTTCTGCGCAAGGGGAAGACTGTGGTGTAACGCGAGTAGTCGTCAACCACCAACAGGAAGTAACACTCGTGCCCCTGGCCATGGACGCGGGCGGGGCCCCACACGTCCATGTGAAGAGTTTGCAGCGGAGCCTCTGTCGGAGGAAACTCGGAGGAGTGAGGGGCGGCGCGCTGTCGCCCCTCGACGCAGGGGACGCAGGTAGGGCCAGGCCCCGGAGGTAGGGGAGGGAGAGACCGGGGGAGACCAGAGACAAGGACACGGGAGGCCATGCCTTGGAGACGAGGCAGGGAGGGGTGACCAAGGCGATGGTGCCAAAGGAGAGTCTGGTGGGACAGGAGACGACACGAGCAGGGAGCAGACTCAGGATAAGACCTGGACGCTGCAGCAAACACCTGACTCGATGCAGCTACCTGACCAGACTCAGCAGCCGGAGGAGACTCAGTAGTAAGTGTGTACAAGCTCGACCCCGGCCGACGGGTGAACGTGGCCAAGTGTCGGCCTGTCCGAGCACACGTGCAGTGGGTCACCCGCTGACTTGCAGGAGTGAACTGGTCAACCCCCTTGTCCTGTGGATCAGCTCCACTCACCAAGTTCGTAGAGAACGAGGGGAGGTAGAGACCTGACAGGGTGCCAGAGGGGGCTGCCGGGCACGATAAGACAGTGGAGAAGCTAGCAAGGACTGGACCCCCAGAGGGGTCCGCCAAGGAGACCGCAACCGGCCGACTAAGCGGTGTAAGCGTGGTGCGGTCTCGAAAGAAGGAGCGGGAAGCACCCGAGTCAAGGGTGAAGGTGTGTAAGGCTTGAGCCGACGTAGTACGTGAGAGAGCAGACTCACCAGCACCTGGGGCAGGAGACGCACTAGCACCTAGAGCAGCAGCCTCACGAACACCTAGAGCAGAAGTCTCAATGCCCGGGTCAGGTGGAACACACAGGTAACAATCACCCTCAACACTATTAGACACAGCATACGTGGCAGCAAGAATAGCATCATAATCAAGCTCAAAGATAGCAACCCCCGCCCTAGACAGCTCTCCCAAGCGAGGGATCTCAGTGGCGTCAGGGAACTGGTGACGCCACGCGTCCGTCAGGCGGCCGAAGCAGCGCTCGGTGGAGTGCGGGCCCCCGCACTGCTCACCAGCGCGGTCGCCGATACGGAGGACGTAGGTACAGGGACCAGTACCCCTACCGCGCTGACGCGCAGCATACCACTCACAAAGCTGCTGAGGGGACAAGGTCTCACGATTACGCTGCTGCTGCTGGCGTGGACCACCACTGGAGCCAGTCCTCTGCGCAGAGCCCCGACCAGCTCCATCGCTGCCGCCGCCGCCTCCGCCACCTCTGCCGCCTCCGCCACCTACGCTCCGTCCACCACCGCCGCTGCCTCCTCCGCCTCCACTGCTGCCACCGACACCTCCACCCCCGCCACCACTCCCACCACCACCCCCACCCCCTCCACTGCCTCCACCACCACCTCCACCGCCCCCGCCAGCCCCTCTCGCTAGGGGCAGACGCTGCGCCGACCGACTCAAAACCAACGAGGTCGGGCGCAGCACCAGAAGCAACAGAGAGCAAGAGGGGGGAAGGGGAACACCCCTCAAAGATGGGGGTGCGAGAGTCACCACGAGAGGCTCCTACATCGACTATGCTCTTCTCTGCTGCTAGAAGGCGCTCCTCGAGGAGGTCAACGGTGAGTGTGGTTGGGCAAACTGAGAGGAAGTGGTCCTTGACTAAGCGAAGGGAGTCAGGGAGCAAGGTGACTATGTAGTAGACGGTGATGTACATGGAGGGAGGGTTCTTTGCATAGAACTCTGCAGGAAGCACAGTGCGGTAGCGATCATCACTAGTGTGAAGGTGCGTAATGAGACCAGCGACTGTGTGAAAGGCAGCAAGGTCACATAACAGGATCGGCAGCATGAGGCGGCTAAGCGCAGCAGTGGCAGGGGAGGAGTAGCGTGCAACTATAGCGTCGTACAAGGTCTGAGCACTCTTGTACAAGCTAAGGTGCGCACGCTCAGTGGTCGGTAAGTGGCGACGCACAGCAAGACGGGCAGCAGCATCGCGTGTGGCCCACTGTGAGCAAACAGTGCTGTATCGGTGGCAGCTCGGTCGCTGGGCGGCTCGGCGGCTCGGTGGCTCGGTCGCTGGGCGGCTCGGCGGCTCAGCTGCTGGGCGGCTCAGTGGTGAAGGGGCCGGTAGAGGCGGCGATGGGGCCGCTAGGGGAGGTAGCAAGGGCCGCTAAGGGCGGAAGCGAGGGCCGCTAGGGGCGTCAGCGAGGGCCGCTAAGGGCGGCGAGGTGGCCGCGAAGGGCGGCGACAGGGGCCGTGAAGGGCGGCGCGAGGTGCCGCGGAGGGTGGCAACGGACCGTAAAGAGGCCGCGAGGGGCCGCGAAGGGCGGCGTAAGGGGACGTAAGGGCGCCGTGAGGGGGCGGAAGGGGCCGCGTGAGGGGCCGTAAGGGCCGCACGAGGGGCCGTAAGGAGCCGCAAGGGCGGCGCGAGGGCCCGACGGGCGGCGCGAGGGGCTGTAAGGGCGGCGCGAGTTGCCGTAAGGACGGCGCGAGGGGCCGTGAGAGGGGCCACTAAGGGCGACGCGAAGGGGCCGTGAGGGGCCGTGAGAGGGCGCGACGGTAGGGAGGGCACACGGGGCGCGACTCGGGCAGGAGGAAAGCGCGCTCCGGGCAGAAAAAGAAAATCGTGGTGGGCCCTAGGAAGCGCTCCCACTAGGGAACCTGCTCTGATACCATGTGAAGAAATGAGGGAATGAATGAACTAGCACAAAGTTGGGTACAAGTAGGAAACCCTAGGAAACTGTACCCCTTAGTGTCTACCCCACTATAGCCTAGACAAGCTATATGATATAAGTTTGACACACCTCTCTCTATGGTGCACCAGTTCTCTTCACTCCAAAACCAGACGGCAATTTACGCATGTGCATCAACTACCGCGCATTGAACAAACAGACAGTCAAAAACAAATATCCCATACCGCGCATAGACGACCTACTCGATCAACTGCGTGGTGCAACAGTCTTCTCGAAGCTGGACCTATGGTCGGGTTACTGGCAGATCAAGATGGCGGACAACTCGATCCACAAGACGGCGTTCCGTACTCAATACGGCTCCTACGAATACTTGGTGATGCCGTTCGGACTCTGGAATGCACCAGCAACGTTCCAGGCGGAATTGAACCATATTCTCCGGCCCCTGCTGGACGAGTGCGTAGTGGTGTATCTGGACCATATCCTCATCTACTCCAAAAACATGAAGGAGCACGTGGAGCATCTACGGAAGGTGTTCGAGATCCTACGGAAGAATAAGTTCTACGTGAAACTCTCCAAGAGCGACTTCGCACTAAAGAAGGTGCAGTTCCTCGGGCACAAGGTGAGTGCCAAGGGCGTACACGTGGACCTGCGGAAGATCGACGCCGTTAAAAAGTGGAAAATTCCGGAGAACGTGAAGGAGCTGCAGCAGTTCCTAGGCTTTGCCAACTACTACAACAGGTTCGTGCCGCAGTATGCTAAGATAGCAGCGCCACTGACCGACCTACTGAAAAAGGATACGCCCTTCAAATGGGATACTCCTCATCAGCAAGCCATGGAACAGCTACAGACAGCACTGAATACAGCGCCAGTACTCATCTTGCCAGATCCAGACAAGGACTATGTGGTGGAAGCAGACGCTAGCGACCAAGCAATCGGAGCAACACTGATGCAGGATCACGGACGCGGTTTGCAGCCCATTGCCAACCTCAGTAAGAAGCTACACGGAGCGGAACTAAACTACCCCATTCACAAAAAGGAAGCCCTAGCGATAGTCGTAGCCTTCAAAGCGTGGAGGTGTTACCTAGAGGGAGCTAGGACCACAGTATATACTGACCACTGCAGACTCAAATACCTGAAGTCACAGCCAATGCTCTCACGACGACATGTGCGGTGGATGGATTTTTTGGAGACCCACTTCCACTACGACATCATCTACAAACCCAGGCTACACAACAAAGCAGACGCGTTGAGCCGCCTAGGTCATGTAGCAGGCATCTAGCTCGACAGGATGAACCCTCTACTTGTTGGTGCAACCCTACGGTTTGCACTCGGCTTGTTGTCCATGTGCGTGCATATGTGTGTGTATGGAATGGTATGAGGGCATGGGATAATATATATTTCATGCTTATAATTGTGTGTGAATGTTGAGTCATGATGTCGAGTGTGTGTGTCGAGTCAATAGTGAGTTATCGCTAGACGCGTGTTACGCGGTCGTTTGTGTCTCGCGCGCGATTTCTATTTTTGTCGTGCGCGGTTTCTATTTTGTCCTATGTCGAACGTTCCGTGTGTCGCAGGTGTGTGCAGCAGACCCATCAAGAACTCAAGGATGAGTTTGTGATGAAGAACCAGGGCCTTGGTGTCAAGCCTCAAGTGATTTCGAAGCTCGCCAAAAGGGTACACCTCAAGATATTGAAGATAGTTACATTACTTTGTGTAGTGAAACATTTCACTTGGTGTAGGCCCTAGTGAAGGGTAGTTTCGAGACCCTTAGTGGTTGGGGACAGTCTGGCACTATTTCACATCACTGTACCTCGGCTCTTGGGGTTTGTAGGAGCTGGGAGTCATTCCCAACTCGTAACTCTTCATATCTCTTCCTATTTTTGTGCTCGAAGACTATAGTGGCTGCCATAGTGCCGTTCGTTCAAACTGACACTGTGTCGTCAATACTTAGTAAAATTGTGCGATCTAAATTGCCTATTGTAGGTGACGTTTAGACGCTCGAGATCCAAGTTGAATCAGGTCATTTAAAGTTGTGACGAGAACGCTATCAACGTTTGAAGCCGCTGTGCAGAAATCCGGCTGTGCACTCTATCTTTCGTTTTAGGCAGATTGGAGCCTATTGTGACTATAACAAGTGGTATCAGAGCCTCTTGGAGAAGTTTCGACAATGGCTGGACCTGAGGAAAGGGGTGGCAGAGGTACTGGTGGCAGAGGAGAAGCCCAAGCTCAAGGCCAACCCCGTGATTCAGCCATGGCGCCTGTGCAATCAAGTGTTGGCCCATCTAGGGATGAGCCTATAGTGTTTGGCCTTGACAAGTTCAATGATGACAACTTTGCTGAGTGGTCCTTCAGAATGGAGAACATATTTGACCAGTATGACCTGCTTGAGGTAATGGAAGGAACGGAGAAGCGTCCCGAGAACGACCCGGAGAAGAGCCTGTCGGTGCGGAAGAGCGTACAAGGCTACCTCCTAGTTTTGCAAGCGTTGGGGAGCAGCCAAATCCGTCACATCAAGTCTTTCCAGCGTGAACCAGAGAAGGGACCAAGGACATGGGCTGCTCTCAAGGGTGTACACGCTCCTGCAACAGCGGCGGTAGCTGTGGTGTTGGAACGGCAAATGACGACACTACGAATTGAAGAGGATGAAGCGGTTGAAGAAGGGGTGCAGAAATTCTTCGACTTGTTGACGCGGCTTGAGGGAGCGGATTTGAACTATAGTGAGCTCCAAAAGAAGACCAAGTTGCTGGCCCTACTCCCTGAGTCATGGTCCTCGCTCATTATCAACCTCAATCGTGACTTGCCCCGCCTCTCGCTTGAAGACGTGAAGCGAGCTATCCTTCAAGAGGACTTCCGTCGCCGTGAGTTGGTGACTGTGGATGGCGCTGGGGCAGCGAGCATCGGCCATGGATATGGTCGAGGAAGAGGTAGACGACGAGGGGGAGGAAGGTTTGGTGGCATCAACTTCGGCAGAGGCCGCGGGAGTGGCCGTTACGGCAGCGACGACAAGAGCTACGGACGCGGTCGCGGCCGATTCGACGGCGAGTGTCACTATTGCCACAAGAGCGGACACATGTGGCGCGAATGCTACAAACTCCCTGATGGTTGGACCCCTGCTCAAGGCCAAGAGGGTAGAGGAGCAGGAGGAGGGAGAGGAAGAGGCCGTGGAGGCCGTGGCGGTCGCGGTGGCGGAGCTGCAAACATGAAGAGCGGAGAAAACGACAAGGACCCGAGCGACGATCGGTACCTGGCTCTATTCTACTTCGTGTCGACGCAAGTATCGAATGGTCCAGAGAAGGATGAAGGCTTTGAGGAGCCAGCACCTGTGGGGAAGGTGACTCTACACCCTCTGGACTATTGGGTGATCGATAGTGGCGCTACCTATAGCATGACACCTCGCCCGGACTTGCTCACCGAACTCGAGCCGTCACCGGTGAAGCATGTCACATCAGCTTTGGGGCAGCGAGCGGAGGTGAAAGGCATGGGCAAGGCCATGTTTAAGGGTGCTGATGGGAAGATGGTGGGCCTCAAGAATGTGCTTTGGGTGCCTAGCCTTGCTGCCAACCTGATTTCCGTGCGGCGGTTGGCAAAGGCCGGCATGGACACGAACTAAAACGGAGCCAAGACCTACACCGCAAGGCTTGGCGATCGGATTCTTTGGGACCTTCATGAGGACAAAGATGTCTACAACGAGATGTGGCAGATCCCTGTGGTCCCAATGCCTAAGGAGAGGCAAGTGGCAGCAAGCGTCAGCACCGAAGGTGGAGCGGTTGGTAGCGGCGATTGCGCGGACGGTCGTGCTAACGAGAAGGAGTCCAAGAAGTGCAATCTTGGAGGGACCAGCAAGCTTGGTGAACCTATGGAGAGAGGTGCAGCAGCCAAGGAGCAGCAAAAGGGTGAGGAGAACCCCGAGGCAGCAGCGGAGGAGGACTACGGAGAGAGTATGTGGGGCGCTATTGCGAGCGCGGCATTCTCCGATCCAACTTCGGCTACGGGGGAGTGTGATTGGCTCACCTTGCATCGGCGCATGGGGCATGTGGCCCTGCCCATCTTGCAGCAGCTAGTAAAGAATGAGATGGTTGCTCACATACGTGTGAAGAGGGAGCCCGATGAGGTACTTGGCTGCCCGACGTGCATGCAAGCCAAGTTCACCCGTTTCCCATTCTCTAGTTCGGAGGCAACGGCTAAGGCACCACTTGATGAGGTGGTGATGGACGTGGTGGGCCCCCTGAAGCTTGGAGCTGCTGGAGCTGAGTACTTCCTCACTATTGTGGACGTCTACACCCGTATGACTTGGGTGTACGTGCTGGCCAAGAAGAGCGACGTGGCTGAAACGTTGAAGGCGGATTGGTTCCCGATGGTGGAGCGGCAACAAGACTGTCTAGTCAAGTCAATCCGCACCGATCGAGGGGGAGAGTTCCTGAGCAAGGAGTTTGGGTTGTGGCTGAAGAAGAATGGTATTCGGCACTCCCTCACCATGCCATACTGTTGTGCCAAAGTACTACAGTGGCACGGTCATCGCACTCCCATTCAGCCTACAAGCCTGCTCAGCTTCTGGAATTTTGTGGGTTGGTGCTTGAACATGTGTTCTTCATACCCTCAAAGTTTCAGAATCATTGAAGCAGTTTACAAGGCATGGCAACATTTTTAGTTTCAAGATTTATGGCATCCCGGAAGTGTGTGTTACTCTTTTTTGGTAACACCCGAGTTCACCATTTCGGCTGCTGACTCATCTACCGAGCTTTGATTGGTCTGAAAATTAGTGTGGCAGTCCGTTGCCTTGTTTTTCAAGTGTTCACCGAGTTTCAGGACAACCCAGCATCGGAGCAGCACGTGACAGCTGTCGAAAGTTACTGTTCCGTAGTCATGGTGCACTGTTGGCAGCATTTCCCTTGCCACCCTTTCATTGTTGTCATGCCAATGGTGCAGGGACAGGGAATGAGACAAGAAGTACAGGTGGTCAAGTGGGACTCTACCACCTTCCTTTTGAGAAGTGTGGTCTTCCTGGAAGCTGCTTGCAAGAGGGTGCAAGTGGGAAGACAAGCTGACTCATGGTTGGCTTGACTCACTATTGGTAGCCTTGAGTACAGCTCTGAACATCCAAGTGTGGTTGGCTTTGCTGACCTAGCTAGGACGTTTCCCATCCTTCTCTAGCCTTTCTCCCCTAGGACTCAACCTTCTCTGAGTTCCCAGGATGGTCCCAACCCCTTAAGAGTCCCCTAGGCAATGTTGCACTCAACCTCTTCCTTGCATCAATGAAACTACTCGTTTTTCAGCCGAGCTTACGTTTTTGTTCACTGCGTAGCGCATACACCTCTGAAGAAAGCAAGCTATATACCGTTAAAAAGCAGACACTTGAAGCTAACGTCTGTCCAAGTTTCAGCTTCGTTTGATATCGGAGCTGATCGTGACGACGTTTTGAACAGAGGCGGTTTGAAGTCGTCAGATTCTGCTGAGGTGGTTTCAAGGGCATCTACGACCCCTAAGTGGACTCTAGACTATAACACATACTCCCCTACAATGAACGGCATCGCCGAGCGAGCGAAGCGCACAATCACGGAGGCGGCACGCGGGTTGCTCATTGAAGCCGGGCTACCCGACTATTTCTGGCCTGATGCGGTGCGGAGCGCGTGTGTGGCCAAGAACCGAGCCTTGACTCATGTGGGAGCAGACAAATGGGTGCCCTATGTGGAGTGGCTAGGAAGGAAGCCAAAGGTGGATATGCTTCGGGTGTTCGGGTGCATGTGCATGGCGCTCGTGCCTAAGCATCTTCGGCACAACAAGTTTGGTGCCAAGGCGGTATGGGCCGTGCACTTGGGCATGGCTCAAAACAGCAAGGGATGACTTCTTTGGGACCCATTCACCAAGAAGTTCTTGGTGAGCAGGGACTGCAAGTTCATGGAGAACT
Organism: Closterium sp. NIES-65; assembly: GCA_948144175.1. Lineage (NCBI taxonomy): Eukaryota > Viridiplantae > Streptophyta > Zygnematophyceae > Desmidiales > Closteriaceae > Closterium > Closterium sp. NIES-65. The sequence continues at coordinate 1,388,589 of CANXME010000191.1, read as the reverse complement.
TCATGTACAAGGATTGGAAGGCGGAGAATGAGGCGAAAATAGGCGTGCGGTTTGGGGAAGTGAAGAGTTCCGATTTGGAGCATGTGGAGCTGCCTTTGGAGCTGAGCAGCGGCAGCACAACCACGAGGCAATCCTCCCTTGTGAATGGGGGAGAGGAGGCCAATGATGCAGAGGAAGAAGAGGAGGAGGTGCAGCAAGTGAGCGAGCGTGCACCGTCACTCCCTTCCCGTACTACGAGTGCTCCACGGATTCGAGCCACACCGCAGCAATACCAAGGCCTTCAAGTCCCTGCAGTTGAGGAGGAAGGAAGGGGGAAGAGGAGAGTTCAACCCCCTAATAGGCTGTCTTATGATGCACTGGGAAAGCAGGGCAAGACAGTTCGGCCAGAGCAGCAATGATGGTCAGAGACGACGAGGAGAGTGACTACGAGGAGTGTGCCTTCGCGTTCTTCTCTCCGGTGGAGATGCCGGGAGAACCAGCAACTCTCAAGGAGGCTTTGGAGAGTAGTGATGCTGAGGAGTGGAAGAAGGCCATGGAGAGTGAGCTGAAGAGCATCGAGGAGAATGACACATTTGAATTGGTGGAGCTACCGGAGGGGCGTACGGCGATAACGTCCAAGTGGCTTTTCAAAATCAAGTCGGATGCCGACGGCAAGATCGAGCGCTACAAGTCTAGGCTTGTAGCCAAGGGGTACCAGCAGAAGGAGAAGGTGGACTTCAAGGAGCTGTTTGCCCCTGTGGTGAAGCCGACGACGCTGCGAACCCTATTCGCGGGAGCTGCTATGAAAGGATGGGTAGTAAAACAAATGGACCTCGTAACGGCATTCCTTAACGGCATCCTTGAGGAGGATATTTTTATGGCATAGCCAGAGGGGTTTGATGATGGTAGTGGCAGAGTGTGGAAGCTGAAGAAGGCCCTCTATGGGCTGAAGCAAGCCCCTAGGCAATGGTACATGAAGCTGCGCGAAGTTTTGGAGGGGATCGGCTTCACTCCCTCAACGGCCGATCACTCCTTGTTCATGCTTGGCGAGGGGGAGCAGAGGAGCTTCATGGTGGTTTATGTGGATGAAATTCTTATATTCTCACCCTCCTCTGACCTTGTGAAGGAGGTGATGCTGAAGCTGCATGACAAGTACAAGTGCAATTCCCTTGGTGACGTGAACTTCTACCTTGGGCTCCACATCGAACGAGACGTGGAGAAGCGGAGCATGCGAGTGCACCAACGGAAGAACCTGAAGGCGTTGGCTGCCAACTTCGGCCAGAATGAAGGTCATGTGGCTACTCCCTTTCCCTCTTGGTTCAAGTGTGTGAAGGGACCAGAGGAGGAGAGCGTTTGTGAAGAGGAGAGGCGCCGTTTTCACTCGTTGGTGGGCAGCCTCATGTATGCGGCGGTAAACACCCGACCGGACGTCGCGTTTGCTACCGGGCAGCTGGCTAGGGTTGTGCAATGCCCTAATGAGGAGCAGGTAGCAGCTAGAATGAGGGTGGCCAAGTATCTTGGCCAAACACCGACCGTTGGGCTGCAATACTCGGCGGCGGCACAAAGGCGCCAAAAGGGCGCGGATGGTGTTGAACCCGGGCGTTTGTTCCTCACCGCCTACTCGGATGCTTCATATGCATCAGAACCAGAGGACATAACAAGTGTGGGAGGCTTCATATGCTGTGTTGTTGGAGGCCCAACTGCTTGGGAGAGCAAGAAGTAGGTTGACCAAGCTTTGAGCCCGGTAGATTCCGAGTACATGGCACTCTTCCGTGCGGTACGGGAGATTGTGTGGCAGCGGCGTTTGTTGGCTGAATTGCGGGAGGAGCAGCAAGGAACTACCTCACTGTACTGTGATAGCCAGGGTGCCATTGCTCTTGCTAAGAACCCTGTGTTGCATGGACTCACGAAGCACATGAGGGTGAAATGGCATTGGACGAGGAGCATGGTGACCGCGGGTGAAGTTGAGTTGCGGTACGTGAAGACCACGGGGCAGCCGGCTGACATGATGACTAAGAGGCTGGTGGAGCAGCAGCATTGGAAGTGTTGCAAGCTGGCTGGGATGGCCCTGAACTGAGAGAGCAACATATCCTAAGGCCAACAATCCGAGGGGGAGTTTGTTGGTGCAACCCTACGGTTTGCACTCGGCTTGTTGTCCGTGTGCGTGCATGTGTGTGTGTATGGAATGGTATGAGGGCATGGGCTAATATATATTTCATGCTTTTAATTGTGTGTAAATGTGGAGTCATGATGTCGAGTGTGTGTGTCGAGTCAATAGCGAGTTATCGCTAGACGCGTGTTACGCGGTCGTTTGTGTCTCGCGCGCGGTTTTTATTTTTGTCGTGCGCGGTTTCTATTTTGTCCTGTGTCGAACGTTCGGTGTGTCGCAGGTGTGTGCAGAAGACCCATCAAGAACTCAAGGATGAGTTTGTGATGAAGAGCCCGAGCCTTGGTGTCAAGCCTCAAGTGATTTCGAAGGTCGCCGAAAGGGTACACCTCAAGATATTGAAGATAGTTACATTACTTTGTGTAGTGTAACATTTCACTTGGTGTAGGCCCTAGTGAAGGGTAGTTTCGAGACCCTTCGTGGTTGGGGACAGTGTGGCACTGTTCCACATCACTGTACCTCGGCTCTTGGGGTTTGTAGGAGCTGGGAGTCATTCCCAACTCGTAACTCTTCATATCTCTTCCTATTTTTGTGTTCGAAGACTATAGTGGCTGCCATAGTGCCGTTCGTTCAAATCGACACCGTGTCGTCAATACTTGGTGAAATTGTGCGATCTAAATTGCCTATTGTAGGCGACGTTCAGACGCTCGAGATCCAAGTTGAATCAGGTCATTTAAAGTCGTGACCAGAACGCTATGAACGTTTGAAGCCGCTGTGCAGAAATCCGGCTGTGCACTCTATCTTTCGTTTTAGGCAGATTGGAGCCTATTGTGACTATAACACTACTCAAGGGTCTATTCCAACATGGGTACACCATGGACGGCGAGATAGCAACAGCAGAGAAACAGAAGCTGTTATAGTGGGAGAAAGACCTAGCTGTAAGGAAGGGTTCAGGAAAGATTTGGGTACTGAATTACGCCCCGCTACGGCAGATCCTATTGGAGGAATTTCACGACGTATCATACGCGAGACATTTCAGGAGCAACAAGACGTTAGCGGGAATAGCCAAGTATTACTACTGGCCTTGGATGGCAGCAGACGTGCAGCAGTTTGTCACCTCCTACGACACGTGCCAGCGGATGAAGAGCAGCAAACAGAAAAAAGCAGGATTACTTCAGCCTCTACCGGAGCAGCCATGGCAGGTCGTTAGTCTCAACTTCATCACAGGACTTCCCTTGACCTCACGGGGATATGATTCCATCCTCGTAGTCATCGATAAGTTCATCTCAGACAGAGACCCCAAATTTACGAGTAAGTTCTGGACGGTACTCATGGGATTATTAGGGACTAAACTTGCGATGTCTTCAGCATACCACCCCCAGACTGACGCACAGACCGAGCGACTCAATCAGGTGGTTGAGCAGTTACAGCGCACAGCTTGCAAAGACGACATCAGCCAATGGGACACACAGTTACCGACCCTGGAGTTCGCTTACAACAACACATCACATGCGGCCACAAAGAAAACTCCTTTCTTCCTATGTTACGAACGGGAACCACTCACACCACAGCAGCCAACCATACCGGCACACGTCCAAGCCGCACATGACTTCGTCACCACCATGCAGCAGCTATGGGAGAAGAATCAGCGACGTCTCACCACGATGCAGAACTCCCAGAAGCAATGCCATTCGTCAGCAACGAGATCAGCCAGTAGCAGTCGGAGATCAAGTGCTTCTTGACACACGCAACTTGAACCTGTCTCACCTCCCATCCAAACTCCGGCCTGGCTTCTGTGGTCCGCTTCGTGACACCACTTACATTCCGCTTGCGCTTACCAGATACATGGAAGCTTCACAATGCTTTCCATGTGCAGCTTCTAAAACCCTACAAGGACCCCAACCACCAGTTGCAGGGACGGCAGCTACCGCCACCTCCACCTGTTCTTGTGCAGGATGAACCCAAGTACAAGATTGAGCGCGTTCTCTCTCATCGGCGCCGTGGTGGCAAGACCCTCGAGTTCCTGATATGCTGGAAGGGATACGACCCCACTGAGGACAGTTGGGTTGCAGAATCTGATATGGGCAATGCACGTCGTGCTCTCAAGGACTATCTTGTCAAGCAGGGTGTATCTCACGCCACCCAGCTTTTAGTGGGGGACGTGTGAGAGTACGACGGCTTATGCCAGCTATGCTTGCTTGCCTTTACTTTTTTGTGCTATTTCTAGCATAGGATAATTATATGCATGCATGAATTGCTTGATTTCCTAGGCTAGGTGCTTTCCTATATTTTGTTATAGTTATAGCACCAAGCTAGGTTGCGTGCACCGAATTCTGGCTTTTCGGTTGCCACCGAATCGCCTCCTACCGAATTCGGGAAGGATCTGTTCGGGACGCTTCGCGACCCACGGAACATTCGCGTAACACCTGGTTATGGGGCCTTGTGTGGAGCCTATATATAGCCTCGTGTTGTACCCAGGTGATTCATTCAATTCATATTCTCTTTTCTGAGCTCGATCCTAGATCCTCACACTTCCGGCTGGTAGTCAAGGACTTCACGCGTTACACCACGGTCTTCCCCTTGCAGCGCAAGGGGGATGTCCCTGATGTTTTGATCATTTGGATCCGCATTGTTTGTCTTTAGCTCCGCGAGCGGTTCCACTCGGACTTTCTTGTCCCACGTCTGCACTCCGACAGAGGTGGTGAGTTCACCTCCAACCTCTTGCGAGCCTACTATGAGGAGCACGGCATCCGCCAGACGTTCACACTTCCGGCCTCTTCGCAGCAGAATGGGGTTGTTGAGCGCCGCATTGGCTTAGTCATGGAGGTCGCTCGTACCTCCATGGTCCATGCGGGTGCCCCCCATTTTTGTGGCCGTTTGCGGTCCGGTACGCTGCGCATCAGCTCTACCTCGGGCCCCGTGTCTCCGTGCCGGAGACTTCGCCCACACTGCGTTGGACGGGGGAGGTTGGCGATGCGTCGCATTTCCGGATCTGGGGTGCTTGTGCCATTGTCCACGATACCATTGTGGACAAGCCCTTGTGCCATTCCCTGTGTCTTCCTTGGCTCCCCCCTTGACGCTCCTGGCTGGCAGTTTTAGAACCCCACTTTGCGCCGCGTATTTGCGTCTCAGGAAGTCACCTTTGACGAGTCGGTCCCCTTTTACCGTCTCTTTCCCTACCGCACTGCCCCTCTCCCCCCCCCGCCGCTCTTTCTCACCCCAGGTCCTTCCCAGGTAGACCCTTTCCCCGCTCCAGGTCTTGCTCCTTCAGGTGTGTCTCAGGTAGACCCTCCCTTGACTGAGCCAGTTGAGGTTACTGGTGACTCAGGTCCTGCTGGGGTTGGTGCTGCTTGGGGTGCTGCTTCTGTGGGTGCTGAGCCTAGGGGTGCGGAGCCTAGGGGTGCTGAGCCTGGGGGTGCAGAGCCTGGGGGTGCGGAGCCTGGGGGTGCGGAGCATGGGGATGAGTAGCCTGGGGGTGCTGAGCCTGAGGGTGCGGAGTCTGGGGGTGCTGAGCCTGGGGGTATTGAGTTTGGGGGTACTGCGCCTGGGGGTACTGAGTCAAGAGGTGCTGCGCCTGCGGGCGCTGAGGTTCCTGGTGTGCAGTCTCCTTGGAGCGGCCGCCTCTGTAGTCGCTCCGCTGGTGCCTCGCCGCAGCACTCTTGTCGGCGTCTCCCGCTCTCCCCACAGCTGCTGCGCGAGTGGTACGTTAGCCGTCAGGGTCGAGCTGCTGGAGGTGGGGGCCCTGCTGCGGCCGGCGCTGGCGTTGGAGACACAAGAGCTGGTGACTTAGCTCTTGGAGGCACTTCTATTGGAGTTAGTGGAGCCGCTGGTCCCGGAGGTGCTCGTACTGGAGGTACAGGAGCTGCTAGGGCTGGTGGTACTGCCGGTTTGGGGGGTGCTGCTGCTGGTGGCGCTGGTACTGGAGGTACTAGCGCTGGAGGTTCTGGGGCTGTTGGTGGTGCTAGCGCTGGAGGCGCTGGAGCTGGAGGTTCTGGAGCTGCAAGAAGTGCTGGTGCTAGGGGTGCTGGCGCTGGAGACACTGGAGCTGGAGGTTCTGTAGCTGCTAAAGTTACTGGCCCTGGAGGCGCTGGTGCTGGAGGTGATGGAGCTACTGGTGCTGGTGACCCTGCACAGCCGCGACTGTTCTTTGCTCCGTCATCATCGTCGTCTCTGCCACTGCCTGACTTAGTGCTTCGCTAGGCTCTTAGCCTCCCGTCTTCTACTGGTCTTCCGTTACAGCCTGGCTCACCGCTGCCTGCTCCTTCTCCTTACACTGAGCAGACAGGAGGGCTTACTGAGCGTCGTGAGCCTGCGTCTCGTCCTGTCTTGCTTGCTCGCACTGTCTGCACTGGTCGTACTGGTCGTCGTGTTCCTCGAGAGCGTTTGTTGGCTGTCCCCGGCACGCATCTCATGGCTCTTCATCCTTCCTCTACTCCACAACGTGTTCCCTTGCTGTCCCCTCCTGCGTCTTCTCTACCGGTCGTTCCCGACCCTGAGTCTGACCGCGTTCGTGCTGCTCACCCTACTATTATGCGTCTGCTTGCCACTATTGTCGCTGACCCTTCGTTTAAGTCCACAACTGCGTCTGCCTTAGTCGATGAGCTTGTTGACTTTGCTGCTGCCTGTCGACTAGACTACGCTGCTAGTCTTGTTGCTAAGTTTGAGTCTGCCTGTCCTCCGTCCGCCGGGCGTGAGTGTGCTCTTGGCACGGACGTCCTTGAGGACATGCAAGAAGACCTTGAGTGTCTTGCGGCTGCTGTACCTTATCTCGTGGCCATGCTGCTTGCCCCTGAGGGAGACCCGAATGCATAAGACATCCCGACTTCGCGATCTTACGCTGAGGCGATCGCGGGCCCCTACTCCTCTCAGTGGCAGATAGCCATGGACGCAGAGATGGCATACTGGAAGTCCACAGGCACTTGCGTTGATGAGGTTCCCCCTCCTGGGGCAAACATCGTCGATGGCATGTGGATTTTCAGGGTGAAGCGGCCGCCAGGTTCTCCACCTATCTTCAAGGCTCGTTACGTTGCACGAGGCTTCAGTCAGGGACAGGGAGTTAAATTCTTCCAAAATTTCTCCCCCAGCCCAAAGATGACCACTCTTCGGGTACTGCTGCACGTTGCCGCTCAGCGTGACTACGAGATTCACTCTCTGGACTTCAGCATAGCCTTCTTATAGGGCAGTGTGCACGAGGAGATCTGGCTGCGCCGCCCACCTAGCTTCACTGGGTCATTCCCTCCTACTACCCAGTGGAGCCTCCGTCGGCGAGTCTACTGTATGGTCTTCGCCAGGCGCCTCGTGAGTGGCACGACACACTGAGGACGACACTTGCGACTCTTGGGTTTGCACCTTCCACTGCTGACCCGTCGCTGTTTCTGCGTACCGACACTTCGTTGCCGCCGTTCTTTATCCTGGTGTACGTTGACAACTTGGTCTTTGCCACTGCTAACACTGAGGCTCTCACCCTGGTGAAGTCGGAGCTGCAGAAGAGACACAATTGCACAGACCTGGGTGAGCTGCGCAGTTACCTTGGCTTGAAGATCACCCGGGATAGCGCACGACGCACCATCACACTGACTAAGTCACACATGGTGCAGCAGGTCCTTCAGCGCTTCGGCTTCACCTGGTCCTCGCCACAACTTACTCTTCTAGCTACAGGCCACTCGCTCTCAGCTCCACCTTCGGACGAGTCCGTAGAGCCGAGTGGCCCGTACCCAGAGCTAGTGGGCTGCCTCATGTACCTGATGACCTGCGCTCGACCTGACCTTGTGTACCCTCTTAGCCTTCTGGCTTGCTACGTGGCTCCTGGTAGGCACCGAAAGGTGCACGTGGATGCTGCTAAGAGGGTACTGTACTACTTGTCCAGTACATCGCGCATGGGGCTCGTGCTTGGAGGGCGGAGCCCAGTTGTCCTCACTGGCCACTCGGACGCTTCTTGGGTTGACGACCTAGCTACGCAGCGGTCGTCATAGGGTTACTCCTTCAGCCTTGGCTCCGGCTCTATTTCTCGGCGGTCTACACGCTCGTATTCTGTTCTCAGCTCCAGTTGTGAGGCTGAGATCCACGCCAAAGCCATGGCTGCACAGGAACTACGCTGGCTCACCTACCTGCTGACCAACTTGGGAGAGCGGCCTCGTTCTCTTCCAGTTCTGTACGTAGACAACAAGGCCGCCATTGCCTTGTAAGCACAGAATAGAGCATAGAACGAAGCACATCGCTCTGCATTATTTCCTTGCTCAAGAGTTGCAGCAGCATGGTCAACTTCGTCTTGCTCACGTGGCCACTTAGGCCAACACTGCTGATATATTCACCAAGGCACTTCCGTCTGGTGATCATCAGCGCCTTTGTACTTTGTTAGGCCTTGTGCCTACGTTTCCTCACTTGCTGTAGGCTTTGCTTGTACTGTGATCTATATATGTACATTCATGCTTGCTCTGCTAGGTAGAGGTCACTGTGCTGTTGTTGTTGCATATATACCTCTGCATATGAACTGGCCTTGTGGTACTTTGCTTGTGCTCAGTGTGTGTGGTGAGGTTATGATCCACCCTCAGCTTGCTTTGCTTCTCTTGACTGGTCTTGTGACCCCTTGCTCCACCCCACTTTGCATATGGGGGTGTGTCAAATGATATATTTGCTATATATGTTTAGGCTGTAGTGGGGTAGCCAATATGGGGTACAACCCCTTAAGGGTTTCATACTTGTACACAACTCTTTCATAGTTCATTCATTCCTGCCTAGCATTTCAGACATCATTCTCGGGTCCCTCCTGGTGGTCTGCACTTGTAGTTGTGTCAGGGACTGCCGCAGGGTTAGACTGAGTATCGCTTGGGTTGCTGCCAGTGAAGTCTCGGATTGGCCGCCTGTTTCTATCGCCACGGAAGATTCGTGCGACCTCGAACCAGTCCACGGTGTACTCAAGGAGTGAGCAGCGCATGAGGTGTCCCAGCGATGTGTCTGAGATGCTCTCCCGGCCCCACGTCTTAGGTTTGCTCCCTCTACTGCTGACCCGTCGTTTTTTCTGCGCACCGACACTTCTCTGCCGCCGTTCTACATCCTCGTGTACGTCGACGACTTGGTCTTTGCCACTGCTGACACTGCTGGACTCGCCTACGTGAAGTCCGAGCTGCTAAAGAGACACACGTGCACAGACCTGGGTGAACTGCGCAGCTACCTTGGCTTGCAGATCACTCGGGACAGAGCACGCCGCACCATTACCTTGACTCAGTCACACATGGTGCAGCAGGTCCTTCAGCGCTTCGGCTTCACATACTCCTCGCCTCAGGCCACTCCTTTGTCTACTCGCCACTCGCTCTCAGCTCTTCCTTCGGATGAGTCCGTAGAGTTGAGTGGCCCGTACCCAGAGCTTGTTGGGTGCCTCATGTACCTGATGACCTGCACTCGACCTGACCTTGCATACCCTCTTAGCATTCTTGCTCGCTATGTTGCTCCTGGGAGACACCGACCAGAGCACATGGCTGCAGCGAAGAGGGTGTTGCGCTACTTGTGGAGTACGTCGGGCATGGGGCTAGTGCTTGGAGGGCGGAGTCCAGTGGTCCTGACTGGTCACACGGACGCTTCTTGGGCTGACAACCAGGCTACGCAGCGGTCGTCGCAGGGGTACACCTTCAGTCTTGGTTCTGGCTCTGTCTCTTGGCGGGCTACTCGCTTGTCTTCTGTTCTCGGCTCCAGTTGTGAGGCTGAGATCTACGCCAGGGCCATGGCTGCACAGGAGCTTCGCTGGCTCACCTACCTGCTGACTGACCTTGGAGAGGTGCCTCGTTCTCCTCCAGTACTGTACGTAGACAACAAGGCCATGCTGGCCTTGTGTTGAGAGCAGCGCTTGGAGCACAGAACGAAGCACATTGCTCTTCGCTACTTCCTTGCTCGTGAGCTGCAGCAGCGTGGTCAGTTGCGACTTGCGTACGTGGCCTCTGAGGCCAACACTGCTGATGTTTTCACCAAGGCACTTCTGCCTTGTGATCATCAGCGCTTCTGCACTCAGCTGGGACTTGTACCTGTCCTACCTCACTTGCTCACCTCTTGACCTTGCTTGTACTCTTGCATATATATATACCTGCTCTTGCTTGTTTAGCCTTATATATATATGTGTCTAGTCTTGCATGTGAACTGGCCTTGTGGCCTTGACCTTGTGCTCGGACTGTGTGGTGACTTTGTGATCCACCCTGAGCTTTGCTTTGCTTTGCTTGACTGATCTTGTGACCCCTTGTTCTCCCCCACTTTGCCTATGGGGGTGTGTCAGAACTTATAGCTTATGCTTTTGTGTAGGCTATAGTGGGGTATCCCATAGGAGGTACAACCCAATTAGGGTTGGTACTTATACTCACACATTTCATAGTGCATTCATTCCTGTTCTTTACTTTCACAGTGTCCCAATGATGTGTCTGAGATGCTCTCCCGGCCCTACGTCTTGATGATGTTCTGTTGCTGAACCCCCTCTCGCACTCCGCCGTGCTCAAAGGCAGCCCAACTACTGCTTACCATAGGAGCATGATGTTGGGGTAGGAGCGCTGCCACTTGTCGTCGCGCAGAGTGTTGCTCAGCGCCTGATGGAAATCTTCGTCATGGTGCTGGGAATGCATGGTCGATGTAAACATCCAAAGCTTAGCGACAGCCTTCGTGTAGTTGAAGCCTGAGGCATAGGGGGAGTGATTCTCAAAGGAGTAGAAAGCGGCAGATTAGCTTAGGGAGGGGGAAGGGGGGGGGGGGGGGAGGTGTTGATCTTTACGAGCACAAGTCATGTGAGACAGGCCGTGTGTAGGCTATTATAACAGGGTGTGACATTCATGTGTGCACAGAAGGAAATTTGACAGAATCAATGGTGCACAAGGCGGGCAGGATCTCGCGGAAGAGCACATGGAGCTGCTTCAGCCAGCGCTTGAATGCCGCGACACGCTTGTCATCATCGTGAAGGTACTTCGATGACAAGAAGAGCTTCGAGCCATCGAGGTGAGACAGATCTCTCAGGCGCTTCTCAAGCTGCTTGACAACCTCCCGCACAAACTTGGTCGACAGCTCGTAGCATGCTGTCGCGTCACCTGCTGTCGCATCACCGTTTGGGTCTTCATCTGCCAGAGGTTGCTCGTGGAGCATGGACTCATGAGAGGATGGGGTCCCATCTCTATCGACCCCTTTCACCTTCATCTTCCGCTTGTCCGGGACCGGCTTGTCAGGATGAAGGCAGGCAGATGCATCTTGTCACCATGACCGAATGTGTGTCCCTCGGGGACACAGAGGTAGCGTTGGATCAGACGCATCCGCGTCTGCTCTGCAAGGTGTGCCACCAGAGTCACGTCTACATGTGACGCACGTGCAGTACAGAATCAGTGTCTGCGTGTTGGTAAAATGATATTTCACATGGAAACCAAGCATTGAGCTGACTGTGTGACATAAACATTGCGCGTACTAACCTGGCGTTGCTGGAACCAAAGGTTGAGCTTATTTAGCTTGAATAGGACGTCCGCTAGGAGCCGCAGAAGCCAATGAAACTTGAACGACGTCGCCACTTTGTACATCGTCGGCGATTGGTCTTTCATCAAAACAATGGCAGCTGGGAGCACTTCCGGGAGACGGCTTCCCCACGACATAACCACCAAACTGTACTGATGCCTTGGACTTCAAGGTTGGTTTGACAGAAGGTGAGTTGTAGATTCATGAAACGCGTGTGCTGGACGTTGCTGTTGGATAGAAGGGAGGCAAAACTGCGCACGGTGTCGTCGACCATGTTGAGATCCTTCACGGCAGTCGCAACATCTTTCGCCGCCAGATCTTCACTGTACGATAGTGGATCGGTGACGAATGGAACATCTTGCCCACGCATTAGGCTCAAACATGGATTGAAGCATAAATACAACAAAGCAGAGGGTGAAGGCGAAAAAAACTGCACATCATATTAACGAACCAATGCGCTATGAAACGTGTGGAAACGAGATGAGGAATCTTGGCGCGGAGACGTGTCGAAATATTTTGTCATGTTTTATAATTGCTTGTAGTTGTAGTTAGTGTAGTTATGTAAACTTTTGTTGGTGGTGCACCTTATTTTGTTTCTATGCTATATGTACCCCTGAACCTATAGTGAAACCACCTTTTCACCAATTTCTCTCTCAACTCACTCGACATCGCTCCTAAGCAAAACCCGCTCGATACCTAAGTTAGGGCCTAGGCTACTAAGCCTAGGCCCCACCTTTCAACTCCTGTTCTTATTACTCTCGACAAGACGTGCGACCACGCCATTGTGAATCCCGACCATTACGCTCGCGCCATCCATGGCGATGCCGACCATCTTTTGCAGGTCCACACCAATATGCTGTAGGAACTGAACAACGACTGATGTGTTCGCAGCAGCGTCGGTCCGCTCAACCGGAGAAGAGATAAGAACTCGGTCGCCACCACCGTTCCCTTGAAGAATGTGGCGTAGATGTTCAGGTGCTTCCCGTGGATGCGACCCGTACTCTTGTCAATGCCAATCCCGAACCAGGAGGTAAGTCGACATCGATCAAATCTTCTCTTTGAAACCGTAGCTGCAAACACGACGGACAGATGCGGAAGTATTAGTAGCTGCCGATTGTACAGGCAATACAACATGCTAGAAAAAAACAGATGCATTAACTTACTCCGTATAGTACGACCTGTGGGCGGTAGATCAAGAAGTCCCTCTTTGGCCAGGAACCAGCAGAGAGGTACAGATAGGGCGATTGGAGCATCCGCCTTACAGATGAACATGGCGATGTGCAGACAACGGATTATGTGACATGTTGATGCATCTGTGGCTTGCCAACGAGTCAGAGTCAGTTGACGCTCACGACGCGCCTCAGCCTCAGCTTCCAACTTCAAGGCGGCCTTGTGCGCCCGAGTCGCAACATGGGCGCATATGCTGCCAAGCCGAAGATCCCGGCCACCCTCGCCCTTGATGCCGTACGTCGTGTTGGCAGCGGGATCGCCATGCAGCATGCAGATGTTGCACTTCAACGAGGGGCGGCCTGCTTTTGTGCGATGCAAATGAAGCCACCGAAAATGGGAGGCCCAGTCGGAATCAAAACAATGTTTCATAATAGCATACCCAGTGTTAGCATCCGATTGGGGTAACTCGTCACCCTCCACTGGCGGAGCTACACGAGGAGGACTTGGTGGTTTACGTGGGGGCTTTGCACCCCAGAGAAGCTGCTGGGTTTATTTCACACCACCGGTGCGAGGACGCTTGGCAGGAGCGCCATTGACCGTTGACGGAGTGCTCTCGCCGCAGTTTGAAGGGCCCTCGTCACCACCAGGCACCAGAGTCATGGACGGGTGTGGCTCCAAGACAGTCGTCGAGTTTGGTGCCTCCCACGCAACCACCATGCCGACTGAACGGACAGGTGATTCGAGGCGAGGAGGTTCGTTGACAGGAGTGGCATAGACTTTGCCCAGGCGGGGGAAAACCCCGAGCACAAAAAGTCCATCGCGAGGAGAAGCAGGTGCTTCTCCTGATTCCTCGTCTGTCACGGTAAGGTGGTGCTAGTGGAACCGAGAGGCGGATGGAAGACACGGTGGAAGAGAAGGTGTTCATGAAAGAGAAGGCTCTCGATCGAAGGAAGGGTCCTTTCACAAAGCGCATCCAGAAGGTGTGGCGCTGCGCATGCAAGCAATAAGCCGAGGAAGCCCGACCACCCACCGTCTGCAAGGATAGCCCGTGGCATGGTGGTGTGGGCTGAATTGCCATGCTGGATGTAAATGCTGTTGAGGCAGCAAATCGCAACTTCTGTGGTGTTGTCTGTTTTGTCAAGCTGACAGCGCTACAGTGACTTGTGGGGCCGGTTTTATAACCATCTCGGGCTAGTGGCCAGATGGGCCCTATTGTACAGAAACGACACAAAAAAGTCTGTTTCAGTGCATTTCGAAAAGTACCTTGACGAAACAGGGGAATTCTCGAGGAGGCCTGATTTTGAAAGTCTATTTCAAAAAGTACATTTTTACTGTCAGGGACAATTGGTAAATACACTTACTGAATCAGGGTAATCCTGGAAAAGAGGCCCATAGCAAGGGTAGAAAGGGTAAAACACCCTTGAATTTTGGGCCCTGGCTCCAGGTCTTAATTCGGTTTTGGTAGCTGAATCCGCGCTTGCACTCCACGATGCTGAAAGGGAGCACGACTACAGCTTGCCACAGCTGTACGAGATTCGGGTAAGAGCTAGCGCGTAGTCATTGGTGCGGAGCATGAGGGTGAGTGACTTAAGAATCTCATATTACTATGGTTGAGGTCCATCGTGTGCAAGAACAGAGGGAGCTCCCTCTTGCATGTTTTGAAGTTCACTCATGGGGGGAACTTGGGTACATTGGGGAAGAGTATTGGTGGGTTAAGAATACATGTCGAAAAACAGTGTTGGAGTAGGCTAGAGCTCGCTCTGGCCTTTATTTTGGTGTTCTTATATTATTTCTCCATGCTTAGAGAGAGTTACGCATTCAGGTTCATTTTAGGTTCATTTTGTAGTTTTTGGTACAAACCGAACACACCCTAGGTTCAGTTAGGGTTTCCAACCCTTTCTATTTTGTACCTCGACATTTCTCTTCCTAGTCCAACTTTTTCACCTCACCAAAAACTCTCGCCATCCATGGCTTCTCTAACTTCAACATGGTATTCAGAGCCTAGTCCTAAGCATTTCCCTTTTATCCGCATCTCTTAGAAATTTTCTGGTCCTTAGGCCATTTCCGCGCTACTTACCTAGACGATTTTCTTTTTCTTCTGTTTTATCGTTTCCTTAAGTCACACTTAGCATCCTCGTGGTTTTCTTCATTTTAGTCACGCGGATGCTCTATTTCACTCCGTAGCGCGCCTCCCTACCGTCCGTTCGCTCTCCTGCGCCTTCCCCCTTCGTTACGTCTCCTCCTCTTCACATTCCCGGCGGTAGCGTGCTGTTTTTTGTTCGTAGCGCGCTTAGCCGCCCCCCCTCCCCTCCGCCCCCCTTCCCGTCTTGTCGCGCGCACATTGCGCTGCCGTTTGCCACGCGCACAGCAACAGACTACCCCGCCACTATCCCTCCTCCTCTAGTTTCTCCCCTCAGCGGCGCAGCAGCAGACTACTCCGCCACTATCCCTCCTCCTCTAGTTTCTCCCCTCAGCGGCGCAGCAGCAGACTACTTCGCCACTATCCCTCCTCCTCTAGTTTCTCCCCTCAGCGGCGCATCAGCAGACTCCTTCGCCCTTATTCCTCCGCCTCTTATACCTCTCCCCTCATCTGCTCTGCAGCTATCTCCTCCTCCTTATGGCGACCTCTCTCGCCCTCCCCTCCCTCCCTCTGCTGGTCCTACAGCTTGCGCCTGATGGCAGCGCAGTCAACTTCCCCAGTTGGCTGAACTGTCTAGAGCGCACGTTGTCTGGCACCCTCGTGAGTGGCTTTAACCTCTGGTTTGTCACTCAGCAGAGTGGTTCTGGCGCCATTCCTAAACCTGCCTCTGCACCTACCTCTACCTCCTCTGACCCCTATGCTGATGGCCTTCGTGCTGCTATCGCTGAAACTGAGCGGATTGCGGCCACGGCCCAAGCCACTGCTACGGCTGCTCCTAACAATGCTGCAGCCCGTGACCTCGCTCGTGTTCTTGCTGAGCCCCTCAAGAGCACCCGCAAGCGCCTCACTGAGCACCTCGCTGCCCCCTCTCCTCGCTCTGCCTCTACTCCCTCTGCTTTTGCCCCATCTCACTCTGACCTTCTTGCTGACTGGCATATTGCCAACGCACGTGCATGCCAGGTCATCCTTGCCTACCTACCTCCAACCCTTCTCCCTCAGTGCTCGCACATCCGCTATGCCAAGGACCTTTCCGGCTATCTTATCGAGCGCTTCTAGTCGCAGACTCCCATCAGTGTCATTGCCCTCTTATGCGAGCTTACCTCTCTTCGCCTTGCTGACTTCACCACCATGGCGGACTACATTGTTCGGGTGCAGACGCTGTCCTCCCAACTTGCCTCTCAAAAGTTTGAACTTTCCGATCATGTGTGCGGTGCCCTCCTCCTCACAGGCCTCACTCCTGAATACAGTGTTCATGTCACTTTGTATGGTGAGCGCCCTGCCGACCAGTGGTCGTTCTCTCGTGTCTCTGCCTTCCTCCTCCAGGCAGAGCTCAACCTCCGCAGCTGCCCTCTTACTGCCGCCGCTGTCACACCCTCTTCCGCCCCCCCCCCCCCCCCCCTTCTCCCCACCTCCACTGCCGCCGCTGCTTCCTCTCGCCCTCACAACACCTTTCCTCCTTGCACCTACATCATTCGCCAAGGGCCCCGCAAGAGTCATCCATGCGGTCGCACCAATCATCCCTCCTCCTCTTGCTTCCAGAAGCTCACCGATGACTGGTTCTTGGCTGGCAACACTGGTCGCCCTCCCAACTGGCTTCAGCTCTCTCAACAGCGTCGCCAGTCATCTGCCCAGGCGGTACTTGTGGCTGCCGACTCTGGTACCAGTGCTCAAACCTCTGCTCTCAGTGTGACTATGCCTAGTCAAGATAGCATTCTAGGAGCTTCTCCCTTTATGGTGTGAGAATAAGCGAACAGGAATGGATGAACTAGAAGTGAAATGAGTACAAGTAGTAAACCCTAGAATTGTGTACCCCCTATAGGCTAACCCACTGTAGCCTACACAAGCATAACATATATAATGTTTGACATATGGACCCTCGTTTTGCCATGATGTTTGCTCCTTCTGTTAATGGCAATGATTCTCAGTATCTTCGTCCCACAGTTGCTGCTCTTTCTCTCCCTCACACTCTTGAGTTTGTTCTTGACAGTGGTGCCACTGACTCTGTTTTTCGTGATGCTGGTGTGCTTCGCTCTTTTCCCCAACCCCTCTCCATTCAAGGAGCTGGGGATACCATGACCATGACTTGCACTGCTACCTCCTCTCTTCCCTGTCCTGCCTCCCCCTCTGGTGCTGTGACTGGCCTCTATGTCCCTTCCTGCCGCCACAACCTTCTCTCTCTCTCTCTGCTCTTCAACGTCTTTGTGTGCGAGCTATCTTTCCTGAATGTGACTCCTATTGTGATCTCTATCATCGCAATCGTCATCTTGCATGCTTTACTCTTTCCCCTATCACTCGCCTCTATACTCTTCGTGTCTCTCTCCCCCCTTCTGCCCATCATGCCCCTTCCGCTTCCGCCCCTCCCGTTCTTTCTTGCGACTGTCGTTCTCTCACTCAACCTACCCTTCTCCTCCATCATCGGCTTGGCCACCCCAATTTTTCCCTTCTTCGCAGTATGGTCTCCTCCAAGCTTCTTCATGGCCTCCCTTCCTCTCTCCCCCCCCTTTCCTCCCTCTCTTGCTCCTCCATGCACCCCATATTTCTAGGCCAAATTATCCCAGTCGCCCCATCCCTCTTCTCCCTCTGCCTCTCCCCAACCCCTTGACCTTGTTCATATGGACCTCTGGGGTCCTTCACCCACTGCGTCTCGTCAGGGTCATCGCTACTTTCTACTTTTGGTTGATGACCACTCATGATTTGCCACTGTCTATCCCCTCCGTGCCAAATCTGACGCTCCCTCCCTCATCATTCGCTGGGCTGAGCAGGCTTGTATACGCTTTAAGCGTCCTGTCGCGCGCTTCCACTCGGATGGTGGTGGCGAATTCTTTAATCACTCTCTCTCCTCTTACTGTGCCTCTCATGGCATTCGCCAGACCTCCACTCTTCCTCACTCATTAGAACAGAATGGGGTTGCCGAGCGTTGCAATCGCACTCTCATGGAAATTACTCGCTGTCTTCTCACCCATGCCTCTACTCCCCACTCTCTTTGGAGCTATGCGCTCCTCCATGCCACGCTACTCTCTAACCTTCGCCCTCATCCTCTTTGCTCTACTACCACCCCCTTCCAGCTTTGGACTAGCCGCCAGCCCTCTGTTCGCCCACTTTGGGTCTGGGGGTGTGTCGCCCATATTCTTGTCAATCCAGCAAAGCGGTCCCGTCAGGGTGGGAAACTCGCTCCCAAGACGCAACTTTGTGCATTCCTTGGCATCAACTCTGAGTGTCCTGGCTATCTTTTCTATGCCCCTTCCTCTCACCAACTCATCCGCAGCCAGGACGTCATTTTAGACGAGACTCAATCCCCATTCCATTCCCCCCCACCCGCCCCTCTTGTCCCCTCTCTTCACTGGTCTGATTTCGATCAGCCACCGTCTGTCCTTCCCTCCCCTCTCCCCCCCCCTCCCATCCCGCCCCTTCCCGCCCCTCCCTCCGCGCCAGCCCCTGCTGCCCCCCCTTCCGACATCATCTCTGGCGCCTCCTCACCTGCCTCTTCCTCTTTGGCTCCCCTCCCTTCCTCACTTCCATCTTCCTCTCCACCTCCTTCGTCTGTTCCCATTCCCCCTCCTTCCCCACGCCTTACTCGCTACATGACTCGCGCACTTTGTAATTTTCAGCGCTCTGCTCTTTTCACTCGTCTTTCTCCATCCCAGAATGTTACTCTTCTTGAAGATCGCTTTGAGGAGCTCTTCAACATTCATCCTGTCTCTCCTCTCCTGTGTGTCACTGTTGGTGACTTTAGCAATTCTCCCACTCTTCTCTCTGTCGACACCGCTGCAATTCTCACCTCTCAGTCCTACTCCGAGGCTGTGTCGGGCTTTCATGCGTCTGAGTGGATGGCTGCCATCATTGTTGAGTGTGAGGCATTCACCAGAACTAATTCATACATTGACTCTGTCCCCCCCCCCCTGGCGCCACCATTGTCAAAGGCAAGTGGGTCTTCCGTGTCAAGCAGCTGCCTGGCGAACTTCCTGTCTTCAAGGCCCGCTACTGTGCCAAGGGGTTCACTCAGCGTGAAGGCATTGATTACTTTGCCACTTACTCCCCCACAGCCCGTCTCCCCACCCTTCGCCTCCTTCTTGACTTAGGTGCTCGCTGGAATCGGGAGATCCATTCCATGGACGTTTCCAATGCTTTCCTCCAGGGCGAGCTGCATGAGTGCATATTCCTTGAGCGCCCCGCTGGATTTCCTCGCCCTTTTGTTTGTCTTGAAACGTACTAGCCTACTCTCTAATCACCTTTCTAGCATTGCCAGCACTCTCCTCAAGGTCACCTCCAAGGGTCCCTGGGTGCCTGACTTAACGTCAGCCCCTATCCAAGGGTCCGAGTGTGTAGAGAGAGAAGCTTGCAGTGGTAGCTTGGTTGTCGCAGCAGGCGTTCCATTCTAGGCGTTGTCAAAGCTTTGAACACTGAAGGCGTTATTGCAGCAAGTACGAGAGAAAGAAATCCACTCAAGTTATTGCTAAAACAAGCAAGGACAAACAACTATATACTAGGGCTTGATAATTCTAGTTTCCTACCCTGTTTTACGTTTCTTTGTTTCCATACTCGTAGCGCAAACACACATTGAGCTTTCCCTCCAAATTATTTCCTGACCTGGAACGCTCTCAAAGCGTTGCCGAAATAATTCAAAAATCGCGCGCGCTGAGTTGCGACGGCGGCGATTCGAACATTTCACTTCGCGCCATTTACGAACGGTTACATGAAGCCCGTTCGAATTCTGCACGAGTCAATATGTCGGTGGCGATCAGCTTCAACTCGATCAGCAACTCAATCAGCACCCAACTGGTGCTCGCCACCTGTGCTTTGCTTTCGAGGCGTGAACGCCAACTCAATCCGAATTAAATAACATGTCGCGAGCATGTTAACACTTGTGTTGTTCCCACGTGTCGCGAACAGCTGCTCGCAAACTGACGAAATGAACATGCTGCATGAGCAGCGACCAATCAGATCCCTTCAGAAGTCGCAGCGCGAGCAGCTGATTGCTCGCTAATGAACCGAACTCGCCGCACGAACATCAGCCAATCCCATTCCCCCAAAACTAGTGGTACAAACAGCTGCAAACTCACTCTCAATTCGAACTTGCATCTTGGGCAAGAACCGCTCGCTCTCATTGGTCCAGAAAGCACTCAACTCGAACTTGCACCCACCCAAATCCGAACTCACCTTTTGAGCAGCGAACTGCAACCTCATTGGTCAATGTTAAGTTCGCCCCTCCCACTCTGAACACCACGTTTTTATCCCTTCCTTGCTCCCATTGGTCGAAATGAAGGGGCTGAACTTGAGAAAAGAGAACGAGAATGAAATGACTAAGGGAAAGTTGGGTACAAGAGCAAACCCCAGAAAGCTGTACCCCATATGTGCTACCCCATTATAGCCTACAATAGCTATGTCATATAAATCTGACACACCCCCATAGGCAAAGTGGGGGAGAACAAGGGGTCACAAGACTAGTCAAGCAAAGCAAAGCAAGCTCAGGGTGGATCACAAAGTCACCACACATTCCAAGCACAAGTTCAAGGCCACAAGGCCAGTTCACATGCAGGAGCACATATATATATATAAGGCTAGGCAAGCAAGAGCAGGTGTATATATATATGCAAAAGTACAAACAAGGTCAAGGGGTGAGCAAGTGAGGCAAGGTAGGCACAAGACCCAGCTGAGTACAGAAGCGCTGATGATCACAAGGCGCAAGTGCCTCGGTGAAGATATCAGTAGTGTTGGCCTCTGAGGCCACGTACGCAAGGCGCAGCTGACCACGCTGCTGTAGCTCACGAGCAAGGAAGTAGCGCAGAGCAATGTGCTTCGTTCTGTGCTCCAGTCTCTCCTCTCGACACAAGGCCAGCATGGCCTTGTTGTCTACGTACACCACTGGAGGAGAACGAGGCGGCTCTCCAAGGTCAGTCAGCAGGTAGGTGAGCCAGCGAAGCTCCTCTGCAGTGGCCCCGACGTAGATCTCAGCCTCACAACTGGAGCCAAGAACAGAAGACGAGCGGGTAGCCCGCCACGAAACAGAGCCGGAACCAAGGCTGAAGGTGTAACCCTCTGACGACCGCTGCATAGCCTGGTCATCAGCCCAAGAAGCGTCTGCGTGCCCAGTGAGGACCACTGGACTCCGCCCTCCAAGCACAAGCCCCATGCCCGATGTACTGCACAAGTAGCGCAACACCCTCTTTGCTGCAGCCATGTGCTCCGGTCTGTGTCTCCCAGGAGCAACATAGCGTGCGAGAATGCTAAGAGGGTATGGAAGGTCACGTCGTGTGCAGGTCATCAGGTACATGAGGCAGCCAACAAGCTCTGGGTATGGGCCACTCGACTCTACGGACTCATCCGAAGGCAGAGCTGAGAGCGAGTGGCGAGTAGGCAGAGGAGTGGCCTGAGGCGACGAGTACGTGAAGCCGAAGCGCAGGTGGAAAAGACCCAGTGAAGCCAGGTGGGCGACGCAGCCAGATCTCCTCGTGCAAGCTGTTGTGCAAGAAAGCAGTGCTGAATTCAAGAGAGTGCAGCTCGTAGTCGCGGTGAGCACCTATGTGCAGCAGTACCCGAAGAGTGGTCATCTTCGGGGTGGGAGAGAAGGTCTGAAAGTAGTCAACTCCCTGCCGCTCATTGAAGCCACGAGCCACGTAACGCGCCTTGAAGACAGGCGGAGAACCCGGCGGCCGCTTCACCCTGAAAATCCACATGCCACTGACGATGTTCACCCCAGGCGGGGGAACCTCGTCAAGTTAGGTGCCTGTGGACTTCCATAAAGCCATCTCTGTGTCCATAGCTGCCTGCCACTGAGAGGAGTAGGGACCCTCTATCGCCTCTGCGTAAGAGCGCGGAGTCGGGATGTCAAGTGCACCACCGCCACCACCTCCACCACCACCGCTGCCGCTGCCTCCACCACCGCTGCCGCTGCCTCCACCACCTCCACCGCCGCCACCGACGCCCCCACTCCCGCCACCACCCTTGCCTCCACCCCCACCCCCTCCGCCTCCTCCACCGCCACCACCGCCGCCCCCGCCGTCCCCTCCACCACCCTTGCCCCCCTTGCCCTTGCTGCTGCGGCGCCTCCCACTAGAAGCAGACGCAGCCCCGACCTCCTCGGTGCCAAGGAGGTCGACAGCAGCAGCAGAAGCAATAGAGGGCAGAAGTGGAACAGGGGAACACCCCTCAAAGAACGGGGCGCAAGGGTCGCCGCGAGACGCACCTACAACAACTATACTCCTCTCAGCTGCAGTGAGGCGCTCCTCTAGCAGGTCGACGGTGAGCTCGGTGGGGCACATGGAGAGAAATTGGTCCCTGACTGAGGAAAGGGAGTCAGGGAGACGGGTGACTAGGTAGAAGAGGGTGATGTTCATGGGGGGGGGGGGAGGGGGGGTTCTTGGCGCAGAACTAGTGCGCGTCGCGGCGCGGCGCGGTAGTGGGCGTCACTAGTGCGGAGGTGAGTAATGAGGTCAGCGATTGTGGCAAAGGCGGCCAGGTGAGGGAACAGGTACGGTAGCATGAGGCGGTTGAGGGTAGCAGTGGCAGTGGAGGAGTAGCGTGCTACGACAGCGTCATACAAACACTTAGCAGTCTTGTACTGACCAAAGTGCGCGCGCTCAGTACAAGGCAGGTGACTACGAACAGCAAGGCGAGCAACAGCGTCACGAGTAGTCCACTGCGAGCGAACTGTACTGTCAGCATCGGCACCAGGTGCAGCAGAGGCGCCAAATGTGAGATCAAAAAGCGAGACTCCGTCCTTGCTATTGCACTGAAGAAACAGCTGCAGATATCTACCCAGACATTGAAGTCAGCTGCACATCCCTCAGCATCGAAGGTAAGAACCGTAGGGCTAGCCATGGCGGTAGTAGCAGCAGTGGCAGTAGTAACAGCACTAGCAGCAGAAACAGCAGTAGCAGCAAGGTCAGCGCGGGCAGGGTAGCCCAGCTCAGTAGGGCGGCTCGGTAGGGCGGCGCGGCTTGGCAGGGCGGCGGGGCTTGGCGGAGTGGCGCGGCTTGGCTAGGCGGTGCGGCTCGGCTGGGCGGTGCGGCTTGGCAGAGCGGCGCGGCTCGGCTGGACGGCGCGGCTCGGCTGGCTTGCAGACGCGGGTAGCGCGCGTAGGGCAGGTGCTCACCAGGGGCGGGCACGACAGGGGCGATGACGGGGCCGCAAAGGCGGCGACTGCGGCGGCCGCGACGGTGGGGCCGCGACGGCGGCTGCAGGCGCGACGGCGGGAGGGCAGGGCCACAGCGGGTGCTGCAGGCGCGATGGCAACTGCAGGGCAGGACCGCTACGGTGGGGCCGCAACAGCGGCAGCAGGCGCGATGGCGGAGACGGCAGGGCCGCGACGGCGGATGCAGGTCAGGGGCCGCGTCGGCGGCTGCAGGTCAGGGGTCGCGACGGCAGCTGCAGGTCAGGGGTCGCGACGGTGGGTGCAGGTCAGGGGCCGCGATGACGGCTACAGGTTAGGGGCCGCCACGTGGGGTGATAGGGCAGGGCCGCAACGGGCAGCTGAGGCAGGCCGCGACATGGGGCGGCAGGGCAGGGCCGCGACAGAGGGTAGGGTAGGGCCGTGACGGGCAGCAGGGCAGGGCAGGCAGGCGATGGCGGCTGCAGGGAGGGCATGGCCGCGACGGGCGGCTAGGTCAGGGCGCGCGATGGCGCAGGTGAGACAGGCGCGACAGCGTGCTTCGGGCAGGGTAGGGAATTTCGTGGTGGGCCCTAAAAAAAATCGTTCCCACCAGGGAACGTGCTCAGAAACCGATGGAGGGCTCTCGGCGACGGCGCACGTGACATCGGGCGGGATTGACCGGCGTATGGCTACTTCAAGTTCTCGCCGGACCAGATCGCCGTCGCACCACTGCAACGTCGATGGGACCTCATCATCTGGAGGGAGTCGATAGAACCTCAGCTGAAGGGCTTCGCCAACGACACCGTGCCAATTCCGCTCCAGGAGGATGTCGAGCTGCGCCGGGAGTTTTGTGCTGCTCACTTGCTCACATTTATGGTCATCTCGAGGTGCTGCTCGCCGGTGGTGCAGCTAGCGCTCAGGAGGTGTTGAGAGCGACTGGATGCTGGTCACCAAGCAGGGCACTTCACCCTGTCGATGTACCAAGTGAAGGACGACCAGTACATCGGGCAGCTGGAGGAGAAGATGACACACATTCGAATGGGCGAGCAGAAGTCGGTGATGGACTACTGCAATCGTGCTCAACGGATCTTGGCTGAGATGCGGATGGCGGGCACCGAATACTCTACGGCGTCCTACGTCACCCACGTCCTCAAGGGCCTGCCGCGCAGCTACAGCCTCATGAAGAGGAGGACCATGGTGCCCGGCACACGTAAGTCCCTCGACGAGGACTCCCTCACCAGCTACATCCTCCAAGATGAGTCGATGCAGGAGGCAGAACAGCCCACGGAGCTCCTTCCGCATGCAAGTTACGCTGCACCGACGAAGCAAAATCGACAGTAGGAGCAGCACGGGAATCTGGGCGGAGGTGGTAGCGGAGGTGGGCGGTCGACGAAGGACGTCGACGAGAAAAGATCAACGCGGGACAAGGGCCGAGGAGGTGGTGGTGGGCAGCGGGAGTGCTGGATCTGCCACGACCCTGACCATCTCTCATGCGAATGCAACGAATGCAACGAGAACGACAAGGACGACAACAAGGGAGGCCACGGTCGATTGGCCAGTCGTCGCCCTTGTCGAGATGCAAAGCCGCACAAGGAGAAGCAGACGTAAAAAACGACGCCGTCGACGTCGCGGTAAGGGCCGAGGTGACGGAGAGGCATCGCGCTCGATGGTCAGCGTGGTGGAGCCGACAGTCTCGCTGGTGACGGAGTCTGGAGAGGACTTCCAGGCGGTGGCGGCAGATGTGCAGGCAAACCCGATGGCGGTGCTGCTCGACAGCGGTTGCTCCCACCACCTGATGGGGACGAAGGCGGTCTTTGTAGATATGGCGCCGAGCGACGGTGTGAAGCACGTGTGTGGATTCAATGGGGCACTGCAGCCCGTCGAGGGTCGCGGAACCTGTTGTGCCAACACACTATAGTGGCATGGTCATCGCACTCCCATTCGGCCTACAAGCCTGCTCGGCTTCTGGAATTTTGTGGGGAGGTGCTTCAAAAGGTCTTTATCAAACCCTCAAAGTTTCAGGTTTTTTGAAGTAGTTAACAATGCATGACAACCTTTTTTATGTTTCAAGACTTATGACAACCTCTTTTTTGGTAACACCCGAATCGACCATTTCGGCTGTTGACTCGTCTGACAAGCTCTGATTGGTCTGAAAATTAGTATGAAAGTTCTTTGCCGCGTTGTCCAGATGTTCACCGAGTTTCATGACAACCAAGCATGGGAGCAACGCGTGACAGCTGTCGAAAGTCACTGCTCCTTAGTCACGGTGCACTGCTGGCAGCATTTCCCTTGCCACCCTTTCATTGTTGTCATGCCAATGGTGCAGGGACAGAGAATGAGACAAGAAGAACTGGTGGTCAAGTGGGACTCTACCACCCTCCTTTTGAGAAGTGTGGTCTTCCTAGAAGCAGCTTGCAAGAGGGTGCAAGTGGGAAGACAAACTGACTCATGGTTGGCTTGACTCACTATTGGTAGCCTTGAGTGCAACTTTGAACATCCAAGTGTGGTTGGCTTTGCTGACCTAGCTAGGGCGTTTCCCACCCTTCTCTAGCCTTTCTCCCCTAGGAATCAACATTCTCTGAGTTCCTAGGATGACCTAACCCCTTAAGAGACACCTAGGCAATGTTGTACTCACCTCTTCCTTGCATAAATGAAACTACACGTTTTCAGCCGAGCTTACTTCGTAGTGCATACACCTCTGATAAAAGCAAGTAATATACCGTTGGAAAGAAAACACCTGAGGCTAACTGCTGTCCAAGTTTCAGCCTTTTATATAATCAGAGCTGATCGTGACTGCGTTTTGAATAGAGGCGGTTTGAAGTCGTCAGTTTCTACTTAGGCGGTTTCATGGGCATTCGCGTCCCCTAAGTGGACTGTAGACTATAACAGAACTGTTGCTCTGCAAGGGGAGGCAGGGAAGCGGGTCCTCATCCCCAACGTGCTCTACATCCCGGGAGTTCATGCAAACCTACTATCAGCTGGCCAACTAAAGGATAGCAGAGTGCAGGTGCAGGGCGACGGTGATGAGATGCTGCTCGTCGTAGCAACCGGGGAGGTGCTTGGTCAAGCATGCTACACCGGACGAGTCCTCTGCACAGACCTTCGCCCCTGCTCAATGCGGTCGCCATAGACCAAGGTGGTGGCTCTGCGGATGATCGTCTCGGCGACAAAGTCGCCCCTTAACCGGTTGCACGACAGGCTCGGGCACGTCGGCGTCGACACGATCAAGAGCTCAGCGAAGCATGAAGTTGCTACTCGGCTCGACATCCAGCCGTTGACCAGAGCAGACCTGCCGTCTGTCTCGTGCATCAGAGGAAAGCTGGCGTGACACACCTTCCCCAGCAAGGGCTCGGACGCTAAGGAGGCACTGGCTGTCGTGCACATTGACTTGTGCGGGCCATTTCGGGTGGCTGCCAAGGATGGCAGCTTGAAATTTCTGCTGCTAAAGGATCGCCATACTCGGTTTGTGTGGGCAATGCCGGTCACAAAGAAGAGCGGTGTGCAATGGGAGTTCCAGAGGTGGCTGGTGTTGGTGGAACGGCAGACGAAGAAGTCGGTGCTGTCGCTTCGCTCAGACCGGGGAGGGGAGTTCCTTGGGAAGGAGTTCACCTACTTCGTCGACGTGAAGGGCATTGTCCACGACCTCACGTGCCCTTACACTCCGCAGCAAAACGGCATGGCTGAGCAGGAAAAGCGCACGGTCGTCAAGTCCGTGCGGACAATGCTGCTGCACATGGGCGTGCAGCACCACTGGTGGCACCTCGCTCTATGACAAGCTGTCTGGGTGCGCAACTGCTTGGAGCGGTCGACGACGACGCCAGGGACGACTCCGTAACAGTTGCTGACCGGAAAGAAGCCCGACCTCACAATGGCGCGGGTGTGGGGGTGCATGGTGCAGTTCCTGGTTCCTGAGCATTAGTGCGGTGGGAAGCTGGTGCTGAAAGCTCACTGGGGGCTTCATCTAGGTGTGTCGTCGCAGAGCAAGGGCTAGGGGGTGCGCGACCTGACAAACAATAAGGTGGTCACATTGGTCGAGGTGACCTTTTACGAGACGCTGTCATGGACGCCAGCAAGAAGGGGCGTCGACTTCACTTCCTCCTTGCAGAGTTCAAGCAGCTCGATGCTGGGAAGCCGACTGTTGTCCGAGTGGACAACAAGGCGACCATCACGGCCGCTCAGGACTTGGGGCTGACGGGCAACGACTTTCTCCTCCTTCCCTTCCTGGCCTGTCTCTTGTCTCTTTCCCCTGGCCCTATCGAGCCCCTCGGATTTGTCCCTGGTCTCCTGTTCCCGGTTTTTACTCTATGAGCCTCTGTTCTCTTCCCCCTCGTGTTTTGCCTCCTTTTATACCGTTACCTCCCCAGTCGTCCCTTACTGTCTCTCTTCCCCCATTCCCAGTCTTTCTCCATGTTGCTCGCCCGTGTCCTTTCCGCCTTAGTTACTGACCTACTGCTTCTCCCTCGTCTACCTTGGATCTTATCACTTCTATCACCAACTTTGCCTCCACCCACTGCCTTGACTATGCCACTCGGTGTATGCTCCTGCCCATCCTCCATTCATCGGGGGTGCTCCTACCCTTGACAGTGACGTCCTAGAGGATAGGCCATTTGAGCTGGCTTTCCTTGCTGCTAGCCCCTAAGGGTGACCCAGACGCTCTTGACATCTCGACCCCTTGCACCTATGCTAAGGTAGTCTCAGGACGTTGGGCCTATTAGTGGATAGTGGTCATGGACACAGAGATGGCATATTGGAGGCTCACATGCACTTACGTTGATGCAGTTCCCCCACTTGGGGCGAACGTTGTTGACGGAATGTAGGTCTTCTAGGTGAAGTGGCCACCTGGAGTGCCGCCTACCTCTAACGTGCGCTATGTG
The DNA here is from genome assembly GCA_948144175.1 of Closterium sp. NIES-65. NCBI lineage: Eukaryota > Viridiplantae > Streptophyta > Zygnematophyceae > Desmidiales > Closteriaceae > Closterium > Closterium sp. NIES-65. Next base: position 1,360,762 of record CANXME010000191.1, on the reverse strand, counting down.
GCAAGAGGCTTCAGTCAATGAGAGGGGGTTGACTTCTTTCATACCTTCTCCTCCACCCTGAAGATAGCCACTCTTTGGGTACTAATGCACATCGCGGTGCTTCTTCTCGTCTTCTGCCGATCCTTCTCCTTTCGTTCGTGCTAGTGAGACTCTGTTCTATATTCTTGTCTACGTTGATGACCTGGTTTTTGCATTAACGAAGGCCGGTCTGCTGAAGAGACAAACTTGCACTGACCTAGGTGAGCTGCACTACGATCTTGGCTTGTGGATCACTAGGGACAGAGCAGCGCGCACCATCAATCTGACTCAGTCACACATGGTGCAACAGATCCTTGAGCGATTCAGCCTTCGGTCCTCTACACAACCCACTCCTCTTACTGTTGACCATAAGCTCTCGAGTCCTGTCTCTTCGGGCTGGTATCCTGAAGCCGATGTGGCTTGTCAGGTGCAAACAACAGCCGACGGATGCACAACGATGCAAGTCGGGCCAATTGTCTACGCGCACTTGCGAGCATGCGCACTGCTGTCTTCTACGGGGCAACGCTGGACAGCCGCTCTGCTGCAGTGTTGGCACGCCATCGACCTGCTCTGTTGGCAGGTCGCCCTTCTGTAGTGCTGGAGCGGCTCCTCTACGCAACGCTGGCAGGCAGTCGACCAAGCTGTGCTGGCAGTCGACCAAGCTAGATGCAGAGTTGCTAGGTGCCTAATGTAGACATTGTTGTCATTTCTTGTTGAATCATTCTGTAATTTCCACTTTGCTAGTGGAAACTCTTGCCGATTTCTCCCGTGAACTAAGCAAAGCTATTATCATTCCTAGTAGTTTGTGCCAACCCCCATACTCTAGCTCACTACCGTTCTAGAGTGACTCTCCGCAATGGACTCGTATATAACTTGCATATCCTTTCACTATACTTGCTCTTTTTTTTGGGACTGGGAGATACCGACTTGTGCATCGGTACAACCTTGGGCGGTACTACTAGCCCAACCTCTGAGACAAAGGGACACAAGGCCAGTGAATGAGTATAACCAGACAAAGTCAAATCAACTATATTATACAGAGATCAAGATCCTAATAAGCGGTGTCCCGCTAAGACAAGGCCAAGCTATGTGCAGAACCGTTGATGATCATTAGGTAGGAGTGCCTCAGTGAAGATATCAGTGATGTTGGCCCTAAGGCTAAGTGTACTACGAGTGCCTGGCCGTGCGGCTGCAACTCATGTAACACGAAGTACCATAGCTGAATGTGCTTCGCTCGACCCTCCACTCTAGGCTCTTGACATAGGAGGATCATGGCCATGTGATCAGCAAACAGGACTAGTGTAGATCTAGGCGGCCCACCTAAGTTAGTGAGAAAGAGCGACAACCAGCGGAGCTCCTAAGCACCATTGTAGATCTGTTTGTGTGAACATGCGTAGCTTTGCCACCAGCCTTTGGTTTTCGCTCATTGACTACGTTGCAATCTCATAACGACGCTGGTAGACATCTCTTGGTGGCAAGCACAGCAGACCATGTGCCCTCGATGCTTCGCTGCCCCAGTGACTCTCCCCGTATGCTGGCTTTCTTTCTTCCATTACACTCACCTGTTGATGCTTCAGGTAGTTACGTTAATGTGTCATGTGATGAAGATTAATGTAGATGATAATAGAGGGTCATGTAGCCTGCGCACCCCATTCCCTTGCTTACAAACCAACGTTCTGGCCTTCGTTAATTTTGATAGGCCTAAAGTTTTATTTGCCAACCTACATACAAGGTTCCATTTGTCGTTACCCAGTGCGGAATGTATATATTGCCACCGCGGATACAGTGATGGCTTCGGTTATTCGGTGGGTGATTTTGCTGACCAATCGGGAGGCTTCGCCTCACAACCCTTGCGCCACTGACTTCAACCCACAGGAGCAGAGGTATTTCAGACCAGACTCTTGAGCATATCGAACGGACGGTCCGAAAAACGAACCTTCGTGTGCAAAATGAGCACACGCCCTGGCGCGAAATTGAGCATGTAGGCGGTGTTCGCTAGCACCTTTGAAAGCAAAAATGACGAGAAACGACGGGATCAGGAAGGTCAGCCCCGCCTTCCTCATCCCGTCAATTAGGGTTCGTTAAGCTCCGTCAGGCTGGTCAACCCGTAAAAATGCTGCCGAGCCTCTCATACTGTCCAACCAAATGGAATCTTTGGTGCCTGGCGAACGCCCTCACTTTTCTCAAATTTCGGACGGCATCATGGCATTCGGAAATGGGGAAGTAATTTCCTCCCTGGGCAAACAAGAGTCCCATGCCATCCCATGGCAATCCACCATTTCACGGAGGACAGCAGTGGGATGGCAACGTCATTGACTGTTTAGGCCAGTTGGGGGAAGGTGGGGAGGCAGGTTCTATATGCGGTTGTCACGTTTCCCATTTCGAGGCGGGAAATTTCGCGAGTGACTTTCGCCCAAACCTCCTCGGAGGGTTCCGGCCCCGCTTCCCGATGCCGTGGCGATTCCGATGCCGTCATATTTTTTTTCAAATTTGCATGTGCTGGCCAACACTGACGTAACCTCGTCATCTACCGTCAGCAACTTCCGCCCTTGATGACGAAATTTCTCGTTCACGGCTGTAGCAGGAAGGGGGTGATATCGACTGGAGAAACTGCGTGGGAACCCACGTCATTTACCTTCGCCAGCCCTCCTCCCCCCCCCCCCCCGGCGCATGTGCCTACAGAACACAGCCAACATTCAAGATCTTATACTATCAGGCACATATGCATGCACACTATTTCCAAATAGTGCCAGGTGTTTCCACCAATAATCTGTTGTCTACATTCACAGGTATGAGCTGTTTGTCTTCTAATTGAATGTATAGAACGTGCAACAGAGGAAAAACTCTCCAGGCACTCGTATTTCCTTCTCTTGATCGATTAGCTCCTTGTAAATCGTAGCGCGTTTGAGATGGGAATCCAACTCTCACCCCACTTTCCAAGGTAAGCCCTGCCACCTAAATCCAGTAGGGAATTAGTGACTCCGCTCAAGGTCGTGTTGACCGCATCATGCCAAGCATTCTCTCACGCTTGGCGCCAAGTCGTAAGAGCATGGCGATGAACGCCCGTATCCAGCGCGCTCTAACACTTGGCGCCAAGGCGTGAGAGCATGGCGATGAACGTCCTGATCCAGCGCGCTCTAACGCTTGGCGCCAAGGCGTGAGAGCATGGCGAATGAACGCCCTGATCCAGCGCGCTCTCACGCTTGGCGCCAAGCCGTAAGAGCATGGCGATGAACGCCCGGATCCAGCGCGCTCTAACACTTGGCGCCAAGGCGTGAGAGCATGGCGATGAACATCCTGATCCAGCGCGCTCTAACGCTTGGCGCCAAGGCGTGAGAGCATGGTGAATGAACGCCCGGATCCAGCGCGCTCTCACCTGTTTCTCTCCCCCTGTGTCTCAGATCCGTTGTCTCACCTTCTTCCCGGCAGCAGGTCGGGCTGTGAATGCTTGCACTCACACGTGTTTCTCTCCCCCTGTGTCTCAGATCCATTGTCACACCTTACTAGTACTACTAGTAGCCGCCTGCTCGAGGTTTTAAGAGATTGACGAGTCAAAGGTTCTCAAGGTGTCCGGCGCCAAGCCGCTATTTCCCCCGGCTGCCTGCGATGAAGCACCAGCGATTCCACCAGCTTTCTGCCTTGAAGGCAGCGCTCCCCGCCGCGCTCTCCCCAGCGCTCGCCATGGCGCTCTGGCTTGTCGCCTTCAACGTCTCGTCGTGCCACGCGCAAGTGATCAATGCTTCTCAAGGTAGTAATACTAGTACCGCCCACCGTCCCACCCACCCTCCTCCACCCTGTGACAGTACTAATGGCTCAGCGATACCCGACTAGGGAGGCAGTAGAAGTAGTGTTACCTCTCCCTCCATTCCTCCCCTCCTAAGGGAGTACTCACGTGGCTCCCTCCCTCCTCCTCACTCCCAAATTCCCTCCAACACTCCTCCCTTCCTCTCCCACTCCCTCCCTCCCTCCTCCCTCCTTCCTCCACTTCCTCCTTCCCACCCCCTCCTTCCCCCACTCCCTCCCTCCCCTACCCCCTCCCTTCCCCACTCCCTCCCTCCCCCACTCCCTCCCTCCCTCCTCCCTCCCTCCCACACTCCCTCCCTCTCCCACTCCCTCCTCCCCCCCCCTCCCTCACCCACTCCCTCCCTCCCTCCTCCCTCCCTCTCCCACTCCCTCCCTCCTTCCCTCTCCTACTCCCTCCCTCCCCCCTCCCTCCCCCACTCCCTCCCTCCTTCCTCCCCCCCTTCCCAACTCCCTCCTCTCCCCTTTCCTTCCGACGCCCGCCTCGCAGCTTATGCACGCATGCTATTCATGAGTGCTCATGTCACTCGTTTCCTTCCGCGACTTTTCTTATGCCCTCTCCTCGCCCCAACACGTCAGGGTTGTTTCTCAGCGACGTCCAGACGGAATGGGGCATGGGGTGGAAGGTGGGAGACAATTGCAGCACTGTGGCAGGCATCATGTGCGACGCTTCAGGCATGATCACCTGGATGTGAGTGCACGCGTTGGTATCTTCGATGGAAAGGCGCTTCTTCCACGACACACCATCTGCTGCCTGCCGCAGATGCTTCCCTCAGCTCCGAAACCGACCTCTCCCACCTCTCTCTCCCTCCGTGATCTACTTCTCCCATCACAGCTGCTTCCATTGCTCCAGGTTCCTCCCCTGGTGCTTTTATTCCCCACCCCAGGCTTGCCATATCGTCACCATCTTAATTATCGCGTTACTCACCTCCGTGTAATCAAGCGTGCGTTGCTTTATTTCCCTCCTCTCACGCCTACTCTTCTCATCACACCCGCACACAGAGCTGGAATGGAGTTGAAGCTGTTTGGGGATTAGATGTCTGTGGCATTCATTGCGAGACTCCCCATTCACAATCACAAACCTCTACAATTGCCTAGCGAGAGCCCTTCTGAATCTATCATGCCTTCCAGGTTCCCGCCACCCTCTGTAGACAAGCATTTGAGCCTCTCGTCTCACCACGTGCAGCTCACTCACCCCATACAGGAATCTTTGGGGCAACAATCTCACAGGCTCCATTCCCGACAGCATCTCTGCGCTCATGGCACTCGAATACTTGTAAGAGGCACACTGGGTTTGCACCACCTGCGTGTTGCTCTGTCCAATGGGTGCTGCATGCCATGTGCGCATCTCTGCCGGCACGCCTCCACTGCCCATGCACTCTGCTGCCCAATCCTCCCCCCTTCTTTTGTCTGCATCGTTGTCACACCTCGATCGTCTCTGCTGCTCCAACCTTGTGGTCTCTCTTCATTGAGTTCACGTGTGCCTTGCTTAGTAGAACTCACAGATGCCACAACACAATCTCTACCTTCACAATCACAAACCTATACAACTGCCTGGCTCTAGCCCTCCTGAATGTATCATGCCTTCCAGGTTCCTGCCACCCTCTGTAGTCAAGCATTTGAGCCTCTCGTCTCACCACGATTTCACTCACCCCACACAGGGGTGTTACTAGCGGCAACAGCCTCACGGGTCCTATTCCCGACAGCATTTCTGTGCTCACACTACTCAAACAGCTGTAAGAGGCATACTGGGCTTGCTCCACCTGCGTGCTGCTCTGCCCACTGGGTGCTGCATGCCATGTGTGCATCACTGTTGGCACTCCTCCATTGCCCATGCACTTTGCATGCCCACTCCTCCCCCCCTTCTGTCTGCACAAACCTTGTGGTCTCGTTTCATTTTGTTCACGTGTGCCTTGCTTAGTAGAACTCACAGTTGCCACTACACAATCTCTACCTTCACAATCCCAAACCTCTACAATTGCCTGGCTCTAGACCTTCTGAATCTATCATGCCTTCCAGGTTCCCGCCACCCTCTGCAGCCAAACATTCGAGCCTCTCGTCTTACCACGCGCAACTCACTCAACCCCACACAGGAGTCTTAGCTATAACAGTCTCACGGGCTCCATTCCCAACAGCATCTTTGCACTCACGGCACTCACAAGGCTGTAAGAGGCACATTGGGTTTGCTCCACCTGCGTGCCGCTCTGCCCACTGGGTGCTGCATCTCATGTGCGTATCACTGTCGGCACTCTTCCACTGCCCATGCACTCTGCATGCCCTCTCCTCCCCCCTTCTTCTGTCTGCATCATGTTGCCACTCCTCGATCGTCTCTGCTGCTCCAACCTTGTGGTCTCTCTTCATCGAGTTCACGTGCGCCTTGCTTAGTAGAACTCACAGTTGCCACTACACAATCTCTACCTTCACAATCACAAACCTCTACAATTGCCTAGCGAGAGCCCTTCTGAATCTATCATGCTTTCCAGGTTCCCGCCACCCTCTGTAGACAAGCATTTGAGCCTCTCGTCTCACCACGCGCAGCTCACTCACCCCATACAGGAATCTTTGGGGCAACAATCTCACAGGCTCCATTCCCGACAGCATCTCTGCGCTCACGGCACTCGAATACTTGTAAGAGGCACACTGGGTTTGCACCACCTGCGTGTTGCTCTGTCCAATGGGTGCTGCATGCCATGTGCGCATCTCTGCCGGCACGCCTCCACTGCCCATGCACTCTGCTGCCCAATCCTCCCCCCTTCTTTTGTCTGCATCGCATTGCCACACCTCGATCATCTCTGCTGCTCCAACCTTGTGGTCTCTCTCCATTGAGTTCACGTGTGCCTTGCTTAGTAGAACTCACAGTTGCCACTACACAATCTCTACCTTCACAATCACAAACCTCTACAACTGCCTGGCTCTAGCCCTTCTGAATCTATCATGCCTTCCAGGTTCCCACCACCTTCTGTAGACAAGCATTTAGGCCTCCCGTCTTACCACGCGCAGCTCACTCACCCCATACAGGGATCTTGGCAGCAACAATCTCACGGGCTCCATTCCCGACAACATCTCCGCGCTGAAGGCACTCACATGGCTGTAAGAGGCAGAGCGGGTTTGCTCCACCTGCGTGCTGCTCTGCGCACTGGGTGCTGCATGCCATGTGCGCAACACTGTCAACACTCCTCCACCGCCCATGCACTCTGCATGCCCACTCCTCCCCCCTTCTTCTGTCTGCATCGCGTTGCCACTCCTCGATCGTCTCTGCTGCTCCAACCTTGTGGTCTCTCTTCATTGAGTTCACGTGTGCCTTGCTTAGTAGAACTCACAGTTGCCACTACACAATCTCTACGTTCACAATCACAAACCTCTACGATTGCCTAGCGAGAGCCCTTCTGAATCTATCATGCCTTCCAGGTTCCCGCCACCCTCTGTAGACAAGCATTTGAGCCTCTCGTCTCACCACGCGCAGCTCACTCACCCCATACAGGAAACTTTGGGGCAACAATCTCACAGGCTCCATTCCCGACAGCATCTCTGCGCTCACGGCACTCGAATACTTGTAAGAGGCACACTGGGTTTGCACCACCTGCGTGTTGCTCTGTCCAATGGGTGCTGCATGCCATGTGCGCATCTCTGCCGGCACGCCTCCACTGCCCATGCACTCTGCTGCCCAATCCTTCCCCCTTCTTTTGTCTGCATCGCATTGCCACACCTCGATCGTCTCTGCTGCTCCAACCTTGTGGTCTCTCTTCATTGAGTTCACGTGTGCCTTGCTTAGTAGAACTCACAGATGCCACTACACAATCTCTACCTTCACAATCACAATCCTATACAACTGCCTGGCTCTAGCCCTCCTGAATGTATCATGCCTTCCAGGTTCCTGCCACCCTCTGTAGTCAAGCATTTGAGCCTCTCGTGTCACCACGATTTCACTCACCCCTCACAGGGGTGTTACTAGCGGCAACAGCCTCACGGGTCCTATTCCCGACAGCATTTCTGTGCTCACACTACTCAAACAGCTGTAAGAGGCATGCTGGGCTTGCTCCACCTGCGTGCTGCTCTGCCCACTGGGTGCTGCATGCCATGTGTGCATCACTGTTGGCACTCCTCCACTGCCCATGCACTTTGCATGCCCACTCCTCCCCCCCTCTTCTGTCTGCACAAACCTTGTGGTCTCGCTTCATTTTGTTCACATGTGCCTTGCTTAGTAGAACTCACAGTTGCCACTACACAATCTCTACCTTCACAATCACAAACCTCTACAATTGCCTAGCTCTAGCCCTTCTGAATCTATCATGCCTTCCAGGTTCCCACCACCTCCTGTAGACAAGCATTTAGGCCTCCCGTCTTACCACGCGCAGCTCACTCACCCCATACAGGGATCTTGGCATCAACAATCTCACGGGCTCCATTCCCGACAACATCTCCGCGCTGAAGGCACTCACATGGCTGTAAGAGGCAGAGCGGGTTTGCTCCACCTGCGTGCTACTCTGCGCACTGGGTGCTGCATGCCATGTGCGCAACACTGTCAACACTCCTCCACCGCCCATGCACTCTGCATGCCCACTCCTCACCCCTTCTTCTGTCTGCATCGCGTTGCCACTCCTCGATCGTCTCTGCTGCTCCAACCTTGTGGTCTCTCTTCATTGAGTTCACGTGTGCCTTTCTTAGTAGAACTCACAGTTGCCACTACACAATCTCTACGTTCACAATCACAAACCTCTACAATTGCCTAGCGAGAGCCCTTCTGAATCTATCATGCCTTCCAGGTTCCCGCCACCCTCTGTAGACAAGCATTTGAGCCTCTCGTCTCACCACGCGCAGCTCACTCACCCCATACAGGAATCTTTGGGGCAACAATCTCACAGGCTCCATTCCCGACAGCATCTCTGCGCTCACGGCACTCGAATACTTGTAAGAGGCACACTGGGTTTGCACCACCTGCGTGTTGCTCTGTCCAATGGGTGCTGCATGCCATGTGCGCATCTCTGCCGGCACGCCTCCTCTGCCCATGCACTCTGCTGCCCAATCCTTCCCCCTTCTTTTGTCTGCATCGCATTGCCACACCTCGATCGTCTCTGCTGCTCCAACCTTGTGGTCTCTCTTCATTGAGTTCACGTGTGCCTTGCTTAGTAGAACTCACAGATGCCACTACACAATCTCTACCTTCACAATCACAATCCTATACAACTGCCTGGCTCTAGCCCTCCTGAATGTATCATGCCTTCCAGGTTCCTGCCACCCTCTGTAGTCAAGCATTTGAGCCTCTCGTCTCACCACGATTTCACTCACCCCACACAGGGGTGTTACTAGCGGCAACAGCCTCACGGGTCCTATTCCCGACAGCATTTCTGTGCTCACACTACTCAAACAGCTGTAAGAGGCATACTGGGCTTGCTCCACCTGCGTGCTGCTCTGCCCACTGGGTGCTGCATGCCATGTGTGCATCACTGTTGGCACTCCTCCACTGCCCATGCACTTTGCATGCCCACTCCTCCCCCCCTCTTCTGTCTGCACAAACCTTGTGGTCTCGCTTCATTTTGTTCACGTGTGCCTTGCTTAGTAGAACTCACAGTTGCCACTACACAATCTCTACCTTCACAATCACAAACCTCTACAATTGCCTGGCTCTAGCCCTTCTGAATCTATCATGCCTTCTAGGTTCCCGCCACCCTCTGTAGACAAGCATTTAGGCCTCTCGTCTTACCACACGCAGCTCACTCACCCCACACAGAGATCTTGGCAGCAACAATCTCATAGGCTCCATTCCCGACAGCATCTCTGCACTCACGGCACTCGAATTCCTGTAAGAGGCAGAATGGGTTTGCTCCACCTGCGTGCAGCTCTGCCCACTGGATGCTGCATGCCATGTGCGCATCACTGTCGGGACTCCTCCACTGCCCATGCACTCTGCTGGCCCACTCCTCTCCCCTTCTTCTGTCTGCATCGCGTTGCCACTCCTCGATCGTCTCTGCTGCTCCAACCTTGTGGTCTCTCTTCATTGAGTTCACGTGTGCCTTGCTTAGTAGAACTCACAGTTGCCACTACACAATCTCTACCTTCACAATCACAAACCTCTACAATTGCCTGGCTCTAGCCCTTCTGAATCTATCATGCCTTCCAGGTTCCTGCCACCCTCTGTAGACAAGCATTTGAGCCTCTCGTCTCACCACGCGCAACTCACTCACCCGACACAGGCAACTTGGCAGCAACAATCTCACGGGCTCCATTCCCGACAACATCTCCGCGCTGAAGGCACTCACATGGCTGTAAGAGGCAGAGCGGGTTTGCTCCACCTGCGTGCTACTCTGCGCACTGGGTGCTGTATGCCATGTGCGCAACACTGTCAACACTCCTCCACCGCCCATGCACTCTGCATGCCCACTCCTCCCCCCTTCTTCTGTCTGCATCGCGTTGCCACTCCTCGATCGTCTCTGCAGCACCAACCTTGTGGTCTTGCTTCACTGTGTTCACGTGTGCCTTGCTTAGTAGAACTCACAGATCCCACTACACAATCTCTACCTTCACAATCACACACCTCTACAATTGCCTGGCTCTAGCCCTTCTGAATCTATCATGCCTTCCAGGTTCCCACCACCTTCTGTAGACAAGTTTGAGCCTCTCGTCTTACCGCGCGCAACTTACTCACCCCACACAGGGGTCTTTGGAGCAACAATCTCACGGGTTCTATTCCTGACAGTAGCTCTGTGCTGAAGGCTCTCAGATTCCTGTAAGTGGTACAATGGGCTTGCTCCACCTGCATGCTGCTCTGCCCACTGGGTGCTGCATGCCATGTGCGCATCACTGCCGGCACTCCTCCATTGCCCATGCACTCTGCATGCCCACTCCTCACCCCCTCTTCTGTCTACACAAACCTTGTGGTCTCGCTTCACTGTGTTCACGTGTGCCTTGCTTAGTAGATCTCACAGTTGCCACTACACAATCTCTACCTTCACAATCGCAAACCTCTACAATCGCGTGGCTCTAGCCCTTCTGAATCTATCATGCCTTCTAGGTTCCCGCCACCCTCTGTAGACAAGCATTTGAGCCTCTCATGTTTCCACGCGCAACTCACTCATCCCATACAGGGATCTTGGCATCAACAATCTCACGGGCTCCATTCCCGACAGTATCTCTGCCCTCACGGCACTTACATACCTGTATGAGGCACACTGGGTTTTCTCCACCTTCGTGCTGCTCTGCTCACTGGGTGCTGCATGCCATGAGCGCATCACTGCCGGCACTCCTCCACTGCCCATGCACTCTGCATGCCCACTCCTGCCACCCTTTGCTGTCTGCATCGCTTTCCAACTCCTCGATTGTCCTTGCCACATCAACCTTTTTCGCGCTTCATGAAATCCACGTGTGCAGTAGAATTCACAGTTGCCACAACAAAATCTCAACTTTCATTGGCCTTGCTCTAGCCCTTCTAAACTTTTCATGCCTTCCAGGTTTCCTCCACCCTCTGTCGAGCTTCTCATCTTACCACGCGCAACTCACTCACCCCACACAGGGATCTTTTCACAAACAATCTCACAGGCTCCATTCCCGAGAGTATCTCTGCGCTAAAGGCACTCGAATTCCTGTAAGTGGTACACTGGGCTTGCTCCACCTGCATGCTGCTCTGCCCACTGAGTGTTGCATGCCATATGCTCATTGCTGGCACTCCTCCATTGCCCATGCACTCTGCATGCCCCACTCCTCCCCCTCCCCCCCCCCTTGTCGTCTGCATCCCTTCGCCACTCCGCGTTCCTCTGTGCTTCAATAATTTCATGCTTTTGCTGCTTCGAAAGAGTTCGCGACTGCCACTACACAATGGCAACCTAGAAAATTGCAGTCCGCCACAGTAGCCTTGCCCTAGCCCTTCCGAACTGATTATGCCTTCACAGTTCCAGCCACCCGCTGTGGACAGGCTCGAGTCACATGGCAAGTTGAAGCTGAACTGGTGTGCTGTGCTGGTGATCAAGTGGAAGGGAGTTGAAGCTGTTTGGGGCAGAGATGTCTGTGGCATTCATTGCGAGACTCCTCATTCTCCTTCATCGTGTGCACCATGCACTGCTACTGTGCACTCTAGTTTTTAGCATATCACATTGGAAGGTATGCACAATGTTACTACAAGTATGAGTGTCATCCAATCCCACGAAAGTCGGCTCACCATCATCTCAACCCTCGCGGCCCTTCCAATACAAAACGTGTGTGTTTCTTTCTTTCTCTCCTGCCACGCCCAACTCACTCACCCCGCACAGGGCTCTTGAATGCAACAATCTCACGGGCTCCTTTCCTGACAGCATATCCGCTCTCACGGCTCTCACAAATCTGTAAGAGGCACACTGGGTTGGCTCCACCTGCATGTTGCTCGGCCCACTGGGTACACGCCATGTGAGCATCACTGCTGGCACTCCTCCACTACCCATGCACTCTGCATACCCACTCCTCCCCCCCCCCCCCCCCCCCCCCCCCCCCCCCTTGTCGTCTGCAACCCTTTGCCACTCCGTGTTCCTCCCTGCTGCTGTGCTTCAATGATTTCATGCTTTTGCTGCTTCGGAAGAGTTCGCGACTGCCACTACACAATGTCAACCTAGAAAATCGCAGTCCGCTAGAGTAGCCTTGCCCTAGCCTAGACATGGGCAACGAGGCGAGTAAAAAACCCGCCTCTTTCTAATTACTCGTTTTTTACGAGTAACGAGCAGGCCAAATCATTTTTACTCGTCCGAGGCGAGGCAAGCAATACCCGCGAGTAGAAAACAACTTGTATTTTACTCGGTTTTTAAGCGAGTAATTTCGTACACGCAAGATTTTTCTTACTCGTGTATGCATCAAGTACTCGCGGGGCAGAACTTCTGAGTCTGCATAGGACGCTAAACTCGTAAGTAACAACGTGATTAAAATCTTCGGATGCTAGAGGCCAAAAGAAAATATGACCGCATGAGATCGCGATTTGCACTTTCGACGCGATACCCAGTCATCAAATTTGGACACTACCCCTCACAACAAATTTGTCTGAAGTTTCCATCCGATTTGCCTCCGCTTACCACTCTTCACTGCTCAGAATCTACAAAGCCAAACCCCCCCTCACCAATTTACAGATGGTCGTTGAAGTAGATCCAGTCTACCTTCTCCAAACCCTAGCACCAGCCTTCAGTATATAGCGCGGAGCTCTCCAACTGAGTCTACTCTAACACTTCATTCTTAGGGCGAGGCGAATATTACTTGCCTCGCCACGAATACTTTTTTACTCCTAGCGAGTAAAAAAGAACCCGCCCGTTTGGGCGAGTAATGAGTAGGGAAATTGATACTTTTACTCGGGCGAGAAAGACTCGCCTCGCCTCGTTTAAAAAACGAGTAGGCCCAAAACGAGGCGAGTATGACACGCCTCGCTGTTTGCCCATGTCTACCCTAGCCCTTTTGAACTGATTATGCCTTCACAGTTCACATGTTCGACACATGTTGGCCACTTTCTGTGGACAGGCTCGAGTCACATGTTGCGTTGAGGTGGTGTGCTGTGCTGGTGATCAAGTGGAATGGAGTTGAAGCTGGTTGGGGATTAGATGTCTGTGGCATTCATTGCGAGACTCCCCATTCACCTTCATCGTGTGCACCATGCACTGCTACTGTGCACTCTGATTTTCAGCATATCACATTGCAAGATATGCACAATGTTAGTACAAGTATGAGTGTCATCCAATCCCACGAAAGTCGGCTCACCATCATCTCACCCCTCGCAGTCCTCACCACCTTCCAATACATAACGTGTGTGTTTCTTTCTTTCTCTCCTGCCACGCCCAACTCACTCACCCCACACAGGTACCTTAATAGTACCAAGCTCACAGGCTCTATTCCCAACAGCATCTCTGCGCTCACGGCACTCGAATACCTGTAAGAGGCACACTGGGTTTGCTCCACCTGTGTGCTGCTCTGCCCACAAGGTGCTGCATGCCATGTGCGCATCACTGCTGGCACTCCTCCACTGCCCATGCACTCTGCATGCCCACTCCTCCCCCCCCCCCCCCCTGTTGTCTGCATCCCTTTGCCACTCCGTGTCCCTCCCTGCTGCTGTGCTTCAATAATTTCATGCTTTTGCTGCTTTGGAAGAGTTCGTGACTGCCACTACACAATGTCAACCTAGAAAATCGCAGTCCGTTTTAGTAGCCTTGCCGTAGCCCTTGTGAACTGATTATGCCTTCACAGTTCCAGCCACCCGCTGTGGACAGGCTCGAGTCACATGTTTCGTTGAACTGGTGTCCTGTGCTGGTGATCAAGTGGAAGGGAGTTGAAGCAGGTAGGGGATTAGATGTCTGTGGCATTCATTGGGAGACTCCCCATTCACCTTCATCGTGTGCTCATGCATTGCTACTATGCACTCTGATTTTTAGCATAGCACATCGCAAGGTATGCACAATGTTACTACAAGTATGAGTGTCATAAATTCAAAGAAAATTGGCTTACGATCATGTCACCCCTCATGTTCCTCACCACATTTCAATTTAAGACGCGTGTTTTCTTTCTTCCTTCCTGCCATGTCCTCTCTTCTCATCATGCGCAACTCACTCAACCCACACAGGAGTCTTAGCTATAACAGTCTCACGGGCTCCATTCCTGACAGCATCTCTGCGCTCACGGCACTCAAATTGTTGTAAGATGCACACTGGGTTTGCTCCACATTCGTGCTCTGCCCACTGGGTGCTGCATGCCATGTGCGCATCACTGTTGGCACTCCTCCAATGCCCATGCACTCTGCATCCCAATTTGTACTAGTGAGTCAGAGTCGGAGTTTCTTTGTAGGTGAGTTCGACAGTCCTCCATAATCTCAAGTTCAGGTCACCTAAAAAACGCGAAGCAAGAGATTGGGACGACACATGATAGCTGAAAATTTTCTCGCCTTCAAGAAGTTACAGATACTATGCAATCTAGGTAGGTGAACTAATTCGTGGTTCATTGGAGTGGATTTTTGCGCGGTTCGTTGGAGACAAGTACGGTGCAAACATTGTAGACGAGGTCGGTACAGAAGGAGATGATGGACTTTGAGAAAATGATTGACTATGGCGGAGGTTGTAGTCCTAAGGTCGGTACAAAGCTGCCCTTCAAATTCAGTGATGATGTCTGTTGAGGAGGACGGAGTCTTTATCACGATCAAGGCGATACATGCCTTGGTTGGATGGTAATTGGTCGAAACTGATGCGGATGAGACGAGAATATAGATGATGTTGCCAAAGCCACGGGGCCTGTTTAATACCAAAGGAAGATTTGCATGTACGGTACACGTTAGATGGGTTGACAACAATGCCGGGCGGCTCAACTAGGATCATCACGTCGTAGAGAAACAAAGTTTGGCTGGTAAAATTTGAAGAGATGTGTGGCGTCTTAAGGGCAAGAACGTTTTTGAACCGTGAGTTGGTCAAAGCCGTAGATAACCCAACAAGCTTTGAACCGCCCGATAGAACCATCGACGTTCGTCTTCATACATAACACCCACCTGCCATATACCATGTTGTTGTTAGGGGAATCAATTTCCGCGTATTACGTTCCCCGAACGCGCCGAGTTCTCGGTCCATGGCCTCGCACCATTTCTCGCGGTGCGGAGTTTGCAGCGACTCCTGTAGAGTTGTATGCCCACTCACCCCCACTTTTCCATTGTTATCTGCATCCCTTACTCACTTCGTGTTTCTCCTTACTGCGTAACTCACACAACTGGCACTTCACAATTTCAACCTTTGCAGAGATTTGAAGTACAACCAACTTACCGGGCCTATTCCAGCCGCATTTGGGAATCTTTATGGACTGCAAACCATGTGCGCATGCACTCTGCATTATCCCTCCCTCTACGATGCGCATGGATATTTCCCGCCACAATATAAGAGTCAGGCAACGTTAGCCGAGGATGTTTGAGATAGTTTCTGCAACAAAATTGGTTCGGACATCCAACAAATGTCCCCAGGCACCAAATCTATAAATTATAAGTTCAAGTGAAAATAACAAACCTTTAAGTCAGGAGGTTGATAGCTATGAGATTGTGTATCTTGACTGCTTCACTGAATCTGTGCACAAGTTTCCCAAACAGACGTGGCTGAGTCACATGTCATGGCCATGGCACTATCTCACGGGCATTGTTACACATGCATGCGTACACGGCGGAGTCACATTAGCATTTTCTCCGTCAATTTGCCCACTTCCATCGCAGGAATATTGATGGCAACGACGTCACTTGTCCTGCTGACAACGCTAGCTGCGGCCAAACCCCAGTGGCACAGGCGGGCTTATGCTGGAAGTGTGACACCTTCACCTTTTGTATTACATGCCAGCGACCAACAGGTCAATAGGGGGGGTCAAGCTGCTAGTTGAATCAGCCCCACTCCTGACATGCTAGTGATGGACAACTCATTCGCTTTGCTCAAACGACGTGCTGTCTCTCTGCTGAAACTATATAATGTCGCTTTGCTTGACGACATGCCTGAGTTGTTGTCGCGACCTGTTTTGATTTGTGCATATCAGCAGGTTTATTCGGAGGTGCATCTGGAGGTGGAGCCGGAACTCCCTACTCCCCTTCTGCCTCACCGCCACCACCTAAGCCTATTGGTATGTTTTCTGCTTTGGGTTGATCATTACTGTTTTCGTTTTTTGCAACTGTGATCCCTCGTTTCCCTGCTTCCCCTCGTTTCCCTGTTCCCCCCCACCCTCCCCCTTCCTTCCCAGACAATCACATGCCCTTCTCCCACCCTTCACTTGCTTCCACAAATGCTTCGCTATTGCTCTGATGTGACTCTTCACTCCACCCGCTCTCCCCGTGCCAGGCTCTCTCGCTTCACCGGTCAGTGTTGTGGCCGCTGCCATTGCTGTTGCGCTCACCTCACTGCTCTTTGTGTAGAGCAGTGTAGTAAACATGGTCAACAGGAGAGACAAGTCAGTGACAATATCGAATTGCAGTGAAAATATAGAATGATACCAGTAGTACCGAGTGCACTGTGAAGACATTAGTGGCAGCACTACCCACCAGCACTGTAGAAGTTGGCTGTTTGATTGTGGGGGGCTGTTGGGTTGTTACTGGGATTAAGCTGGCAGACTTGCCAGGGTTTTGCAGTAGCTAGGGAGGGTTGGAAGTTGGATATGTGTTGTTTACCATAGAATGATTGTTGTTGTAATCAGGAAACAGGAATGGTGAATGATTAGGAACTAGACAATACAAGTACAACCTTAAAAAAGTTTTATCATTTCAAGCTAGCATTACTATACCCTTCCAGAGTAACATATGTCAAACTGTTATTTGTTGTGTACCCTGTAGTGGGATACTTAAAAGTGAGTGCAACCCTTTTAAGGTTTCCTATATGTATCCCACCTACCTACTAGTTCAAACCCTCTTCTTTCACTTCTCCTTCCTAAAACCTAAGCCCTAACTTGGCTTAGGATTCTAACGTGCTATCAGAGCGTCTACGCTCCTGGGCTGTGGCCCCACCTGCTTCCGCTGCTGTACTGTCTGTCGCGCGCCCCGTGGCCACGTTTTTTCTTCCCGCCACTTGCTCGGCGCGCGTGACGGTTTTCTGCCTGACATGCGTTCGGGGCGAGAGGCGGTTTCCTGCCCACCGCGCGCCCCGGGCGCGCGCGCGGTGGTTTTACGCTCCGTCGCGGCGTCCCCAGGGACCCGCGCGCCGCCCCCCGTCGCCCGTCGTGGCGCCCCCGGGGACATGCGCGCTCCCCCCGTCGTCTGTCGTGGCGCCCCCAGGGACCCGCGCGTTGATTCCCGTCGCCCGTCGCGTCGCCCCTGCGGGACCCGCGCGCCGCCCCTGCTGGACCTGTGCACCGCCCCTCGGGACCCGCGCGCCGCCCCTCCTGGACCCGCCTGCCGCCCGCGCCCTGCCCGTTGCGAGCGCCCCACAGCCCGCCCGCGCCCTGCACATCGTGACGCCGCCCGCCCTCCCCCCTCCTCCTTTGACTTCCTGCTGCGCGTGCAGCCGTGTGGAGGGTATGGGGGTGGCGGGGGTAAGGGGGGGTATGGGGGTGGTGGGAGTGCGTGAGGAGGAGGGGCAGCTGCCGTCACGTGCACCCACTCCTCTCTCTCCCACTACTGCAGCTGCCGCCGAGGGGGGGATGGAGTGGGTGAGGTTGGGGAGTGGCGCTAGGGCCGAGGGGTGTGACACCGCGGGGGTGGGACAATCCGAGGGGGGTAAGGAGATTTGGCCGTCGTGAAGTCCGCAGCTCTAGTCGCCCATGAGACCGTTGCGTCAGAGGCCCGTGTGTCAGTTGCTCTTGCCGGCGAGCGAGCCAGTTACTCCGGTCACCCATTGCTCCGGTCGCTAGAGGGTCAGTTGCTCTTGCCGGCGAGCAGAGCCAGTTACGCCGTTTGCGACCAGTGCCAGCAGCTTCAGCGGCCGCCCACTTCCTCTCCTCTCCAGTTTCCTCCTCCTCCTCACTTGCCCTCTGCTTCTGCCACCAGTCTTTGCCTATGAACTGGTTCTGTGAATGCTTGTTCTGTTGGCTATACCCCACTTTGCCTATGGGGGTGTGTCAAAATATTATTTGTTGTGTAGGCTGTAGTGGGGTACTCAACAGTAAGTACAACCCTTTTAGGGTTTCCTATATGTGTCCTACCTGCGTACTAGTTGAAACCCTCTTCTTTCACTTCTCCTTCCTAAAACCTAAGCCTACCTTGGCTTAGGATTCTAACAACATACAGATATGTATGACACACCTCCATAGGCTAAGTGAGGGATAGCAAGACAACAAAGGGTCACAAGACCAGTCAAGAGAACAAGCAAAGCGAAACAAAACTCAGGGTGGATCTCAAGATCACCACACATTCTGAGCACAAGCAAGCAGCCACAAGACCAATTCACATGCAGATTTATAACAGAACAAACAGTACAATGACAACAACCTAGCAACGCCGCCTGCTCTGTTGCTACCCGCCTGAGCTGCTGCTGCCGCCCCACGCTGCTACCTGAGCTGCTACTGCTGCTGCCGCCCGCGCTGCTACCGCCGCACTGAACTGCTGTCGCCACTCGCGCTGCTGCTGCCGCCCGAGCTGCTGCTGCCGCCCTATGCTGCTGCTGCCACCCAAGCTGCTGCTACCGCCCTACGCTGCTGCTGCCGCCCGAGCTGCTGCTACCACCCTACGCTGTTGCTGCCACCCTACGCTGCTGATGCTATAGCTACTAGTACTGCAACCGCTCCTACGCTACTGCTACTGACTGCCATGGCCCCTACCACTTTCCTACGCCAGCGGCAGCCTCGTCTGCAGGAGCCTCTCTCATCGCAGTAGCTCCGCGAGTGGGCTATCCAGTGGGGTAGTCCTGGTGGAGGAGCTTGGCGTGCTGGTGCTAGAGGTGCTAGTGCTGGCGTTACTCGTCCCCGTCGACAGTAGCAATAGCAGTGGCAGCTTGCAACTCTCTCACCACAAGCTCCGTGAGTGGGCTATCATGTGGGGCAGTCTTGGTGGAGGAGCTTGGCGTGCTGGTGCTGGAGGTGCTGGTACTGGCGTTACTCGTCCCCGTCGACAGCAGTGGCGGCAGCCTGAGACACACTCGCCGTAGCAGGGTACTAGTGCTGGGGGTGTAGAGGCACCTGGTAGTGTAGAGGCTACTAGTCTAGGTGCTTGTGACTCGGCTAGTACAGGTGCAGAGTCTAAGGAGGCCCTGCACATTTTCACCCTGGACTCAGGCGCCTCTCGCTGTTTCTGTCAAACTTATATGCTATAGTCTGTGTAGGCTGTAGTGGGGTGGATAATATGGGGTACAACACTTTTAGGTTTACTACTTGTACCCACCTGCTTCCTAGTCATTTCATTTGCTCGTACTATTCTCACATGGTATAGAGCAGGTTCCCTAGTGGGACCGTTTTCTTTTTCTTTTTAGGGCCCACCACGAATCTTTTTTTTTCTCCAACCTTGCCCAAAGCACGCTCTCGTGCCTGCCTGCCCTGTCGCGCACCTCGCGCCTGCCTCAACTGCGCCCTTGCGCCTGCCCTGCCATCACGGCCCTGCTGTCGAACACCTGCAGCAGCCGTCGTGGCCCTGCCTGCAGCCGTCGCGGCCCTGCCCTGCCGCTGTCGCGGCCCTGCCCTACAGCCGCCGTTGCGGCCCTGCCTGTCGCCTTCGCGGCCGTGCCCTACCGCCGTCGCGGCCCTTTCCTGCAGCCGCTGTCGCGGCCCTTCCTGCAGCCGCTGTCGCGGCCCTTCCCTGCTGCAGTCGCGGCCCTGCCCTGCAACCGGTGTCGCGGCCCTTCCTGCAGCCGCCGTCGCGGCCCTTCCCTGCGGCAGTCGTGGCCCTGCCCTGTAGCCGCTGTCGCGGCCCTTCCTGCAGCCGCCGTCACGGCCCTCCCCTGCCACCTTTGCGGCCCTGCCCTGACGCCTTTGCGGCCCTGCCTGCAGCAGCCGTCGCGGCCCTGCCTACAACCGCCGTCGCGGCCCTGCCCTACCCACCCGTCAGGCGCCTGCACTACCCGCGCCTATCCGCAGTAGCTTCACCGTGGCCACCACCTCTTCGCTCATTGACTTCGCCAACACCATCTCCTGCCAGCCTGAGGGGGCTGCTTTGAAGGCCTTCAGTGCCCACTTCGCCTTTTCTCTGCTCCCCAACTCCCTTGCCAGGGCCGCCAACTTCTTGAGGCTGCACGTTCCATCCCACGATTTCTTGACCAGGTCCCCCATGCGTATACCTAGCAGTGCCTTCGTTCCCTGCTGGTTTCCAAAGGGGCTCGCGCCTCTGAAGGGGATGTTCGGATTGAAAGCCAAATGTTCCTACTCCACCTCCCAACGATTTGTCGGGGCACGTGTTCTGCACAACGGCGAGTCCCAAAATTTCCCGACTAACTCCTTCCAACGGGTGCTCCCTTTTTCCCAGTGGTTCAGCAATGATTTGTGGGCGAAGATGGTGTCCAGCCCCAGGGGCATTTTCGCTGCCTTCTTCGACAGCCACTTCTTGACCAAGCTTGGCTTCAGCACCAGTCGGCAGACGTTCCGGATGGCGATGCTGTCGACTCTCTGCTCAGGACAGATTAATCCCAGCCCCCCATCCTTCCGAGGCGTGCAGACCAGCTTATAGTTCCAGAGGATGAAACGCTTTTCCTCTACCGCTTCTCCTTTCGAGACGAAAGTGTGACACAGCTTGTGAATTTTCTTCCAGATGGCCTCCGGTGGTAAGTAGACCTGCGTTTGGAAGAGGAAGATCGGTGTGATGTAGTTGTTAATTATTGTCACTCTCGCTGATGTCGTCAGGTGCTTCATTTCCCATTTCGTTAACTCCCCCTTCGCCCTGTCCAATGCCTTGTTCCAGGATGGGGTCGGGTCTCCATTCGGTGTAATCCATATCCCCAGCAGGCGCTCCTGCTCATCCTTATCCGCCCATTTATATCACGAGTTGAGCGGCGCCGGCCTCCCTCGATTTCTCCTCGGCGGGAAGATCACCGTTTTCCCTTCGTTCACCTTCAAACCCGACTCTTCTCCGAAATCTGACAACACCTCCGCCGCCGTCTCCAGCTCATCCGCCCCGTGCAGTAAAAGTGAGGTGTCGTCGGCAAAGCCCAGGTACGCAAGCTTACCCACACCTCGCTTTCCGATTCCCAGCCTTTTCCGATTAATCTCTAGACATAACGGCTCGACCGCGCAGAGGAACAGATACGGCGCCAGCAGACAACCTTGGCGCACCCCCTTATCCACTGCAACATTTTCCCCCGCCACCCATTAATGTGCAGGCGCGTCCCTGCCTCTCTGTGCAGCCCCTCCGTCCAGGTCAGAAACTCCTCCGGCAAGCCCAGCTTCTGTAACGTATTGAAGAGGTAGTCGCGCGAGATTGAGTCAAATGCTTTCTGGAAATCGATCATTAACAGGTACCAGCCCTCTTTTCCGTTAGCTCCTGCTTCTATGGCATCTGCTACCGTTGCCACCGCGTCTGCCAGCTGTCGACCCGGTATAAAGCCGTATTGATCCTCAGAGATGACCTCGTGCAGCACCCTCTTGAGCCTGCTTGCCATCACTTTTGACACGATCTTGTATACTGTGCTTAAAAGTGTTATTGGCCGGTGGTTCCCTAAGTCGCCTTTGTCCCCCTTTTTGTGCAGCTGGATGGTCATCGCTGTTGTGACGTTCTGCGGCAACTCCTCTCCCCTCGTGAATCTCCTTATCAGATCCATCAGTACTGGTCCCAGCAGGTCCCAGTTGTGGTCGAAAAGCTCCTTGGGCAAGCCATCCGCTCCGAGCGATTTCCCTGGGGCGAGCTCCCTTACCGCCCTCCATACCTCTTCTTCCGTCCAAGGTGCGCTTAGCGACCTCCTGCTCTTCTCCCCCAGCTGCCGCTGCATGGGATGGTCCTCCGTGGCAGGTGCTGCACCTCCTCCGGCACAGATGAAAGCCTCTCGGAAGTGGTCTGTCGCCGCCGAGAGGACCTCCTTTACCCCTAGAAAGGTGGTCCCGTTCCTTGACACCTCTCTGATCGCGGTCTTCGCCTTACGCGTTTTGATTTGTGCTGACAGGGTACCCGACGCCACCTCCCCTTCTAGCTCCGCTTCAATGCCTGCCCACGCCTGCAGCTTCTCCTTATAGCTCTTTTTGTACACCTCCAACAGCTCCTCCTTCCGGAGTAAGATTCTTCCCGTCCTCTGACAGTGCGGGTATCGCGACACCCGAGTTCTGAGTCGCTCTTCCTCCCTGGTGAGATGTAGTTTGGTTGCCTTCTCCCGTTTTCTCGTGTGCCTGCATGCCCACTCCTCACCCCCTCTTCTGTCTGCACAAACCTTGTGGTCTCGCTTCACTGTGTTCACGTGTGCCTTGCTTAGTAGATCTCACAGTTGCCACTACACAATCTCTACCTTCACAATCGCAAACCTCTACAATCGCGTGGCTCTAGCCCTTCTGAATCTATCATGCCTTCTAGGTTCCCGCCACCCTCTGTAGACAAGCATTTGAGCCTCTCATGTTTCCACGCGCAACTCACTCATCCCATACAGGGATCTTGGCATCAACAATCTCACGGGCTCCATTCCCGACAGTATCTCTGCCCTCACGGCACTTACATACCTGTATGAGGCACACTGGGTTTTCTCCACCTTCGTGCTGCTCTGCTCACTGGGTGCTGCATGCCATGAGCGCATCACTGCCGGCACTCCTCCACTGCCCATGCACTCTGCATGCCCACTCCTGCCACCCTTTGCTGTCTGCATCGCTTTCCAACTCCTCGATTGTCCTTGCCACATCAACCTTTTTCGCGCTTCATGAAATCCACGTGTGCAGTAGAATTCACAGTTGCCACAACAAAATCTCAACTTTCATTGGCCTTGCTCTAGCCCTTCTAAACTTTTCATGCCTTCCAGGTTTCCTCCACCCTCTGTCGAGCTTCTCATCTTACCACGCGCAACTCACTCACCCCACACAGGGATCTTTTCACAAACAATCTCACAGGCTCCATTCCCGAGAGTATCTCTGCGCTAAAGGCACTCGAATTCCTGTAAGTGGTACACTGGGCTTGCTCCACCTGCATGCTGCTCTGCCCACTGAGTGTTGCATGCCATGTGCTCATTGCTGGCACTCCTCCATTGCCCATGCACTCTGCATGCCCCACTCCTCCCCCTCCCCCCCCCCTTGTCGTCTGCATCCCTTCGCCACTCCGCGTTCCTCTGTGCTTCAATAATTTCATGCTTTTGCTGCTTCGAAAGAGTTCGCGACTGCCACTACACAATGGCAACCTAGAAAATTGCAGTCCGCCACAGTAGCCTTGCCCTAGCCCTTCCGAACTGATTATGCCTTCACAGTTCCAGCCACCCGCTGTGGACAGGCTCGAGTCACATGGCAAGTTGAAGCTGAACTGGTGTGCTGTGCTGGTGATCAAGTGGAAGGGAGTTGAAGCTGTTTGGGGCAGAGATGTCTGTGGCATTCATTGCGAGACTCCTCATTCTCCTTCATCGTGTGCACCATGCACTGCTACTGTGCACTCTAGTTTTTAGCATATCACATTGGAAGGTATGCACAATGTTACTACAAGTATGAGTGTCATCCAATCCCACGAAAGTCGGCTCACCATCATCTCAACCCTCGCGGCCCTTCCAATACAAAACGTGTGTGTTTCTTTCTTTCTCTCCTGCCACGCCCAACTCACTCACCCCGCACAGGGCTCTTGAATGCAACAATCTCACGGGCTCCTTTCCTGACAGCATATCCGCTCTCACGGCTCTCACAAATCTGTAAGAGGCACACTGGGTTGGCTCCACCTGCATGTTGCTCGGCCCACTGGGTACACGCCATGTGAGCATCACTGCTGGCACTCCTCCACTACCCATGCACTCTGCATACCCACTCCTCCCCCCCCCCCCCCCCCTCCCCCCCCTCTTGTCGTCTGCAACCCTTTGCCACTCCGTGTTCCTCCCTGCTGCTGTGCTTCAATGATTTCATGCTTTTGCTGCTTCGGAAGAGTTCGCGACTGCCACTACACAATGTCAACCTAGAAAATCGCAGTCCGCTAGAGTAGCCTTGCCCTAGCCTAGACATGGGCAACGAGGCGAGTAAAAAACCCGCCTCTTTCTAATTACTCGTTTTTTACGAGTAACGAGTAGGCCAAATCATTTTTACTCGTCCGAGGCGAGGCAAGCAATACCCGCGAGTAGAAAACAACTTGTATTTTACTCGGTTTTTAAGCGAGTAATTTCGTACACGCAAGATTTTTCTTACTCGTGTATGCATCAAGTACTCGCGGGGCAGAACTTCTGAGTCTGCATAGGACGCTAAACTCGTAAGTAACAACGTGATTAAAATCTTCGGATGCTAGAGGCCAAAAGAAAATATGACCGCATGAGATCGCGATTTGCACTTTCGACGCGATACCCAGTCATCAAATTTGGACACTACCCCTCACAACAAATTTGTCTGAAGTTTCCATCCGATTTGCCTCCGCTTACCACTCTTCACTGCTCAGAATCTACAAAGCCAAACCCCCCCTCACCAATTTACAGATGGTCGTTGAAGTAGATCCAGTCTACCTTCTCCAAACCCTAGCACCAGCCTTCAGTATATAGCGCGGAGCTCTCCAACTGAGTCTACTCTAACACTTCATTCTTAGGGCGAGGCGAATATTACTTGCCTCGCCACGAATACTTTTTTACTCCTAGCGAGTAAAAAAGAACCCGCCCGTTTGGGCGAGTAATGAGTAGGGAAATTGATACTTTTACTCGGGCGAGAAATGCTCGCCTCGCCTCGTTTAAAAAACGAGTAGGCCCAAAACGAGGCGAGTATGACACGCCTCGCTGTTTGCCCATGTCTACCCTAGCCCTTTTGAACTGATTATGCCTTCACAGTTCACATGTTCGACACATGTTGGCCACTCTCTGTGGACAGGCTCGAGTCACATGTTGCGTTGAGGTGGTGTGCTGTGCTGGTGATCAAGTGGAATGGAGTTGAAGCTGGTTGGGGATTAGATGTCTGTGGCATTCATTGCGAGACTCCCCATTCACCTTCATCGTGTGCACCATGCACTGCTACTGTGCACTCTGATTTTCAGCATATCACATTGCAAGATATGCACAATGTTAGTACAAGTATGAGTGTCATCCAATCCCACGAAAGTCGGCTCACCATCATCTCACCCCTCGCAGTCCTCACCACCTTCCAATACAAAACGTGTGTGTTTCTTTCTTTCTCTCCTGCCACGCCCAACTCACTCACCCCACACAGGTACCTTAATAGTACCAAGCTCACAGGCTCTATTCCCAACAGCATCTCTGCGCTCACGGCACTCGAATACCTGTAAGAGGCACACTGGGTTTGCTCCACCTGTGTGCTGCTCTGCCCACAAGGTGCTGCATGCCATGTGCGCATCACTGCTGGCACTCCTCCACTGCCCATGCACTCTGCATGCCCACTCCTCCCCCCCCCCCCCCTGTTGTCTGCATCCCTTTGCCACTCCGTGTCCCTCCCTGCTGCTGTGCTTCAATAATTTCATGCTTTTGCTGCTTTGGAAGAGTTCGTGACTGCCACTACACAATGTCAACCTAGAAAATCGCAGTCCGTTTTAGTAGCCTTGCCGTAGCCCTTGTGAACTGATTATGCCTTCACAGTTCCAGCCACCCGCTGTGGACAGGCTCGAGTCACATGTTTCGTTGAACTGGTGTCCTGTGCTGGTGATCAAGTGGAAGGGAGTTGAAGCAGGTAGGGGATTAGATGTCTGTGGCATTCATTGGGAGACTCCCCATTCACCTTCATCGTGTGCTCATGCATTGCTACTATGCACTCTGATTTTTAGCATAGCACATCGCAAGGTATGCACAATGTTACTACAAGTATGAGTGTCATAAATTCAAAGAAAATTGGCTTACGATCATGTCACCCCTCATGTTCCTCACCACATTTCAATTTAAGACGCGTGTTTTCTTTCTTCCTTCCTGCCATGTCCTCTCTTCTCATCATGCGCAACTCACTCAACCCACACAGGAGTCTTAGCTATAACAGTCTCACGGGCTCCATTCCTGACAGCATCTCTGCGCTCACGGCACTCAAATTGTTGTAAGATGCACACTGGGTTTGCTCCACATTCGTGCTCTGCCCACTGGGTGCTGCATGCCATGTGCGCATCACTGTTGGCACTCCTCCAATGCCCATGCACTCTGCATCCCAATTTGTACTAGTGAGTCAGAGTCGGAGTTTCTTTGTAGGTGAGTTCGACAGTCCTCCATAATCTCAAGTTCAGGTCACCTAAAAAACGCGAAGCAAGAGATTGGGACGACACATGATAGCTGAAAATTTTCTCGCCTTCAAGAAGTTACAGATACTATGCAATCTAGGTAGGTGAACTAATTCGTGGTTCATTGGAGTGGATTTTTGCGCGGTTCGTTGGAGACAAGTACGGTGCAAACATTGTAGACGAGGTCGGTACAGAAGGAGATGATGGACTTTGAGAAAATGATTGACTATGGCGGAGGTTGTAGTCCTAAGGTCGGTACAAAGCTGCCCTTCAAATTCAGTGATGATGTCTGTTGAGGAGGACGGAGTCTTTATCACGATCAAGGCGATACATGCCTTGGTTGGATGGTAATTGGTCGAAACTGATGCGGATGAGACGAGAATATAGATGATGTTGCCAAAGCCACGGGGCCTGTTTAATACCAAAGGAAGATTTGCATGTACGGTACACGTTAGATGGGTTGACAACAATGCCGGGCGGCTCAACTAGGATCATCACGTCGTAGAGAAACAAAGTTTGGCTGGTAAAATTTGAAGAGATGTGTGGCGTCTTAAGGGCAAGAACGTTTTTGAACCGTGAGTTGGTCAAAGCCGTAGATAACCCAACAAGCTTTGAACCGCCCGATAGAACCATCGACGTTCGTCTTCATACATAACACCCACCTGCCATATACCATGTTGTTGTTAGGGGAATCAATTTCCGCGTATTACGTTCCCCGAACGCGCCGAGTTCTCGGTCCATGGCCTCGCACCATTTCTCGCGGTGCGGAGTTTGCAGCGACTCCTGTAGAGTTGTATGCCCACTCACCCCCACTTTTCCATTGTTATCTGCATCCCTTACTCACTTCGTGTTTCTCCTTACTGCGTAACTCACACAACTGGCACTTCACAATTTCAACCTTTGCAGAGATTTGAAGTACAACCAACTTACCGGGCCTATTCCAGCCGCATTTGGGAATCTTTATGGACTGCAAACCATGTGCGCATGCACTCTGCATTATCCCTCCCTCTACGATGCGCATGGATATTTCCCGCCACAATATAAGAGTCAGGCAACGTTAGCCGAGGATGTTTGAGATAGTTTCTGCAACAAAATTGGTTCGGACATCCAACAAATGTCCCCAGGCACCAAATCTATAAATTATAAGTTCAAGTGAAAATAACAAACCTTTAAGTCAGGAGGTTGATAGCTATGAGATTGTGTATCTTGACTGCTTCACTGAATCTGTGCACAAGTTTCCCAAACAGACGTGGCTGAGTCACATGTCATGGCCATGGCACTATCTCACGGGCATTGTTACACATGCATGCGTACACGGCGGAGTCACATTAGCATTTTCTCCGTCAATTTGCCCACTTCCATCGCAGGAATATTGATGGCAACGACGTCACTTGTCCTGCTGACAACGCTAGCTGCGGCCAAACCCCAGTGGCACAGGCGGGCTTATGCTGGAAGTGTGACACCTTCACCTTTTGTATTACATGCCAGCGACCAACAGGTCAATAGGGGGGGTCAAGCTGCTAGTTGAATCAGCCCCACTCCTGACATGCTAGTGATGGACAACTCATTCGCTTTGCTCAAACGACGTGCTGTCTCTCTGCTGAAACTATATAATGTCGCTTTGCTTGACGACATGCCTGAGTTGTTGTCGCGACCTGTTTTGATTTGTGCATATCAGCAGGTTTATTCGGAGGTGCATCTGGAGGTGGAGCCGGAACTCCCTACTCCCCTTCTGCCTCACCGCCACCACCTAAGCCTATTGGTATGTTTTCTGCTTTGGGTTGATCATTACTGTTTTCGTTTTTTGCAACTGTGATCCCTCGTTTCCCTGCTTCCCCTCGTTTCCCTGTTCCCCCCCACCCTCCCCCTTCCTTCCCAGACAATCACATGCCCTTCTCCCACCCTTCACTTGCTTCCACAAATGCTTCGCTATTGCTCTGATGTGACTCTTCACTCCACCCGCTCTCCCCGTGCCAGGCTCTCTCGCTTCACCGGTCAGTGTTGTGGCCGCTGCCATTGCTGTTGCGCTCACCTCACTGCTCTTTGTGTAGAGCAGTGTAGTAAACATGGTCAACAGGAGAGACAAGTCAGTGACAATATCGAATTGCAGTGAAAATATAGAATGATACCAGTAGTACCGAGTGCACTGTGAAGACATTAGTGGCAGCACTACCCACCAGCACTGTAGAAGTTGGCTGTTTGATTGTGGGGGGCTGTTGGGTTGTTACTGGGATTAAGCTGGCAGACTTGCCAGGGTTTTGCAGTAGCTAGGGAGGGTTGGAAGTTGGATATGTGTTGTTTACCATAGAATGATTGTTGTTGTAATCAGGAAACAGGAATGGTGAATGATTAGGAACTAGACAATACAAGTACAACCTTAAAAAAGTTTTATCATTTCAAGCTAGCATTACTATACCCTTCCAGAGTAACATATGTCAAACTGTTATTTGTTGTGTACCCTGTAGTGGGATACTTAAAAGTGAGTGCAACCCTTTTAAGGTTTCCTATATGTATCCCACCTACCTACTAGTTCAAACCCTCTTCTTTCACTTCTCCTTCCTAAAACCTAAGCCCTAACTTGGCTTAGGATTCTAACGTGCTATCAGAGCGTCTACGCTCCTGGGCTGTGGCCCCACCTGCTTCCGCTGCTGTACTGTCTGTCGCGCGCCCCGTGGCCACGTTTTTTCTTCCCGCCACTTGCTCGGCGCGCGTGACGGTTTTCTGCCTGACATGCGTTCGGGGCGAGAGGCGGTTTCCTGCCCACCGCGCGCCCCGGGCGCGCGCGCGGTGGTTTTACGCTCCGTCGCGGCGTCCCCAGGGACCCGCGCGCCGCCCCCCGTCGCCCGTCGTGGCGCCCCCGGGGACATGCGCGCTCCCCCCGTCGTCTGTCGTGGCGCCCCCAGGGACCCGCGCGTTGATTCCCGTCGCCCGTCGCGTCGCCCCTGCGGGACCCGCGCGCCGCCCCTGCTGGACCTGTGCACCGCCCCTCGGGACCCGCGCGCCGCCCCTCCTGGACCCGCCTGCCGCCCGCGCCCTGCCCGTTGCGAGCGCCCCACAGCCCGCCCGCGCCCTGCACATCGTGACGCCGCCCGCCCTCCCCCCTCCTCCTTTGACTTCCTGCTGCGCGTGCAGCCGTGTGGAGGGTATGGGGGTGGCGGGGGTAAGGGGGGGTATGGGGGTGGTGGGAGTGCGTGAGGAGGAGGGGCAGCTGCCGTCACGTGCACCCACTCCTCTCTCTCCCACTACTGCAGCTGCCGCCGAGGGGGGGATGGAGTGGGTGAGGTTGGGGAGTGGCGCTAGGGCCGAGGGGTGTGACACCGCGGGGGTGGGACAATCCGAGGGGGGTAAGGAGATTTGGCCGTCGTGAAGTCCGCAGCTCTAGTCGCCCATGAGACCGTTGCGTCAGAGGCCCGTGTGTCAGTTGCTCTTGCCGGCGAGCGAGCCAGTTACTCCGGTCACCCATTGCTCCGGTCGCTAGAGGGTCAGTTGCTCTTGCCGGCGAGCAGAGCCAGTTACGCCGTTTGCGACCAGTGCCAGCAGCTTCAGCGGCCGCCCACTTCCTCTCCTCTCCAGTTTCCTCCTCCTCCTCACTTGCCCTCTGCTTCTGCCACCAGTCTTTGCCTATGAACTGGTTCTGTGAATGCTTGTTCTGTTGGCTATACCCCACTTTGCCTATGGGGGTGTGTCAAAATATTATTTGTTGTGTAGGCTGTAGTGGGGTACTCAACAGTAAGTACAACCCTTTTAGGGTTTCCTATATGTGTCCTACCTGCGTACTAGTTGAAACCCTCTTCTTTCACTTCTCCTTCCTAAAACCTAAGCCTACCTTGGCTTAGGATTCTAACAACATACAGATATGTATGACACACCTCCATAGGCTAAGTGAGGGATAGCAAGACAACAAAGGGTCACAAGACCAGTCAAGAGAACAAGCAAAGCGAAACAAAACTCAGGGTGGATCTCAAGATCACCACACATTCTGAGCACAAGCAAGCAGCCACAAGACCAATTCACATGCAGATTTATAACAGAACAAACAGTACAATGACAACAACCTAGCAACGCCGCCTGCTCTGTTGCTACCGCCTGAGCTGCTGCTGCCGCCCCACGCTGCTACCTGAGCTGCTACTGCTGCTGCCGCCCGCGCTGCTACCGCCGCACTGAACTGCTGTCGCCACTCGCGCTGCTGCTGCCGCCCGAGCTGCTGCTGCCGCCCTATGCTGCTGCTGCCACCCAAGCTGCTGCTACCGCCCTACGCTGCTGCTGCCGCCCGAGCTGCTGCTACCACCCTACGCTGTTGCTGCCACCCTACGCTGCTGATGCTATAGCTACTAGTACTGCAACCGCTCCTACGCTACTGCTACTGACTGCCATGGCCCCTACCACTTTCCTACGCCAGCGGCAGCCTCGTCTGCAGGAGCCTCTCTCATCGCAGTAGCTCCGCGAGTGGGCTATCCAGTGGGGTAGTCCTGGTGGAGGAGCTTGGCGTGCTGGTGCTAGAGGTGCTAGTGCTGGCGTTACTCGTCCCCGTCGACAGTAGCAATAGCAGTGGCAGCTTGCAACTCTCTCACCACAAGCTCCGTGAGTGGGCTATCATGTGGGGCAGTCTTGGTGGAGGAGCTTGGCGTGCTGG
Source organism: Closterium sp. NIES-65 (assembly GCA_948144175.1). NCBI lineage: Eukaryota > Viridiplantae > Streptophyta > Zygnematophyceae > Desmidiales > Closteriaceae > Closterium > Closterium sp. NIES-65. Next base: position 1,329,668 of record CANXME010000191.1, on the reverse strand, counting down.
TGCTGGAGGTGCTGGTACTGGCGTTACTCGTCCCCGTCGACAGCAGTGGCGGCAGCCTGAGACACACTCGCCGTAGCAGGGTACTAGTGCTGGGGGTGTAGAGGCACCTGGTAGTGTAGAGGCTACTAGTCTAGGTGCTTGTGACTCGGCTAGTACAGGTGCAGAGTCTAAGGAGGCCCTGCACATTTTCACCCTGGACTCAGGCGCCTCTCGCTGTTTCTGTCAAACTTATATGCTATAGTCTGTGTAGGCTGTAGTGGGGTGGATAATATGGGGTACAACACTTTTAGGTTTACTACTTGTACCCACCTGCTTCCTAGTCATTTCATTTGCTCGTACTATTCTCACATGGTATAGAGCAGGTTCCCTAGTGGGACCGTTTTCTTTTTCTTTTTAGGGCCCACCACGAATCTTTTTTTTTCTCCAACCTTGCCCAAAGCACGCTCTCGTGCCTGCCTGCCCTGTCGCGCACCTCGCGCCTGCCTCAACTGCGCCCTTGCGCCTGCCCTGCCATCACGGCCCTGCTGTCGAACACCTGCAGCAGCCGTCGTGGCCCTGCCTGCAGCCGTCGCGGCCCTGCCCTGCCGCTGTCGCGGCCCTGCCCTACAGCCGCCGTTGCGGCCCTGCCTGTCGCCTTCGCAGCCCTGCCCTACCGCCGTCGCGGCCCTTTCTTGCAGCCGCTGTCGCGGCCCTTCCTGCAGCCGCCGTCGCGGCCCTTCCCTGCTGCAGTCGCGGCCCTGCCCTGCAACCGGTGTCGCGGCCCTTCCTGCAGCCGCCGTCGCGGCCCTTCCCTGCGGCAGTCGTGGCCCTGCCCTGTAGCCGCTGTCGCGGCCCTTCCTGCAGCCGCCGTCACGGCCCTCCCCTGCCACCTTTGCGGCCCTGCCCTGACGCCTTTGCGGCCCTGCCTGCAGCAGCCGTCGCGGCCCTGCCTACAACCGCCGTCGCGGCCCTGCCCTACCCGCCCGTCAGGCGCCTGCACTACCCGCGCCTATCCGCAGTAGCTTCACCGTGGCCACCACCTCTTCGCTCATTGACTTCGCCAACACCATCTCCTGCCAGCCTGAGGGGGCTGCTTTGAAGGCCTTCAGTGCCCACTTCGCCTTTTCTCTGCTCCCCAACTCCCTTGCCAGGGCCGCCAACTTCTTGAGGCTGCACGTTCCATCCCACGATTTCTTGACCAGGTCCCCCATGCGTATACCTAGCAGTGCCTTCGTTCCCTGCTGGTTTCCAAAGGGGCTCGCGCCTCTGAAGGGGATGTTCGGATTGAAAGCCAAATGTTCCTACTCCACCTCCCAACGATTTGTCGGGGCACGTGTTCTGCACAACGGCGAGTCCCAAAATTTCCCGACTAACTCCTTCCAACGGGTGCTCCCTTTTTCCCAGTGGTTCAGCAATGATTTGTGGGCGAAGATGGTGTCCAGCCCCAGGGGCATTTTCGCTGCCTTCTTCGACAGCCACTTCTTGACCAAGCTTGGCTTCAGCACCAGTCGGCAGACGTTCCGGATGGCGATGCTGTCGACTCTCTGCTCAGGACAGATTAATCCCAGCCCCCCATCCTTCCGAGGCGTGCAGACCAGCTTATAGTTCCAGAGGATGAAACGCTTTTCCTCTACCGCTTCTCCTTTCGAGACGAAAGTGTGACACAGCTTGTGAATTTTCTTCCAGATGGCCTCCGGTGGTAAGTAGACCTGCGTTTGGAAGAGGAAGATCGGTGTGATGTAGTTGTTAATTATTGTCACTCTCGCTGATGTCGTCAGGTGCTTCATTTCCCATTTCGTTAACTCCCCCTTCGCCCTGTCCAATGCCTTGTTCCAGGATGGGGTCGGGTCTCCATTCGGTGTAATCCATATCCCCAGCAGGCGCTCCTGCTCATCCTTATCCGCCCATTTATATCACGAGTTGAGCGGCGCCGGCCTCCCTCGATTTCTCCTCGGCGGGAAGATCACCGTTTTCCCTTCGTTCACCTTCAAACCCGACTCTTCTCCGAAATCTGACAACACCTCCGCCGCCGTCTCCAGCTCATCCGCCCCGTGCAGTAAAAGTGAGGTGTCGTCGGCAAAGCCCAGGTACGCAAGCTTACCCACACCTCGCTTTCCGATTCCCAGCCTTTTCCGATTAATCTCTAGACATAACGGCTCGACCGCGCAGAGGAACAGATACGGCGCCAGCAGACAACCTTGGCGCACCCCCTTATCCACTGCAACATTTTCCCCCGCCACCCATTAATGTGCAGGCGCGTCCCTGCCTCTCTGTGCAGCCCCTCCGTCCAGGTCAGAAACTCCTCCGGCAAGCCCAGCTTCTGTAACGTATTGAAGAGGTAGTCGCGCGAGATTGAGTCAAATGCTTTCTGGAAATCGATCATTAACAGGTACCAGCCCTCTTTTCCGTTAGCTCCTGCTTCTATGGCATCTGCTACCGTTGCCACCGCGTCTGCCAGCTGTCGACCCGGTATAAAGCCGTATTGATCCTCAGAGATGACCTCGTGCAGCACCCTCTTGAGCCTGCTTGCCATCACTTTTGACACGATCTTGTATACTGTGCTTAAAAGTGTTATTGGCCGGTGGTTCCCTAAGTCGCCTTTGTCCCCCTTTTTGTGCAGCTGGATGGTCATCGCTGTTGTGACGTTCTGCGGCAACTCCTCTCCCCTCGTGAATCTCCTTATCAGGTCCATCAGTACTGGTCCCAGCAGGTCCCAGTTGTGGTCGAAAAGCTCCTTGGGCAAGCCATCCGCTCCGAGCGATTTCCCTGGGGCGAGCTCCCTTACCGCCCTCCATACCTCTTCTTCCGTCCAAGGTGCGCTTAGCGACCTCCTGCTCTTCTCCCCCAGCTGCCGCTGCATGGGATGGTCCTCCGTGGCAGGTGCTGCACCTCCTCCGGCACAGATGAAAGCCTCTCGGAAGTGGTCTGTCGCCGCCGAGAGGACCTCCTTTACCCCTAGAAAGGTGGTCCCGTTCCTTGACACCTCTCTGATCGCGGTCTTCGCCTTACGCGTTTTGATTTGTGCTGACAGGGTACCCGACGCCACCTCCCCTTCTAGCTCCGCTTCAATGCCTGCCCACGCCTGCAGCTTCTCCTTATAGCTCTTTTTGTACACCTCCAACAGCTCCTCCTTCCGGAGTAAGATTCTTCCCGTCCTCTGACAGTGCGGGTATCGCGACACCCGAGTTCTGAGTCGCTCTTCCTCCCTGGTGAGATGTAGTTTGGTTGCCTTCTCCCGTTTTCTCGTGTGCCTGCATGCCCACTCCTCACCCCCTCTTCTGTCTGCACAAACCTTGTGGTCTCGCTTCACTGTGTTCACGTGTGCCTTGCTTAGTAGATCTCACAGTTGCCACTACACAATCTCTACCTTCACAATCGCAAACCTCTACAATCGCGTGGCTCTAGCCCTTCTGAATCTATCATGCCTTCTAGGTTCCCGCCACCCTCTGTAGACAAGCATTTGAGCCTCTCATGTTTCCACGCGCAACTCACTCATCCCATACAGGGATCTTGGCATCAACAATCTCACGGGCTCCATTCCCGACAGTATCTCTGCCCTCACGGCACTTACATACCTGTATGAGGCACACTGGGTTTTCTCCACCTTCGTGCTGCTCTGCTCACTGGGTGCTGCATGCCATGAGCGCATCACTGCCGGCACTCCTCCACTGCCCATGCACTCTGCATGCCCACTCCTGCCACCCTTTGCTGTCTGCATCGCTTTCCAACTCCTCGATTGTCCTTGCCACATCAACCTTTTTCGCGCTTCATGAAATCCACGTGTGCAGTAGAATTCACAGTTGCCACAACAAAATCTCAACTTTCATTGGCCTTGCTCTAGCCCTTCTAAACTTTTCATGCCTTCCAGGTTTCCTCCACCCTCTGTCGAGCTTCTCATCTTACCACGCGCAACTCACTCACCCCACACAGGGATCTTTTCACAAACAATCTCACAGGCTCCATTCCCGAGAGTATCTCTGCGCTAAAGGCACTCGAATTCCTGTAAGTGGTACACTGGGCTTGCTCCACCTGCATGCTGCTCTGCCCACTGAGTGTTGCATGCCATGTGCTCATTGCTGGCACTCCTCCATTGCCCATGCACTCTGCATGCCCCACTCCTCCCCCTCCCCCCCCCCTTGTCGTCTGCATCCCTTCGCCACTCCGCGTTCCTCTGTGCTTCAATAATTTCATGCTTTTGCTGCTTCGAAAGAGTTCGCGACTGCCACTACACAATGGCAACCTAGAAAATTGCAGTCCGCCACAGTAGCCTTGCCCTAGCCCTTCCGAACTGATTATGCCTTCACAGTTCCAGCCACCCGCTGTGGACAGGCTCGAGTCACATGGCAAGTTGAAGCTGAACTGGTGTGCTGTGCTGGTGATCAAGTGGAAGGGAGTTGAAGCTGTTTGGGGCAGAGATGTCTGTGGCATTCATTGCGAGACTCCTCATTCTCCTTCATCGTGTGCACCATGCACTGCTACTGTGCACTCTAGTTTTTAGCATATCACATTGGAAGGTATGCACAATGTTACTACAAGTATGAGTGTCATCCAATCCCACGAAAGTCGGCTCACCATCATCTCAACCCTCGCGGCCCTTCCAATAAAAAACGTGTGTGTTTCTTTCTTTCTCTCCTGCCACGCCCAACTCACTCACCCCGCACAGGGCTCTTGAATGCAACAATCTCACGGGCTCCTTTCCTGACAGCATATCCGCTCTCACGGCTCTCACAAATCTGTAAGAGGCACACTGGGTTGGCTCCACCTGCATGTTGCTCGGCCCACTGGGTACACGCCATGTGAGCATCACTGCTGGCACTCCTCCACTACCCATGCACTCTGCATACCCACTCCTCCCCCCCCCCCCCCCCCCCCCCCCCCTCTTGTCGTCTGCAACCCTTTGCCACTCCGTGTTCCTCCCTGCTGCTGTGCTTCAATGATTTCATGCTTTTGCTGCTTCGGAAGAGTTCGCGACTGCCACTACACAATGTCAACCTAGAAAATCGCAGTCCGCTAGAGTAGCCTTGCCCTAGCCTAGACATGGGCAACGAGGCGAGTAAAAAACCCGCCTCTTTCTAATTACTCGTTTTTTACGAGTAACGAGTAGGCCAAATCATTTTTACTCGTCCGAGGCGAGGCAAGCAATACCCGCGAGTAGAAAACAACTTGTATTTTACTCGGTTTTTAAGCGAGTAATTTCGTACACGCAAGATTTTTCTTACTCGTGTATGCATCAAGTACTCGCGGGGCAGAACTTCTGAGTCTGCATAGGACGCTAAACTCGTAAGTAACAACGTGATTAAAATCTTCGGATGCTAGAGGCCAAAAGAAAATATGACCGCATGAGATCGCGATTTGCACTTTCGACGCGATACCCAGTCATCAAATTTGGACACTACCCCTCACAACAAATTTGTCTGAAGTTTCCATCCGATTTGCCTCCGCTTACCACTCTTCACTGCTCAGAATCTACAAAGCCAAACCCCCCCTCACCAATTTACAGATGGTCGTTGAAGTAGATCCAGTCTACCTTCTCCAAACCCTAGCACCAGCCTTCAGTATATAGCGCGGAGCTCTCCAACTGAGTCTACTCTAACACTTCATTCTTAGGGCGAGGCGAATATTACTTGCCTCGCCACGAATACTTTTTTACTCCTAGCGAGTAAAAAAGAACCCGCCCGTTTGGGCGAGTAATGAGTAGGGAAATTGATACTTTTACTCGGGCGAGAAATGCTCGCCTCGCCTCGTTTAAAAAACGAGTAGGCCCAAAACGAGGCGAGTATGACACGCCTCGCTGTTTGCCCATGTCTACCCTAGCCCTTTTGAACTGATTATGCCTTCACAGTTCACATGTTCGACACATGTTGGCCACTCTCTGTGGACAGGCTCGAGTCACATGTTGCGTTGAGGTGGTGTGCTGTGCTGGTGATCAAGTGGAATGGAGTTGAAGCTGGTTGGGGATTAGATGTCTGTGGCATTCATTGCGAGACTCCCCATTCACCTTCATCGTGTGCACCATGCACTGCTACTGTGCACTCTGATTTTCAGCATATCACATTGCAAGATATGCACAATGTTAGTACAAGTATGAGTGTCATCCAATCCCACGAAAGTCGGCTCACCATCATCTCACCCCTCGCAGTCCTCACCACCTTCCAATACAAAACGTGTGTGTTTCTTTCTTTCTCTCCTGCCACGCCCAACTCACTCACCCCACACAGGTACCTTAATAGTACCAAGCTCACAGGCTCTATTCCCAACAGCATCTCTGCGCTCACGGCACTCGAATACCTGTAAGAGGCACACTGGGTTTGCTCCACCTGTGTGCTGCTCTGCCCACAAGGTGCTGCATGCCATGTGCGCATCACTGCTGGCACTCCTCCACTGCCCATGCACTCTGCATGCCCACTCCTCCCCCCCCCCCCCCCCTGTTGTCTGCATCCCTTTGCCACTCCGTGTCCCTCCCTGCTGCTGTGCTTCAATAATTTCATGCTTTTGCTGCTTTGGAAGAGTTCGTGACTGCCACTACACAATGTCAACCTAGAAAATCGCAGTCCGTTTTAGTAGCCTTGCCGTAGCCCTTGTGAACTGATTATACCTTCACAGTTCCAGCCACCCGCTGTGGACAGGCTCGAGTCACATGTTGCGTTGAGGTGGTGTGCTGTGCTGGTGATCAAGTGGAAGGGAGTTGAAGCAGGTAGGGGATTAGATGTCTGTGGCATTCATTGGGAGACTCCCCATTCACCTTCATCGTGTGCTCATGCATTGCTACTGTGCACTCTGATTTTTAGCATAGCACATCGCAAGGTATGCACAATGTTACTACAAGTATGAGTGTCATAAATTCAAAGAAAATTGGCTTACGATCATGTCACCCCTCATGTTCCTCACCACATTTCAATTTAAGACGCGTGTTTTCTTTCTTCCTTCCTGCCATGTCCTCTCTTCTCATCATGCGCAACTCACTCAACCCACACAGGAGTCTTAGCTATAACAGTCTCACGGGCTCCATTCCTGACAGCATCTCTGCGCTCACGGCACTCAAATTGTTGTAAGATGCACACTGGGTTTGCTCCACATTCGTGCTCTGCCCACTGGGTGCTGCATGCCATGTGCGCATCACTGTTGGCACTCCTCCAATGCCCATGCACTCTGCATCCCAATTTGTACTAGTGAGTCAGAGTCGGAGTTTCTTTGTAGGTGAGTTCGACAGTCCTCCATAATCTCAAGTTCAGGTCACCTAAAAAACGCGAAGCAAGAGATTGGGACGACACATGATAGCTGAAAATTTTCTCGCCTTCAAGAAGTTACAGATACTATGCAATCTAGGTAGGTGAACTAATTCGTGGTTCATTGGAGTGGATTTTTGCGCGGTTCGTTGGAGACAAGTACGGTGCAAACATTGTAGACGAGGTCGGTACAGAAGGAGATGATGGACTTTGAGAAAATGATTGACTATGGCGGAGGTTGTAGTCCTAAGGTCAGTACAAAGCTGCCCTTCAAATTCAGTGATGATGTCTGTTGAGGAGGATGGAGTCTTTATCACGATCAAGGCGATACATGCCTTGGTTGGATGGTAATTGGTCGAAACTGATGCGGATGAGACGAGAATATAGATGATGTTGCCAAAGCCACGGGGCCTGTTTAATACCAAAGGAAGATTTGCATGTACGGTACACGTTAGATGGGTTGACAACAATGCCGGGCGGCTCAACTAGGATCATCACGTCGTAGAGAAACAAAGTTTGGCTGGTAAAATGTGAAGAGATGTGTGGCGTCTTAAGGGCAAGAACGTTTTTGAACCGTGAGTTGGTCAAAGCCGTAGATAACCCAACAAGCTTTGAACCGCCCGATAGAACCATCGACGTTCGTCTTCATACATAACACCCACCTGCCATATACCATGTTGTTGTTAGGGGAATCAATTTCCGCGTATTACGTTCCCCTAACGCGCCGAGTTCTCGGTCCATGGCCTCGCACCATTTCTCGCGGTGCGGAGTTTGCAGCGACTCCTGTAGAGTTGTATGCCCACTCACCCCCACTTTTCCATTGTTATCTGCATCCCTTACTCACTTCGTGTTTCTCCTTACTGCGTAACTCACACAACTGGCACTTCACAATTTCAACCTTTGCAGAGATTTGAAGTACAACCAACTTACCGGGCCTATTCCAGCCGCATTTGGGAATCTTTATGGACTGCAAACCATGTGCGCATGCACTCTGCATTATCCCTCCCTCTACGATGCGCATGTATATTTCCCGCCACAATATAAGAGTCAGGCAACGTTAGCCGAGGATGTTTGAGATAGTTTCTGCAACAAAATTGGTTCGGACATCCAACAAATGTCCCCAGGCACCAAATCTATAAATTATAAGTTCAAGTGAAAATAACAAACCTTTAAGTCAGGAGGTTGATAGCTATGAGATTGTGTATCTTGACTGCTTCACTGAATCTGTGCACAAGTTTCCCAAACAGACGTGGCTGAGTCACATGTCATGGCCATGGCACTATCTCACGGGCATTGTTACACATGCATGCGTACACGGCGGAGTCACATTAGCATTTTCTCCGTCAATTTGCCCACTTCCATCGCAGGAATATTGATGGCAACGACGTCACTTGTCCTGCTGACAACGCTAGCTGCGGCCAAACCCCAGTGGCACAGGCGGGCTTATGCTGGAAGTGTGACACCTTCACCTTTTGTATTACATGCCAGCGACCAACAGGTCAATAGGGGGGGTCAAGCTGCTAGTTGAATCAGCCCCACTCCTGACATGCTAGTGATGGACAACTCATTCGCTTTGCTCAAACGACGTGCTGTCTCTCTGCTGAAACTATATAATGTCGCTTTGCTTGACGACATGCCTGAGTTGTTGTCGCGACCTGTTTTGATTTGTGCATATCAGCAGGTTTATTCGGAGGTGCATCTGGAGGTGGAGCCGGAACTCCCTACTCCCCTTCTGCCTCACCGCCACCACCTAAGCCTATTGGTATGTTTTCTGCTTTGGGTTGATCATTACTGTTTTCGTTTTTTGCAACTGTGATCCCTCGTTTCCCTGCTTCCCCTCGTTTCCCTGTTCCCCCCCACCCTCCCCCTTCCTTCCCAGACAATCACATGCCCTTCTCCCACCCTTCACTTGCTTCCACAAATGCTTCGCTATTGCTCTGATGTGACTCTTCACTCCACCCGCTCTCCCCGTGCCAGGCTCTCTCGCTTCACCGGTCAGTGTTGTGGCCGCTGCCTTTGCTGTTGCGCTCACCTCACTGCTCTTTGTGTAGAGCAGTGTAGTAAACATGGAACAACAGGAGAGACAAGTCAGTGACAATATCGAATTGCAGTGAAAATATAGAATGATACCAGTAGTACCGAGTGCACTGTGAAGACATTAGTGGCAGCACTACCCACCAGCACTGTAGAAGTTGGCTGTTTGATTGTGGGGGGCTGTTGGGTTGTTACTGGGATTAAGCTGGCAGACTTGCCAGGGTTTTGCAGTAGCTAGGGAGGGTTGGAAGTTGGATATGTGTTGTTTACCATAGAATGATTGTTGTAATCAGGAAACAGGAATGGTGAATGATTAGGAACTAGACAATACAAGTACAACCATAAAAAAGTTTTATCATTTCAAGCTAGCATTACTATACCCTTCCAGAGTAACATATGTCAAGCTGTTATTTGTTGTGTACCCTGTAGTGGGATACTTAAAAGTGAGTGCAACCCTTTTAAGGTTTCCTATATGTATCCCACCTGCCTACTAGTTCAAACCCTCTTCTTTCACTTCTCCTTCCTAAAACCTAAGCCCTAACTTGGCTTAGGATTCTAACATGCTATCAGAGCGTCTACGCTCCTGGGCTGTGGCCCCACCTGCTTCCGCTGCTGTACTGTCTGTCGCGCGCCCCGTGGCCACGTTTTTTCTTCCCGCCACTCGCTCGGCGCGCGTGACGGTTTTCTGCCTGACATGCGTTCGGGGCGAGAGGCGGTTTCCTGCCCACCGCGCGCCCCGGGCGCGCGCGCGGTGGTTATACGCTCCGTCGCGGCGTCCCCAGGGACCCGCGCGCCGCCCCCCGTCGCCCGTCGTGGCGCCCCCGGGGACATGCGCGCTCCCCCCGTCGTCTGTCGTGGCGCCCCCAGGGACCCGCGCGTTGATTCCCGTCGCCCGTCGCGTCGCCCCTGCGGGACCCGCGCGCCGCCCCTGCTGGACCTGTGCACCGCCCCTGGGGACCCGCGCGCCGCCCCTCCTGGACCCGCCTGCCGCCCGCGCCCTGCCCGTTGCGAGCGCCCCACAGCCCGCCCGCGCCCTGCACATCGTGACGCCGCCCGCCCTCCCCCCTCCTCCTTTGACTTCCTGCTGCGCGTGCAGCCGTGTGGAGGGTATGGGGGTGGCGGGGGTAAGGGGGGGTATGGGGGTGGTGGGAGTGCGTGAGGAGGAGGGGCAGCTGCCGTCACGTGCACCCACTCCTCTCTCTCCCACTACTGCAGCTGCCGCCGAGGGGGGGATGGAGTGGGTGAGGTTGGGGAGTGGCGCTAGGGCCGAGGGGTGTGACACCGCGGGGGTGGGACAATCCGAGGGGGGTAAGGACATTTGGCCGTCGTGAAGTCCGCAGCTCTAGTCGCCCATGAGACCGTTGCGTCAGAGGCCCGTGTGTCAGTTGCTCTTGCCGGCGAGCGAGCCAGTTACTCCGGTCACCCATTGCTCCGGTCGCTAGAGGGTCAGTTGCTCTTGCCGGCGAGCAGAGCCAGTTACGCCGTTTGCGACCAGTGCCAGCAGCTTCAGCGGCCGCCCACTTCCTCTCCTCTCCAGTTTCCTCCTCCTCCTCACTTGCCCTCTGCTTCTGCCACCAGTCTTTGCCTATGAACTGGTTCTGTGAATGCTTGTTCTGTTGGCTATACCCCACTTTGCCTATGGGGGTGTGTCAAAATATTATTTGTTGTGTAGGCTGTAGTGGGGTACTCAACAGTAAGTACAACCCTTTTAGGGTTTCCTATATGTGTCCTACCTGCGTACTAGTTGAAACCCTCTTCTTTCACTTCTCCTTCCTAAAACCTAAGCCTACCTTGGCTTAGGATTCTAACAACATACAGATATGTATGACACACCTCCATAGGCTAAGTGAGGGATAGCAAGACAACAAAGGGTCACAAGACCAGTCAAGAGAACAAGCAAAGCGAAACAAAACTCAGGGTGGATCTCAAGATCACCACACATTCTGAGCACAAGCAAGCAGCCACAAGACCAATTCACATGCAGATTTATAACAGAACAAACAGTACAATGACAACAACCTAGCAACGCCGCCCGCTCTGTTGCTACCGCCTGAGCTGCTGCTGCCGCCCCACGCTGCTACCTGAGCTGCTACTGCTGCTGCCGCCCGCGCTGCTACCGCCGCACTGAACTGCTGTCGCCACTCGCGCTGCTGCTGCCGCCCGAGCTGCTGCTGCCGCCCTATGCTGCTGCTGCCACCCAAGCTGCTGCTACCGCCTTACGCTGCTGCTGCCGCCCGAGCTGCTGCTACCACCCTACGCTGTTGCTGCCACCCTACGCTGCTGATGCTATAGCTACTAGTACTGCAACCGCTCCTACGCTACTGCTACTGACTGCCATGGCCCCTACCACTTTCCTACGCCAGCGGCAGCCTCGTCTGCAGGAGCCTCTCTCATCGCAGTAGCTCCGCGAGTGGGCTATCCAGTGGGGTAGTCCTGGTGGAGGAGCTTGGCGTGCTGGTGCTAGAGGTGCTAGTGCTGGCGTTACTCGTCCCCGTCGACAGTAGCAATAGCAGTGGCAGCCTGCAACTCTCTCACCACAAGCTCCGTGAGTGGGCTATCATGTGGGGCAGTCTTGGTGGAGGAGCTTGGCGTGCTGGTGCTGGAGGTGCTGGTACTGGCGTTACTCGTCCCCGTCGACAGCAGTGGCGGCAGCCTGAGACACACTCGCCGTAGCAGGGTACTAGTGCTGGGGGTGTAGAGGCACCTGGTAGTGTAGAGGCTACTAGTCTAGGTGCTTGTGACTCGGCTAGTACAGGTGCAGAGTCTAAGGAGGCCCTGCACATTTTCACCCTGGACTCAGGCGCCTCTCGCTGTTTCTGTCAAACTTATATGCTATAGTCTGTGTAGGCTGTAGTGGGGTGGATAATATGGGGTACAACACTTTTAGGTTTACTACTTGTACCCACCTGCTTCCTAGTCATTTCATTTGCTCGTACTATTCTCACATGGTATAGAGCAGGTTCCCTAGTGGGACCGTTTTCTTTTTCTTTTTAGGGCCCACCACGAATCTTTTTTTTTCTCCAACCTTGCCCAAAGCACGCTCTCGTGCCTGCCTGCCCTGTCGCGCGCCTCGCGCCTGCCTCAACTGCGCCCTTGCGCCTGCCCTGCCATCACGGCCCTGCTGTCGAACACCTGCAGCAGCCGTCGTGGCCCTGCCTGCAGCCGTCGCGGCCCTGCCCTGCCGCTGTCGTGGCCCTGCCCTACAGCCGCCGTTGCGGCCCTGCCTGTCGCCTTCGCGGCCCTGCCCTACCGCCGTCGCGGCCCTTTCCTGCAGCCGCTGTCGCGGCCCTTCCTGCAGCCGCCGTCGCGGCCCTTCCCTGCTGCAGTCGCGGCCCTGCCCTGCAACCGGTGTCGCGGCCCTTCCTGCAGCCGCCGTCGCGGCCCTTCCCTGCGGCAGTCGTGGCCCTGCCCTGTAGCCGCTGTCGCGGCCCTTCCTGCAGCCGCCGTCACGGCCCTCCCCTGCCACCTTTGCGGCCCTGCCCTGACGCCTTTGCGGCCCTGCCTGCAGCAGCCGTCGCGGCCCTGCCTACAACCGCCGTCGCGGCCCTGCCCTACCCGCCCGTCAGGCGCCTGCACTACCCGCGCCTATCCGTAGTAGCTTCACCGTGGCCACCACCTCTTCGCTCATTGACTTCGCCAACACCATCTCCTGCCAGCCTGAGGGGGCTGCTTTGAAGGCCTTCAGTGCCCACTTCGCCTTTTCTCTGCTCCCCAACTCCCTTGCCAGGGCCGCCAACTTCTTGAGGCTGCACGTTCCATCCCACGATTTCTTGACCAGGTCCCCCATGCGTATACCTAGCAGTGCCTTCGTTCCCTGCTGGTTTCCAAAGGGGCTCGCGCCTCTGAAGGGGATGTTCGGATTGAAAGCCAAATGTTCCTACTCCACCTCCCAACGATTTGTCGGGGCACGTGTTCTGCACAACGGCGAGTCCCAAAATTTCCCGACTAACTCCTTCCAACGGGTGCTCCCTTTTTCCCAGTGGTTCAGCAATGATTTGTGGGCGAAGATGGTGTCCAGCCCCAGGGGCATTTTCGCTGCCTTCTTCGACAGCCACTTCTTGACCAAGCTTGGCTTCAGCACCAGTCGGCAGACGTTCCGGATGGCGATGCTGTCGACTCTCTGCTCAGGACAGATTAATCCCAGCCCCCCATCCTTCCGAGGCGTGCAGACCAGCTTATAGTTCCAGAGGATGAAACGCTTTTCCTCTACCGCTTCTCCTTTCGAGACGAAAGTGTGACACAGCTTGTGAATTTTCTTCCAGATGGCCTCCGGTGGTAAGTAGACCTGCGCTTGGAAGAGGAAGATCGGTGTGATGTAGTTGTTAATTATTGTCACTCTCGCTGATGTCGTCAGGTGCTTCATTTCCCATTTCGTTAACTCCCCCTTCGCCCTGTCCAATGCCTTGTTCCAGGATGGGGTCGGGTCTCCATTCGGTGTAATCCATATCCCCAGCAGGCGCTCCTGCTCATCCTTATTCGCCCATTTATATCGCGAGTTGAGCGGCGCCGGCCTCCCTCGATTTCTCCTCGGCGGGAAGATCACCGTTTTCCCTTCGTTCACCTTCAAACCCGACTCTTCTCCGAAATCTGACAACACCTCCGCCGCCGTCTCCAGCTCATCCGCCCCGTGCAGTAAAAGTGAGGTGTCGTCGGCAAAGCCCAGGTACGCAAGCTTACCCACACCTCGCTTTCCGATTCCCAGCCTTTTCCGATTAATCTCTAGACACAACGGCTCGACCGTGCAGAGGAACAGATACGGCGCCAGCAGACAACCTTGGCGCACCCCCTTATCCACTGCAACATTTTCCCCCGCCACCCATTAATGTGCAGGCGCGTCCCTGCCTCTCTGTGCAGCCCCTCCATCCAGGTCAGAAACTCCTCCGGCAAGCCCAGCTTCTATAACGTATTGAAGAGGTAGTCGCGCGAGATTGAGTCAAATGCTTTCTGGAAATCGATCATTAACAGGTACCAGCCCTCTTTTCCGTTAGCTCCTGCTTCTATGGCATCTGCTACCGTTGCCACCGCGTCTGCCAGCTGTCGACCCGGTATAAAGCCGTATTGATCCTCAGAGATGACCTCGTGCAGCACCCTCTTGAGCCTGCTTGCCATCACTTTTGACACGATCTTGTATACTGTGCTTAAAAGTGTTATTGGCCGGTGGTTCCCTAAGTCGCCTTTGTCCCCCTTTTTGTGCAGCTGGATGGTCATCGCTGTTGTGACGTTCTGCGGCAACTCCTCTCCCCTCGTGAATCTCCTTATCAGGTCCATCAGTACTGGTCCCAGCAGGTCCCAGTTGTGGTCGAAAAGCTCCTTGGGCAAGCCATCCGCTCCGAGCGATTTCCCTGGGGCGAGCTCCCTTACCGCCCTCCATACCTCTTCTTCCGTCCAAGGTGCGCTTAGCGACCTCCTGCTCTTCTCCCCCAGCTGCCGCTGCATGGGATGGTCCTCCGTGGCAGGTGCTGCACCTCCTCCGGCACAGATGAAAGCCTCTCGGAAGTGGTCTGTCGCCGCCGAGAGGACCTCCTTTACCCCTAGAAAGGTGGTCCCGTTCCTTGACACCTCTCTGATCGCGGTCTTCGCCTTACGCGTTTTGATTTGTGCTGACAGGGTACCCGACGCCACCTCCCCTTCTAGCTCCGCTTCAATGCCTGCCCACGCCTGCAGCTTCTCCTTATAGCTCTTTTTGTACACCTCCAACAGCTCCTCCTTCCGGAGTAAGATTCTTCCCGTCCTCTGACAGTGCGGGTATCGCGACACCCGAGTTCTGAGTCGCTCTTCCTCCCTGGTGAGATGTAGTTTGGTTGCCTTCTCCCGTTTTCTCTCTTCCCTTGAGTATGCCTTCAATCATGTGATCAGCCTCTCCAGTAGCTTATCGAGTGACGTCCCAGCCGATTCCTCGATGATCCTTCTGATTATTTTTCTAACGCCCTGCTTCTTTGACTTTTCCACCCGCATCCTCCAGATACCCGGTCCGTTCTTGACTGCGTCCGCAGATTCCATCACCACGCCTATCCCGTTCTAGTGATCTGTCATCCCGTTCGTGATTGCCACGTGTTTCGCTTCCACCAGCTTGCACAGCAGCGGTTGTGATATCAGCGCTCTATCTATCCTTGAACTGGATCTTGTTGCTTTTGCAAAAAAGGTGTACTCCCTCTTGCCCGAATTTATGTGCCTGAAAGCGTCCCTCAAGTCCGTGTTCCCCCAGCAGCTTAGAAGCCTCTGGTTCTCCGCTGAAGAGCCAGAGTGAGAAGTGCGGTCCAAGTCCGGATCTTCGACTACGTTGAGGTCTCCCATCACCAGTATGTTCGGAAGCGCCGGCAGGGTCTGCAGGAACGACGTTAGACAGTCTATGTAAAAACTGCTACTGTTGACTGCTTGCGCCGAGATGTATGCTGCCACCAGCAAGAATTCCAGACCTCCCCAGCGAACAACCACCGCCAGGAGTCTACCAGACTCATGTGTGAAGCTGCTTGCAAACACCAGCCCGGGTACGAAGCTCACTATAGCAACTCCCCCCGCCGATTCCCTGGGGTCTGGTCCACACACTGCGACCGCACTCAGATTGCTTTGTGTCCAGAAGTTATGGTCTGCCTGTATTCTGGTGTCCGTGATTATTGCCACATCTGTTTTCTCCCTCATCCATTCAATGCACTTCTATTGTTTCTCCACGCTGCCGAGTCCATTGAACTCGCAGAAAACAACCGTGTGGGCCTTATCCATTAATCAACAACTGAGAAGCCCCCTCGCATCCATGGGCTGTAATGATACAAAAGGCTATCAGACCAGGTGAGCCGCTGATGTCAGCCACCTCTCTTACACTGTTACTGACACCACATCCTGCTGGACCAATCTCTCCCTGCTGTTGTGAGCTGGCGGTGTTGCCATGCGTTACTTCAACGGCTTCACGATGTACTCCTTCTTAAAAGCCAGCAGCTTCTGGGAGAACTTGCTGGCACGGGTTGCTGATCCCTCCTTCCGCATGCCCCCCTTGTGACGAGCTGATGCAATGTGGGCCGATGCCTGCTTGAACCGATTTCCTTGCGCTTTTTCGCACGCTGACTGAACGCAGACCCATTCCTCTCGTGCTCCACCGGTGGAGGTGAGGATAACAGCAGGGTCTCGCATGATACACTTTAGAAGATCTGAAGCTTTCAGGGACGCAGCTACGGGGGAAGAGAAGCAGGTAGCTGTCAGTAAAAGGTAAATAAGGAAGAGCGAGCGGGAAAATGGGTGTCATCAGCAGGTACAATGCTTCACTACTTATACCATTCATCTCGTGAACCTTCTTAACAGTCACGTTCTAGTTGTTGAAATTTTTCTGTCTCGGGGCGACATAGTGATCATGGTAACGTGTCATGTGCTGACCCCCGCAGAAACCGCAGGTCAACGATGGGAAATGAAGCAAGTAACGCTTTCCCGTAGTCGGATCTTCCACAAAGTACCTCCAGCGGTACTCATCATCGGCATGGGGGATGAACAGGCCAGACACCGGGTCCACCGTCCGATGGAAGCCAAAACCGCTGGCAAACGCACTCCTACCACGCTTGACCAGCTTCGACACCACCAACAAGCAACGAAACAGTTCCGCCGTCATCATTCCTGGTACGCCTTTAATCACCACTTCCTTTGTTGTGGGGTTTAGCACACGCTCGCGCAAGAAGCGCGCATCCTCAGGGTGCTGCCAGGTGAGGTCAATGAAATCGCCATTGATGCATTCATGACGAATGATCTGGCTCCAAACGAAGTTTGCATCTCGAACGTGGTTGAATGTAACTTGCAGACGGCCGTAGCGCTCACGGGAGAGGTACATCGGTGTAAGGTCCTGGTAAGTGGTGGTTTGAAGCACGTCCGGCGATAATAATTCTTGCCAATCGTTCAACATCGCAGCAACAGTGATAGCAGCACGCTTAACTTCTACCTTACTGGAAATCGGCACCAACAAGGTTAGTGAAAAGCGTTTCAGAGCAAGAATACTGTAAAGCGAGTCTGGCTCCAGATGCTCATCAGAGTCATCACTCAGGTAACCGTCGTCTTCGTCATCAGGGGTTTCAGCCGGCTGCGCGTTATCATCACCGTCATTCTCAGCGCTTTCAGCATCAATCCCCTCACGAGGTTCTCCCTCAGCAATCTCCTCCCCGTCAGCTTTCTCTTGTCGTGAACCAGCGTCATGCTCACTTGCGATCGGCAGCTCCGGTGGGGCTTCAAAAGGACCAATCACAGACGCAGAAGCGGGAATTAAGAGAGGCTTCCCGCTGTCAGCGGATTCCTTCGCAGGTAAGTCAGGTACGTCCTTATCCAGAGCATTGTCAGTGGTCTTCTTGCCGCTCTTGCCGTTGCGTCCCTTCGCCATAGTGCAATGATGATCCAGGCTTGACGGCTAGGTAATGGCTGGGAAACAAGCTGTTATGAGCACGTTTACGAAATCCCACCAATGTTTATATCTCTTGTGCTTAAAGGCAAAACGCTGCATGTCCAGGCCAGATGATATCGTTGGTGACTCTGAGACAAACTCCTCGCCTTGGTAACTGATGCCTTTGGAGTAACAGGACCCTCGAGATACAGAAGCATTGGTGTTGACGCGAGCTGATGACGAGGCAAGCAGTAGGTTGCGATGGAATCCATGGAGAATTTCACTGAAAATTTCACCTACTGGCAAGTTGAGGAGGCGAAAGGTGACAAAGTGGTGGCGAGACTGTGTACCGTGGAGAACGGCGGATTTTTCGCGCCTTACGCAGGGGATCTCACGATGGAGTTCAGCCTACGAAGCGGGGTGCCGATGTTCACGGAGGGTCGCGTGTTCCTGGGTCCCATGGGGGACATGCGAACGAAGCTACTACTGTCAGAAGCATGCGAAGTAGGAGAACTACTCTCACTGAGGGGAATAAGGAAGGTGATAGCAAGCTCGGCTGGCACGCAGGAAGACCAAAGGAGATGGGAAGGACAGAGGAGAGAAATCGAGTGGGACAAAGTCATTACGCAAAGAGACTCGCTTGCCACGCCATGGCGGGCACGTGAAATCTTTCTAAGGCTCCACTGTAGAAATTTGCAAGCGGGCTTGAGGCTATTTTTCATGGGAGTGGTCTGCCCGCACTGTCGGGAGAGGAAACCCCAGATCACTGCCTTCTCGGATGCCCTGCAGTGCAGACAGTGGCGGGCTTGCTGAGGCGAGTGCTGGCAGCAATGAACCCGGGGTTGGCGAGGCAGGATCTCGAGGATCTGCTTTTCATGCAAAGAAGCACGAAGTCAGGTTTTCCGGAAGGGGCGTGGATTGCAACATTTCTGCACCAAGTGTGGCTGACGAGATGTAACGCGGCGTGGAGGAATGTGACCTTTCAGGCCGGGAGGGTGGCGCGGCAGGCGGTGGTAAACTTTGTCGCACACGCAAGGGTGTACTGCTTGACACGCGAGGTGGCAGTGTGGAGGAAGGGGCAGACGCTGAATGATGACTGGGCACACCTGGCAGCCGATGAGGCAACGATGATGTGGCGTATCTGCAGCAGCGGCACACCGCTGACATGGAAGATCAGCTTCAGCTCAATTTGGGACAACCCTAACATGACACATCAACCACCATAGCTGCCTTAGAGGGGATCTGTGGTACAAGCTATTGTAGCGCTCCCCTCTCTGAAACAGTTACGACTGTCGGTGTCTGTACATTCTTGTAATGTATATGATATAAAAAAAAAAGAACAAAAAAACTACCCGCGCCTGTCGAGCGCCTGCCCTACCCACCACCAGTGGCACCTGCCCTACCCGCCCCTGGTGAGCACCTCCCCTACCCGCGCTGCCCGCGCACCTGCCCGACAAGCACGCAGCCGAGCCGCGCTGCCCAGCCGAGCCGCGCTCTGCCGAGCCGCGCCGCTCTGCCGATACGCGCCGCCCTGTCCTACTGAGCCGCGCTGCTTTTGCTGCTACTGCTTCTGCTCCTGCTTCTACTGCTTCTCTTGCTAATGCCACTGCTGTCGCCATGGCTAGCCCTCATGTTCTTACCTTTGATGCTGAGGGTCGTTCGGTCGATTTTGACGTGTGGGTCGATGATCTGCAGCTCTATCTGCAGTGTGATTCTAGGGACGGAGTCTCACTGTTTGATCACACATCCGGCGTCTCTGTTGCACCTGCTGCCGATGCTGACAGTACAGTTCGTTCGCAGTGGGCTACTCATGACGCTGTTGCCCACCTTGCTGTTCGCAGTCAGCTGCCGTCTGCTGAGCGCGCGCACTTGTTAGAAGGAAATGCTGCCATGAGCAACAAAATGTCTGCGCTGGGATTCGAACTTGTGACCTTCAAATCTGTCCTGAAAGTGTCTCAGGACAGATTCAGGACAGTTTCTGCTAAGTCGCTGGTTATGGTGCACATAAGTTTCGAACTGGAGACCTTTTGATTCAAGTGTCCCGAAAGTGTCTTGTCAGGACAGATTGGGGACAGTTTGGGGACAAATTGGGGACAGTTTGGCGAAATCGATCTCGAGTCGCGATCGGTTTGAAACTCGGCAGCGAAGTGTCGAAGTCAACGGAATTCGTACGGGAGTTACAGTCGGTGGTCGACGGAATTCCTGTCGCGGAAATTCTCGTCTACGGAATTCCAGTCAATGGAATTCGCTCGGCGAAATTCAAGGCCCCAAATTTCGCGTGGACGAAATTCAACGTGCGACCCGGGTTGACACTTTCTTGTGTGCTTTTATTTTGTATTGCGTCCTAGTATAAAACCAGAGAGCACAAACCAGAAATCAACTAAGTCATTATCACTGCTATGTTTGTGCGTATCTCCGGCTATAGTGGACCGTTTCCTGCAATCTTTGGTGCGTTGGAATCGTGCTTTCAAGCTCTATCAAGCTGCTATAGTAGTGGAATTCTACATGGTATCAGAGCTGCGTTTTCTGCGTCGATCCAACTAACGGCTTGATTTTGTCCTCCCATCACTTCGTTCCCACGTTGGTGTGGCTGACGCTCGTTTTGACTGTGCATGGAGTGGTTAACGAGCGCCGAGGGCATGAATGCCCGTCAGAAGCTGGAGGCGTCCATTCGTGAGCACCACCCTAACTTGCGTGATGAGGAGGTCGACCTCATTATGGACGGTCGTCTAATACGCATGGTTCGGGAGCGTGCGGCGGAGCAAGCACCCGCGAGCGGCCAGCAAGGAGGAATCGGTGAAGGAGGAGCTGAGCACAAGGCTCCTGGTGCCGTGGGCATTGATGGAGGAGCCGTTGCACCGACCATTGACACGGGAATGATCGGGGCGAGCTACGGCCAATTCAAGTTTGGAGCACATCTCCGTAACGCCGCTGCTGGAGGGAAGGCACGACCTTACCGCGTGGGTCAGCGCCATCCGACATCAGCTCCAGTGTGCTGATTCGTGGGAGTTTTGCAACGGGACAGCACCAAGCTCGGCCCCAAACAACCCCTTGCAACGAAGGGAGTACGCAAAGGGCCAAATGCTTGCATTCATGGTGATGAACCGATGTGTTTCTCCGCCCATCCGAATGTCCATCTCTGGTTTCTCTCAGCAAGAGAAAGCTGGGCAGCTAGCATGGGCATATATCTTGTCTACTTATAAAGTTCGTGATGCCCTCCACACTTCCCTACTTCAGACCCAGCTAGCCCAACTCAGGAAGGGAGATGATGAGACGGCGGAATCCTACTGCAATAGGGCCCGCACCATCCGAGCGGAGCTGCTGACCATTGGACAGGAGGTCCACATGGCCACGTTTGCCGCTCACGTGCTGAAGGGTCTGCCACCAGAGTACGGGTTCCTTCGCCGCAAGCTAGACATCTCCAGCCCCGACATGACGGTGGAACGTGTGTGCAGCGAGGTGTTGATGGAAGAGCAGACTCTCTCCATCAAACATAGTTACAAGCAGATCACCAGCGATGCATCTGCTTTCTCGGGAGCTGTCAACACGGTCGTGGCTACAATGGGGGTCAACAACGGGAAGGAAGGAAAAGGGGGGAAGGAGCAGACGGACAAGAAGAAGGATGGCAAGCGGGAAAAGAAGCGAGGCTCCTTCAAGGGGCGCTGCTACAACTGCAATGAGGAGGGGCACATGGCTGCCAAGTGCCCCAACAAGAAGGAGACGGGAAGGGCATGGCGCTCACCGTCGCGTGTTCGGCTGCAAAGCTACTGGCCGATGACAAGGACCTGTGGTTCCTTGACTCGGGATGCTCCCAACACATGATCGGCCGCAAGGAGTGGTTCACGGTGATCCGTGACCCATCTGCAACGAAATCAGTCAAAGGGTTTGATGGTTCTATGCAGGAAGTTGCCGGTGTTGGTGAGGTTTTGCTGGAGGACACGAACGGCTTGCGTGTGACCCTACATGATGTCCTCTTTGTGCCAGGAATGAAGGCCAACCTGGTCTCCCCTGGGCAGCTCTTGGACAAGGGAGCAAAGCTGCAAACCGAGGAAGGTGTCACTCGCATCATCGCATCAGGAGGTCAAGTGGCTGCAACGGCACGATACCGCCATCGCCTTCACTGCCTTGACCTGAAACCGGGGCCAGCAAGGAACGGTGCAACGGCTGCAGCGGCATGCAACTGGACGGCGGCTGCAGCGGCATGCACCGATATGGCGGGTGGAGCGGCGAGC
Organism: Closterium sp. NIES-65; assembly: GCA_948144175.1. NCBI lineage: Eukaryota > Viridiplantae > Streptophyta > Zygnematophyceae > Desmidiales > Closteriaceae > Closterium > Closterium sp. NIES-65. Next base: position 1,307,847 of record CANXME010000191.1, on the reverse strand, counting down.
AACGGCACAGGGGCTGCAGTGGCATGCAACGGCACGGCGGCTGCAACGGCAAGCAACGGCACGGTGAAGGAGATTGCTGATGTGGCGTCAGGCAAGCCGGAAGCTAATGATGGAGCGGCCAGCCTCAAGACTTACGTGGTGGGCTCCAAGGCAACGCCCAACCTGTGGCACGCTCGCCTTGGACACGTCCACTTTGATGCGGTGAAGCGGACAGCCATGAGCGGTGGCGTGTTCGGTATGGACCTGGAGAAAGGAGGTGAGGATATGCCGAGCACCTCCTGCCATGAAGCCAAACTCACTCGCGAATCATTTCCGCTGCACAACGAGCGAGAGGAGCAAGTTCTTGGGCTGGTCCATACTAACGTGTGCGGTCCATTTCAGACCCCAGCCATGGATGGAAGCATGTACTACATTCATTTTGTCGACCACGCCTCACGTTACACCTGGGGGAAGACGTTGAAGCTGAAGAGCTACGCGCTTGCTCCCTTCAAGGAGTGGCTCCCCGAAGCTGAACACCAGACCGGGATGACGCTGAACGTGCTGCGGTCGGACCGGGGAGGAGAGTTTATGTCGAACGAGTTCCTGCTGCTGCTGAAGCATCAAGGGATCTTGCGTCAACTTTCCTGCCCCTCGACCCCCCAGCAGAACGGTGTGGCTGAACGCCACAACCGTACGGTAACCGAGGGCATGCGTGTGATGTTGGGGCACATGGGGGTGAAAGCACACTGGTGGCACTTCGCTTTCCAGCAGTTCTTGTGGGTGGTAAACCGTGTGCACCAGTCCACCCTGCCCCATGGTGTGACCCCTCATTTGGTGGTGTTCAAAGTCAAGCCCGATGTGTCCATGGTCCGTGTGTTCGGGTGCATGGTTCAGTATCTTATTCCTGAGCACGAGCGTAAGGGGAAGCTTGCAAGCAAGACTCGTTGGGGCATGCATTTGGGCATGAGCATGGAAAGCAAGGGATGGCGTGTGGTGGATGTTGAGTCACATCGCATGGTCATCACCCGGGATGCACGTTTTTATGAGGATATGTCACCTGAAAGGTGGCAGAAGTGGCGTGCACAGGCGGGTGATGGGAATGACCAGCCCACACCACCCTTTGCTTCAGTCCCATCTCTCTTTCCTGAGCCCCACGACCCCGAGCAGAATCTGCCGCCACCACGTACCGTCCTCGTGGTCCCGGTGCCGTCTGTTCAAGGGGGTGAGCAACCCCTTGATCGCTCGGTGGGCCCTTTGGGCAGCAAGGCACCTACTGCACCTCCTCCTTTCGGTCCACCTCCGTTGCTGATTCGGCGCCCGTGGGACCAGAAGATGGTCCCCTTGAGGATGGAGGCGATACGGCCGATCTTGAGGCGGACGGAAGAGTCGCAGTGGATGAGCAGCCGCCAGTGGCTCATGCGCATGAGCCGTCACTTACAGCTCCTCCCATCCAGCCCATTCCACAACCCCCACGTCGCTCCAGCAGGCCTAACAAGGGGGTGCCACCCGTTCGGTTCCAGCCCTCAGCCCTGACGGCCCAAGATGCGGACGATGAGGAGAACCCGTACAACATGGCGTACCTTGCTGAAGACGACTGCGATACGGACAGCGATGACAAAGGGGAGTACCCGGACGAGGATGAGGAGGAGGAAGGCGCTTGGGGAGGTGTCATCCTCGACCTGGCAGCTGCGTTGACCGGACCTGAAGGCAAGGAATGGTGGGCTGCTATGAAGGAGGAGATGGAGAGCCTTGATGAGCAAGGCACTTGGTCATTGGCCGACCTACCCGAAGGTCGCAAAACAGTCGGCGTCAAATGGCTACTAAAGAAGAAGCTGCGACCTGATGGCACCGTGGAGAAGTATAAGGCCAGGCTCGTGGCAAAGGGCTTTAGCCAGCGCTTCGGCATCGACTACGACGACACTTATGCTCCTGTTGGCAGCTACACCACCGTTCACGTGCTCCTCTCAATCGCAGAAGCTATGGACCTGGATTTGCTACAGCTTGACGTGAAGAATGCATTTCTTCACGGCACCATCGACCACAAGATCTACATGCAGCAGCTGCCCTACTTCACCGACGGCAGCAGCAAGGTGTGCCTCCTGCACAAGGGCCTTTACGGACTCAAGCAGAGTCCCCTTCTATGGTATAAGGAGCTGGAGAAGGTGCTCCTTGTGGAGGGATACAAGAAGAGCCTTGTGGACCAGGCCCTATACTACAAGGATGGGGCGAGCGGGAAGCGCGTGTGGCTGCTAATTTACGTGGATGACCTGCTAGCGGCAAGTGAAGACAAGCAGCTGTTGCAGGACTTGAAGGAACTGCTGGCCAAGGCGTTTCAGCTCCGTGAGGTGGAGCCAGTGGAACGCTACCTGGGGCTGCAGATTGTGCGCAATCGCCCCAACAAGACACTCCTCCTGCATCAGAATGCGTACGTGACGAAGGTGCAGCAGCGGTTCTTCAAGGGGGCGCCACCGAAGAAGCAGCCCATCACCCCTCTCTCCTCCGCCAGCTTTGCCAAGCAGGATGCCGGGAAATTTGCCGACCAAACCATGACCGAGTACCAGTCAGTTCTCGGCATGGTGCAGTTTGCAGCCATCTCAACCCGTCCTGACCTCTCTTTTGCGTGCAGCCGTCTTGCAGCAGGTGCACACCTCAGGACGGATGCGCACTGGCATGAGCTCTTCCGCACACTCTCCTACTGGGCTGCCTCACCAAACACGGGGCTGCTGTTCACGGGAGGACCAGAGAGCTTGACTTTGGTGGGGTATGCGGATGCGGATGATGCGGGCAACAAGGAGAACCGTTCGTCCACAGGATGCTACCTCTTCAAGCTTGGCGGAGCTGCCGTTTCTTGGCAAGCCAAGAAGCTTCAAGGTTCGACCAAGCTCTCCTCCACCGAGAGCGAGCTTGTGGCTGCGGTAGAAGCAGGAAAGGAGGGGCGCAAGCTAAGGTTCCTACTGTGGGAGTTTCAGCTGCTCAAGAAGGGTGTCCCCACCACCCTGTATGTCGACAACATGTCAGCGGTGCAGCTCAGCCAGGCGGGCGGGCTGCAGGGGCGCATGAAGCATGTGGACCGTCGCCACATGTGGCTACAGGACATGGTGCGCATGAAGAAGTTGGAGGTGCAGCACATCCCTACAACGGCGCAGCCCGCAGACTTCTTCACGAAGCGGCTCGACAAGACAGCCTTCAACCGATGCTGTGCAGCAGCCAGGCTGGTCCAGCGTGCTCCTGACAGCAAGGGGGCGTGTTAGAAGGAAATGCTGCCATGAGCAACAAAATGTCAGCGCTGGGATTCGAACTCGTGACCTTCAAATCTGTCCTGAAAGTGTCTCAGGATAGATTCAGGACAGTTTCTGCTAAGGCGCTGGTTATGGTGCACACGATTTTCGAACTGGAGACCTTTTGATTCAAGTGTCCCAAAAGTGTCTTGTCAGGACAGATTGGGGACAGTTTGGGGACAGATTGGGGACAGTTTGGCGAAATCGATCTCGGGTCGCGTTCGGTTTGAAACTCGGCAGCGAAGTGTCGAAGTCAACGGAATTCGCACGGGAGTTACAGTCGGTGGTCGACAGAATTCCTATCGCGGAAATTCTCGTCTACGGAATTCCAGTCAATAGAATTCGCTCGGCGAAATTCAAGGCCCTGAATTTCGCGTCGACGAAATTCAACGTGCGACCCGGGTCGACACTTTCTTGTGTGCTTTTATTTTGTATTGCGTCCTAGTATAAAACCAGAGAGCACAAACCAGAAATCAACTAAGTCATTATCACTGCTATGTTTGTGCGTATCTCTGGCTATAGTGGACCGTTTCCTGCAATCTTTGGTGCGTTGGAATCGTGCTTTCAAGCTCTATCAAGCTGCTATAGTAGTGGAATTCCATAGCACTGTGGCCAGTACAAGACTGCTAAGTCTTTGTATGAGCGGTAGTCGCGCGCTACTCCTCCCCTGCCACTGCTGCCCTCAGCCGCCTCATGCTGCCGTACTTGTTCCCTGACCTAGCCACCTTTCCCACAGTCGCTGACCTCATCATTCACCTCCGCAATAGTGACACCCGCTACCGCGCTGTGCTTCCCCACGGGTTTTGCGCCAAGACCCCCCCCCCCCCCCCCCCCCAATGTACATCACCCTATCTACCTCGTCACCCATCTCCCTGACTCCCTTCGCTCAGTCAGGGACCACTTCTTCTCTCTTTGCCCCACCATGCTCACTGCCGACCTCCTCAAGAAGCACCTCCTAGCAGCTGAGACTAGCATAGTCGCTGTAGGAGCTTCTCGCGGCGACCCTTGCGCCCCGTTCTTTGAGGGGTGTTCCCTTGTTCCCCTTTTGCCCTCTGTTGCCTCTGCTTCTGTTGTCGACCTCGTTGGCACCGAGGAGGTCGGGGCTGTGATTGCTCCTAGTGGGAGGCGCAGCAGCGGCAAGGGCGGCGGCAAGGGCAAGGGGGGCAAGGGTGGTGGCGGGGGCGGCGGTGGCGGCAGTGGTGGCGGTGGAGGAGGCAGGGGGGGTGGGGGTGGAGGTGGGGGTGGTGGCGGGATTTTGGGCGTCAGTGGCGGCGGTGGAGGTGCTGGAGGCAGCGGCAGCGGTGGTGGAGGTGGCGGCGGCAGTGGTGGTGACCGGAGTGGAGCCACGCAGCGTGGAGCCTTTTGGCGGTGGTCGGCGACAGCAGCAGCTGCGCTCGCGTAAGACTCTATCACCCAAGCAGCTTCGTGGGAGGTCTAGGGGTGCTGGTCCCTGCATGTACTCTCTCCGCACCCGCGACCGCAGTGGAGAGACGTGCAGGCTGCCACACGCGACGCAGCGCTGTTTCAGTCGACTGACTGACGCCTGGCGCACACAGTTTCCTGACGCCACTGAGCTCCCTCGCTGGGCTGATCTGCTTAAGTCTAGTGTTGATATCTTTGCTCTTGACTATGATGCTATCCTTGCTGCCATGTATGCTGTGACTATTAGTGCTGAGGGTGACTGTTACCTGTGTGTTCCGCCCGACCCGGGCATTGGGGCTGCTGCTCTTGGTGCTAGTGAGCATGCCGCTCCAGGTGCTAGTGAGTCAGCTGCTCCAGGTACTGGTGAGTTTGCTCTCTCAGGTACTGTGCCCGCTGAGGCCTTGCAAACCTTCACACTTGACTCAGGTGCTTCCCGCTCCTTCTTTCGCGACTGCACCACTCTCACGCCACTCAGTCGGCCGGTTGCGGTCTCCCTGGCAGACCCCTCTGGGGGCCCAGTCCTTGCGCACTCTTCCACGGTTCTATCGTGTCCGGCAGTCCCGTCTGGCTCACTGTCACGTCTCCACCTCCCCTCGTTCTCTACTAACTTGGTGAGTGGCGCTGATCTCCAAGGTGTGTGGGCTGACCAGTTCCCTCCTGGAGGTCAGCGGGTGACCCACTGCACTTGCTCCCGGACTGGTCGACACCTAGCCACGTTCACCCGTGCGCCTGGCTCGAGCCTGTACACAGTGACTACTGCGTCCCCCCTGGTAGCTGCGTCTGCGTCCGCGCCTAGTCAACTAGCTGCCTCCTGCTCGTGTTGGGCTCTGTCGCACCGGACCCTTCTTTCGCACCACCGTCTTGGTCACCCCTCGATGCATCACCTTCGGGCCATGCACCGCCGTCTCCTGGTCTCTGGCCTTCCAGAGACTCTGCCTCCTCTTCCAAACTCCCCTGCCCCTCCCTGCCTTCCCTGAGTCGAGGGGCGGCAGTGCGCTGCTCCTCACTCCTCCTCGTTCCCTCCGACGACAGCTCCCCTGCAGACCCTGCACATGGACGTGTGGGGCCCAGCCCGCGTCCGTAGGTCGGACCGCGAGCGGTACTTCCTCCTGGTTGTTGACGACTACTGGCGGTCTTCCCCTTGCTCACCAAGGGTGAGGTCCCTGATGTTTTTATCCCTTGGATCCGCACTGCTCGTCTCCAGCTTCGCGAGTGGTTTGTGACGGAGTTTCCCGTCCTGCGTCTACACTCTGACAGAGGTGGAGAGTTTTCCTCTGACCTGCTACAGAGCTTTTGTCGTGAGGAGGGCATTCGCTAGACATTCACACTTCCGGCCTCTCCGCAGCAAAATGGGGTGGCTGAGTGTTGTAGTCACAATAGGCTCCAATGTGCCTAAAACGAAAGATAGAGTGCACAGCCGGATTTCTGCACAGCGGCTTCAAACGTTCATAACGTTCTGGTCACACCTTTAAATGACCTGATTCAACTTGGATCTGGAGCGTCTTAACGTCGCCTACAATAGGCAATTTAGATTGCACGATTTCACCAAGTATTGACGACACACTGTCGGTTTGAACGAACAGCACAATGGCAGCCAATATAGTCTTAGAACACACAATAGGAAGAGTTAGGAAGAGTTACGAGTTGGGAATGACTCCCAGCTCCTACAAACCCCAAGAGCCGAGGTACAGTGATGTGGAACAGTGCCACACTGTCCTCAACCACGAAGGGTCTCGAAACTACCCTTCACCAGGGCCTACACCAAGTGAAATGTTACACTACACAAAGTAATGTAACTCTCTTCAATATTTTGAGGTGTACCCTTTTGGCGAGCTAAGAAATCACTTGAGGCTTGACACCAAGGATTGAGCTCTTCATCACAAACTCATCCTTGAGTTTTTTATGGGTCTGCTGCACACACCTGCGACATGCCGAACGTTCGACACAGGACAAAATAGAAACCGCGCACGACGAAATAGAAACCGCGCGCGAGACATAAACGACCGCGTAACACGCGTCTAGCGATAACTCGCTATTGACTCGACACACACACTCGACATCATGACTCGACATTCACACACAATTATAAGCATGAAATATATATTATCCCATGCCCTCATACCATTCCATACACAGACACATGCACGCACACGGACAACAAGCCGAGTGCAAACCGTAGGGTTGCACCAACAAACTCCCCCTCGGATTGTTGGCCTTAGGATATGTTGCTCTCTCAGTTCAGAGCCATCCCAGCCAGCTTGCAACACTTCCAATGCTGCTGCTCCACCAGCCTCTTGGTCATCATGTCAGCCGGCTGCCCCGTGGTCTTCACGTTGTGCAACTCAACTTCACCCGCGGCTACCATGCTCCTCGTCCAATGCCACTTCACCCTCATGTGCTTCTTGAGTCCATGCAACATAGGGTTCTTAGCAAGAGCAATGGCACCCTGGCTATCACAGTAGAGTGGGGTAGGTCCTTACTGCTCCTCCCCCAATTCAGCCAACAAACGCCGCTGCCACACAATCTCCCGTACGGCACGGAAGAGTGCCATGTACTCGGACTCCACCGAGCTCAAAGCTTGGTCAACCTGCTTCTTGCTCTCCCAAGCAGTTGGGCCTCCACCAACACAGCATATGAAGCCTCCCACACTTGTCATGTCCTCTGGTTCTGATGCATATGAAGCATCCAAGTAGGCGGTGAGGAACAAACGCCCGGGTTCAACACCATCCGCGCCCTTTTGGCGCCTTTGTGCCGCCGCCGAGTATTGCAGCCCAACGGTCGGTGTTACGCCAAGATACTTGGCCACCCTCATTCCAGCTGCTACCTGCTCCTCATTAGGGCATTGCACAACCCTAGCCAGCTTCCCGGTAGCAAACGCGACGTCCGATCGGGTGTTCACCGCCGCATACATGAGGCTGCCCACCAACGAGTGAAATCGGCGCCTCTCCTCTTCTCCAACGCTCTCCTCCTCTGGCCCCTTCACACACTTGAACCCAGAGGGAAAGGGAGTAGCCATATGACCTTCACTCTGGCCGAAGTTGGCAGCCAACGCCTCCAGGTACTTCCGTTGGTGCACTCGCATGCTCCGCTTCTCCACGTCTCGTTCGATGTGGAGCCCAAGGTAGAAGTTGACGTCCCCAAGGGACTTGCACTTGAACTTGTCTTGCAGCTTCAGCATCACCTCCTTCAGAAGGTCAGGAGAGGGTGAGAAGATCAGGATGTCGTCCACGTACACCACCATGAAGCTCCTCTGCTCCCCCTCGCCAAGCATGAACAAGGAGTGATCGGCCGTTGAGGGAGTGAAGCCGATCCCCTCCAACACTTCGCGCAGCTTCATGTACCATTGCCTAGGGGCCTGCTTCAGCCCATAGAGGGCCTTCTTCAGCTTCCACACTCTGCCACTACCATCATCAAACCCCTCTGGCTGTGCCATAAAAATCTCCTCCTCAAGGATGCCGTTAAGGAATGCCGTTACGATGTCCATTTGTTTTACTACCCATCCTTTGATGGCGGCTCCCGCGAATAGAGTTCGCAGCGTCATCGGCTTCACCACAGGGGCAAACAGCTCCTTGAAGTCCACCTTCTCCTTCTGCTGGTACCCCTTGGCTACAAGCCTAGACTTGTAGCGCTCGATCTTGCCGTCGGCATCCGACTTGATTTTGAAGAGCCACTTGGACGTTATCGCCGTACGCCCCTCCGGTAGCTCCACCAATTCAAACGTGTCATTCTCCTCGATGCTCTTCAGCTCACTCTCCATGGCCTTTTTCCACTCCTCAGCATCACTACTCTCCAAAGCCTCCATGAGAGTTGCTGGTTCTCCCGGCATCTCCACCGGAGAGAAGAGCGCGAAGGCACACTCCTCGTAGTCACTCTCCTCGTCGTCTCCGACCATCATTGCCGCTCCGGCCAGGGCTGTCTTGCCCTGCTTTCCCGGCGCATCATAGGTCAGCCAATTAGGGGGTTGAACTCTCCTCTTCCCCCTTCCTTCCTCCTCAACTGCAGGGACTTGAAGGCCTTGGCGTTGCTGCGGTGTGGCTTGAATCCGTGGAGCACTCGTAGTACGGGAAGGGAGTGACGGCGCACGCTCGCTCACTTGCTGCACCTCCTCCTCCTCTTCTTCCTCTGCATCATTGGCCTCCTCTCCCCCATTCACAAGAGAGGATTGCCTTGTGGTTGTGCTGCCGCTGCTCAGCTCCAAAGGCAGCTCCACATGCTCCAAACCGGAACTCTTCACCTCCCCAAACCGCACGCCTATCTTCGCCTCATTCTCCGCCTTCCAATCCTTGTACATGAAGTTCTCCATGAACTTGCAGTCCCTGCTCACCAAGAACTTCTTGGTGAATGGGTCCCAAAGAAGCCATCCCTTGCTGTTTTGAGCCATGCCCAAGTGCACGGCCCATACCGCCTTGGCACCAAGCTTGTTGTGCCGAAGATGCTTAGGCCCGAGCGCCATGCACATGCACCCAAACACCCGAAGCATATCCACCTTTGGCTTCCTTCCTAGCCACTCCACATAGGGCACCCATTTGTCTGCTCCCACATGAACCAAGGCTCTGTTCTTGGGCACACACGCACTCCGCACGGCATCAGGCCAGAAATAGTCGGGTAGCCCGGCTTCAATGAGCAACCCGCGTGCCGCCTCCGTGATTGTTCGGTTCGCTCGCTTGGCAATGTCGTTCATTGCAGGGGAGTATGGCATGGTGAGGGAGTGCCGAATACCATTCTTCTTCAGCCACAACCCAAACTCCTTGCTCAGGAACTCTCCCCCCCCGATCGGTGCGGATTGACTTGACTAGACGGTCTTGTTGCCGCTCCACCATCGGGAACCAATCCGTCTTCAACATTTCAGAAACGTCGCTCTTCTTGGCCAGCACATACACCCAAGTCATGCGGGTGTAGACGTCGACAATGGTGAGAAAATACTCAGCTCCAGCAGCTCCAAGCTTCAGGGGGCCCACCACGTCCATCACCACCTCAAAAAGTGGTGCCTTTGCCGTTGCCTCCGAACTAGGGAACGGAAACCGGGTGAACTTGGCTTGAATGCACGTCGGGCAGCCAAGCACCTCATCGGGCTCCCCCTTCACACGTATGCCAGCAACCATCTCATCCTTCACTAGCTGCTGCAAGATAGGCAGGGCCACATGCCCCATTTGCCGAGGCAAGGTAAGCCAATCACACTCCCCCGTAGCCGAAGTCGGATTGGAGAATGCTACGCTCACAATAGCGCCCCACATGCTCTCTCCGTAGTCCTCCTCTGCTGCTGCCTCGGGGTTCTCCTCACCGTTTTGCTGCTCCTTGGTTGCTGCACCACTCTCCTTAGGTTCACTGAACTTGCTGGTCCCTCCAAGTTTGCTCTTCTTGAGCTCATTCTCCTTAGCGCGACCGTTCGCGCCATCGTCGCTACCAACCGCTCCATCCTTGGTGCTGATGCTTGCTGCCACTTGCCTCTCCTTAGGCATAGGGACCACTGGGATCTGCCACATCTCGTTGTAGACATCCCTGTCCTCATGAAGGTCCCAAAGAATTCGATCGCCAAGCCTTGCGGTGTAGGTCTTGGCTCCCTTCGAGTTCGTGTCCATGCCGGCCTTTGCCAACCGCCGTACGGAAATTAGGTTAGCAGCAAGGCTGGGCACCCAAAGCACGTTCTTGAGGCCCACCATCTTCCCATCAGCACCCTTGAACATGGCCTTCCCGATGCCTTGCACCTCTGCTCACTGCCCCAAAGCCGATGTGACATGCTTCACCGGTGACGGCTCGAGTTTGGTGAGCAAGTCCGGGCGAGGTGTCATGCTATAGGTAGCACCACTATCAATCACCCAATAGTCCAGGGGGTGTAGTGTCACCTTCCCCACAGCTGCTGGCTCCTCAAAGCCTTCATCCTTCTCTGGACCAGCCGGTACTTGCGTCAACAAGAAGTAGAATAGACCCGGGTATCGATCGTCGCTCGGGTCCTTGTCGTTGTCTCCGCTCTTCATGTTTGCAGCTCCGCCACCGCGACTACCACGGCCTCCACGACCTCGTCCTCTCCCTCCTCCTGCTCCTCTACCCTCTTTGCCTTGAGCAGGGGTCCAACCATCAGGGAGTTTGTAGCAGTCGCGCCACATGTGTCAGCTCTTGTGGCAATAGTGACACTCGCTGTCGAATTGGCCGCAATCGCGTCCGTATCTCTTTTCGTCGCTGCTGTAACCGCCACTCCCGCGGCCTCCGCCGAAGTTGCTGCCACCAAACCTTCCTCCCCCTCGTCCTTTGCCTCTTCCTCGACCATATCCACGGCCGATGCTCGCTGCCCCAGCGCCATCCGCACTCGCCAACTCACGGCGGCGGAAATCCTCTTGAAGGATAGCTCGCTTCACGTCTTCAAGCGAGAGGCGGGGCAAGTCGCGATTCAGGTTGATGATGAGCGAGGACCATGACTCAGGGAGTAGGGCCAGCAACTTGGTCTTCTTTTGGAGCTCACTATAGTTCAAATCAGCTCCCTCAAGCCGTGTCAACAAGTCGAAGAATTTCTGCACCCCTTCTTCCACGGGTTCATCTTCTTCAATTCGTAGCGTCGCCATTTGCCGTTCCAACACCACAGCTACCGCCGCTGTTGCAGGAGTGTGTACACCCTTGAGAGCAGCCCATGCATTTGGTCCCTTCTCTGGTTCACGCTGGAAAGGCTTGATGTGACGGATCTGGCTGCTCCCCAACGCTTGCCCTAGTACGAGGTAGCCTTGTGCGCTCTTCCGCACCCACGGGCTCTTCTCCGGGTCGTTCTCGGGGCGCTTCTCCGTTCCTTCCATCACCTCCAGCAGGTCATAGTGATCAAACACGTTTTCCATTCTGAAGGACCACTCAGCAAAGTTGTCACCGTTGAACTTGTCAAGGCCAAACACTCTAGGCTTGTCCCTAGATGGGCCAACACTTGGTTGCACGGGCGCCATGGCTGAGTCACGGGGTTGGCCTTGAGCTTGGGCTTCTCCACTGCCACCAGTACCTCTGCCACCCCTTTCCTTAGGTCCAGCAATTGTCGAAACTGCTCCAAGGGGCTCTGATACCACTTGTTATAGTCACAATAGGCTCCAATGTGCCTAAAACGAAAGATAGAGTGCACAGTCGGATTTCTGCACAGCGGGTTCAAACGTTTATATCGTTGTGGTCACAGCTTCAAATGACCTGATTCAACTTGAATCTGGAGCGTCTTAACGTCGCCTACTATAGGCAATTTAGATCGCACGATTTCACAAAGGATTGACGACACAGTGTCAGTTTGAACGAACGGCACTATGGCATCCACTATAGTCTTAGAACACAAGATAGGAAGAGTTACGAGTTGGGAATGACTCCCGGCTCCTACAAACCCCAAGAGCCGAGGTAATGTGATGTGGAACAGTGCCACACTGTCCCCAACCACGAAGGGTCTCGAAACTACCCTTCACTAGGGCCTACACCAAGTGAAATGTTACACTACACAAAGTAATGTAACTATCTTCAATATCTTGAGGTGTACCCTTTTGGCGAGCTTCGAAATCACTTGAGGCTTGACACCAAGGCTTGAGCTCTTCATCACAAACTCATCCTTGAGTTTTTGATGGGTTTGCTGCACACACCTGCAACATGCCGAACGTTCGACACAGGACAAAATAGAAACCGCGCATGACAAAATAGAAACCGCGCGCGAGACACAAACGACCGCGTAACACGCGTCTAGCGATAACTCGCTATTGACTCGACACACACACTCGACATCATGACTCGACATTCACACACAATTATAAGCATGAAATATATATTATCCCATGCCCTCATACCATTCCATACACAGACACATGCACGTACACGGACAACAAGCCGAGTGCAAACCGTAGGGTTGCACCAACACTGAGCGCTGCATTGGCTTGGTCATGGAGGTCGCTCGTACCTCCATGGTCTACGCGGCTGCCCCCCATTTTCTGTGGCCGTTTGCGGTCCGCTACGATGTGCATCAGCTCAACCTCTGGCCCCGTGTCTCCTTGCCGGAGACCTCGCCCACAGTGCGGTGGACGGGGAAGGTTCGCGATGCGTCGGTGTTAGGGGTCTGGGGTTCTCGTGCCTTTGTCCGCGATACCACCGCGGACAAGTTCTCCGCTTGTGCTGTTCCTTGCGTCTTCCTTGGCTTTGTCCCTGACGTGCCTGGCTGGCAGTTTTACCACCCCACCTCGCGTCGATTCCTGCCCTCTCATGACGTCACGTTCCACGAGTCGGTTCCTTTTTACGGTCTCTGCCACTCTTCCTTGCACCAGGTCCTCCCCAGGTAGACCCCCTCCCCCCTCAGGGTCCTGCTCCCTCAGGTGTGTCTTAGGTAGACGTTGTTGAGCCTGTCGAGGTAGCGGTTGACTCTGGTGCTTCTAGGGGTGCTGAGCCTGCGCGTGCGGAGCCTTCGGGTGCTGAGCCTGGGGGTGCTGCGCCTGGGGGTGCTGAGCCTGGGGGTATGGCATCTAGGGGTGCTGAGCCTGAGGTTGTGGAGTCTGGGGGTGCTGAGTCTGGGGGTGTCGAGCCTGCGGTTGCTGAGATGGGGGGTGCTGAGTCTGCTGGAGGTCCTACAGAGGCCTCGTCTCGGTGGGAGCCTCTCTCTCTGCAGAAGCTACGAGAGTGGTTCGCTCGCCGCTGGAGGCGTCAAGGCGGAGCTGCTGTGGCTGAGGAGCCTGCCGTGGGTGACCCTAGAGCAATAGTTGCTGGAGCTACTGCTGCTGGAGGTACTGGAGCCGCTGGAGTTGGTGGTTCTGCTGGTGTTGGAGCCGGCGCTACTGGAGCTGTTCCTACTGGAGGTGCTGCTAGGTGCTGGAGCTAGTGGTGCTGCAGGAGTTGGAGCTGGAGGCGCTGGAGCTGTTTCTGCTGGTGGTGCTGCTGGTGCTGGAGCTCGTGGTGCTGCAGGAGTTGGAGCTGGAGACCTTGGAGCTGGAGGTGCTGGAGGTCCCTCTGCTGGTTCTGGTGGTGCTGTACGGCCGCGGCCTGTACTTCGTTCCACTCCTTCAACAGGTTCTTGGTCTCACGCCTTCTACTGGTCCAACTCCTCCCTTAGAGTGTCCACCACCTGTCCAGTCGCAATTGCAGTTACAGCCAGCCTCCCCACTACCTGCTCCTTCTCCTTACACTGGTTCGACTGGAGGTCTTGCTGAGCATCGTGAGCCTGCGTCTCGCCCAGCGTTGCCTGTTCGCGCTGCTTGCACTGGTCGTCGTGTTCCGCGTCCGCATCCTCCTCCTGTCCCTTGCATGCACTAGATGGCACTGCGTCCTTCAACAGCTCCACAGCGTGTCCCTCTGCCGTCTCCTCCTGCGTCCTCCCTTGCTGACGGTCCAGACCCGGAGTTTGACTCCCTTCGTGCTGCTAGTCCTACTGTCATGCGTCTCCTGGCCACTGTTGTCACTGACCCTTCGTTTGAGTTCACAGCTGCGTCTGCCTTAGTTGCTGAGCTTGTCGACTTTGCTACTCGCTGTCGTCTAGACTATGCTGCTAGTCTTGTTGCTGAGTTTGAGTCTGTCTGTCCTCCGTCCGTCGGGGGTGAGTGTGCTCTTGGCACGAATGTCCTTGAGGACAGGCAGGACGAGTTTAAGTGTTTTTCTGCTGCTTTACCCCATCTCGTGTCCATGCTGCTTGTACATCAGGGAGACCCGGATGCACCAGACATCACGACCCCGCGCTCTTACGCTGAGGCGATAGAGGGTCCCCTACTCCTCTCAGTGGCAGGTAGCCATGGACGCAGAGATGGCAACCTAGAAGTCCACATGCATTTACGTCGATGAGGTTCCCCCACCTGGGGCGAACATTGTCGATGGCATGTGGATTTTCAGGGTAAAGCGGCCGCCAGGTTCTCCGCCTGTCTTCAAGGCGCGTTATGTTACTTAAGGCTTCAGTCAGTGACATGGAGTTGACTACTTTCAGACCTTCTCCCCTACCCCGAAGATGACCACTCTTCGGGTGCTGCTGCATGTCACTGCTCAGCGTGACTACGAGCTTCACTCTCTTGACTTTAGCACAGCCTTCCTAGAGGGCAGCCTGCACGAGGAGATCTGGCTGCGCCGCCCACCTGACTTCACTGGGTCGTTCCCTCCTGGTACCCAGTGGAGCCTCCGGCGGCCAGTCTACGGTCTCCGTCAGGCCCGTCGCAAGTGGCAAGACACACTGAGGACGACGCTTGCGGCTCTTGGGTTTGCTCCTTCTACTGCTGACCCGTCGCTGTTTCTACGCACCGACACTTCGCTACCGCCGTTCTACATCCTCGTGTACGTCGACGACTTGGTTTTCGCCACTGCTGACACTGAGGTACTGACTCTACTGAAGTCGGAGCTCTAGAAGAGACACACGTGCACAGACCTCAGTAAGCTGCGCATCTATCTTGGCGTGCAGATCACTCGGGACAGAGCACGCTGTACCATCACCTTGACTCAGTCACACATGGTGCAGCAAGTCCTTCAGTGCTTCGACTTCAAGTACTCCTCGCCACAGTCCACTCCTCTGCCTACTGGTCACTCACTCTTAGCTCTGCCTTTGGATGAGTCCGTAGAGCCGAGTGGCCCGTATCCAGAGCTTATGGCCTCATGTACCTAATGAACTGCACTCGGCTTGACCTTGCTTACCCTCTTAGCATCCTGGCATGCTACGCTGCGCCCGGGAGACACCGACCAGAGCACTGGAAGGCAGCTAAGAGGGTGATGCGCTACTTGTGCAGTACAGTCGGGCATAAGGCTCATGCTTGGAGGATGGGGTCTAGTTGTCCTCACTGGTCACGCTGATGCATCTTGGGTTGATGACTTGGCTACGCAGCGGACATCACAGGGTTACACCTTCAGCCTTGGCTCTGGTTCTGTTTTGTGGCGGTCTACTCGCTCATCTTCTGTTCTCAGCTCCACTTGTGAGGATGAGATCTACGCAGGGGCCATGGCTGCACAGGAGCTACGCTGGCTCACCTACCTACTGACGGACCTAGGCGAGGCGCCTCGTTCTCCTCTTGTTCTGTACGTCGACAACAAGGCAATGCTTGCCTTGTGTCACGCGCAGAGACTGGAGCACAGAACGAAGCACATCACTCTTCTCTACTTCCTTGCTCGAGAGTTGCAGCAGCGTGGTCAGCTTTGTCTTGTTTACGTGGCCTCTCAGGCCAACACGGTTGATATCTTCACCAAGGCACTTTCAGCCTTATGATCATCAGTGATCCTTTACAGTTCTAGGCCTTGTGCCCACTTGGCTTCACTTGCTCGCTTCTTGATTTTGCTTGTACTGTGATCTCTATATATATACCTGCATGCTTACACTTGCTATGTTGTGATCACTGTCTTGCTTGTTCTGCTTTATATATCTCTGCATGTGAACTGGCCTTGCGGTCGCTTGCTTTAACTCGGAATGCATGGTGACGTCGTGATCCACCTTGAGCTTGCTTTGCTCTTCTTGAATGGTCTTGAGACCTCTTGTTCCCCCCCACTTTGCCTTTGAGGGTGTGTCAAACTTATATGGTATAGTCCATGTAGGCTGTAGTGGGGTAGATAATATGGGATACAACACTTTTAGGTTTACTACTTGTACCCACCTACTTCCTAGTCATTTCATTCACTCGTACTATTCTGCACAATTTCTTCCGCGATAGCACCACAGTCCCACCACCCACTGTCCCTATCCTTGTCACTTTGGCTGACCCGTCTGGTGGTCCAGTCGTTGCACGCGGCTCCACTGTTCTCCTGTGTCCGGCAGCCCCCTCCAGTTTTCTTACAGGTCTCCACCTCCCCTCGTTCGCTAAGAACTTGGTGGCCACAGCTGTCCTCCAGGATCAGTGGGTCACCATCACTCAGCCTGAGGGTGAGCTAGTGGTGATCTGTACGGACTCCCGCACTGGCGAGCACTTAGCCACGTTCACTCGGAGACCTGGGTCTAGCCTGTAGACACTGACCACTGAGTCTGCACTGGTGGCTGAGTCCGGTCAGGTAGCTTCGTCTGGTGAGGTGGCTTCGGCGTGCTCATGTTGATTGCTCACGCATCCGGCTCTACTTTGGCACCACAGGCTTGGTCACCCCTCCCAGCTGCGTCTCCGCAGCATGCACTCCCGTGCCCTTGTCTCTGGCCTCCCCGGGGCTCTACATCCGCTCCCGAGGTCGCTTGCGCCACCGTGCCTTCCCTGCGTCGAGGGGCGGCAGCGTGCCGCTCCTCACGTCTCTGAGTTTCCTCCTACCACTGCCCCGATGTAGACCCTCCACATGGACGTGTGGGGTGCAGCTCGTGTCATAGGACAGGCTGGAGAGCGCTACCTCTTGCTGGTTGTTGACGACTACACGCGCTACACCACGGTCTTCCCCTTGGAGAGCAAGGTGGAGGTCCGTGATGTCTTGATCCATTGGATTCGCACTGCTCGTCTTCATCTGCGAGCTTGGTTTTAGACGGACCTCCCAGTCCTGTGACTGCACTCTGACCGAGGTGGTGAGTTCTCCTCCACCCTCCTCCAGAACTTCTGTGCTGTCGAGGGCATTGTCCAGTCGCTCATGCTCCGGCCTCTCCGCAGCAGAATGGGATTGTAGAGCGCCGCATTGGCTTGGTCATGGAGGTTGCTCGCACCCTCCTGGTCCATGCGGCTACTCCCCATTTCCTGTGGCCATTTGCAGTCCGATACGCTGCTGCGCAACTCAACCTCTGGCCCCGTGTCTCTCACCCGGAGACCTCCCCCACTCTGCGGTGGATGGGCGAGGTTGGTGATGCGTCGGTGTTTTGGGTCTGGGGTGCTCTTGTGCTTGTCCGCGATCTGCCCTCGGGCAAGCTCTCTCCTCGCACTCTTCACTGTGTCTTCCTTGGCTTCCCTACCAACGCCCTGCCTTGGCTGTTTTACCACCCGGGTTCTCGTCGAGTCCTCTCTTCCCAGAATGTCACGTTTGACGAGTATGTCTGCTTCTACCGTCTCCACCCCCACCGCAGTTCCCCTGTGCCCCTCCCGCCTCTCTTCCTAGTACCCGACCCCACCCCTCCCCCCCCGGTAGCCCCACTCCTGCCGCAGGGTCCTGCTCCCTTAGGTGTGTCCCAGGTTGACCTGTCCCCCTTGGTTGCGCCGTTGGAGGTCTCCTCCGACACTTCAGGCCCAGCCGAGGGGAGTGACCCGAGTGCTGACGACACTGCAGCCCCTCGTCGCTCACTGCGCTTGCAGGCCCTCCTGGGTTTCCGCCTCGACCGTCTTCACCGCCTCTGCAGCCGTTTGCTGTGGACCCTGGTGTTACGGGTGGAGGTGCTCCTGCGAGTGCTGCTCCTGAGGGTGCTGAGTCTGGGGGTGCTGAGGAACCTACTGGAGTAGTGGCTGCTCCTGCTGGAGCCTCTGGGAGTGGGCGTTTGCGACAGCCGAGTCGACAAGAGACTCTCTCGCCGCAGCAGCTGCGTGAGTGGGCGGTCTGGTGGGGCAGCCCCGGTGGCGGAGCTGGAGGCACTAGTGCTAGAGGCGCTACTACTGGAGGTACTGCAGTTGGAGCTGCTGGAGGTGCTGGTGCTGATGGTCCTGTTGCTCGATGCCGAGAGTCTCTCTCGCCTCAGCAACTTCGCGAGTGGGCTGTCCAGTGGGGCAGCCCCGGTGGCGAAGCTGGAGGCACTGGTGCTGGAGGCGCTACTACTGGAGGTACTGCCGTTCGAGCTTCTGGAGGTGCTAGCTCTGGTGGTCCTGGTGCTCGTCGCCAGGAGTCTCTCTCGCCTCAGTACCTTCGTGAGTGGGCTGTCCAGTGGGGCAGCCCCGGTCGCGGAGCTGTAGGCACTGGAGCTGGAGGTTCTCGTACTAGAGGTGCTGGAGTTGCAGGTTCTGGGGGTGTTGTTACTACTGAAGCTGGAGGTACTGGAGGTACTGGTGATGGAGGTCCTGCCACTGGTGATGCTACTTCAGGAGGTACAGGTGCTAGGGGTGCGATTGCTACAGGAGCTGGAGGTTCTGGTAATGTGAGTACTGTGCAGCGGCAACCGTTCTTCCTGCCGCAGCCGCACACGTTGCTTCCGCCACCTGGCTCACTCCTTCACCAGCTTCTTGGTCTTCCGTATTCCACTAGCCTTCCCCTCCGTGACCTGGCCCTAGAGGCTGGTCCTAATCCTCTCCTGGTTCCACCGCTTGACCCGTCTCAAGCGCAGTTGCCTCCCAGCTCCCCTGTCCCTGCTCCTGCTTGTTCTTCCGCGTTGCCCGCATCGCTCACAGGGAACTGGGTGGCTGCGACTCCTGCCCCTTCTCCTGACACCTCTCCTCATACCTCTCCTGTTCGCACTCGTGCTCCTCGTGCTCGTCGTGTTCGTCCTCCGCTAGTCCCTGGCACACATACTATGCCACTTCATCCTTCCTCTGATCCACAGCGTGTTCCCCTGCCATTACCTCCCGCGTCCTCTCTTCCTGACGTCCCTGACCCTGAGTCAGACCTTATTCGTGCTGCCAGTCTGACTGTCACTCGTTTTCTTGCTACCGTTGTGACGGACCCTACGTTTTCGTCTCTTGCTGCGTTTGCCTTAATGGCTGAGCTAGTCAACTTTGCTGCTGCATACTGCCTTGACTACATAGCGAGTCTTGTTTCTGACTTGGACTCTGCATGTCCTCCATCCGTCGGGTGTGACTTTCCCCTTAGCTGTGACGTTCTTGAGGACAGACAAGAGGACCTGGAGTGTCTTGTGGCCGCTGTACCTCATCTCGCTACCATGTTGCTTGCCCCTGAGGGAGACCCGGATGCACTCGACATCCCGGTCCCTCGCACTTACGCGGAGGCGATCTTGAGTCCTTACTCCTCTTAGTGGCAGACAGCCATGGACGCAAAGATGGCTTCCTGGAAGTCCACAAGCACCTACGTCGACGCAGTTCCCCCTCCAGGGGCGAACATAGTCGATGGCATGTGGATTTACAGGATGA
Organism: Closterium sp. NIES-65; assembly: GCA_948144175.1. Lineage (NCBI taxonomy): Eukaryota > Viridiplantae > Streptophyta > Zygnematophyceae > Desmidiales > Closteriaceae > Closterium > Closterium sp. NIES-65. The sequence goes on along the minus strand of CANXME010000191.1, from coordinate 1,288,313 downwards.
AGCGGCCGTCGGATTCTCCGCCTGCCTTCAAGGTGCGCTACGTTGCACAAGGCTTCAGTCAGCGCCAGGGGGTTGACTTCTTTCAGACCTTCTCCCCCACCCCAAAGATGACCACTCTTCGGGTGTTGCTACACGTTGCAGCACAGCGTGACTATGAGCTGCACTCTCTCGACTTCTCAACAACCTTCTTGCAGGGCAGCCTTCACGAGGAGATCTGGCTGTGCCGTCCACCTGGCTTCACTGGGTCGTTTCCTGAGGGTACCCGGTGGAGCCTCCGACGGCAAGTCTACGGTCTCGGCCAGGCGCCTCGCGAATGGCACAACACACTGAGGATGACGCTTGCGGCTCTTGGCTTTGCTCCCTTGACTGGCTTTCCCTCCACCACCATGAGCCCATCGCTGTTTCTGGGCACTGACCCTTCTTTGTCGCCGTTCTACATCCTCGTGTACGTCGACGGCTTGGTATTTGCGACTGCTGACACTGAGGCACTGGTCTCAGTGAAGGCGGAGCTGCAAAAGCGACACACATGTACTGGCCTAGGTGAGCTGCGCATCTATCTTGGCTTGCATATCACCTGGGACAGAGCGCGGTGCACCATCACTCTGACTAAGTCACATATGGTGCACCAGGTCCTTCAGTGCTTTGGCTTCCAATTCTCCTCGCCACAGCCCACTCCTCTGGTTGCGAACCACTCGCTCTCAGCTCCAACTTCGGACGAGTCCGTAGAGCCGAGTGGTCCGTACCCGGAGCTTGCGTGCTGTCTCGTGTGATGACCTGCACTCGACCTGACCTTGCATACCCTCTCAGCATCCTGGCTCGCTACGTTGCTCCAGGTAGACACCGGAAGGAGCACTAGACAGCTGCACAAAAGGTGCTGCGATGCGTGTGCAGCACATCAGGCATGTGACTTGTGCTTGGAGGACGGGACTCAGTTGTTCTCACAGGTCACTCGGACGCTTCTTGGGCTGACGACCAGGCGACTCAGCGGTCGTCGTAGGGGTACAGTTTCAGCCTCGCCATTGGTTTTGTTTCTTGGAGGTCCACCCGCTCGTCTAATTTACTTAGTTCCAGCTGTGAGGCGGAGATCTACGTTGGGGCTGTGGCTGCGCAGGAGCTCCGCTGGCTGACCTACCAGCTGACCGACTTGGGTTAGCAGCCTCGTTCTCCTCCAGTCATGTACGTCGACAACCAAGCCATGATTGCCTTGTGTGGCGAGCAGAGACTGGAGCAGAGAACGAAGCACATTGCACTTCGTTACTTCCTCTGTCGTGAGATGTAGCAGCGTGGACAACCTCGCCTTTCGTACGTGGCCTCTCAGGCCAACACTGCTTACGTCTTCACCAAGGCCCTTGTGTCTGGTGCGCATCAGCGTTTTTGCACTGCTCTTGGGCTTGTGCCCACTCTACCTCACTTGCTTGTCTCTTGATTTTGTCTTGTACTTTGATATATAGACCTGCATGTGTTGAGTTGTTAGGTTGTTATCATTGTACTGCTTGTTCTATTATAAACCTGCATGTGAACTGGCCTTGTGGCCGCTTGCTTGTGCTCAGCGTATGTGGTGACGTTGTGATCCACCTTGAGCTTTGCTCTGCTTGCTTACTCTCTTGACTGGACTTGACTTGTCCGAAGGTGGAGCTGAGAGCGAGTGGTTCGCAGGCAGAGGAGTGGGCAGTGGCGAGGAGAACTGGAAGCCAAAGCGCTGAAGGACCTAAGGCACCATGTGTGACTGAGTGATGGTGCGCCGAGCTCTGTCCCAAGTGATTTGCAAGCCAAGATAGCTCCGCAGCTCACCCAGGTCAGTGCAGGTGTGTCGCGTCTGCAGCTCCGCCTTCACAGAGGCCAGTTCCTCAGTGTCAGCAGTCACAAAGACCAACAAGAATGTAGAACGGCGACATAGAATGGTCAGTGCGCAGAAACAGCGACGGGTCAGCAATCGAGGGAGCAAAGCCAAGAGCCGCAAGCGACGTCCTCAGTGTGTCGTGCCACTCGCGGGGCGCCTGACGGAGACCATAGACTGGATGTCATAGGCTCCACTGGGTACTTTCAGGAAATGACCCAGTGAAGTCAAATGGACGGCGCAGCCAGATCTCCTCGTGAAGGCTGCCCTGAAAAAAGTTTGTCGAGAAGTTAAGAGAGTGCAGCTCGTAGTCACGTTGTGTTGCAACGTGTAGCAACACCCAAAGAGTGGTCATCTTCGGGGTGGGGGAGAAGGTATGAAAGAAGTCAACCCCTTGTCGCTGACTGAAGCCTCGTGCAACGTAGCGCGCCTTGAAGGCAGGTGGAGAACCCGGCGACTGCTTCACTCTGTAAATCCACATGCCATCGACTATGTTCACCTCAGGAGGGGGAATTGCGTCGACATAGGTGCATGTGGACTTCCAGGAAGCCATCTTTGCGTCCATGGCTGTCTGCCACTGAGAGGAGTAGGGACCCGAGATCACCTCAGCGTGAGTGCGTGGGGTCGGGATGTCAAGTGCATCTGGGTCTCCCTCAGGGGCAAGCGGCATGCGCGTCACGCCCCACTGCTGCCTGCGTGTCATGCCCTGCTGTAGCCCGCGCGTTGCGCACTGCTGCCCTGCTGCCCTGCCCAGCGCGCACCCAGCTGCCCTTAGGCCCGCGCGCCGCCCTGCCCTGCAGCCCGCGTGCCGCACTGCCCTGCCCCTAGGCCCGCGCGCCACCCTGCCCTGATGCCCGCGCATCGCGCTGCCCTGCTCTTAGGCCCACGCGCAGTCCTGTCCTTAGGCCCACTAGCCCACGCGCGCCCTGCAGCGCTACAAGCCGCGCTGCCCTGCTGTACTGGTGCTGCTGCTGCTGCTGCTTCTACTACTGCTGCTGCTGCTACCGAGCCTTCGCCGCGCTGCCCTGCCCGAGCCGCGCAGCCCTGCCCTGCCGCGTGGCCCTGCTCGATTCGCGCTGTTTTGCCCTGCTGAGCCGCGCCGCCCTACCTTAGCTGCACAGCCCCGCCCGAGCTGCGCTGCCCTACCCTCCCAAGCCGCACCACCCTGCACTGCCGAGCCGCGCCGCCCTGTCGCCGATACTGCTGACTGCCATTGCCTGTCATGGCCCCTCTTACCATTTTAGCAGTTGACGTAGACGGCCGCCCTTACAAGTTCGAGATGTGGCTTACGTGCCTGCACATGTATCTCCGGCATTTTTTTAGAGATTGCGTCTCCCTGCTCGAGCATACGTCGGGGTCCCTTCCGGCTCCCACGCCTCCCACTGCGCCTGCTGCTGGTGCTGACGATGCTGTGCAGAGGCGGTACCGGGCGGACTGCATTGCCTACACTCAGTGGACGAAGTGCAACGCTATCGCAGAGCTTGCTGTTTGCGCTCACCTGCCGGTCGACCAGAGGGCCTACTTTCGTCAGGTGACGTCGGTCAACGTTTTTTACGATGCTATGGTTAGGCGCTACTCCTCACTCTATCCTGCCACCCGGCCACTGCGGCAGAGCTGTCCTTTGTTAAAGGAGGTACAACAACTGGTCGGGGAGGCGAGTGTAGGTACTTATGCGTCTACTCTTGCTGGTGGTGCCGCTGGTGGACGCGGAGGTTCTAGGGGTGGACAGAAGCGGCAGCAGTGTCCGCCGGAGACCCTCTCGCCGCAGCAGCTTCGTGAGTGGGCTGTCCGGTGGGGCAGCCCCGGTGGCAGAGCGTGGAGTACTAGGGCTGGGGTTGTAGAGGCACCTGGTGGTGCAAAGGCTACTAGTCTAGGCGCTTGTGACTCTGCTTGCATAGGTGCAGAGCCTGAGGAGGCCTTGCACTCTTTCCCTCAAGACTCAGACACATCTCGCTGTTTATCTGTGAGTGCACCACTGTCACACTGCTTACAGTCCCGGTCCCTGTCACTCTGGCCAACCCCTCTGGTGGCCCAGTCGTTGCACGTGGCTCTACTGTTCTCCTGTGTCCAGGAGCCCCTTCCGGTTCCCTTACAGGTCTCCACCTCCCCTTGTTCGCTAAGAACTTGGTGGCTACCGCTGTCCTCCAGGTCTAGTGGGTCACTGTCACCCAGCCTGGCAAGCACTGGCAAGCACCTCGCTACGTTCACTCAAAGGCCTAGGTCTGGCCTGTACACGCTGACCACTGAGTCAGCACAGATGGCTGAGTTAGGTGAGGTAGCTGCGCCATGTTCATGTCGGCTGCTCACGCACCCGGCTCTGCTTTGGCACCACCGACTTGGTCACCCTTCCCAGCAGGGTCTCTGCAACATGCACTCCCGTGTCCTTGTCTCTGGCCTCCCCAGGTCCCCGCCCCCGCTCCCGAGGTTGCTTGCGCCACCGTGCCTTCCCCTCGTCCAGGGGCGGCAGCGCTCCGCTCCTCACTCCTCCGAGTTTCCTCCGACCACAGCTCCTCTGCAGAACCTCCACATGGACATGTGGGGTCCAGCCCGCGTCACTGGACAGGGCGGAGAGTGCTACTTTTTGCTGGTTGTTGACGACTACACGCGCTACACCACGGTCTTCCCGGCCGCTGTCCGTGATGTTCTGATCCGCTTGATCCATACTGTTCGTCGCCAGGTAAGCGCTCGGTTCCAGCAGGACCACCCAGTCCTGCGACTGCACTCGAACCGAGGTGGTGAGTTTTCCTCCACCCTCCTCCGGTACTTCAGTGGTATTGAGGGCATCACCTAGTCGTTCACGCTTCCAGCCTCTCCATGATAGAATGGGATTGCAGAGCGCCGCATTGGCCTGGTCATAGAGGTTGCTCGCACCTCCCTTATCCATGCGGCTGCTCCCCATTTCCTGTGGCTGTTTGCGGCCCGATACGCTGCTGCGCAACTCAACCTCTGGTCCGTGTCTCCCACCCGGAGACCTCCCCCACAGTGTAGTGGACGGGCGAGGTTGCTGATGCGTCAGCATTTCGGGTCTGGGGTGCCCTTGCACTTGTCCACGATCCTCCCGCGGGCAAGCTTTCTCCTCGCACTCTTCGCTGTGTCTTCCTTTGCTTCCCTACCGACACTTCGCCCTGGCAGTTTTACCACCCGGGTTCTCGTCGTGTCCTCTCTTCCCAGGACGTCACCTTTGACGAGTCTGTCTGCTTCTACCGTCTCCACCCCCATCGCAGTTCCCCTGTGCCCCTCCCGCCTCTCTTCGTAGTACCCGACCCCACCCCCCCCCCCCCCCCGGTAGCCCCACTCCTGTCGCAGGGTCATGCTCCGTCAGGTGTGTCCCAGGTTGACCCGCCCCCCTTGGTTGCGCCGTTGGAGGTTTCCTCCGACACTTCTGGCCCAGCTTAGGGGGGTGACCCAACTGCTGACAACACTACGGCCCCTCGCTGCTCCCCACGCTTGGAGACCCCTCCTGGGTTTCCGCCTCGACCGTCTTCACTGCCTCTGCAACCAGCCGCTGTGGACTCTGGTGCTGTAGGAGGTAGTGACGCTGGGGGTGCTGGTTCTGGGGGTGCTGAGGGACCTACTGGTGTGGTGGCTGCTCTTACTGATGTCAACGGGAGTTGTGTGTTGGCCCCGTCCTCACTTGGGCGGAGCCGACTTCGTGGTCGGGTGTGAGGGGAGCAGCCGACCTGCAGCAGTGGGCGAGCTGGTTGACGAGGAGGTCGACCTGCACGGGGACCACTGGACGGGCGCCGACTTCGGGGAGGTCGACTTGGGAGTCGACCTGCGGAGGACGTCAACTCGGTGACGTCAACTTGGGGAAGCCGACTTCAACTGATGGTCGGCGATGTGGCATGTCGACCTGGAAGTCAGTGCCGACTTGTAAGGTCACTGACTTGCAAGGTCGCCGACTTGGAAGGTCACCGACTTGCAAGGTCGCCGACTTGGGAGGTCGCCGACTTCAAGATAGAAGGGGCGCCGACTTGGTGACGCCGACTTTGGGTAGCCGACTTGGGTGGTCGGCTGACAACTGCGCTGGTCGACATGGTTGCCCGGTCGACCAGGTTACCTGGGTGACGAAGTGCTGCGGAGGAATGCGACGGTCGCCCAGGCAAAGTTGGCGGGTCCAACCTCGGTGGTGGTATCCCGAGGTCGTCGTGGCTGATCAGAGGCAGTCGTCTACACGAGGTTGACGTGGTTTGTGCGCTGTGCAGGTGACTGGACTATGTGCACCAATCATCTGCGCACACCTGCGAAGCGGGTGCGCTGCTGTTCTGCGTGAGCAACGATGGCACGCCGTCAACCTGCGATGTTGGCACGTCGTCGACCTTGCACTGCTGGAGCGCGGTCGACCAAGTCGTGCTGGAACGCGGTCGACCAAGCTACGCTGGCAGTTGGCCGACCGGAATGCTTGCTCTGATGTAGTCTTGCATTGCCAACTTCATTGTATCATTGTTGTCAACTTTCTCTAGTGAAACTCTTGTCAAACTACCCCATGAACTAGCAAGCAGTGTATGCACTAGGAAAACGACTAAGGACCAACGAACGCAGAGATCACACGAGCACCCGTGCCTAGCCCGTAGTCTAGCTCCCGTTGTAGTAGTTATCTCCGCAACTGAAGCCTCTAGGAGTGGACGTATGTGGCAGTCGAGTCGACAAGAGACTCTCTCGCCGCAGTAGCTTAGTGCGTGGGCGATCTGGTGGGGCAGCCCCGATGGCGGAGCAGGAGGCACTGGTGCTGGAGGCAACACTACTGGAGGTATTGCAGCTGGAGGTGCTCGTGCTGGCGGTGCTGATGCTAGTCGTCAGGGGACTCTCTCGCCTCAGCAGCTTCACGAGTGGGCTGTCCGGTGGGGCAGCCCCGGTGGCAGAGCCGGAGGCACTGGTGCTGGAGACACTGGAGTTGGAGGTACTGGAGGTCCTGGGGCTGGAGGTACTGCTATGGGAGGTACTGGAGTTGCTGGTTTTGGGGGTGCTGTTACTACTGGAGCTGGAGGTATTGGTGCTGGAGGTACTGAAGTTGCTGGTTCTTGGGGTGCTGTTACTTCTAGAGCTAGAGGTACTGGTGCTGGAGGTACTGGCACAGTGGGTGCTGTACAGCGACGACCGTTTTTCTTGCCGCAACAGCAGACGTCACTCCCACCACCTAGCTATGTCCTTCACTAGCTACTTGGTCTTCCAAATTCTAATGGCCTTCCTCTCCTTGACCTGCTCCCAGTGGTTGGTCCTACTCCTCCTCTTCTGGTTCCACCGCCTGACCTGTCTCAGGCGCAGTTTCCTCCTGACTCCCCTCTCCCTGCTCCTGCTCGTTACTCCCCGTCGCCCTCTCCAGACACCTCTCCTGTTCGCACTCGTCCTCCTTGTGCTCGTCGTGTTCGTCCTCTGCCACTCCCTGGCACACACACTATGGCACTTCGTCCTTCCTCTGTTCCACAGTGTGTTGCCTTGCCGTTACCTCTTGCGCCCTCTCTTCTTGATATACCTGACCTTGATTCAGACCTTGTTCGTGCTGCTGGTCCGAGTGTCACTCGTTTTCTTGCTACTATTGTGACGGAGCCTACGCTCTCGTCTCCTGCTGCGTTTGCCTTTGTTGCTGAGCTAGTCGACTTTTCTGCTGCGTACCGCCTTGACTACGTCATGAGTCTTGTTTCTGACTCTGACTCTGCATGTCCTCCGTCCGTTGGGGGTGAATTTGCCCTTGGTTGTGACGTCCTAGAGGACAGACAGGAGGACCTTGAGTGTCGTGCGGCCGCTGTACCTCATCTCGCTGCCATGCTGCTTGCCCCTAAGGGAGACCCGGATGCACTGGACATCCCAACCCCATGCACTCACGCTGAGGTGATCTCGGGTCCCTACTCCTATGAGTGGCAGACAGCCATGGATGCAAAGATGGCTTCCTGGAAGTCCACATGCACCTATGTCGACGCGATTCCCCTTCTTGGGTTGAACATAGTCGATGGCATGTGGATTTACAGAGTGAAGCGGTCGCTGGGTTCTCCACATGCCTTCAAGGCGTACTACGTTGCACGAGGATTCAGTCAGCGCCAGGGGGTTGACTTCTTTCAGACCTTCTCCCCCATCCCGAAGATGACCACTTTTTGGGTGTTGCTACACGTTGCAGCACAGCGTGACTACGAGTTGCACTCTTTCGACTTCTTGACAGCTTTCTTGCAGGGCAGCCTTCACGAGGAGATCTGGCTGCACCGTCCACTTGACTTCAAGACCAGGGCGGGGTCAAGCTTTCTACGGGCTCCTATCCGCCCCGAGGATCCTTTTGACCGGCTGGAATGAGATGCGCACTCCAATCAACCGGGGGGTTCGGGCCCAAGGTTCAAATCCACCCTTGCACGGGCTCGGAAGGGCTCATGAGCTTGCTTTTCATGATGGAAAGCTCAAAGTGACTGGGGGGAAACGTAGACCAGGGTGGCGGCTAGCTTTCTACGGGTTCCTATCCACCCCAAGGGTCCTTTTGACCGGCTGGATTGAGATGCACACTCCCATCAACCGAGGGGTTCGGGCCCAAGGTTCAATCCACCCTTGTACGGGCTCGGATGGGCTCATGAGATTGCTTTTCCAGATGGAAAGTTCGAAGTGACCCGGGGGAAACGTAGACCAGGGTGTCGGCTAGCTTTCTACGGGTTCCTATCCACCCCAAGGGTCCTTTTGACCCGCTGGAATGAGATGCACACTCCCATCAACCGGGGGGTTTGGGCCCAAGGCTCGGATGGGCTCATGAGAGTTATAGTCATAGTAGGCTCCAATGTGCCTAAAACGAAAGATAGAGTGCACAGCCGGATTTCTGCACAGCGGCTTCAAACGTTCATAGCGTTCTGGTCACAGCTTAAAATGACTTGATTCAACTTGGATCTGGAGCGTGTTATTGTTGCCTACAATAGGCAATTTAGATTGCACGATTTCACCAAGTATTGACGACACAACGTCAGTTTGAACAAACGGCACTATGGCAGCCACTATAGTCTTAGAACACAAGATAGGAAGAGTTACGAGTTGGGAATGACTCCCAGCTCCTACAAACCCCAAGAGCCGAGGTACAGTGATGTGGAACAGTGCCACACTGTCCCCAACCACGAAGGGTCTCGAAACTACCCTTCACTAGGGCCTACACCAAGAGAAATGTTACACTACACAAAGTAATGTAACTATCTTCAATATCTTGAGGTCTTTTGGCGAGCTTCGAAATCACTTGAGGCTTGACACCAAGGCTCGGGCTCTTCATCACAAACTCATCCTTGAGTTCTTGATGGGTCTGCTGCACACACCTGCGACACGCCGAACGTTCGACACAGGAAAAAATAGAAACCGCGCACGACAAAATAGAAACCGCGCGCGAGACACAAACGACCGCGTAACACGCGTCTAGCGACAACTCGCTATTGACTCGACACACACACTCGACATCATGACTCAACATGCACACACAATTATAAGCATGAAATATATATTATCCCATGCCCTCATACCATTCTATACACACACACATGCACGCACACGGACAACAAGCCGAGTGCAAACCGTAGGGTTGCACCAACAAACTCCCCCTCGGATTGTTGGCCTTAGGATATGTTGCTCTCTCAGTTCAGAGCCATCCCAGCCAGCTTGCAACACTTCCAATGCTGCTGCTCCCCCAGTCTCTTAGTCATCATGTCAGCCGGCTGCCCCGTGGTCTTCACTTAGCGCAACTCAACTTCACCCGCGGTTACCATGCTCCTCGTCCAATGCCACTTCACCCTCATGTGCTTCGTGAGTCCATGCAACAAAGGGTTCTTAGCAAGAGCAATGGCACACTTGCTGTCACAGTACAGTGGGGTAGGTCATTGCTGCTCCTCCCCCAATTCAGCCAACAAACACCGCTGCCAAACAATCTCCCGTACGGCACAGAAGAGTGCCATGTACTCGGACTCCACCGAGCTCAAAGCTTGGTCAACCTGCTTCTTGCTCTCCCAAGCAGTTGGGCCTCCACCAACACAGCATATGAAGCCTCCCACACTTGTCATGTCCTCTGTTTCTGATGCATATGAAGCATCCGAGTAGGCGGTGAGGAACAAACGCCCGGGCTCAACACCATCCGCGCCCTTTTGGCGCCTTTGTGCCGCCACCGAGTATTGCAGCCCAACGGTCGGTGTTACGCCAAGATACTTGGCCACCCTCATTCCAGCTGCTACCTGCTCCTCATTAGGGCATTGCACAACCCTAGCCAGCTGCCCGGTAGCAAACGCGACGTCCGGTCGGGTGTTTACCGCCGCATACATGAGGCTGCCCACCAACGAGTGAAATCGGCGCCTCTCCTCTTCTCCAACGCTCTCCTCCTCTGGCCCCTTCACACACTTGAACCGAGAGGGAAAGGGAGTAGCCACATGAACTTCACTCTGGCCGAAGTTTGCAGCCAATGCCTCCAGGTACTCCCGTTGGTGCACTCGCATGCTCCGCTTCTCCACGTCTCATTCGATGTGGAGCCCAATGTAGAAGTTCACGTCACCAAGGGACTTGCACTTGAACTTGTCTTGCAGCTTCAGCATCACCTCCTTCACAAGGTCAAGAGAGGGTGAGAAGATCAGGATGTCATCCACGTACACCACCATGAAGCTCCTCTGCCCCCACTCGCCAAGCATGAACAAGGAGTGATCGGCCGTTGAGGGAGTGAAGCCGATCCCCTCCAACACTTCGCGCAGCTTCATGTACCATTGCCTAGGGGCCTGCTTCAGCCCATAGAGGGCCTTCTTCAACTTCCACACTCTGCCACTACCATCATCAAACCCCTCCGGCTGCGCCATAAAAATCTCCTCCTTAAGGATGCCGTTAAGGAATGTCGTTACGATGTCCATTTGTTTTACTACCCATCCTTTGATGGCGGCTCCCGCGAATAGAGTTCGCAGCGTCGTCGGCTTCACCACAGGGGCAAAAAGCTACTTGAACTCCACGTTCTCCTTCTGCTGGTAACCCTTGGCTACAAGCCTAGACTTGTAGCGCTCGATCTTGCCGTCGGCATCCGACTTGATTCTGAAGAGCAACTTGGACGTAATCGCCGTACGCCCCTCCGGTAGCTCCACCAAATCAAACGTGTCGTTCTCCTTAATGCTCTTCAGCTCACTCTCCATGGCCTTTTTCCGATCCTCAGCATCACTACTCTCCAAAGCCTCCATGAGAGTTGCTGGTTCTCCCGGCATCTCCACCGGAGAGAAGAGCGCGAAGGCACACTCCTCGTAGTCACTCTCCTCGTCGTCTCCGACCATCATTGCCGCTCCGGCCAGGGCTGTCTTGCCCTGCTTTCCCGGCGCATCATAGGTCAGCCTATTAGGGGGTTGAACTCTCCTCTTCCCCCTTCCTTCCTCCTCAACTGCAGGGACTTGAAGGCCTTGGCGTTGCTGCGGTGTGGCTCGAATCCGTGGAGCACTCGTAGTACGGGAAGGGAGTGACGGCGCACGCTCGCTCACTTGCTGCACCTCCTCCTCCTCTTCTTCCTCTGCATCATTGGCCTCCTCTCCCCCATTCACAAGAGAGGATTGCCTTGTGGTTGTGCTGCCGCTGCTCAGCTCCAAAGGCAGCTCCACATGCTCCAAACCGGAACTCTTCACCTCCCCAAACCGCACGCCTATCTTCGCCTCATTCTCCGCCTTCCAGTCCTTGTACATGAAGTTCTCCATGAACTTTTAGTCCCTGCTCACCAAGAACTTCTTGGTGAATGGGTCCCAAAGAAGCCATCCCTTGCTGTTTTGAGCCATGCCTAAGTGCACGGCCCACACCGCCTTGGCACCAAGCTTGTTGTGCCGAAGATGCTTAGGCACGAGCGCCATGCACATGCACCCGAACACCCGAAGCATATCCACCTTTGACTTCCTTCCAAGCCACTCCACATAGGGCACCCATTTGTCTGCTCCCACATGATTCAAGGCTCTGTTCTTGGCCATACACGCGCTCTGCACCGCGTCAGGCCAGAACTAGTCGGGTAGCCCGGCTTTAATGTGCAACCCGCATGTTGCCTCCGTGATTGTGCGGTTTGCTCGCTCGGCGATGCCGTTCATTGCAGGGGAGTATGGCACAACCCAAACTCCTTGCTCAGGAACTCTCCCCCTCGATCGGTGCGGATTGACTTGACTAGACGGTCTTGTTGCCGCTCCACCATCGGGAACCAATCCGTCTTCAACGTTTCAGCCACGTCGCTCTTCTTGGCCAGCGCATACACCCAAGTCATGCGGGTGTAGACGTCGACAATGGTGAGAAAATACTCAGCTCCAGCAGCTCCAAGCTTCACGGGGCCCACCACGTCCATCACCACCTTATCAAGCGGTGCCTTTGCCGTTGCCTCCGAACTAGGGAACGGAAACCGGGTGAACTTGGCTTGAATGCACGTCGGGCAGCCAAGCACCTCATCGGGCTCCCCCTTCACACATATGCCAGCAACCATCTCATTCTTCACTAGCTGCTGCAAGATGGGCAAGGCCACATGCCCCATGCGCCGATGCAAGGTGAGCTAATTGCGGAGATAACTAATGCAACGGGAGATAGACTGCGGGCTAGGCACGGATGCTCGTGTGATCTCTGCGTTCGTTCGTTCCTTAGTCGTTTCCAAGTGCTAACACTTCTTGCTTTGGTTCACGGGGAAAATCGGCAAGAGTTTCACTAGGAAAACATGACAACAAAATTTCAGAAAATGATTGCATCAACATTGGCAACAATGTCTACATCAGACCTAGCAAGGCTTGCTGGTCCACTGCCAGCGCAGCACGGTCGACCGCGTGCCAGCACAACTCTGTCGACCGCTCTCCAGCAGAGCAGAGTCGCGGCTTGCCAATGTTGCAAGTCCGCGGTGCGCCAACGCTGCAGTACGTCGGTTGTACAGCGTCGCATCCGCGGGACAACGGTGCACCAGCTTCGCAGGTGCATGCAGCTGGTTGGCGCCCAACTCCCCGTCACACGCCCAGCGCAGACATTCCGCCCGTGACGGCGCCCACCAGCCACGTCGACCTCGGGATACCACCCCCGAGATCGCCATCGTAGATAACATCCCCAGCGACATTCGCGCATGTCGCCCGGGCATCCTGGCTGACCGGGTACTTCGCAGTCCTCCCGCGGTTTCTCGGTCACCGCGGTCCTCCGCGGTTTCGTGGATCCACGATCCCCCGTGATTTCGTGGCTCCGCGGTCCCCCACGATTTCGTGGCCCCCCACGATTTCGTGGCTCCGCGGTCCCCCACGGTCTCGTGGCCCCCCACGGTTTCGTGGCCCCCCACGGTTTCGTGCTCCCCCACGATTTCGTGGCCCCCCACGGTTTCGTGGCCCCCCCACGATTTCGTGGCCCCCCACGATTTCGTGCCCCCCCACGATTTCGTGGCCCCCCACGATTTCGTGGCCCCCACAGGCGGCTCCGCCCAAGCAAGGACGGGGCCAAACACAACTCCCGTTGACACTCCGCTGCCGCGTTCACGCTTGGGCCCCTCCCTCGGCCCACACGGCAGTACTGCTCGAAGAATAGCCCGTCAGCGTGCACAGAACGCATAGCACGCCGGTCACCGCACCAGCCATGCAAAAAGGGCATGGCACCTACTGCTGCACGTCGTTGTCACCGTCGCCCACATCGGCCAGGCGCACTTGGCCGATTGGAACGGAGCACCGGTTGAAGGCCGCGTAGTGCAGCGCCTTCGTCAGGAAGTCGGCCGGCTGCTCAGCGGTCAGGATGTACTTCAGCGAAAACTTCCCGCGCTTCACCATATGTTGCAGCCAGGCCTGTCGCCGTTCCATGTGCTTGAGGTTGCCCGTCAACCCCATGCCCTCGCCGACCGTGATAGCCGACTTGTTGTCCACCCTGAGGACAGTCGGCTTTCCGGCGTCCAGCCGCTGGAATTCCGGGAGAAGGAAGCGAAGGCGGCGTCCCTCCTTGCCAGCTTCGACGGCCGCCACGTACTCCGACTCGGTCGACGACAGCGTCGCGCACTTGATGCGCTGGCTCGACCAGGAGACCGCGGCCCCTCCGTAGACGAATACGTAGCCGCCCGTGCTCATCCGGTTCTGCTTGTCGCCCGCGTCGTCGGCGTCCACGAAACCGACCAACTCCAGTGACTCTGGACCACCGCCGTACTCCAGAGCGGTGTCTCGCGTGTTGGCAAGGTAGGCGAGACAGCGGTCCACTTCGCGCCAGTGCTGGTCGCTCCTCACCGTGAGGCCGCTCCCCAGCTTGCTGCACGCGAATGCGATGTCCGGCCTCGTCGTCGTCTCCGCGAACTGCAGCAAGCCGACCTTCTGCCGGTACTCCTCCTCACGCTCCTGCGCCTCCTCGTCGTCGAATGTCTGCTCCGCGTAGGTGGCGACGGAGATCGGCGTCTTCGGAGTGCGCCCGGTCTGCTCCTTGTCGATGAAGTGACCGCGTAGCTTTTCGGCGTAGCCCTGCTGGTGCAGCCACAATTTTCGCGCCGGCCTATCGCGCACGATCTCCAGGCCGAGATACTTCTACACCGGCAAAATTTTGCGCAGCTCGAAAGCGGCCTCCAGCAGCTCCTTCAGCTCCTTCAGCATCGGGGTGCTGCTGCTTGCGGCGAGAAGGTCGTCGACGTAGACCAGCACCCAGCAGGTCACCTTGTCGTCGCCAGCCTTGAAGTACAGAGCCTCATCGACTTGGCTCTTCTTCCACCCGGCGCCAACCAACACGTCGTTGAGAGCCGTGTACCACAGCAGCGGCGACTGCTTCAGCTCGTAGAGGCTCTTCAGCAGCTTGCACACCCGGCCGGTCCCGTCGTTGAAGTGGTCCGGCTGGTGCATGTACAGCACGCGGTCGAGCTTGCTCTGCAAAAAGGCATTTTTCATGTCCAGCTGCATCAGGTTGAGGTCGAGGACGGCGACGATGCTGAGGAAAATCCTGAGCGTGACGTAGCTGCTCACCGGCGCGTACGTCTCGTCGTAGTCAGCGCCATACACATGCGTGAAGCCTTTCACGACCAGCCTCGCCTTTTCGCGCTCAACAGTGTCGTCGATGCGGTACTTTGTGGTCAGCACTCACCGGCTCTTCATTATATTCACCCCCAGCGGGCGTTCGACCAGCTCCCAAGTGCCCATGTTGATGAGGCTACGAATCTCCTCCTCCATAGCTTCCTTCACCGCCGGGCCCTTCCAGCTCGCGAACGCCTCCTTCACCGTCATGGCCGAAATGTCCCAACGGTGCTCGGGATCAGCGTGCATGTCGGGGTCGAGTTCCGAAAACTCCTCATCGTCGTTGGCGTCATCGTACGCCAGGTCGTCGTCGTCCACATCGTAGACCGTGGTGAAGGCAGCGGGGACGAAGAAGTCGGGTGGCCTCCGAATTCGGCCCGACTTCCGAGGTCCGGGCTGCACCTCCACCACGTCACTCAATGTGCCTTCATCGAACTGCTCCCCTGTCGTCTGCTCCTCTGAAGTGAGCTCCGCGTTCGACTGCTCCCCTGACGATGGCTTCTGTGACACGCGCTTCCCGTTCGAAAGCTCTCCTACCAACTGCTTCGCGGTTTCCTCCGTGGCCTTCTTCGCGGTCTCCTCCGCAATCTCTTCTGCGGTCTCGTCCGCGGTCTCATCTGCGGTCCCCTACACGGTTTTCGCGGTGTCCTTCGCGGTGCCCTTTGCGGTCTCCCACGATTTCGTGGCTCCGTGTACCCCCACGATTTCGTGGCTCCGCGGTCCCCCACGATTTCGTGGCTCCATGGTCCCCCACGATTTCGTGGCTCCGTGGTCCCCCACGATTTCGTGGGTCTCCTTCGCGGTGTTCTTCGCGGCTTCCTTCGCAGTGGTCTTCGCCGATTCCTTCGCGGCGTCCAAAGTTGGCTGCACATCCGCGGCCGGCTTCTCCGCGACTGGCTGGGCATCACGTCGGCCACCGGCGATGCTCTTAGCCGGCGCCACAGGCGACGCCCCACGACTCCCCTCATCGCCGGAGGCCGACACCGAAGTCAAGCCACGCAGATCGACGGGAAGGGGAAGGGAAGAACGGTCAGGAGATGGCGAGGTAGGGGCGACCGCAAAATCATCATCAGCCTGCTCACTGACCTCGGCGAGCAGAGGAAGCGTCGCCGTCGAGGTGTCCGTCGGTGGGTTGGCCCGGGTCCGCCCCGAAGCGGGCCCGAATTCCGACTTCCACACCTCCAGCGATAGAGTTTCGTAGAACACCACGTCCGACGTGGTGACCACCCGATTGTCAGCGATGTCAAGGAGCTCCCAATCTTTGCTCTCCTCGCGTCCTCCAGCCGTAATTCCAAGGTGTCCATGACACCCGCCTCTTCTACGGGGTCCACCATGGCGTCCAACACAGCCGCCGGTCTACGAACAAACTAGGTGAGTGGGAAGTCAACTACTGAAGGTTTCGCCGCGGTGTCGTCCACGCTCACCGCAACATGCGGAGATAACTAATGCAACGGGAGATAGACTGCGGGCTAGGCACGGATGCTCGTGTGATCTCTGTGTTCGTTCGTTCCTTAGTCGTTTCCAAGTGCTAACATTGTTTGGTCTGGTTCACGGGGAAAATCGGCAAGAGTTTCACTAGGAAAACATGACAACAAAATTTCAGAAAATGATTGCATCAACATTGGCAACAATGTCTACATCAGACCTAGCAAGGCTTGCTGGTCCACTGCGAGCGCAGCACGGTCGACCGCGTGCCAGCACAACTCTGTCGACCGCGCTCCAGCAGAGCAGAGTCGCGGCTTGCCAATGTTGCAAGTCCGCGGTGCGCCAACGCTGCAGTATGTCGGCTGTACAGCGTCGCATCCGCGGGACAACGGTGCACCAGCTTCGCAGGTGCATGCAGCTGGTTGGCGCCCAACTCCCTGTCACACGCCCAGCGCAGACATTCCGCCCGTGACGGCGCCCACCAGCCACGTCGACCTCGGGATACCACCACCGAGATCGCCATCGTAGATAACATCTCCAGCGACATGCGTGCACGTCACCCGGGTATCCTGGTTGACCAAGTACTTCGCGGTCCTCCCGCGGTTTCTCGCTCACCGCGGTCCTCCGCGGTTTCGTGGATCCACGATCCCCCGTGATTTCGTGGCTCCGCGGTCCCCCACGATTTCGTGGCCCCCCACGATTTCGTGGCTCCGCGGTCCCCCACGGTCTCGTGGCCCCCCACGGTTTCGTGGCCCCCCACGGTTTCGTGGCCCCCCACGATTTCGTGGCCCCCCACGGTTTCGTGGCCCCCACAGGCGGCTCCGCCCAAGCGAGGACGGGGCCAAACACAACTCCCGTTGACACCAATCACACTCCCCCGTAGCCGAAGTTGGATTGGAGAATGCCGCGCTCGCAATAGCGCCCCACATACTCTCTCCGTAGTCCTCCTCCGCTGCTGCCTTGGGGTTCTCCTCACCCTTTTGCTGCTCCTTGGTTGCTGCACCACTCTCCTTAGGTTCACTGAACTTGCTGGTCCCTCCAAGCTTGCTCTTCTTGAGCTCATTCTCCTTAGCGCGACCGTTCGCGCCATCGTCGCTACCAACCGCTCCATCCTTGGTGCTGATGCTTGCTGCCACTTGCCTCTCCTTAGGCATAGGGACCACTGGGATCTGCCACATCTCGTTTTAGACATCCCTGTCCTCATGAAGGTCCCAAAGAATTCGATCGCCAAGCCTTGCGGTGTAGGTCTTGGCTCCCTTCGAGTTCGTGTCCATGCCGGCCTTTGCCAACCGCCGCACGGAAATCAGGTTTGCAACAAGGCTGGGCACCCAAAGCACGTTCTTGAGGCCCACCATCTTCCCATCAGCACCCTTGAACATGGCCTTCCCGATGCCTTTCACCTCTGCTCGCTGCCCCAAAGCCGATGTGACATGCTTCACCGGTGACGGCTCGAGTTCGGTGAGCAAGTCCGGGCGAGGTGTCATGCTATAGGTAGCGCCACTATCAATCACCCAACAGTCCAGGGGGTGTAGGGTCACCTTCCCCACAGCTGCTGGCTCCTCAAAGCCTTCATCCTTCTCTGGACCAGCCGGTCTTGCGTCGACACGAAGTAGAATAGACCCGGGTATCGATCGACGCTCGGGTCCTTGTCGTTGTCTCCGCTCTTCATGTTTGCAGCTCCGCCACCGCGACCGCCATGGCCTCCACGGCCTCGTCCTCTCCCTCCTCTTGCTCCTCTACCCTCTTGGCCTTGAGCAGGTGTCCAACCATCAGGGAGTTTGTAGCACTCGCGCCACATGTGTCCGCTCTTGTGGCAATAGTGACACTCGCCGTCGAATCAGCCGCGACTGCGTCCGTAGCTCTTGTTGTCGCTGCCGTAACCGCTACTGCCGCGGCCTCTGCCAAAGTTGCTGCCACCAAACCTTCCTCCCCCTCGTCCTCTGCCTCTTTCTCGACCATATCCACGGCCGATGCTCGCTGCCCCAGCGCCATCCGCACTCGCCAACTCACGGCGGCGGAAATCCTCTTGAAGGATAGCTCGCTTCACGTCTTCAAGCGAGAGGCGGGGCAAGTCGCGATTAAGGTTGATGATGAGCGAGGACCATGACTCAAGGAGTAGGGCCAACAACTTGGTCTTCTTTTGGAGCTCACTATAGTTCAAATCAGCTCCCTCAAGCCGCATCAACAAGTCGAAGAATTTCTGCACCCCTTCTTCCACGGGTTCATCTTCTTCAATTCGTAGCGTCGCCATTTGCCGTTCCAACACCACAGCCTACCGCCGCTGTTGCAGGAGCGTGTACACCCTTGAGAGCAGCCCATGCCTTTGGTCCCTTCTCTGGTTCACGCTAGAAAGGCTTGATGTGATGGATCTGGCTGCTCCCCAACGCTTGCCCTAGTAGGAGGTAGCCTTGTGCGCTCTTCTGCACCCACGGGCTCTTCTCCGGGTCGTTCTCGGGGCGCTTCTCCGTTCCTTCCATCGCCTCCAGCAGGTCATAGTGATCAAACACGTTTTCCATTCTGAAGGACCACTCAGCAAAGTTGTCACCGTTGAACTTGTCAAGGCCAAACACTCTAGGCTTGTCCCTAGATGGGCCAACACTTGGTTGCACGGGCGCCATGGCTGAGTCACGGGGTTGGCCTTGAGCCTGGGCTTCTCCACTGCCACCAGCACCTCTGCCACCCCTTTCCTCAGGTCCAGCAATTGTCGAAACTGCTCCAAGGGGCTCTGATACCACTTGTTATAGTCACAGTAGGCTCCAATGTGCCTAAAACGAAAGATAGAGTGCACAGCCAGATTTCTGCACAGCGGCTTCAAACGTTCTTAGCGTTCTGGTCACAGCTTCAAATGACTTGATTCAAATTTGATCTAGAGCGTGTTATTATTGCCTACAATAGGCAATTTAGATCGCACGATTTCACCAAGTATTGACGACACAACGTCAGTTTGAACGAACGGCACTATGGCAGCCACTATAGTCTTAGAACACACAATAGGAAGAGTTAGGAAGAGTTACGAGTTGGGAATGACTCCCAGCTCCTACAAACCACAAGAGCCGAGGTACAGTGATGTGGAACAGTGCCACACTGTCCTCAACCACGAAGGGTCTCGAAACTGCCCTTCACTAGGGCCTACACCAAGTGAAATGTTACACTACACAAAGTAATGTAACTATCTTCAATATCTTGAGGTTTACCGTTTTGGCGAGCTTCGAAATCACTTGAGGCTTGACACCAAGGCTCGGGCTCTTCATCACAAACTCATCCTTGAGTTCTTGATGGGTCTGCTGCACACACCTGCGACACGCCGAAAGTTCGACACAGGACAAAATAGAAACCGCGCACGACAAAATAAAAACCGCGCGCGAGACACAAACGACCGCGTAACACGCGTCTAGCGATAACTCGCTATTGACTCGACACACACACTCGACATCATGACTCGACATTCACACAAAATTATAAGCATGAAATAGATATTATCCCATGCCCTCATACCATTCCATACACACACACATGCACGCATACGGACAACAAGCCGAGTGCAAACAGTAGGGTTGCACCAACAATAAGCTAGCTTTTTCCGGTGGCGAGCTCAAAGTGACCGGTGGGAAACGTAGACCAGGGCAGGGGCAAGCTTTCTACGGGGTTCCTATCAACCCAGAGGGTCCTTTTGACCGGCTGGAATGAGGCAAATGCTCAAATCAAACGGCCAAGGTTGAATTCCACCCTTGCACGGGCTCGGATGGGCTCCGGGACCTCTTTTTCCTGGTGCAAAGGCCTGGATAACCGGGGGGGAGTGTAAACTAGGGTGGGAGCTTTCTTTGCTCGGGTTCCTATCCATCCCAAGGGTCCTTTTAACTGGCTAGAATGAGGCAAAGGTTCCAATAAACCGGCCAAGGTTGAAGTCCACCCTTGCACGGGCTCGGATGGGCTCTGGGACCTCTTTTTCCCGGTGCAAAGGCCCGGGTGACCGAGGGGAAGTGTAAAGCAGAGTGAGAGCTTCATTTCCACGGTTCATATCCATCCCACAGGTCCTTCTGACTGGCTGGAATGAAACAATCGCTCCAATGCACCCTTGCACGGGCTCTGATGGGCTCCGGGACCTCCTTTCCCGGTGCAAAGGTCTGGATGACTGGGGGGGAGTGTAAAACAGTGTGGGAGCTTCCTTTCTACGGGTTCATATCCATCTCAAGGGTCCTCTTGACTGGCTGGAATGATACAAACGCTCCGATGAACCGACCAAGGTTGAATTCCACCCTTGCACGGGCTCAAATGGGCTCCGGGACCAATTCTTCCCGGTGCAAAGGCCCGGATGACCGGGGGGAAGTGTAAGCCAGGGTGGGAGCTTCTGTTGTACAGGTTCATATCCATCCCAAGGGTCCTTTTGAGCGGCTGGAATGAGGCAAACACTCCAATGAACCGGCCAAGGTTCAAATCCACCCTTGCACGGGCTCTGATGGGCTCCGGAAACTCCTTTTCCCGGCGCACAGGCCTGGATGACTGGGGGGAAGTGTAAAGCAGGGTGGGAGCTTCCTTTCCACAGGTTCATATCTATCCCAAGGGTCCTTTTGACCGGCTGGAACAAGACAAACGCTCCAATGGACTGGCCAAGGTTGAATTCCACCCTTGCACAGGCTCAGATGGGCTCCGGGACCTCTTTTTCCCGGTGCAAAGGACCAGATGACCTGGGGGAAGTGTAAACCAGGGTGGGATCTTCCTTTCTACGGGTTCATATCTATCCCAAGGGTCTTCTTGACCGGCTGGAATGAAAAAAATGCTCCAATGGACCGGCCAAGGTTGAAATCCACCTGTGAGGATCTAGGATCAAGCTCAGAAAAGAGAGTTTGAATTGAATGAATCACCTGGGTACAACACGAGGCTACATATAGGCTCGACACAAGGCCTAGTAGCCAAGTGTTATGCAAAGGTTCCGCAGGTCGTGAAGGGTCCCGAACAAAGCCTTCCCGAATTCGGTAAAAGGCAATTCGGTGACCACCGAAAAGCCAGAATTCGGTGCACGCAACCTAGCTCAGTGCTATAACTATAATAAAATATAGGAATGCACCTAGCCTAGGAAATCAAGCAATTCATGCATCCACATAATTGTCCTATGCTTGAAATAGCATAATAAAGTTAAGGCAAGCAAGCATAGCTGGCATAAGCCGTCGTACTCTCACACGTCCCCCCTGCTTGACAAGATAGTCCTTGAGAGCATGGCGTGCATTGCCTATATCAGCTTCTGCAACCCAACTGTCCTCACTGGGGTCGTATCCCTTCCAGAGTATTAGGAACTCGAGGGTCTTGCCGTCGCGGCGCCGATGAGTGAGAACGCGCTCCACTTCGTACTCTGGTTCATCCTGTATGAGAACAGGTGGTGGTGGCAGTAGCTACCATCCCTGGAACCGCTGGTTGGGGTCCTTGTAGGGTTTCAGTAGCTGAACATGGAAAGCATTGTGAAGCTTCGACGTAGTAGAAGCGCAAGCGGAATGTAACTGGTGTCACCTGTGCCTCAACAAGAAAAGGACCACAGAAGCAAGGCCGGAGTTTGGATGGTAGGTGAGACAGGTTCAAGTTGCGCGTGTCAAGAAGCACCTGATCTCCGACTGCTACTGAGTGATCACGTCGCTGGCGATCGGCATACTGCTTCTGGGAGTTTTGCATCGTGGTGAGACGTCGCCGAGTCTTCTCCCATAGTTGCTGCATGGTGGTGACGAAGTCATGTGCGGCTTGGACGTGTGCCGGTGTTGTTGGCTGCAGTGGTGTAAGTGGTTCCCGTCCGTAACATAGGAAGAAGGGAGTTTTCCCTGTGGCCGCATGTGACGTGTTGTTGTAAGCGAACTCTAGGGTCGGTAACTGTGTGGCCCAGTGGCTGGCGTCGTCTTTGCAAGCTATTCGTAGTACCTGTTCAACCACCTAATTGAGTCACTCTGTCTGTCCGTCGGTCTCGGGGTGATATGCTAAAGACATTGCAAGCTTTGTCCCCAGCAATCCCATAACTTACTCGTGAATTTGGGGTCTCTGTCTGAGATGAGTGTAGCGGGATGCCGTGGATGGTGATGATGCGGTCGAAGAAGAGGCGAGCAATTGCTTCAGTTGTAGCTGTGGCGTTGGTCGGTATGAAGTGACCCATTTTGGAGAACTTATCGATGACTACAAGGATGGAATCGTACCCCCGTGAGGTCGAAGGAAGTCCTGTGATGAAATCGAGGCTAGCGATCTGCCATGGCTGCTCCGGTACTGGTAGAGGCTGAAGTAACCCTGCTTTTTTCTGCTTGCTGCTCTTCATCTGCTGGCACGTGTCGCAAGAGGTGACGAACTGCTGCACGTCTGCCGCCATCCCGGGCCAATAGTAATACTTTGCTATCCCTGCTAACGTCTTGTTGCTCCCGCGTAAGGTACGTTGTGAAACTCCTCCAATCGGATTTGCCGTAGCGGGCGTAATTCGGTACCCAAATCTTTCCTGAACCCTTCCTTACAGCTAGGTCTTTCTCCCACTGTAACAACTTCTTAGTCTTTGCTGTAGCGATCTCTGCATCTACTGAGTATCCATGCTGGAATAGACCCTTGATCAGAGGGTTCATCCCGACGAGCTGGATGCCTGCTACATCACCGGGGCGGCTCAACGCGTCTGCTTTGTTGTGTAGCTTGTGCTTGTAGATGATGTCGTAGTGGTGAGTTTTCAGGAAGTCCAACCACCGCACCCGTCGTCGTGAGAGCATCGGCTATGACTTCAGGTATTTGAGACTGCAGTGGTCAGTATAGGCTGTAGTCTTGGCTCCCTCTTGGTAACACCTCCATGCCTTGAAGGCTATGACTATCACTAAGGCTTCCTTGTCATCGATGGGGTAGTTCAGTTATGCTCCGTGCAGCTTCTTACTGAGGTAGGCGATGGGCTGCAAACCGCGTCCGTGATCGTGCATGGTCACTAGCGTCTGCTTCCACCGTGTAGTCCTTGTCTGGATCTGGTAGGATGACCACTGGCGCTGTAGTCAGTGCTGTCTGTAGCTGCTCCATGGCTTGCTGATGAGGCGTATCCCATTTGTAGGGCGTATACTTTTTCAGTAGGTCGGTCAGTGGTGCTGCTATCTTAGCGTACTGTGGCACGAACTTATTGTAGTAGTTGGCGAAGCCTAGGAACTGCTGCAACTCCTTCACGTTCTCCGGTACTTTCTACATATTGACGGCTTTGATCTTCCGCGGGTCCACGTGTACGCCCTCGGCACTTACCATGTGCCCGAGAAACTGCACCTTCTTCAGGGCGAAGTCGCTTTTCGACAGCTTCACGTAGAGCTTGTTTTTTCCGTAGGATCTCGAAGACTTTCCGTAGATGCAGCACGTGCTCCTTGATATTCTGGGAGTAGATGAGAATGTTGTCCAGGTACACCACTACGCACTCGTCCAGCAGGGGCCGTAGGATGTGATTCATCTCCGCCTGAAACGTTGCTGGTGCGTTGCAGTGTCCGAACGGCATCACCAAGTATTCGTAGGAGCCGTATCTGGTACGGAACGCCGTCTTGTAGACCGAGTTGTCTGCCATCTTGATCTGCCAGTAACCCGACCGTAGGTCCAGCTTCGAAAAGACTGTTGCACCATGCAGTTGGTCCAGTAGGTCGTCTATGCGCGGTATGGGGTATTTGTTTTTAACTATCTGTTTGTCCAGTAGTCGATGCATTTCCGTAAACTGCCGTCTGATTTTGGAGTGAAGAGGACTGGTGCACCGTAAGGAGAGGTGGATGGGCAGATCAGTTGTCTGTCCAGTAGAGATTCTATCTGTTTCTTCATGTCTGTTAGTTCGGTCGGACACAGCCGGTATGGTGTACGTGAGACGAGTTTCGCACCTGGTTCCTCCACAATGTCGTGCTCGTGGGTGCGTGCTGGAGGTACGCCTGTGGGTAGGTCGTCAGGCATTATATACTTGTACTGCTCCAATACCTCATTCACTGCTACATGTAGCTCCGAACTCAGCTTCTCCTCCTCTGCTGCTGCCATAACCAGTGCTAAGTGACCTGCGTTACTCTCATTCACTGTCCGTTCGAACCGTGTCAGTGTCGTTTCAGGAACTTTTCTGGTATCCGTCCAGCTTCGTAGCTCCACTCGTTTCCTATTGTTATAGATGCTCGCCTTCCTGTTGACCCAATCGATCTCGGGGTTGAACTGCTTCAGGAAATCTCATCCCGACATGAAATATAAACCCTTGATGTTCGTGAGCGGCAACGTTGGCTTCTACCTCAGCGCCCCTATGTGCGGCTGCAGTGATGCTTCGCCGTGGATGGGAAGTTTCGTACCGTCCACCATCGTTGTCGTGAACTTGGTCTCCTCCGAAGATTCTCCTATTTTCTCCAACGTTCCGCGGTCGCACACCGAGTGGGACGCACCACTGTCCACCACTTCCTGGAGGTGTCGCCCGTTGCAGATCACCTCGAGTAATAGTGGTTGTTGCTGCTCCCAGTAACCGTAGATGGTCTCGCTTAATAGAATCATAGGGTACGTCGAATATATCTCCCCTAAGTCCTGCGCTCGAAGCTGCTGACTCCATATCAGTTTTCAACTGAGTAGGTTTAGAAGGATTTATCCGAGGCCGATTCAGATTCGTCTTGGCCTGGAACCTTCCCTTAAGCCTTTGCAGCTGTGTAGGCTTCTTCCTGTGGGCAATGGGGAGCCTTAAAACTGTGCTGTGGGGAGAGAATATTGACTCCTTGGAACGCACGGTCAGTGCAGAGTCTTGTTTTGCGGAGCCTCCATTTGTCTCTGTGATTTCCTCTGTTGCCGGCCGGTCGTGGCGTTTTAAATTCGCGCCATCGTGTCCTCCTTTCTTCGTCATCGTGGATGTCGCACTGTTGTTGCCCTGCAGCTCCGCTCGTACCTTCTTCATTTTCCAACACACCAAGAATCGATGTCCTATTGCGCCGCAAAATTCGCAGTTCTCATATTTTGTCAGCCGCTGCTTTGTGTAGATCTTGTCGATATCCATCGGGTTGGCGGTCGTGGGTGGTGCCGATCGCATCGTGTCGAATGATCTGTTCGGCACGTGGCGTCGTGTCTCGAGTTGATCTCGCGTCAGCGCATCGAATCTCTCCGCTGCACACACCATGTCGCGGTAGTTGTTGTAGTTCGCACCCATCACCTGTTGACGGACCTCCATCTTTAGCCCCTCAGTATACGCTTGGATTTTTTCCCCTTCGGTCGGATCAGTAATTTGGTTGAAGAGGCTCTCCATCTGCTGCGTGTAGTGTGTTAAACTACCGAACTGTTAATGCTGATGAATCTGCTGCCGCGCCATGTAGCTGGAGTTGATTGGTTCAAAACGTTGAATTAAAGCTTCCCGAAACTGCGTCCATGACGCCTCGCCTCGGATCTTATTGCTGTTGTAAATCCACTCGAGCGTCGGCCTTGTAACAGTGTCGCTGCGAGCCAAATCCGCATTGCATCGTATGTCGGGGTCATACAGCCAACGGCCTCGAAGTAAATTTCGAGGGTCGCAATGAATCGACGGACGTCGGTGTCTCTCGCATTCGGATTGAACGTCTCCGGTTGCCTCGGACGTGCCGCCTCAATATTCACTCTAGCCACTGCCGCTGCTGCTGGGTGAAGTGTCGGTGTCGCGGCTGCTACTGCTGCCATCGCTGCTGCATTCGCTGCTGCGTTCGCTGCTGCTATGGCGGCTGCCGACTGGTTCGCGAGAAGCTCCTCTATTCGCTAGAGTGCCGCTCGCATCTGGTCCAAGCCGGTGTGTAACTCCGTAATTTTTCGTACGGAATTATCACTAGTTTCCTCCATTTGGCGATTTAGAGGAAAATGTGCGACGAAAATATATGAATTCTAGGCGCTAGTCGTCTTACTGTGAGCCGAATTGACTGTAGAAATAACGAGCGCTGATTGTGTAGGTCGCATAATTCTCCCTTAATTGAAATTCGCGTCCGATCTCGGCCGTTGAGAAGAAATTCGATCCGACGCTCCAAATTCCAACTTCTTTAAGCGAAATTTTCAGGGCCGTTGAGAATTGAATCGATCCAACGGTCGAAATTCCAACTTTTTCGCCACTCGACCTGAGGAGTGTTTGAAAACCGGTTCGAGGGGGACGTTAAAAAATAGCGCGGAACTGGTTTACGTACCCGTAATCGGCGCTTTTCGTCGTCACCCCCACGCTGTTAAAAGCTAGGTTCTAGCGGTCGAAAAACTTCGCGTCCAAACAATCTCTGACTACCAAGTGCGAGGATCTAGGTGTCAGAAACAAGAAGTGATCAACTAGACACATTTGGGAGTACAAGTATGAAACCCTAGAGAAATGTACACCCTAAAGGCTAACCCACTATAGCCTACACCCAATGATTGACACACCCCCATAGGCTAAGTGGGGGAGAAGAAGAGGTCACAAGACCAGTCAAGAAAGACAAAGCAAGCTCAGGGTGGATCACAACGTCACCACTCACTCTTAGCACAAGCAAGAAGCATATATGTACCACAAGCATCACAGTGATCTATACCTAGCAAAGCAAGCATGCACGTATTTATATATAGATCACAGTACAGGTAGAGTCTACAACAAGTGAGGAAAAGTGGGCACAAGCCCTAGCAAGGTGCAAAAATGCTGATGATCACTAGACTGAAGCAGCCTTGGTGAAAATATCAGCAGTGTTGGCCTGAGTGGCCACGTAACGCAGACGAAGCTAACCACGCTGCTGCAACTCTCGAGCTAGAAAGTATCGTAGAGCCATGTGCTCTGTTCTGTGCTCCAGTCTGTGCTCCTCACACAAGGCAGTGGCAGCCTTGTTGTCGAAGTACAGCACTGGAGGAGAACTAGGCCGCTCTCCCAGGTCAGTCAGCAGGTAGGTGAGCCAGCGTAACTCCTGTGCAGCCATGGCTGTGGCGTAGATCTCAGCCTCACAACTGGAGCTGAGAACTGAAGACAAACGCGTAAAACGCCACAAAACTGAACCAGAGCCAAGGCTGAAGGTGTAACCCTAGTGACGACCGCTGAGTAGCCTGGTCGTCAAGAAGCGTCTGAGTGCCCAGTGAGAACAACTGAGCTCCCTCCTCCAAGCACGAGCACCATGCCCGATGTACTGCACAAGTAGCGCAATACCCTCTTTGCAGCATCCCAGTGCACCTTTCGATGCCTACTAGGAGCCACGTAGCGGGCCAGAAGGCCAAGAGGGTACGCTAGGTCAGGACGAGTGCAAGTCATCAGGTACATGAGGCAGCCAACTAGCTCTGGGTAAGGACCACTCGGCTCTACAAACTCATCCGAAGGCAGAGCTGAGAGCGAGTGACCTGTAGCCAGAGGAGTGGCCTGTGCTGAGGACCAGGTGAATCCGAAGCGCTGAAGGACCTGCTACACCATGTGTGACTGAGTCAGAGTGATGGTGCGGCGTGGTCTGTCCCGGGTGATCTGCAAGCCAAGATAGCTGCTGTCAACGGGAGTTGTATGTTGGCCCCGTCCACGCTTGGGCGGAGCCGACTTCGTGGTCGGGTGTAGGGTGCAGCCGACCTGCAGCACTGGGCGAGTTGGTCGACGAGGTTAGTCGACCTGCACGGGGAGCCACTACATGGGCGCCGACTTCATGAGGGTGCCAACTTTGTCTGGTCGACCCGGGACGTCGACCAGACCTTCTGGTCGACCCGGGACGTCGATCAGCCCTTCTGGTCGACCCGGGACGTCGACCAGCCCTTCTGGTCGACCCGGGACGTCGACCAGACCTTCTGGTCGGCCCGGGACGTCGACCAGACCTTCTGGTCGACCCGGAACGTCGACCAGACCTTCTGGTCGACCCGGGACGTCGACGAGACCTTCTGGTCGACCCGGGACGTCGACCAGCCCTTCTGGTCGACCCGGGACGTCGACCAGACCTTCTGGTCGACCAGGAGTGACGTCGACTTGGAGCTGGTCGACCAGGGAGTAGTGGTCGACCTGGGGAGGTCGACTGAGGGTGGTCGTCGACTTGGGAGGTCGACGGGCACGCGCAGGAGCAGCTGGTCGACCTGGTTGCCCTGTCGACCATGCTACCTGGGTGACGAGGGTCTGCGAAGGCACGCGAAGGTCGCCTAGGCGAAGTTGGCGAGCCTGACCTAGGTGGTGGCATCCCGAGGTCGTCGTGGCGGATCAGAGGCAGTCGTCAGCGCGAGGTTGACGTGGTGTGTGCGCTGTGCAGGTGACGGGACTCTGCGCACCAATCATCTGCGCACACCTGCGAAGCGGGTGCGCTGCTGTTCTACGTGAGCAACGCTGGCACGCCGTCAACCTGCGATGTTGGCACGCCGTCGACCTTGCACTGCTGGAGCGCGGTCGACCAAGTCGTGCTAGAACGCGGTCGACCAAGTTGCGCTGGCAGTTGGCCGACCTGAATGCTAGCTCTGATGTAGTCTTGCATTGCCAACTTCATTGTATCATTGTTGTCAACCTTTTCTTAGTGAAACTCTTGCCATATTGCCCCGTGAACTAGTAAGCAGTGTGAGCACTAGGAAAACGACTAAGGAACAGAGAACGCAGAGATCACACGAGCACCCGTGCCTAGCCCGTAGTCTAGCTCCCGTTGTAGTAGTTATCTCCGCATGGTGCGGTGAGCGTGGACGGCACACGACTTACCTTTTCAGTCAGGTCAACGTAGAGGTCACTTATCTAAGTTGACGTAGGCCGGCAGCCGTATAGTCCCTAACGTACGCGTAGGCGACACCAAGGTGATGGACACCCTGGAGGGACGGCTGGAGGATGCGAGGAGGCGTCATGAGGCCCAGGAGTATGGGGGCGATACCCTGGGCGGTCGTCGAGGCTGGACTCCGTTCCATGTGGGCGACGGAGCATCCCCCTTCTCGACCGGCTTCTCCTCGACCTGTGACCAACGAAGACGGCGTCGACGTGGGCGTCAACGCCGGAGGTGGCCAAGTCGGCAGCAGTGCGGGTGGCACGTCGAGGAATAGAGGTGTGATTCACGTCGATGAAGTCGGTGGCGTTCAGGCGCGAAGGGTGCAGTCGTCGGCGGCTGCAGGGGCCTCGCAAGGCGACGTCGTAGGTCGACGAAGCGGTTTGTCGCCGATGTCGGCGACCCAGGTGACGGCGGGCGGGATAGCACCGAGCTACGGCTACTTCAAGTTTGCGTCGGACAGGATCTTGGTCACCCCGCCGCTGACTGGTCGACAGGACAACCTCACATGGAAGGAAGCCATTGAGCCCCAGCTGGAGATGGCCGGGCTGATCAACTTTGCCCGAGGAGCCGTGGTGACGCCGGACGACCCCGACCTGCGTGCGGAATTTCGCGCCGTGCAGCTGTTGACCTTCATGGTCATCTCGCGGTGCTGCTCGCCGGGCGTGCAAATCGCCTTGAAGTGGTGTCGGGAGTACCTCGACGCCGGCCACCAGGCTTGGCACTTCATTGAGTCGACCTACCAAGTTACCGACGACCTGTTTATCTCCCAGCTGGAGGGGCAGCTGACACACCTGCGTATGGGCGACGAGGAGACTGCGACCGACTACTGGAACCGGGCCAGGCGGATTCTCGTCACCATCAGGATGGCCGGCGCGCAGTACTCGACGGCGTCGTACGTCACCCACGTCATGCAGGGGTTGTCGAGCAACTACAACCTCCTGAAGAGGCTGTCGATGGCGCCGGGCACGAGGACGTTGCTCAACGAGGACAACCTGACCTCGTACATCCTGCAGGACGAGGCGATGCAGGAGGCCGAGCGGTCGCAGGAGCTCTTGGCGCAGGCCAACTTTGTCGCCCCGGCGAATCAAGGAGGTCGACCGGGTCAGCGCGGACAGTCTGGTGGCGGCGGGAGCGGTGGCTGGAAGTCGACCAAGGAGGTCGACAAGAAGAAGTCGACCACTGAGAGCGGTCGAGGAGGAGGAGGAGGTCGACGTCGGGAGTGCTGGATCTGCCACAGCCCCGACCACCTCTCCTACGAGTGTCCCAACCGCAGTGACTCTGACGACGATGACAAGGGCAGCCGCGGGAGGTCGAGCAGTCAACGTCCTCGTCGAGGAGGGAATCAGCCGCGCAAGGAGAAGCAGTCGACCAAGACGTCGACTTCGGCAAAGGACGTCGACTCCTCTGCTGGCGGCAAGGTGCGGGACGACAAGACGGCGTCGTGCTCGCTGGTCGGCGTCGTGGAGCCGACCGTCTCGCTGGCGCCAGAGGCCGGAGAGGACTTCCAGGCAGTGGCGGCAGCGGTGCGAGCAAACCCGGCGGTGGTCCTGCTCGACAGCGGCTGCTCCCATCACCTGATGGGGACGAAGGAGGTCTTCATCGACCTACAGCCGAGCGGCACCATCAAGCATGTGCGCGGCTTCAATGGGGCGCTGTAGGACGTCCAGGGCCGCGGCACCGTCGCCCTGCAAGGGGAGGCTGGGAAGCAGGTACTCATCCCCGACGTGTTGTACGTTCCGGGAGTTCGCGCGAACGTGCTGTCGGCTGGCCAGCTGAAGGAGCACGGCGTGAAGGTGCAGGAAGACGGCGACGGCATGCTGCTCATCTCAGCGGCTGGGGAGATGCTCGGTCGGGCGACGTACTCCGGGCGAGTTCTCTGCACCGACCTGCGTCCCTGCCCTACGAGGACGACGTCGACCACGCCGCAGGTTGTGGCCCTGCGGGCGATCGTCTCGAAGACGAAGTCGACGCCGGACAGAATGCACGCGAGACTTGCGCACGTCGGCATGGACACCATCAGGAGCTCGGCGAAGAACGAGGTCGCCATTGGGCTGGACCTCAAGTCTGCGACGGGCGCCGACTCACCGTGTGTCTCGTGCGTCGGCGGGAAGCTGGCGCGGCACTCCTTCCCCAACCAAGGCTCCGACGCCGACGACGTACTGGCCGTCGTGCACATCGACCTGTGCGGACCGTTCCGTGTGGCTGCCAAGGACGGCAGCCTATACTTCCTGCTACTGAAGGACCGCAAGACCCGCTTCGTGTGGGTGAAGCCGGTCGCCAAGAAGTCGGATTTGCTGCTGGAGTTCCAAAAGTGGCTGGTGTTGGTGGAAAGGCAGACGAAGAAGTCGGTGTTGCAGTTGCGCTCGGACCGAGGAGGGGAGTTCCTCAAGAGGACGTTCACCGACTTCGTGGACGGCAAGGGGATCGTCCACGACTTGACCTGCCCGTACACCCCGCAGCACAACGGCATGGCGGAGCGGGAGATGAGGAAGGTGGTGGAGTCTGTGCGGACAATGCTGCTGCACATGGGCGTGCAGCACCACTGGTGGCACCTCGCTCTGCGGCAGGCCGTCTGGGTCCGCAACTGCCTCGAGAGGTCGACGCTGCAGCCGGGGACGACGCCGTACCAACTCCTGACCGGGCAGAAGCCGGACTTGTCGATGGCGCGGGTGTGGGGCTGCATGGCGCAGTTCCTTGTCCCCGAGCAGCAGCGTGGTGGGAAGCTGACGCCAAAGGCTAGGTGGGGCCTTCACCTTGGCGTGTCGGCGGCGAGCAAGGGCTGGGAGCTCCTCGACGTCGACGCCAACCGGGTGGTCACCACGTCGGACGTGGTGTTCTACGAGGCGATGTCGCTGGCCGAGTGGAAGTCGGAGCACGGGCCGGTGTCCGGCCGCTCGTCGTCCACCCCACCCTCTGACACCTCGTCGGCGACGCTGCCGCTGCTTGCCGAGGTCGGTGAGCTTGCTGCTGAGGACGTCAAGGACGTCCGCCCCCCTACCCCTCCCCCTACGACCCCTGCCCCTCCCCTCGTGGCCGACCTGCGTGGGCTGACCTCGGTGTCAGCCTCCGGCGATGAGGGGAGTAGTGGGACGTCGCCTTTGGCGCCGACCAAGTGCATCGCTAGTGGCCGACGTGACAAGCGGCAGGTCGACATGGGATTGAAGTCGACGTCGACCGAGGAGCAGCCGACAGGGGAACAGGCAGCAGTAAAGCCGACCATGGAGCAGTCGGCAACCGGTCAGTCGGCAGGGGAGCCGATCACAGGGGAGAGGTCGGCCAGGAAGTCGACTGAGGTGCAGCAAGACGACGAGGGCAGTGACGACGACGACGAAGGTGGGGACGCCGAGGAGTCCACCAAGAGCGACGTGGTGGAGGTTCGGCCTGAACCCCGGAAGTCGGATCAAGTTCGGCGGCCGCCAGACCGCTTCGACCCCACTGCCTTCACCACGGTGTACGACGTGGATGACAACGATGACCTGCTGTATGACGACGCCGAGGAAGATGAAAAGTTTCCGGAGCTCGACCCGGACATGCTGGCCGACCCCGAGCACCGTTGGGACATCTCGACCATGACGGTGAAGGAGGCTTTGGCGAGCTGGAAGGGCCCGGCGGTGAAAGCCGCCATGGAGGAGGAGATCCGCAGCCTCATCAACATGGGAACTTGGGAGCTGGTCGAACGCCCACCGGGAGTCAACATCATGAAGAACCGGTGGGTGTTGACGACGAAGTACCACGTCGACGACACCGTCGAGCGCGAGAAGGCGAGGCTGGTCGTGAAGGGCTTCACGTAGGTGTACGGCGCCGACTACGACGAGACGTTCGCGCCGGTAGGCAGCTACGTCACCTTGAGGATCTTCCTGAGCATCGTCGCCGTCCTCAACCTCAACCTGATGCAGCTCGACATGAAGAACGCCTTCTTGCAGAACAAGCTCGACCGGGTGCTCTACATGTCTCAGCCGGACTACTTCAACGACGGAACCGGCCAGGTGTGCAAGCTGCTGAAGAGTCTGTACGGCGTGAAGCAGTCGCCGCTGTTGTGGTACTTGGCGCTCAACGACGTGCTGGTCGGCGCCGGGTGGAAGAAGAGCCAGGTCGACGAGGCTCTCTACTTCAAGGTCGGAGAGGACGGAGTGACCTGCTGGGTGTTGGTCTACGTTGACGACCTGCTCGCCGCCAGCAGCAGCACCGAGATGCTGAAGGAGTTGAAGGAGCTGTTGGAGTCCGCCTTCGAGCTGCGTGAGATCTCGCCGGTGCAGAAGTACCTCGGGCTGGAGATCGTCCGCGACAGGTCGGCGGGGAAGCTGTGGCTGCACTTGCAGGGCTACGCCGACAAGCTGCGTAGGCGCTTCATCGACGAGGAGCAGACCGGGCGCACCCCGAAGACGTCGGTCTCGGTCGACGCCTACGCCGAGCTCACCTTCGACGACGAGGAGGCACAGGAGCGACAGGAGGAGGAGTACCGACAGAAGGTCGGCTCGCTGCAGTTCGCGGCGACAACGACAAGGCCGGACATCGCCTTTGCCTGCAGCAAGCTGGGGAGCGGCCTCACGGTGAGGAGCGACCAGCACTGGCGCGAGGTCGACCGCTGTCTCGCCTACCTCGCCAACACGCGTGACACCGCGCTGGAGTTCGGCGGTGGACCTGAGTCGGTGGAGCTGGTCGGCTACGTGGACGCCGACGACGCCGGTGACAAGCAAAACAGGACGAGCACGGGCGGCTACGTGTTTGTTTACGGAGGGGCCGCGGTCTCCTGGTCGAGCCAGCGCATCAAGTGCGCGACGTTGTCTTCGACCGAGTCGGAGTACGTGGCGGCCACGGAAGCTGGGAAGGAGGGACGTCGACTTCGCTTCCTCCTCGCAGAGTTCCGGCAGCTGGATGCTAGGAAGCCGACCGTCCTTCGGGTGGACAACAAGTCGGCCATCACAGTCGCCGAGGGCATGGGGTTGACGTGCAACCTCAAGCACATGGAACGGCGACAGGCCTGGCTGCAGCACATGGTGAAGCGCGGGAAGTTTTCGCTGCAGTACATCCCGACCGCTGAGCAGCCGGCCGACTTCCTGACGAAGGCGCTGCACTACCC
Organism: Closterium sp. NIES-65; assembly: GCA_948144175.1. Lineage (NCBI taxonomy): Eukaryota > Viridiplantae > Streptophyta > Zygnematophyceae > Desmidiales > Closteriaceae > Closterium > Closterium sp. NIES-65. Next base: position 1,254,401 of record CANXME010000191.1, on the reverse strand, counting down.
GGCCTTCAACCGGTGCTCCGTCGCCATCGGCCAGGTGCGCTTGGCCGACGTGGGCGACGAAGTTGACGAAGTGCAGCAGTAGGTGCCATGCTCTCTTGCATGGCTGGTGCGGTGGACGACGTGCTGTGTGTTGGGTGCACGTTGACGAGCTGTTCGCCGAGAGGTACTGCCGTGTGGGCTGGGGGTCCAAGCGTGAACGCGGCAGGGGAGTGTCAACGGGAGTTGTATGTTGGCCCCGTCCACGCTTGGGCGGAGCCGACTTCGTGGTCGGGTGTAGGGTGCAGCCGACCTGCAGCAGTGGGCGAGTTGGTCGACGAGGTTAGTCGACCTGCACGGGGAGCCACTACATGGGCGCCGACTTCATGAGGGTGCCAACTTTGTCTGGTCGACCCGGGACGTCGACCAGACCTTCTGGTCCCCTGCTCAAGGCAAAGAGGGTAGAGGAGCAGGAGGAGGGAGAGGACGAGGCCGTGGAGGCCGTGGTAGTCGCGGTGGCGGAGCTGCAAACATGAAGAGCGGAGACAACGACAAGGACCCGAGCGACGATCGATACCCGGGTCTATTCTACTTCTTGTCGACGCAAGTACCGGCTGGTCCAGAGAAGGATGAAGGCTTTGAGGAGCCAGCAGCTGTGGGGAAGGTGACCCTACACCCCCTGGACTATTGGGTGATTGATAGTGGCGCTACCTATAGCATGACACCTCGCCCGGACTTGCTCACCGAACTCGAGCCGTCACCGGTGAAGCATGTCACATCGGCTTTGGGGCAGTGAACAGAGGTGAAAGGCATCGGGAAGGCCATGTTCAAGGGTGCTGATGGGAAGATGGTGGGCCTCAAGAACGTGCTTTGGGTGCCCAGCCTTGCTGCTAACCTAATTTCCGTACGGCGGTTGGCAAAGGCCGGCATGGACACGAACTCGAAGGGAGCCAAGACCTACACCGCAAGGCTTGGCGATCGAATTCTTTGGGACCTTCATGAGGACAGGGATGTCTAAAACGAGATGTGGCAGATCCCAGTGGTCCCTATGCCTAAGGAGAGGCAAGTGGCAGCAAGGATCAGCACCAAGGATGGAGCGGTTGGTAGCGACGATGGCGCGAACGGTCGCGCTAAGGAGAATGAGCTCAAGAAGAGCAAACCTGGAGGGACCAGCAAGTTCAGTGAACCTAAGGAGAGTGGTGCAGCAACCAAGGAGCAGCAAAACTGTGAGGAGAACCCCGAGGCAGCAGCAGAGGAGGACTACGGAGAGAGCATGTGGGGCGCTATTGCGAGCGCAGCATTCTCCAATCCGACTTCGGCTACGGGGGAGTGTGATTGGCTTACCTTGCCTCGGCAAATGGGGCATGTGGCCCTGCCTATCTTGCATCAGCTAGTGAAGGATGAGATGGTTGCTGGCATACGTGTGAAGGGGGAAACCGATGAGGTGCTTGGCTGCCCGACGTGCATTCAAGCCAAGTTCACCCGGTTTCCGCTCCCTAGTTTGGAGGCAACGGCAAAGGCACCACTTGATGAGGTGGTGATGGAGTGGAAAAAGGCCATGGAGAGTGAGCTGAAGAGCATCGAGGAGAATGACACGTTTGATTTGGTGGAGCTACCGGAGGGGCGTACGGCGATAACGTCGGATGCCGACGGCAAGATCGAGCGCTACAAGTCTAGGCTTGTAGCCAAGGGGTACCAGCAGAAGGAGAACGTGGAGTTCAAGTAGCTGTTTGCCCCTGTGGTGAAGCCGACGACGCTGCGAACTCTATTCGCGGGAGCCGCCATCAAAGGATGGGTAGTAAAACAAATGGACATCGTAACGACATTCCTTAACGGCATCCTTAAGGAGGAGATTTTTATGGTGCAGCCGGAGGGGTTTGATGATGGTAGTGGCAGAGTGTGGAAGTTAAAGAAGGCCCTCTATGGGCTGAAGCAGGCCCCTAGGCAATGGTACATGAAGCTGCGCGAAGTGTTGGAGGGGATCGGCTTCACTCCCTCAACGGCCGATCACTCCTTGTTCATGCTTGGCGAGTGGGGGCAGAGGAGCTTCATGGTGGTGTACGTGGATGACATCCTGATCTTCTCACCCTCTCTTGACCTTGTGAAGGAGGTGATGCTGAAGCTGCAAGACAAGTTCAAGTGCAAGTCCCTTGGTGACGTGAACTTCTACATTGGGCTCCACATCGAATGAGACGTGGAGAAGCGGAGCATGCGAGTGCACCAACGGGAGTACCTGGAGGCGTTGGCTGCAAACTTCGGCCAGAGTGAAGTTCATGTGGCTACTCCCTTTCCCTCTCGGTTCAAGTGTGTGAAGGGGCCAGAGGAGGAGAGCGTTGGAGAAGAGGAGAGGCGCCGATTTCACTCGTTGGTGGGCAGCCTCATGTATGCGGCGGTAAACACCCGACCGGACGTCGCGTTTGCTACCGGGCAGCTGGCTAGGGTTGTGCAATGCCCTAATGAGGAGCAGGTAGCAGCTGGAATGAGGGTGGCCAAGTATCTTGGCGTAACACCGACCGTTGGGCTGCAATACTCGGTGGCGGCACAAAGGCGCCAAAAGGGCGCGGATGGTGTTGAGCCCGGGCGTTTGTTCCTCACCGCATACTCGGATGCTTCATATGCATCAGAAACTGAGGACATGACAAGTGTGGGAGGCTTCATATGCTGTGTTGGTGGAGGCCCAACTGCTTGGGAGAGCAAGAAGCAGGTTGACCAAGCTTTGAGCTCGGTGGAGTCCGAGTACATGGCACTCTTCCGTGCCGTACGGGAGATTGTGTGGCAGCGGCGTTTGTTGGCTGAATTGGGGGAGGAGCAGCAAGGACCTACCCCACTGTACTGTGATAGCCTGGGTGCCACTGCTCTTGCTAAGAACCCTGTGTTGCATGGACTCACGAAGCACATGAGGGTGAAGTGGCATTGGACGAGGAGCATGGTAAGCGCGGGTGAAGTTGAGTTGCGCTACGTGAAGACCACGGGGCAGCCGGCTGACATGATGACCAAGCGGCTGGTGGAGCAGCAGCATTGGAAGTGTTGCAAGCTGGCTGGGATGGCTCTGAACTGAGAGAGCAACATATCCTAAGGCCAACAATCCGAGGGGTAGTTTGTTGGTGCAACCCTACGGTTTGCACTCGGCTTGTTGTCCGTAGTGCGTGCATGTGTGTGTGTATGGAATGGTATGAGGGCATGGGATAATATATATTTCATGCTTATAATTGTGTGAATGTTGAGTCATGATGTCGAGTGTGTGTGTCGAGTCAATAGCGAGTTATCGCTAGACGCGTGTTACGCGGTCGTTTGTGTCTCGCGCGCGGTTTTTATTTTGTCGTGCGCGGCTTCTATTTTGTCCTGTGTCGGACGTTCGGTGTGTCGCAGGTGTGTGCAGCAGACCCATCAAGAACTCAAGGATGAGTTTGAGATGAAGAGCTCGAGCCTTGGTGTCAAGCCTCAAGTTATTTCGAAGCTCGCCAAAAGGTTACACCTCAAGATATTGAAGATAGTTACATTACTTTGTGTAGTGTAACATTTCACTTGGTGTAGGCCCTAGTGAAGGGTAGTTTCGAGACCCTTCGTGGTTGGGGACAGTGTGGCACTGTTCCACATCACTGTACCTCGGCTCTTGGGGTTTGTAGGAGCTGGGAGTCATTCCCAACTCGTAACTCTTCCTAACTCTTCCTATCTTGTGTTCTAAGACCATAGTGGCTGCCATAGTGCCATTCGTTCAAACTAACTTTGTGTCGTCAATACTTGGTGAAATCGTGCGATCTAAATTGCCTATTGTAGGAGACAATAAGACGCTTCAGATCCAAGTTGAATCAAGTCATTTGAAGCTGTGACCAGAACTCTATGAACGTTTGAAGCCGCTGTGCAGAAATCCGGCTGTGCACTCTATCTTTCGTTTTAGGCACATTGGAGCCTACTGTGACTATAACAGTACCACTCACGTAGCCGCTGAGGGAAGGGAGGCTCTGGCTGCAACACTGCACCTGCAGGGCCACCAGCCCCAACTCCAGCAGACCCCCCCGCTCGAGTAGCACCACGACGGAGGCTGTAACGCTGGGAGTACTACTCACGTTGCTGCTGTGAAGAGGGAGCGCCAACAGGCCCAGTACGGTCAGTCTCAGAACCCCCAGCCTCAGCTCCTCTAGGCTCAGCACCCCCAGTCGCAGCACCCCCAGGCTCAGCACCCATAGTCTCTGCACCCCCAGTCTCCGCACCCCCAGGCTCAGCATCCCCAGTCTCAGTGCCCCTAGACCCAGCACCACTAGGCTCAGCACGCTCAGCACCTCGCGCAGGACCTGAGTCAACAGCTACCGCGACAGGCTCGACCAGGTCTACCTGTGAAACACCTGAGGGAGCAGCACCCTGGGGAGGGAGGGGGTCTACCGATGGGACACCTGGGGTGAGGAAGAGCGGCGGGGGGGGGGGGGGGGGGGGGGGGGGGGGGGGGAGCGGGGCAGTGTGGTAGGGGAAGAGACGGTAAAAGGGTACTGACTCGTCAAAGGTGACGTCCTGAGAGGCGAAGACACGATGGGAGGTGGGGTGGTAAAACTGCCAGCCAGGCACGTCAAGGACAAAGCCAAGGAAGACGCAGGGAACGGCACGGGAGGAGAGCTTGTATGCGGATGTATCACGGACAAAGGCTCGACATCCCTAGTCTCCGAACACCGACGCATCGCCAACCTCCCTCGTCCAACGCAGGGTATGCGAGGTCTCTGGATCAAAGACACGGGGCCAGAGGTTGAGCTGATGCGTGGCGTACTGCACTGCAGACGGCCACAGGAAATGGGAGGCAGCCGCATGGATCATGGAGGTACGAGCGACCTCCATGACGAGACCAATGCGGCGCGCAGCAACCCTATCCTGCAGCGGAGAGGCCGGGAGAGTGAACGTCTGGCGGATGCCGTGCTCCGCACAGTAGGCGCCAAGAGGTTAGAGGAAAACTCGCCACCTCTGTCAGAGTGCAGACGTGGGACAGGAAAGTCCGACTGGAACCGCTCGCGGAGCTGGAGACGAGCAGCGCGGATCCAGGGGATCAAGACATTAGGGACCTCACCCTTGGTACGCAAGGGGAAGACCGTAGTGTAGCGCGTGTAGTCGTCGACAACCAGCAGAAAGTACCGCTCGTGGCCCTGTCCTCGGACGCAGGCGGGGCCCCACACGTCCAGGTGGAGAGTCTGAAGAGGAGCCTCTGTGGGAGGGAAGGATGAAGACTGAGGAGCGGCACGCTGCCGCCCCTTGACACAGGGAAGACAGGGAGGACCAGGCGAGGGTGGCAGGGGAGGGAGAACCCTGAGAAGACCAGAGACAAGGCACCTGGAGTGCATGCCGCGAAGGCGCTGCACTGACGGGTGACCAAGGCGGTGGTGCCAGAGGACAGTCCTATGCGACAGGGAGCGACACGAGGAAGGGGCCGACAGCTGACTTGACACAGACGCAGACGCAGCTACGTGAGGGGACTCAGTGGTCAGTGTGTACAAGTCCGACCCCGGCTGCTGAGTGAAGGTAGCCAGGTGACGACCCGTCTTGGCACACGTGCAGTGTGTCACACGCTCGTAGGCAGGGGTGAACTGGTGAACACCCGCGTCCTGGAGCGCGGAACCCGCCACCAAGTTCGTAGAGAACGAGGGGAGGTAGAGGCCCGACAGCGTGCCAGACGGGACAGAAGGACAAGGGAGGGCAGTGGTGGAGGTAGCAGGGACCGGACCCCTTGAGGTTTGAGCCAGGGAGACAGCAACCGGTCTAGGAAGCTGCTCTAATGCAGTACGGTCGCGAAAGAAACAGCGGGAAGCACCTGACTCTAGTGTGAAGGTGTGCAGTGCCTCAGTATGTGTGGTACCAGCAGACGCAGATGCACTAGCACCTAGGGCAGCAGCCTCAATAGGACCTAGAGCAGCAGCCGCACTAGCAGCTAGAGCTGCAGCCTCACGGTAGCGGAGATCACTAGTACGGAGGTGAGTGATAAGGTCAGCTACAGTGGCAAAGGCATACAGATTGGGGAAGAGGCAGGGCAATGAGAGACGGCCTATTGCAGCAGTGGCAGGGGAGGAGTAGCGGGAAACTACAGCATCATACAGCTCCTTAGCGGTCTCATGCTGGCCGAAGTGCTCGCGCTGATCTAACGGCAGGTGGCTGCAAACGGCTAGATGAGCATGGGCGTCACGAGTCTGCCACTGTGATTGAGCAGTACTGTCAGCAGTAGCAACAGGTGCGGGAGCAGCGCCGGACGAGTGGTCATAGAGGGAAACATCGTCCTTGGCAGTGATCTGGAGGTACAGGTGAAGGCCATCGAGCCAGACATCAAACTTAATCGGACGGCCCTCAGCGCAAAGGTGAGAACAGTGGGAGTGGCCATAGTGGCAGTAGCAGTAGTGACAGTAGCAGTAGTAGCAGTAGCAGTAGTAGCAGTAGCAGTAGCAGGAACAGGAGCAGTAGTTGCTGCAGGTGGGGCGGCGCGGCTTGGTCAGGGCAGCGCCATTCGGGCAGCGCGACTCGGGCGGCGCGGCTCGGGCAAGGTGGGGCGGCGCGGCTTGGACTAGACTACACGGCACGGCGCGACGGTAGGCCTGTGCACGGGCGGCTGTAGCGGGCGGTTCGCGGCTGTGCGTGGGCTGCAGTCAGGCGCGGGCGGCGGCTTACGAGGGCGACGCGGCCTACAGGCGGGGCTGCGGGCCGCTAGCGGGCTACGCGCGGCCAGAAGGGCCAGTCAACGGGCGGCTAGCGGGCTACTCGTGGCGGCGTGGGCGGCTAACGGTCGGCGTGCGCACAGAAACGGCCGCGCGCGAGCTGCTAGCGGGCGATGCGCGCTAAAAAAGAATGGCCGCGCGCGGCACTAGCGAGCTGCGCACGGGCAGCAGAAGAAGGAGAGGCGCACGAGGGCGCACTAGGAGAGCGTCGCTCGAGGGCGCTAAGTCGATACGGCGCTCGAGGGCGCTTCTAACGATGGGCCCTTTGGTAAGTCCTAGGTCTAGAACCTAAGCTCTTAATACCATGTCAGAAACAAGAAGTGATCAAGTAGAAACACTTGGGAGTACAAGTATGAAACGCTAGAGAAATGTACACCCTAAAGGCTAACCCACTGTAGCCTACAAAACAGAATCATATACAATGTTTGACACTAGGATCGAGCTCAAAAAAGAGAGTTTGAATTGAATGAATCACCTGGGTACAACACAAGGCTATATATAGGCTCGACAAAAGGCCTAGTAACCAGGTGTTACGCGATAGTTCCACGGGCCACAAAGTGTCCCAAGCAGAGCCTTCCCGAATTTGGTAGAAGGCGATTCGGTGACCACCGAAAAGCCAGAATTCGGTGCACGCAACCTAGCTCGGTGCTATAACTATAATAAAATATAGGAAAGCACCTAGCCTAGGAAATCAAGCAATTCATGCATGCAAATAATTATCCTATGCTAGAAATAGCATAATAAAGTAAAGGCAAGCAAGCATAGATGGCATAAGCCGTCGTACTCTCACACCACCCTTGCACGGGCTGGAATGGGCTCAGAGGGGCCTCTTTTTCCCGCTGCAAAGACCTAGGTGACCGAGCGGAAGTGTAATCCAGGGTGGGAGCTTCCTTTCTACGTGTTCATATCCATCGGCGTGATTGGCACTCCTGTCGCGTCCAGCACCATGCCATTGGCCAGCATCGTCGTGCCGCCTATTGTGTACCATAGTGTGCCGGCAATGCTGACATCAACGCCAGGAGCAGTGAGTGTGTCATTGGGGTAGGCAGTGTAGTCGCCACTAACAGTGAAGGATCCATCCGGGTTGTCAGTTGGAGTAACAGGGGCTCTAGTGGAGTCAGTGATTGTGTCGTTCGCGAAGAGAGTGTAGCCGGGTCCGAATGAGAAGGTGTTGTCGGGGTTGAACGTGTTGAAATGAAAGAACAAGAATAGATGAACTAACAGTTAAATCAGTACAAGTACCTAACCCTAGAATTGTGTCACCCCTATAGGCTAACCCACTGTAGCCTAAACAAATATAACATACAATATTTGACACACCCCCATAAGCAAAATGGGGGAGAACTAGGGGTCACAAGACCAGTCAAAGCAAAGCAAGGCAAAACAAGCTCGGGGTGGATTTCAAGGATATCCCAAAATTTCCGAGCACAAGCAAGAGGTCACAAGACCAGTTCACATGTAGGATTATAATAAAGCAAGAGGTACAATGATCACAACCTAGCAAGAGTGAACATGCAGGTATATATATAGAGAGATCACAGTACACACGAAGTCAAGAAGTGAGCAAGTGAGGTGTAGTAGGCACAAGGCCTAGAAGAGTGCAAAAGCGCTGATGGTCACAAGGCTGAAGCGCCTTGGTGAACACATCAGCAGTGTTGGCCTCAGTGGCCACGTAGCGCAGACAAAGTTGACCACGCTGCTGCAGCTCTCGAGCAAGGAAGTAGCGCAGAGCAATGTGCTTCGTTCTATGATCCAGTCTATGCTCCTGACACAAGGCAATGGCTGCCTTGTTGTTGACGTACAGCACTGGAGGAGAACGAGGCCGCTCTCTGAGGTCGGTCAGCAGGTAGGTGAGCCAGCGTAGCTCCTGGGCCGCCATGGCTGTAGCGTAGATCTCAGCCTCACAACTGGAGCTGAGAACAGAAGAAGAGCGTGTAGAACGCCAAGAAACAGAGCCAGAGCCAAGACTGAAGGTGTAACCCTGAGACGACCGCTGAGTAGCCTGGTCGTCTGCCCAAGAATCGTCTGAGTGCCCAATGAGCACAACTTGGTCTCGCCCTCCAAGCACTAGCCCCAAGCCCGACGTACTGCACAAGTAGCACGACACCCTCTTAGCTGCATCCATGTGCTCCTTCCGGTGACGGCCGGGAGCGACATAGCGTGCAAGGATGCTAAGAGGGTATGCAAGGTCAGGTCGAGTGCAGGTCATGAGGTACATGAGGCAACCCACAAGCTCTCGATACGGGCCACTCGGCTCTACGGACTCATCCGAAGGCAGAGCTGAGAGCGAGTTACCGGTAGGCAGAGGAGTGGGCTGAGGCAAGGAGTACGTGAAGCCGAAGCGCGGAAGGACCTGCTGCACCATGTGTGACTGAGTCAGGGTGATGGTGCGCCGTGCTCTGTCACGGGTGATCCGCAAGCCAAGATAGCTTGTCAGCTCACCCTAGGTCTGTGCACGTGTGTCTCTTCTGCAGCTCCGACTTCACGGGGCGAGTCCAGCAGTGTCAGCAGTGGCAAAGACCAAGTCGTCGACGTACACCAGGATGTAGAACGGCGGCAGCGAGGTGTCGGTGCGTAGAAACAGCGACGGGTCAGCAGTAGAAGGCGCGAACCCAAGTGCCGCACGTGTAGTCCTCAGTGTGTCGTGCCACTCACGTGGCGCCTGGCGGAGACCGTAGACTGGCCGTCGGAGGCTCCACTGTGTACCAGAAGGGAACGACCCAGTGAAGCCAGGTGGGCGGCGCAGCCAGATTTCCTCATGCAGGCGGCCCTGTAGGAAAGCAGTGCTGAAGTCAAGAGAGTGGAGCTCGTAGTCACGCTGAGCGGCGACGTGCAGCAGAATCCGAAGAGTAGTCATCTTCGGGGTCGGGGAGAAGGTCTGGAAGAAGTCAACTCCCTCTCGCTGACTGAAGCCTCGCGCAACGTAACGCGCCTTGAAGACAGGCGGAGAACCCGGCGGCCGCTTCACCCTTAAAATCCACATGCCACTGATGATGTTCGCCCCAGGTGGGGGAACCTCGTCGACGTAGGTGCCTGTGGACTTCCAGGAAGCCATCTCTGCGTCCATGGCTGTCGGCCACTGAGAGGAGTAGGGACCTGCCATCGCCTCTGCGTAAGAGCGTGGGGTCGGGATGTCTGGTGCATCCGGGTCTCCCTCAGGGGCAACAAGCATGGACACAAGATGGGGCAAAGCAGCGGCAAAGCACTGAAGCTCCTCCTACCTGTCCTCAAGGACGTGCGTGCCAAGAGCACACTCACCCCCGACGGACGGAGGACAGACGGACTCAGACTCAGCAACAAGACTCGCGGCGTAGTCTAGATGACACGTGGCAGCAAAGTCGACAAGCTCAACAACTATGGCAGACGCAGCAGTAGACTCAAAGGAAGGGTCGGTGACAACAGTAGCCAGTAGACGCGTGACAGTAGGACTGGCAGCACGAAGGGAGTCAGACACCGGGTCAGCAAGAGCAGGAAGAGAGGACGCAGGAGGAGACGGCAGAGGGACACGTTGTGGAGCAGTAGAAGGACGCAGAGCCATGTAGTGTGTGCCAGGGACGGGCGGAGGACGCTCACGCGAGGCTCGAGGACCAGTGCTAGCAGTAGGAACAGGCTACACGGGACGAGAAGCAGGCGACAAAGGACGAGACGCAGGCTCACGACGCTCCGTAAGACCTCTAGTCGGACCAGTGTAAGGAGCAGGACTTGGGAGGGGGGAGGCAGGCGGTAACTGTGACTGCGACTGGACAGGCGGAGGACACGCTAAGGAGGGAGGAGGACAAGGAGGAGGAGGCTGACCAAGAACCTGCTGAAGGAGCGCAACGAAGTACGGCCGCGGCCGCGCAGCGTCTCTAGAACCAGCAGAGACACCAGCGCCAGGGTCCACCGCACCAGTAGCAGCACAACCTCCAGGGTCCTCAGCACCAGCAGCAGCTCCAACACCCAGGTCCGCAACACCCGCAGCAGCTCCAACTCCAGGGTCCAAAGCACCAGCAGCTACACCACCTCCAAGGTCCGCAGCACCAGCAGCAGCTCCACCAGCAGCACCTCCAACAGCAGCAGGGTCCGCGACACCAGGCGCGCCACTCCGAAGAGTGCAGCGCCGCTGGTACCACTCACGGATCCTCTCAAGAGAGGGGAGCTCCCGACTAGGAGGCGAAGCACCTGCACCAGTCCCAGTAGGACGCCGGGCTCCAGAGGCACCTCTCCTGAGGCTGCAGTACTGTAAGTACCACTCACGCAGCTGCTCCGAGGAGAGGGCTCCTCCAGGTGTAGGACTCCCAGGCTCAGCACCTCCAGACTCAAAACTCCCAGACTCCTGACTCCGTGGCTCAGCACCCCCAGACTCAACTCCCCCAGACTCAGCTCCCCCAGGCTCAGCACCCCCAGACTCAGCATCCCCAGACTCCGCACCCCCAGGCTCCGCACCCCCAGGCTCCGCACCCCCAGAAGGACGAGAGTCGACAGCTACCTCAACAGGCTCAACCGGGTCTACCTGAGACACACATGAGGGAGCGGCACCCTGAGGGGGGAGGGGGTCTACCAAAGCAGCACCTGGCGTGGGGAAGAGAAGCGGGGGGGGGGAGCGGGGCAGTGCGGTAGGGGAAGAGGCGGTAGTAGGGGACAGACTCGTCAAAAGTGACGTCCTGAGAGGGCAGGATACGGCGCGAGGTTGCGTGGTAAAACTGCCAACCAGGCGAGTCCGGGACAAAGCCGAGGAAGACGCACGGAACAGCACGGGAGGAGAGCTTGTCCGCGGACGTGTCGCGGACAAAAGCTCGAGATCCCCAGACCCGGAAACGCGACGCATCGCCAACCTCCCCCGTCCACAGCAGTGTGGGCGAGGTCTCCGGCAAGGAGACACGGGGCCAGAGGTTGAGCTGATGCGTGGCGTACCGGACTGCAAACGGCCACAGAAAGTGGTGGGCAGCCGCATGGATCAAGGAGGTACGAGCAACCTCCATGACCAGGCCAATGCGGCGCTCCGCAACCCCATTCTGCTGTGGAGAGGCCGGAAGCGTGAACGACTGCTCAATGCCATGCTCAGCACAGTAGGCTGCCAAGAGGTCGGAGGAGAAGTCACCACCTCTGTCAGAGTGCAAGCGCAGGACAGGAAAGTCCGAGCGGAAACGCTCGCTTAGCAGGAGACGGGCTCTACGGATCCAAGGGATCAAAACATCAAGGACCTCACCCTTGGTGCGCAAGGGGAAGACCGTGGTGTAGCGCGAGTAGTCGTCAACAACTATCAGGAAGTACCTCTCCTGACCCTTACCACGGACGCGTGCTGGGCCCCACACGTCCATGTGGAGCGTCTGCAAGGGAGCAGTCGTCGGGGGAAACGAGGAGGAGTGAGGAGCGGCGCGCTGCCGCCCCTCGACACAGGGAAGACAGGGAGGAGCAGGCGAGGGTGGGAGGGTAGGGAGGACCCTGGGAAGACCAGAGACAAGGTACCGGGAGTGCATGGCACGAAGCCGCTGCACAGACGGGTGGCCAAGGCGGTGGTGCCAGAGGACAGTCTCGTGTGCCAGAGAGCGACACGGGCAGGGGGCCGATAGCTGACCTGAAGCGGACGCAGATGCAGACGCAGCGACTTGAGGGGACTCAGTGGTCAGTGTGTACAGGTCCGACCCCGGTTGCCGATTGAAGGTAGCCAAGTGACGGCCTGTACGAGCACACGTGCAGTGTGTCACGCGCTCATATGCAGGGGTGAACTGGTGAACACCCTCGTCCTGGAGCGCACAACCCGCCACCAGGTTCGTAGAGAACGAGGGGAGGTGGAGACCTGACAGCGTGCCCGACGGGACCGCAGGACAAGGAAGGACAGTGGAGGAGGTCGCAATGACCGGACCCCCAGAGGGGTCAGCGAGGGAGACAGCAACTGGCCGAGCAAGCGGCTCAAGGGCAGTGCGGTCACGAAAGAAACAGCGAGAAGCACGTGAGTCCAGTGTGAAGGTGTGCAGTGCTGCAGTCGACTCAGTACCAAGGGGGGCAGACGCATAAGCACCTAGAGCAGCAGCCTCACCAGCACCTGGGGCAGCAGACACGCGAGTACCTAGGGTGGTAGACGCACTAGCACCTAGAGCGGCAGCTGTACTGGTCCTAATGCCCGGGTTGGGCGGAACACACAGGTACTCACCACCCTCTCCACTAGTAGACATCACATACATGGCACTGAGAATCGCATCAAAGTCTAGAGCATAGATATCAATCCCCTTCTTCAGGAGATCAATCCAGCGGGGCAGCTCAGTGGCCTGAATGTAGTGAACACGCCAAGCGTCGTTGAGGCGAGCAAAGCAGCGCTGCGTGGCATGCGGTCTCCCACACGGCTGACCAGTGCGGTCACCAGTGCGAATGATGTACGTGCAGCTAAAGCCACCCCCCCCCCCCCCCCCCCCCCCCCCGTGCTGAGAGTACCACTCACGGACCTCCTGGGGCGACGGAATGTGCTGTTGGCTCTGGCCACCGCCAGTGCCTCCACGACCACCACCTCTTCGACTACTCCAACCCCTGCCGCCGCCGCGGCCACCGCCACCCCAACCACTGCCCCCGCCCCTGCCACCACCCCCGCCGGTGCCGCCACCACCGCCGCTGCCGCCACCACCCCCACCGCTGCCACTGGCCCCTCCAGCCCCGCCACCACCCCCACCGCCACCACCGCCCCCACCACCTCCTCCCCCGCCGTCACCTCCGCCTCCCTTGCCCCCTTTGCCCTTGCCGCTGCGGCGCCCGCTCGAAGCAGACGCAGTCTCGGTCTTCTCAGCACCAAGAAGGTCGACAGCAGCAGCAGAGGCGACAGAGGGAAGAAGGGGGGAAGGGGAACACCCCTCGAAGAACGGGGTGCGGGGGTCGCCACGAGAGGCACCTACAGCTACAATACTCTTCTTAGCTGCAAGCAGTTCCTTCTCGAGGAGGGCAATGGTGAGCTCAGTGGGGTAGCGAGCAAGGAAGTGGTCCCTGACTGTGCGCAGAGTGTCAAGGAGTCGGGTGACTAGGTGGTAGAGAGTGAGCCAGAGCGGGGGAGGGTTCTTGGCAAGGAACTATCAGGCATAGCAGCACGGAAGCGAGCCTCACTAGTGCGGAGGTGCGTGATGAGGTCAGCGACTGTGTGGAAAGAGGCCAAGTCGGGGAGCAGGTAGGGAAGCGAGAGACGGCCTATTGCAGCAGAGGCAGGTGAGGAGTAGCGGGCAACGACAGCAGTGTATAGTGCCTGTGCAGTCTTGTGCTGGCCAAAGTGCTCGCGCTCATCGATCGGCAGGGAGTTACGAATAGCAAAGCGAGCGTGGGCGTCACGAGTCTGCCACTGGAAGCGGGTAGTACTAGAAGCAGTAGCATCAGGGGTAGTAGCAGTGCCGAAGGCGTGATCGTACAGTGAGATGTCCTCCTTGGCAGTGAGCTGTAGGAAGAGGTGCAGGTCATCTAGCTAGGTGTCAAACTTCACTTGGCCGCCCTCTGCATCGAAAGCTAGCATAGGAGGGCTAGCCATAGCAGTAGCAGAAGCAGTAGTAGTAGTAGTAGTAGTAGCAGTAGGAGCAGGAGTGGCTGCTCAGTATGGGCGGCGCGGCTCGGTTCGGGCGGCGCGGCTCGGTTCAGGTAGGGCGGCGCGGCTCGGTTCGGGTAGGGCGGCTCGGCTCGGCTAGGGCGGCGCGGCTCGGTTCGGGTCGCGCGGCTCGGCTCGGTCCTGGTAGGGCTGTGGCGCTCGCGGGCCATTTGGGGCCGGAAAGGGGCGGCGCGCGGGGCCGGTCGGGGCCTTAAGGGGCGGTCGCGGGGCCGTGAGGGGCCTCTAGGGGCGAGCGCGGGGCCGACGGGGCCGCTAAGGGCGAGCGCGGGGTCGACGATGGGCCGCTAAGGGGCAGACGCGGGGCGGCCGGGACCTCTAGGGGCGATCGCGGGGCCGTGAGGGGCCGACGAGGGGGGGGCGGACGGGGCCGCTAAGGGCTAGCGCGGGGCCGTGAGGGGCCGACGAGGGGGCTGACGGGGCCGCTAGGGGCTAGCGCGGGGCCGTGAGGGGCCGCTAGGGGGGGATCGCGGGGCCACTAAGGGGCAGCGCGTGGGCGCAGGTAGGTAGGTAGGTAGTGGTGGGCCCTTGAAAAAAAAAAAAAAACCGGTCCTAGCAAAGGACCTGCTCTGAAACCATATTGAAATGTAAGGACAGGAATGGATGAACTAACAGTGAAATCAGTACAAGTACCTAACCCTAGAATTGTGTACCCCCTATAGGCTAACCCACTGTAGCCTGAACAAATATAACATACAATGTTTGACAGAACGTTAGCCTGGTGCCGCTGGGGTCAGAGGGAGTAGGACCAGTGTTAGACCCAGGTGCAGTCTCAGAGCAGGGTGCAATCTTAGACCCAGGTGCAATCTCAGACCGAGGTGCAATCTCAGACCCAGGTGCAATCTCAGAAGCCAGGTGCAATCTCAGACCCAGGTGCGGTCTCAAAGCCAGGAGCAGGAACAGAGCTAGGCGCAGGATCAAAGCCAGGCACAGAGGGCAGAGCCAGGCGCAGGGGCAGAGCCTAGGGGCAGCAGAGGTGACAGTGATGGTGCCATCAGGGCCAATGGAGAACTGCTTGTTAGTGTTGACCACCGCACCATTGGCGCCTAAAAGTGTGCCGTTCGCAAACCCAGTCAGGTCGCCCGCTATGAACGACCCGTCCCCATTATCCGTCGCCTTAAAGCCGCGGTGCAACTATCTTAGGAACAGTGACAAACCGGGTTTTTTTCTTTTTTCGTACTGGTAGTCAATTGGCTAGTGAGTGTGTAAGTCGTGTTGCGATGAAAACATCTAAGGCGAATGTCGCGAACCTCGGAAGGAAAAGTCGGGGGGAAGGGGTGGGGGGAAGGAAAGGGGAGAACACACACGAAACGGGAAATGGGACCACATCAACACCCCCATACTCCCTTTCGCTGATTGTTCTGCCAATAACGCCTCCACATTGCAAAACAAGAAACCTTATGTTCCAAAAAAGCTGCGCAAAATACCAATTTCACTTGCAAGGTTTATTTTGGTTTATTTATCCATCCATTTGCAAGAGTAATAATTCTATTGGGGAGAAAAAACATCAACTGTACAGATGTGCAAGACTTGAAATGTCATATTGAAATCCTTATTATGCATAGGATAAAAGCAAACAACATGGCATCATCCAAGGAGAGCAGATTTTTACACTCCGATCCACTATTGGTATAGCTGTCCATTTGCAGGGAGGAGGGGGGAGGGGAAGTGGGAGGGGGGGGGGGGGGGGGGGGGGGAGGAGGTGGGGAAGGGGAGGAAACGTTGCGCATTATTGAAGAATGTTAGGTAGGGAAATTGAAGAGAGCATGGAAACTGAGATATGATAGACAGCCTTCAGTGGCCAAGCAAAGCTGGTAATGTCGGCTGGGCTGGATGAGAGAACGTAGTGGAAAGGGAAGGGACGGTAGTGGGGGAAGGCAAGGGACAAGGGGGGGGGAAAGGGATGGCTGAGAGAAGCGTGAATGGTGGGAGAGGACAGTAGGAAAGGAAGGGATGTGAGAGAGGGGGAGGAAGGGTGGGAGGGGACAGTAGGAAAGGGAAGGGATGTGAAAGAGGGGGAGGAAGGGTGGGAGGGAAGGACAGGGGGAAAGGGAGAGAAGGACAGGGGGAAAGGGAGAGGAGGACAAGGGGAAAGGGAGAGGAGGACAGGGGGAAATAGAGAGGAGGACAGGGGGAAAGGGAGAGGAGGATAGGGAGAAAGGGAGAGGAGGACAGGGGGAAAGGGAGAGGAGGACAGGGGAAAAGGGCGAGGAGGACAGGGGGGAAGGGAGAGGAGGACAGGGGGAAAGGGAGAGGAGGACAGGGGGGAAGGCATCAGAAAAATGTGCAAAGAATTTCCGGCAGTAATTGGGCGAATCTGCAGGACTAGTCAGGTGAAATCGACGGGTTTCCATGCGCCCCGTAATTGGAGTGGCATATTGCCCAAAACCGTCTGTTTCCGCACAGGTTGCGATCTGCCGGTTACGGGCCTGATTTGTGCTACAGTGTCCTCTAACATGGGGATGTAAGCAGCCGAAGTTGGACCCTTTCGCGTGTTTGGGGCGGTTGAGTATCGAGCAATTTAGGGGAGCGGAGTGTTTGGCGATTTTCGTAGCAGCTTGTTTAGGCGGTGAACTAGCGAAGTGGGGTGTGTTTGGCAGTTTTCGGGGTGATATGTGTTGTTCGCGATTGACACTTCGTTGGCCCCGATATTTTCGGGACTCGTGGGTTACTGTTACAGCTAAATAGAAATATTCCGTTACAGTACATCTAATCTGTCATAATTTATGTTTGTGATAGTAATGAAATAAACAGACTTGCAATTATGTTAGTACAGTGTTTTCATGAATACCGTTAGGTCACTACATTATAATCAAAATCATTTCTGGGGAAATTCCATTTCCAGCTTATTATTAGCAATGCACGTAATATCATTATTAGCAATACATGTAATATTAGAAATTCCATTATGGGTATAATATTTAAAAAAGGCAATACGAACAGTTAGCAGTTACATTTATTATTATTAATTCAAGCAGGAGGCCAATCCCCCACCTGAGGGACCCCACTAGGGAAGAAATAGGCTTCCCAACCCTCAATCAAAATTCTAACTTTCAATTTGTCGTTACCAGAATAAGCAGTCCCCATCTCGAAGCCCTGGGGCACATCAGCCTTGAACACAGCAGGGTCCCGTTCGAGCCACTACTTGAGCCACGAGGCACACACAGCAGTCTTTTCAGTCACACAGTTGCGGTTGTTCAGCTCCACTGTGTCCAAAGAAGGGGAGTTCTGACCCTTCCAGTGAGCCATGGGCCACTCCACCTGAAGCAACAAGGGAGTAAAACACATCAGGCAAAGATGAGATTTCCATAAAACAATCAGAGACACATACCACATGGCACACATAGCCCAGGCCAGGGAGCTTGAGGGGGAAGTGAATGGCGAGGTTGCTGCAAAATCCCTTGATAACCGCCAGCAAGAAAGCAAGGTTAGCAAATGGTCGGCCCTCAGCTGTGCAATGCCAACGAGATCCGTACTTCTCTGCAAGAATACAACAGGGAAAAGTAAATAAAAAGGTGCAACGAAGTAAAAATAGGCATCATTAAGAAGCGTCGTAAACATCTTACCATCTTTGTAAAGGGCGGTCCAGAGTTTAGGATCTCTCTTCGTCGTTGGATTCAAACCCGCCCTTTTCAGCTCGGGCCACTTAGCTTCCGGCACACCGCCTTCCGCGCCACATCCCCACAGCTTGAACGTTTTGTTGACGGTTTGGCGTTTGTTGGCAATCTTTGTTGAAAGTAGAACGAGGATGAATGCACTATGAATGAGGTAAGTACAAATAGGAAACCCTTACTAGGTTGTACCCCCTATGGGATACCCCACTACAGCCTACACAATAGTATAAGCTATATATATGTTCTGACACACCCCCATAGGCAAAGTGGGGGAGAACAAGGGGTCACAAGACCAGTCAAGCAAAGCAAAGCAAAGCTCAGAGTGGATCACAAAGTCACCACACAGTCTGAGCACAAGAGCAAGGCCAAAGGTCTTTTCACATGCAGGAGTACAGACATATATATATATATATAAAGCTAGACAAGCAAGAATAGGTATATATATGTCACAGTACAAGTAAAGTCAAGAGGAGAGCAAGTGAGGCAAGACACGCACAAGACCCAGCTGGGTGCAGAAGCGCTGATGGTCACAAGGCGCGAGTGCCTTGGTGAACACATCAGCAGTGTTGGCCTCAGAGGCCACGTACGCAAGCCGCAACTGTCCACGCTACTGTAGCTCACGAGCAAGGAAGTAGCGAAGAGCAATGTGCTTCGTTCTGTGCTCCAGACGCTGCTCTCGACACAAGGCCAGCATAGCCTTGTTGTCTACATACAGCACTGGAGGAGAACGAGGCGGCTCTCCAAGGTCAGTCAGCAGGTAGGTGAGCCAGCGAAGCTCCTGTGCAGCCATGGCCCCTGCGTAGATCTCAGCCTCACAACTGGAGCTGAGAACCGAAGACGAACGAGTAGCCCGCCACGAGACAGAGCCGGAACCAAGGCTGAAGGTGTAACCCTGTGACGACCGCTGCGTAGCCTGGTCGTCAGCCCAAGAAGCGTCCGCGTGACCTGTAAGGACCACTGGACTCTGCTGACAAAATTAGAAGGAAGAAAGAGGATTGAACTAGCAGAAATGGGGATACAAATAGCAAACCCTAGAAGGGTTGTACTCGCTATAGAGCACCCCACTACAGGCTAGAACAATAAGATAATATTCTGACACACCCCCATAGCCAAAGTGGGGTGTAATCAGCAGAGCAGGCAAAGTAGTACAAGCTCAGGGTGGATCACAATGTCACCACACATTCTGAGCACAAGTTCAAGAAGAGATAGTTTAGAGTTCACAATTATGAGCAGAGCTAGTGGTAGTCACAACGGGCAAGTGAGGAGGAGGAGAGAGAGTGAGGGGAGAGGAGATAGGAGGCGACGGCTGAAGCTGCAGGCACACGGGCAACAGGAGGCACACTGGCACAGCGGCTACCGGAACAGCGCTCCGGACTACTGGAGTAACTGGCCCCGCGGCTCAAGTAGCGGCAGACGGGCAACGGACCCACGGGCGGCTGGCACAGCTGGCTACGACTGGGCTACCGGGACAGCGCCCCGGACTACAGGTGCTGCGAACGACAAACTGACAACCTCCACTCAACCTCCCGCACACAGTCCCACCCCCCTGATGCACACCCTCTGCTACACCGCTAGCTGCACTCCCACGCACCCCCCTTAAACCCTAAACCCGAGTCTCCCACACAACCACCCCCCTCAGCGACAGCTGCAGCAGTGGGAGACGAAGGAGGAGGAGGAGCAAAGGGAGGAAAGTACACCGGCCACCCCCATACCCGCCACCCCACAGCGACGGGCGACGGGAAATGGCAGGGGGAGGGGGGAGGCGGTGTGGTGAAAGGGGCCCACCACGGGCCTGGTTGGAGGGCGGGGCCGCGACAAGGGGCGGGGCCGCGGCGAGGGGCGGGGCCGCGACGGTCGGGCAGGGCCGCTTCGAGGGGCGGGGCCGCGACACAAGGCGGGGCCGCGACGTAGGGCGGGGCCGCGACGGTCGGGGCGGGGCCGCGACGTAGGGCAGGGCCGCTTCGAGGGGCGGGGCCGCGACGCAGGGCGGGGCCGCGACGAGGGCGGGGCCGCGACGGTCGGGGTGGGGCCGCGACGTAGGGCAGGGCCGCTTCGAGGGGCGGGGCCGCGACACAGGGCGGGGCCGCGACGTAGGGCGGGGCCGCGACGTAGGGCGGACGCCCGAGAAGGTAGGGCAGACGCCCGCCGCGCGCCTCGGGACGCACAGCGGGCAAAGAACCGCCGCGCGCCCCGGGGCGCACGGCGGGCAGAAAAACCGCCGCGCGCCTCGGGGCGCACGGCGGAAAGGAAAACCGCTGCGCGCCTCGGGGCGCACGGCGGGAAGGAAAGGTAGCAGCGGAAGCGAGGTGGAAACCCACCCACAGTATCGATCCAAGGGGATCGACCTGCTCTGATAGCATGACAAAATTAGAAGGAAGAAAGAGGATTGAACTAGCAGAAATGGGGATACAAATAGCAAACCCTAGAAGGGTTGTTCTCGCTATAGAGCACCCCACTACAGGCTAGAACAATAAGATAATATTCTGACATCTGCCCTCCAAGCACTAGCCCCATGCCCGACGTACTGCACAGGTAGCGCAATACCCTCTTCGCTGCAGCCATGTGCTCTGGTCGGTGTCTCCCAGGAGCAACATAGCGTGCAAGAATGCTCAGAGGGTATGCAAGGTCAGGTCGTGTGCAGGTCATCAGGTACATGAGGCAGCCAACAAGCTCTGGGTATGGGCCACTCGACTCTACGGACTCATCCGAAGGCAGAGCTGAGAGCGAGTGGCGGGTAGACAGAGGAGTGGCCTGAGGCGAGGAGTACGTGAAGCCGAAGCGCTGAAGGACCTGCTGCACCATGTGTGACTGAGTCAAGGTAATGGTGCGGCGTGCTCTGTCCCGAGTGATCTGCAAGCCAAGGTAGCTTGTCAGTTCACCCAGGTCTGTGCACGTGTGTCTCTTCAGCAGCTCGGACTTCACGTAGGCGAGTCCAGCAGTGTCCGTTGTGGCAAAGACCAAGTCGTCGACGTACACGAGGATGTAGAACGGCGGCAGTGAAGTGTCGGTGCGCAGAAACAGCGACGGGTCAGCAGTAGAAGGAGCAAACCCAAGAGCCGCAAGCGTAGTCCTCAGTGTGTCGTGCCACTCACGCGGTGCCTGGCGGAGACCGTAGACTGGCCGTCGGAGGCTCCACTGGGTGCTAGGAGGGAAAGTCCCAGTGAAGCCAGGTGGACGGCACAGCCAGATCTCCTCGTGCAGGCTGCCCTGCAAGAACGCAGTGCTGAAGTCGAGAGAGTGAAGCTCGTAGTCGCGCTGAGCGGCTATGTGCAGCAGCACCCGAAGAGTGGTCATCTTCGGGGTGGGAGAGAAGGTCTGAAAGTAGTCAACTCCCTGCCGCTGACTGAAGCCACGAGCAACGTACCGCGCCTTGAAGACAGGTGGAGAGCCCGGCGGCCGCTTCACCCGGAAGATCCACATGCCACTCCGCCCCAGGAGGGGGAACCTCGTCAAAGTAGGTGCCTGTGGACTTCCAAGAAGCCATCTCTGCATCCATAGCTGCCTGCCACTGAGAGGAGTAGGGACCTTCTACGGCCTCCGCGTAAGAACGCGGAGTCGGGATGTCTAGTGCATCCGGGTCTCCCTCAGGGGCAAGCAGTACAGACGCGAGATGAGGTGAAGCAGCAGCCAGACACTGGAACTCCTCCTGCCTGTCCTCAAGGACGTCCGTGCCAAGAGCACACTCACCCCCGACGGACGGAGGACAGTCAGACGCAGACTCAGCAACAAGACTAGCAGCGTAGTCTAGACGACAGCGAGCAGCAAAGTCGACGAGCTCAGCGACAAGAGCAGACGCAGCAGCGGACTCAAAAGAGGGGTCAGTGACAACTAGTAGCAAGCAGACGCGTGACAGTAGGACTGGCAGCACGAAGGGAGTCCGACTCAGGGTCGGTAAGCACAGGAAGGGAGGACTCAGGAGGAGAAGGCAAAGGGGCACGCAGAGGAGCAGTGGACGGACGCAGAGACATCCGGTGCGTGCAAGGAACAGGAGGAGGACGCTGACGCGAACCGCGACCATTAGCGCGAGCAGCACGAACAGGCGACGCGGGACGAGACGCAGGCTCACGACGCTCAGCAAGACCTCCAGTAGGACCAGTGTAAGGAGAGGGAGCAGGCAATGGGGAGGAAGGCTCCAACAGTTACTGCGACTGGACAGACTGTGGACACTCTACTAGAGGAGAAAGAGCAAGAACCTGCTGCAGGAGCGGAACGAAGTACGGCCGAGGCCGGGCGGCAGCTCCAGACTCAGCAGGGACAGCACCAGCACCCTCAGCGACAGCACCAGCGCCACCAGCACCTCCAGCGGTAGGACCTCCAGCAGCACCAGCAGCAGAAGCCACCGCCAGGACAGACAAGCAGTAGTCTCAGCACCAACACGCTCAGCAGCCCCAGCTCCAGTAGGACCCGCAGGCCCAGCAGCTCCGGGACCGGTGGCACCAGCACCCTCGACGGTCGAAGAAGCTCCAGCTCTAGCAGCACGCCTCCAGCGGCGAGCAAACCACTCGCGCAACTCCTGTGGAGAGAGGGGCTCCCGCCGAGACGCAGCACCAGGAGAAACCCTAGGCTCAGCAGCCCCAGACGCAGCACCCCCTAGGCTCAGCAGCTCCAAACTCAGCACCCACAGGCGCAGCAGCCCCAGACTCAGCAGCTCGAGACTCAGCACCCCCTAGCTCAGCAGCTCCAGGCACAGCACCCTCCGCAGTAGCACCCCCAAGCTCGGCACCCCCGCGCACAGCACCCCCAGAGTCAGCACCCCCAGGCTCGGCACCCCCGCGCACAGCACCCCCAGAGTCAGCACCCCTAGGCTCAGTACCCTCCGCAGTAGCACCCCCAGGCTCGACACCCCCAGGCTCAGCACCCGCAGCAGCACCAGAGTCACCAGTAACCTCGACCGGGTCAACTGCGTCTACCTGGGACACACCTGAGGGGGCAGGAACCTGAGGGGGAAGGGGGTCTACCGGGGGGGGAACCGGCACAAGGAAGTCCGGTGGGGGGGGGAGGGAAGGAGTACGGTAGGGGAAGAGGCGGTAGAAGGGGACGGACTCAGTCAAACGTGATGTCCTGGGAGGACAGAACACGACGAGAGGAGGGGTGGTAGAACTGCCATCCCTGGAGCGTCTGGGGGGAAGCCAAGGAAGACACAGGGAGCAGCACGAGGGGACAGCTTGTCCGCAGACAAGTCGCGGACAAACGCCCGAGATCCCCAGACACGGAACGCAGACGCATCGCCGACCTTCCACGTCCACAGTAACACTGGGGACATCACGGGCCGAGAGACCCTGGGGTGAAGGTTGAGCTGATGCGCCGCGTACCTCACAGCAAACGGCCACAGAAAATGGGGGGCAGCCGCATGCATCATGGACGTACGAGCGACATCCATGACCATGCCAATGCGGCGCTCAGCAATCCCATTTTGCTATGGAGAGTCCGGAAGCGTAAAGGTCTGGCGGATCCCCCGTGCACGACAGTAGTCTCGCAGAAGGCGAGAGGAGAACTCCCCGCCTCTGTCCGAGTGCAGACGCAGAACAGGAAAGTCCGAGCCAAAGCTCCTCCTGAGCTGGAGACGAGCCTCGCGGATCCAATCGATCAGCACCTCAGTGACAGCACCCTTGCTGCGCAAGGGGAGGACTGTGGTGTAACGCGAGTAGTCGTCAACCACCAACAGGAAGTAGCGCTTGTGACCCTGCCCACGGACGGGGGCTGGGCCCCACACGTCCATGTGTAGCGTCTGCAGAGGAGCCTCCGTCGGGGGGAACTGGGAGGAGTGAGGAGCAGCCCGGAGGCGCCCCTCAACACAGGGGACACAGGAAGGTCCTGGCCCGGAAGGAAGGGGAGGGAGAGACCGGGGAAGACCAGAGACAAGGACACGGGAAGCCATGCTCCGAAGACGGGGCAAGGAGGGGTGGCCCAGACTGTGGTGCCACAGGAGGGTCTCGTGAGACAGGAGGCGACACGAACAGGGGGCAGACTCAGGACCAGAACGGGACACAGCAGCAAACACCTGACCTGACGCAGCTACCTGACTAGACGCAGGGACAGGAGGAGACGGAGTGGTCAGGGTGTAGAGGCTCGACCCTGGCCGACGCGAGAACGTGGCCAGGTGCCGGCCTGTGTGTGCGTCCGTGCAGTGGGTCACCCGCTGACGCGCAGGAGTGAACTGGTGAACCCCCGCATCCAGGAGGTCCGCACCACTCACCAAGTTCGTTGAGAACGAGGGAAGGTACAGACCAGACAGGGTGCCCGAGGGGGCAGCCGAACACGGGAGAACAGTGGAAAAGTGAGAGAGGACAGGACCCCCAGAGGGGTCAGCCAGGGAGACCGCAACCGGCCAGCCAAGCGGCGTGAGGGTAGTGCGGTCTCGAAAGAAGGAGCGAGAAGCCCCGGAGTCAAGTGTGAACGTGAGGGAGGACGAAGGCGACGCAGTACCTGAGAGCGCAGTCTCACCAGTACCTGAGAGCGCAGACGCACTGGCACCAAGAGCAGCAGCCTCACAAGCACCTAGCGCAGCAGTACCAATGCTCGGGTTGGGCGGAAAACACTGGTAACAGTCACCCTCCTCACTAGTAGTCACAACATACATAGCTTCCAGGATAGCATCATAGTCAAGATCAAAGATCGCTACACCAGCCCTAAGAAGCTCATCCCAGCGGGGAATCTCACTAGCCCCGGGGAATTGCTGACGCCAAGCGTCCGTCAGGCGGCCGAAGCAGCGCTGGGTGGTGTGGGCACCCCCACACTGCTCACCCGCGCGGCCGCTAGAGCGAAGGACGTAGGTACAAGGACCTAGTACCCCCACCCCTCTGTCGTCGAAGGTACCACTCACGGAGCTGCTGGGGCGGAGGGATGTCCCGCGAACGCTGCTGCTGCTGCTGCTGCGAGCGCCTCACCACCACCACCGCCGCTCCGCTGCTGGGAACCACCCCGACCAGCTCCACCCCCTCCGCCACCACCGCCTCCTCCGCCGCCGCCTCCCCCGCCGCCACCGCCACTGCTGCCGCCACCACCACCGCCGCCGCCACCACCGCCGCCTCCTCCGCCGCTGCCACCACTACCACCACCACCCCCGCCACCACCCCCGCCATCACTCCCGCCGCCACCCCCACTCCCTCCGCCGCCTCCACCGCCACCTCCACCGCCCCCTCCAACGCCACCCGCGCCCTTGCCCCCCTTGCCCCTGCCAGAGCGGCGTCTGCCACCAGGAGCAGACGCCGCGCCGACCGACTCGAGACCAAGCAGGTCGGCAGCAGCAGCAGAGGCAACAGAGGGCAGCAGGGGAGAAGGAGAGCACCCCTCAAAGATCGGGGTGCGAGGGTCACCACGAGAAGCTCCGACAGCGACGATGCTCTTCTCCGCCGCGAGGAGGGCCTTCTCGAGGACGTCGACGGTGAGGGTGGTGGGACAGACTGCAAGAAAGTGGTCCCTGACTACGCGAAGAGAGTCAGGGAGGCGCGCGACTACGTGGTAGAGAGTGTTGTACATGGGGGGGGGGTTCGTGGCGCAGAACTCAGCAGGAAGGGCGGCGCGGTAGCGAGTGTCACTAGTGCGGAGGTGCGTAATGAGGTCAGCGACAGTGGGAAAGGTAGTGAGGTCAGGGAAGAGGTAGGGAAGCATGAGACAGCTCAGTGCAGCAATGGCAGGGGAAGAGTAGCGCGCAACGACAGCGTCGTACAAGGTCTGAGCACTCTTGTACTGACTAAAGTGCGCGCGCTCAGTGGTAGGGAGGTGGCGACGCACAGCAAGACGTGCAGCAGCATCGCGGGTGGCCCACTGAGAGCGCACAGTGGGATCAGCATCAGCAGCAGGGGCGGGAGAGGCGCCAGAGGTGAGGTCAAAGAGAGAAAGGCCGTCTGCTCTGTCGCACTGTAAGAACAGCTGCAGGTCGTCGACCCAGACCTCAAAGTCAAGGGCACGACCCTCAGCGTCAAAAGCCAGGACACTAGGGGTAGCCATGACAGCAGTAGAAGGTCTCACCAGACAGAACGGGTTCGGGCAGCGCAGTAGCACAGCAGTACAGCAACACAGCAGCTCAACAGGCTCAGCGGCTCGGCTCCTCAGGCGGTGCAGGCGGCTCGGCTCCTCAGGCGGCGCAGGCGGCTCGGGCGGCTCGGGCGGCTCGGGGGGCTCGGGCGGCTCGGGCGGCTCGGGGCCGGGACGGGCGGCTCGGGCGGCTCGGGCGGCTCGGGGCCGGGACGGGCGGCGCGTGGGCGATCAGGGGCCGGGACGGGTGGCGCGCGGGCGTCGGGAGGCCGGGACGGGCGACCAACGGGCGGCTAGGGGCCGGGACGGGCGGCGCGCGGGCGATCAGGGGCCGGGACGGCGACGCGCGGGCAGCTAGGGGCCGGGACGGCGGCGCGCGGGCGTCTAGGGGCCGGGACGGGCGGCGCGCGGGTGGCGAGGGGCCGGAACGGGCGGTGCGCGGGCGTCTAGGGGCCTGGACGGGCGGCGCGCGAGCGGTTAGGGGCCGGGACGGGCGGCGCGCGGGCGTCTAGGGGCCGGGACGGGCTGCGCGCGGGCGGCTAGGGGCCGGGACGGGCGGTACGCGGGCGTCTAGGGGCCGGGACGGGCGGCGCGCGAGCGGCTAGGGGCCGGGACGGGCGGCGCGCGGGCGTCTAGGGGCCGGGACGGGCAGCGCGCGGGCGTCTAGGGGCCGGGACGGGCGGCGCGCGGTCGGCTAGGGGCCGGGACAGGCGGCGCTTGGGTGGCTAGGGGCCTCGACGGGCGGCTAGTGGGCGGCTAGGGGCCGGGACGGGCGGCGCGCGGGCGGCTAAAGGGCGGCGCGCGGGCGTCTAAGGGGCCGCAGGGCAGGCCGACAGAGTGAGAGCGAGGGCCCGGAGCGCGCTCCGGGCAGAAAAAAAGTTTTAAAAGTGGTGGGCCCTAAGCACAGTTCCCACGGGGGAACCTGCTCTGTACCATGTTGAAAGTAGAACGAGGATGAATGCACTATGAATGAGGTGAGTACAAATAGGAAACCCTAATTGGGTTGTACCCCCTATGGGATACCCCACTACAGCCTACACAATAGTATAAGCTATATATATGTTCTGACAATCTTCTCCATTGCCAAGGCCTCCTTTTTCGCGTCCCCACCTGCCACAAAGTAGTACAAGTCTTTGCACACACCAAGCCTGTAGTATTGTCGCACCATTAGCGGGACCATATCAGCCCACTCTGGGTAGAACTGCATCTTCGCCGCTGGGCCCGCCGTAATCATCACGACGTACACGTGGAACGCGTTCTTCTGCGTCAGAGAACAAGGACAAGGCGCACGGAAGGGTTAACATACATACGTGAGGGCAATCAGAGATGTATGAATTCTACTGCAACTAAACGTCAGGGCAATAAGAGATGTATGTTTCTACTACAACTAACACAGCAGCAGCAACGAATACCATCGACTCACCGCGAAGACCTCTGTCAGATTATATTTAGCTGATGCATGTATTGTAGGCTGCTGTTGGGGTAGACCATAGGGGGTACAACCCAATTAGGGTTGGTACTTGTACTGTTTTCTGTTTTTCATAGTTCCACATTCATTCTCTCATCTCAACATGGTATAGAGCGGGTCCTTCCTAAGGACCGTTTTTAAGGGCCCACCACAACGAAATTTTTCCTGCCCGGAGCGCGCCCTACTCTCTCCGAGGCGCGCTCCCCCTAGTGCTTGTCGCGTTGCCCTTGTGGCCCCCACGAGTCGCGCGCGCGCGACCTTTTTCTTCGCGAGCGCGGCCCGGGCCACGTCGCGCCGACCTTAGGCCGCGTCGCGCCGCCCTCGCGCCGCCCGCGCCGCCCCTTCTGACCCTCGCGACGCCGATGCCGTCGCTGACGGCCCCGCGATCGCCTGCGACGGCCCCGCCGTCCCTTCTGCCGGCCCCGCCACTGCGCTTGACGGCCCCGCCGTCCCCTCTGCCGGCCCCGCCGCTGCACCCGACGGCTCCCCCGTCCCCTCTGCCGGCCCCGCCGCTGCTTCAGACGGTCCCGCCGCTGCACCTGACGGCCCCGCCGTCCCCTTTGACGGCTCCGCCACTGCACCTATCGGCCCCGCCGCTACCCCTGACGGCCCCGCTGCTGCACCTGCCGGCTCCGCCGCAGCTTCTGCCAGCGCCGCCACTGCACCTGACGGCCCCGCCGTCCCCTCTGACGGCCCCGCCGTACCCTTCTACCGGCCCCGCCGCTGCATCTGCTGGCGCCGCCACAGCACCTGACGGCCCCGGCCGTCCCCTTCTACCGGCCCCGCCGCTACACCTGGCGGCCCCGCCGCTGCATCTACCGGCCGCATCCGCTCCACCTGCAGCCGAGCCACCGCGCCGCCAGCAGCCGGACCGCCCTGGAGCCAAGCCGCCGACCAGCTGAGCCGCCAAGCAGTTGAGCCGCCGAGCAGCCGAGCCGCCCAGCAGCCGAGCCGCCCAGCAGCCGAGCCGCCCAGCAGCCGAGCCGCCGAGCGACCGAGCCGCCCTGCAGCCGAGCCGCCCAGCAGCCGAGCCGCCCGAGCCGCCCTGTCTGGTAAGACCCGGTCGCTCCTTTCACTCCGCACTACCCTCTTCCTCCTACCTGCACTGTTAGACTACTGCGGTCATGGCTACCCCCAGCGTTCTCGCCTTTGACGCTGAGGGTCGGGCCATCAACTTTGACGTGTGGGTAGACGACCTACTGCTTTTCCTACAGTGCGACAGAGCTGACGGCCTCTCTCTCTTTGATCTCACCTCTGGTGCCTCTCCCGCCCCTCCTGCTACTGAGGATGCCACTCATCGCTCACAGTGGGCCACACGCGATACTGCTGAAGTCTTGCTGTGCGTCACCACCTCCCTCCCTCTGAGCGTGCACACTTTGGGTCGTACAAGAGTGCTCAGACCTTGTACGACGCCGTTATTGCACGCTACTCCTCCACTGCCACAGCTGCACTGAGCCGCCTCATGCTACCGTACCTCTTTCCCGACCTTGCTTCCTTTGCCACAGTCGCCGACCTCTTTACCCACCTGCGCACTAGTGACGCTCGCTACCGCGCTGCGCTTCCTGCTGAGTTCTGCGCCAAGAACCCCCCTCCCATGTACATCACTCTCTACTACATAGTCACCCGCCTCCCTGACACCCTTCGCGCAGTCAGGGACCACTTCCTCTCAGTCTGTCCCACCACCCTCACTGTTGACCTCCTCGAGAAGGACCTCCTAGCAGCGGAGAAGAGCATCTTAGCTGTAGGAGCCTCTTGAGGTGACCCGCGCACCCCCATCTTTGAGGGGTGTTCCCCCTCCCCCCTGTTGCCCTCTGTTGCCTCTGCTGCTACGGCCGACCTAGTTGGTTTTGAGTCGGTCGGCGTGGCGTCTGCCCCTAGTGGGCGTCGTCGCCCTGGCAGGGGCGGGGGCAGGGGCGCTGGAGGAGCTGGCGGGGGCAGTGGAGGCGGCGGTGGGGGCGGAGGGGGGGGTGGGGGTGGTGGTGGAGGTGGTGGGGGAGGTGGAGGTGTAGGCGGCGGCAGTGGAGGTGGAGGCAGCGGCGGCGGTGGCGGTGGGAGTGGAGGCAGAGGCGGCGGTGGCGGCGGCGGTGTGCGTGGAGGCGGTGGCCGAGGTGGTGGAGGCGGCAGGCGGAGGTGGTGGCGGAGGCGGTCGTGGCTCGTCGCAGAGGAGTGGCTCCGGTGGTGGTCAGCGTCAGCAGCAGCAGCCCGGCCCGGAGACCCTCTCCTCTCAGCAGCTCCGTGAGTGGTACGCTGCACGTCAGAGGGGTGGGGGTACTGGCCCGTGCACCTACGTTCTGCGCACTGGCGACCGTGCGAGTGAGCCGTGTAAGGGTGCTGGTGCTGTCCCTGCTGTGTCTAGAGTCCCCGCGCGGCCTCGGCCGTACTTCGTTCCGCTCCTGCAGCAGGTTCTTGGTCTTTCTCCTCCTGTAGAGTGTCCACCGCCTGTCCAGTCCCAGTCACTGCTAGAGCCGGCCTCCCCACTTCCTGCTCCCTCTCCTTACACTGGTCCTACTGGAGGTCTTGCTGAGCGTCGTGAGCCTGCATCTCAGCCCGCGTCGCCTGTTCGTGCTGCTCGCGCTAGTGGTCGCGGTTCGCGTCAGCGTCCTCCTCCTGTCCCTGGCACGCACCGGATGTCTCTGCGTCCGTCCACTGCTCCTCTGCGTGCCCATTTGCCTTCTCCTCCTGAGTCCTCTCTTCCTGCACTTGCCGACCCGGAGTCCGACTCTCTTCGCGCTGCCAGTCCTACTGTCACGCGTCTCCTTGCTACTGTCGTCACTGACCCCTCTTTCGAGTCCACTGCTGCGTCTGCGCTTGTTGCTGAGCTTGTCGACTTTGCTGCTCGCTGTCGTCTAGACTAGGCTGCCAGTCTTCTCGCTGAGTCAGCGTCTGTCTGTCCTCCGTCCGTCGGGGGTGAGTGTGCTCTTGGCACGGACGTCCTTGAGGACAGGCAGGAGGAGTTCCAGTGTCTGGCTGCTGCTTCACCTCATCTCGCGTCTGTACTGCTTGCCCCTGAGGGAGACCCGGATGCACTAGACATCCCGACTCCGCGCTCTTACGCGGAGGTCGTAGAGGGTCCCTACTCCTCTCAGTGGTAGGCAGCTATGGATGCAGAGATGGCTTCCTGGAAGTCCACAGGCACCTACGTTGACGCGGTTCCCCCTCCTGGGGCGAACATTGTCAGTGGCATGTGGATCTTCAGGGTGAAGCGGCCGCCGGGCTCTCCGCCTGTCTTCAAGGCGCGGTACGTCGCACGTGGCTTCAGTACAGTGGCAGGGAGTGGACTACTTTCAGACCTTCTCTCCCACCCCGAAGATGACCACTCTTCGGGTGCTGCTGCGCATAGCCGCTCAGCGCGACTACGAGCTTCACTCTCTCGACTTCAGCACTACGTTCTTGCAGGGTAGCCTGCACGAGGAGATCTGGCTGCGCCGTCCACCTGGCTTCACTGGGACTTTCCCTCCTGGCACCCAGTGGAGCCTCCGACGGCCAGTCTACGGTCTCCAGCCAGGCACCGCGTGAGTGGCACGACACACTGAGGACTACACTTGCGGCTCTTGGGTTTGCTCCTTCTACTGCTGGCCCGTCGCTGTTTCTGCGCACCGACACTTCTCTGCCGCCGTTCTACATCCTCGTGTACGTCGACGACTTGGTCTTTGCCACTGCTGACTACTGCTGGACTCGCCTACGTGAAGTCCGAGCTGCTGAAGAGACACATGTGCACAGACCTGGGTGAACTGCGCAGCTATCTTGGCTTGCAGATCACTCGGGATAGAGCACGCCGCACCATTACCTTGACTCAGTCACACATGGTGCAGCAGGTCCTTCAGCGCTTCGGCTTCACGTACTCCTCGCCTCAGGCCACTCCTCTGTCTACTCGCCACTCGCTCTCAGCTCTGCCTTCGGATGAGTCTGTAGAGTCGAGTGGTCCGTATGCAGAGCTTGTTGGCTGCCTCATGTACCTGATGACCTGCACACGGCCTGACCTTGCATACCCTCTTAGCATCCTTGCACGCTATGTTGCTCCTGGGAGACACCGACCAGAGCACATGGCTGCGGCGAAGAGGGTGTTGCGCTACCTGTGCAATACGTCGGGCATGGGGCTAGTGCTTGGAGGGCGGAGTCCAGTGGTCCTTACGGGACACGCGGACGCTTCTTGGGCTGACGACCAGGCTACGCAGCGGTCGTCACAGGGTTACACCTTCAGCCTTGGTTCGGGCTCTGTCTCGTGGCGGGCTACTCGCTCGTCTTCGGTCCTCAGCTCCAGTTGTGAGGCTGAGATCTACGCCGGGGCCATGGCTGCGCAGGAGCTTTGCTGGCTCACCTACCTGCTGACTGACCTTGGAGAGCCGCCTCGTTCTCCTCCAGTGCTGTACGTAGACAACAAGGCCATGCTGGCCTTGTGTCGAGAGCAGCGCTTGGAGCACAGAACGAAGCACATTGCTCTCCGCTACTTCCTTGCTCGTGAGCTACAGCAGCGTGGACAGTTGCGGCTTGCGTACGTGGCCTCTGAGGCCAACACTGCTGACGTGTTCACCAAGGCACTCGCGCCTTGTGACCATCAGCGCTTCTGCACTCAGTTGGGTCTTGTACCTGTCTTGCCTCACTTGCTCTCCTCTTGACCTTGCTTGTACTGTCACATATATATACCTGCTCTTGCTTGTCTAGCTCTATATATATATGTGTACCCCTGCATGTGAACTGGCCTTGTGGCCTTGTTGTTGTGCCTCGGACTGTGTGGTGACTTTGTGATCCACCCTGAGCTTGCCTTGCTTTGCTTTGCTTGACTGGTCTTGTGACCCCTTGTTCTCCCCCACTTTGCCTATGGGGGTGTGTTAGACATATATGGCATAGCTGTTGTAGGCTATAGTGGGGTAGCACATATGGGGTACAGCTTTCTAGGGTTTGCTATTTGTACCCAACTTTCACTTAGTCATTTCATTCTCGTTCAGTTCTTCTCACCTACGAGAGGAAAACGCTGAACTACGCGAGACGTGAGGTGAAGCGCGTCAGGAGTCGCGTGTGGACGAAGGCGAGGGCAACAGTCAGGCGATGAGCAATCCATTGGATGCGCTCACACGTGACTTCGAAGAAGAGGATAGGCAGCGAGCGGCAGCAGCTCTAGTAGCAGTGACGACGATCAAAATCAAGCCCGTCAATCCACCTCCTTTTAATCCTACGGACAAAACGGTTACGGTAAAAGGGTGGCTGTTTGGGGTCGAAGTCTTCTTTACTGCAGCCGGAGCTAATGACGACGCTACGCGCATTAATTACGCAGTTTCCCTTCTTCGAGGTGTAGCGCTTGAGTGGTGGCGCCGAACCTTGGAAACAAAGACGCCGACAGGTGTGACACATGCGGCAGACGGGACCTCTACAGTGACTAATCAAGTGGCAACGTCGATCTTCGGAGTGACCACGATACGCACGTGGAAGGAGTGGGGCGCAGCCTTACGAGGTCGCTTCGAGCACATATCCGCCTCGGAGCAAGCTCGCATGAAGCTGCGTGCATGGTCGCAGACGGCTTCTGTCCAAGACTACACGGCGTCATTTATGAGCCTCGCCGACCAGGTTGATGACATGTCGGAAGCTGAACGGCTGGATAAATACATCAGCGGCCTCAAATACGAGATACAGTACGAGGTTCGCAGGAGCCGTCCGACGACATTTCTTGCAGCCGTACAGTTGGCGGAGTCCACAGATGCGTTGATGCAGTACGCGAGAGCAGCTTCCCGGGAGGGAAACCGTTTTCGTGGCCAGACCCATCGGACCACGATCAACGCCGTCCATACACCCGACCGCCCTCCTAAGGGACCGTGTTTCCGGTGTGGGAAGACGGGTCACTACATGAAAGATTGCCCCGAGAAAACGCCGCTGACGGGGAACGACAAGAAGGAGCAGGGAAATGGGAAGAGTCAGTAATTAGCGGGCCCTTTACTGACTGTGCTCCGTCGCCCGAACCCCACCATCCCCACCGAGTCGTGGTTCCGATTCATGCAATCGATCGCACTCGGCCGAATAACGGGGATAATCATGTGGATCACCCTGTGCTGGTCGTTGGCAAGGTGTTAAAACATAACTTGAAAATGTTCGTCGATGGAGGTACCAGTCATAGCCTCTTCAATTTGGCGAGCGCAAAAAAATGCAAGCTGCAACTTGACAGGTGTCTGCCCGAAATCGACGCTCGCCTCGTGGATGGGACGCCTCTGGCGATAACGGAAGAAACACGGACGGTCAGGATCGAATGCGGCGACGATTTCGGCTTCAGCATGAAGTTTCTCGCGACAACGTTGGATGGCTGCGATGTACTGCTGGGACGCGATTGGCTGCGACGGCACAACCCCATCATCGACTGGACAACGGGAACGTGCAGCGTCAACAAGCACGAGGGGCTAATTACACTTCCTGCATGGACACCTGACTACATCCAAGCCCCGTGCGTCAAAGCCATCACGATTGCCCGCCACTTCAACAAGGGCGCGCAGCTGTTCGCCGTTTGTTTACGTGAGTTGGCAGTCGACACCGAAGGAAAGGACATCGAGAAGCTGTGTGTAGCTGTACCTCCGGATTTAGCGGAGCTGATTCGGAAATACCCGGAAATCTTCCCCGACGACCTGCCACCTGGACTGCCACCGGAGAGACCTCGAGGACCACAAAATCCAGCTGGAACCTGAAGTGCAACCAACCGTTCGAACACAGTGGCAGGTTGACCCAGCCGGAACTCGAGGAGTTGCGCCGACAAATCGATGCACTGTTGGAGAAAGGATTCATTCGGGCCACCACCTCGCCCTTCGCAACACCAATCCTATTCACCCCGAAGAAAGACGGCGGACTTCGCATGTGCATTGATTATCGCGCGCTGAACAGGGTCACCATCAAGTCTCGCTACCCAATCCCACGCACCGACGACCTCCTCGACCAACTTCGTGGCGCTCGCTACTTCTCGAAGATCGACTTGCGCGGCGGTTACCATCAAATCCGAGTCTTCGCCGATGATTGTCACAAGACGGCATTTCGCACACGCTATGGGAGTTACGAATTCACGGTGATGCCCTTTGGCCTCACGAACGCGCCCTCGACTTTTTAGCTGACAATGAACAGGGTGTTTCGGGATCTTCTAGACCGGTGCGTCATCGTCTACTTGGACGATATCCTCATCTACAGCAAAACACGGGATCAGCACCTCAGCGACCTGGACGCAGTGTTTACGCGGCTGCAGGAGAACCGGCTCATCACCACAGGCTCTAAGTGCGAATTTTTTAAGCAAGAGTTGGAGTTTTTGGGGCACGTCATTTCACGCGACGGCATTAAAATCGACCCGGCGAAAATCAAGACCATACAGGAGTGGAAGTCCCCGACGAACGTCACGCAACTTCAGAGTTTTCTCGGATTCGTTAATTACGTCCGGAGGTTTATCCCAAATATGGCGGGGATAACCGGCCCACTGACCGACCTGCTGCACAAGGACAAGAATTTTGTGTGGGGGAAGGACGCAGAGGCGGCTTTCCAGGAACTCAAACATTTTCTCGTTTCCCCTCTGTCAGAATATTATTCTTATGTTCTAGCCTGTAGTGGGGTGCTCTATAGCGAGTACAACCCTTCTAGGGTTTGCTATTTGTATCCCTATTTCTGCTAGTTCATTCCCCTTTCTTCTTCTAACTTTTGTCATGCTATCAGAGCAAGTCGATCCCCTTGGATCGATCTTGTGGGTGGGTTTCCACCTCGCTTCCGCTGCTACCTTTCCTTCCCGCCGTGCGCCCCGAGGCGCGCGGCGGTTTTCCTTCCCGCCGTGCGCCCCGAGGCGCGCGGCGGTTTTCTGCCCGCCGTGCGCCCCGGGGCGCGCGGCGGTTCTTTGCCCGCTGTGCGCCCCGAGGCGCGCGGCGGGCGTCTGCACTACCTTCGCGGGCGTCCGCCCTACGTCGCGGCCCCGCCCTACGTCGCGGCCCCGCCCTGCGTCGCGGCCCCGCCCCTCGAAGCGGCCCTGCCCTACGTCGCGGCCCCGCCCCGGACCGTCGCGGCCCCGCCCTACGTCGCGGCCCCGCCCTGTGTCGCGGCCCCGCCCCTCGAAGCGGCCCTGCCCGACCGTCGCGGCCCCGCCCCTCGTCGCGGCCCCGCCCCTCGTCGCGGTCCCCGCCCCTCGTCGCGGCCCCGCCCCTTGTCGCGGCCCCGCCCTCCAACCAGGCCCGTGGTGGGCCCCTTTCACCACACCGCCTCCCCCCCCCCCCCCCCCCCCCTCCCCCTGCCATTTCCCGTCGTCCCTCGAGGCGACCTGAGGGGCGAGCTGTGGGGTGGCGGGTATGGGGGTGCTCGGTGTGCCTTCCTCCCTTTGCTCCTCCTCCTCCTTCGTCTCCCACTGCTGCAGCTGTCGCTGAGGGGGGTGGTTGTGTGGGAGACTCGGGTTTAGGGTTTAAGGGGGGTGCGTGGGAGTGCAGCTAGCGGTGTAGCAGTGGGTGTGCATCAGGGGGGTGGGACTGTGTGCGGGAGGTTGAGTGGAGGTTGTCAGTTTGTCGTTCGCAGCACCTGTAGTCCGGGGCGCTGTCCCGGTAGCCCAGTCGTAGCCAGCTGTGCCAGCCGCCCGTGGGTCCGTTGCCCGTCCGCCGCTATTTGAGCCGCGGGGCCTGTTACTCCTGTAGTACGGGCGCTGTCCGGTAGCCGCTGTGCCAGTGTGCCTCCTGTTGCCCGTGTGCCTGCAGCTTTAGCCGTCGCCTCCTATCTCCTCTCCCCTCACTCTCTCTCCTCCTCCTCACTTGCCCGTTGTGACTACCACTAGCTCTGCTCATAATTGTGAACTCTAAACTATCTCTTCTTGAACTTGTGCTCAGAATGTGTGGTGACATTGTGATCCACCCTGAGCTTGTACTACTTTGCCTGCTCTGCTGATTACACCCCACTTTGGCTATGGGGGTGTGTCAGAATATTATTCTTATGTTCTAGCCTGTAGTGGGGTGCTCTATAGCGAGTACAACCCTTCTAGGGTTTGCTATTTGTATCCCCATTTCTGCTAGTTCATTCCTCTTTCTTTCTCCTAATTTTGTCACCCTCCTGTGCTGCGCATCGCCGATCCATCGAAGCCGTTCGAAGTCGTGATTGACGCCTCAGATTTCGCGATCGGGGCTGTGCTCCTCCAGGATTTCGGGAACGGGTTGCAGCCGATAGCGTACGAATCACGCAAGCTGCAGGCAGCCGAACGCAACTACCCGATCCACGACAAGGAGATGCTCGCCATCATACACGCATTTTAACTGTGGCGATGCTACCTGGTGGGCGCCGACGTCACTGTTCGCACGGACCACAAATCCCTACAGTACCTGCGAGCCCAACCGAACCTCAACCCACGACAGATCCGATGGCTCGACTACATGGAGAGCCATTTCACCTACCGCATCACGTATAAAAAAGGGGCTAATAACATCGCCGACGCCCTGACCCGACCGACAGTACAATCCGCTGCAGTACTCATCACCCACTCAAACCCGCTACTTACCAGACTATTCACCCATGGCTACACGACAGATCCCTTCTTCACAACAGGAAATCACCAACAGGCTACGACGCAGAAAGGCGCCTATTACCTAAAAGCCGGAACCGACCGGATTTGGGTTCCCGCTTACCGACTGCTGCGTGAGCTCCTCATCCAGGAGATACACGATTCTAACCTCTCCGGACATTTCGGGGTTGATGAAACCCAGAAGATTCTGCACCGTCAATATTACTGGCCTGATTCCTCTAACGACGTGCAGCGATATGTGTCCTCATGCAGGGTGTGCCAAGCCATGAAGTCGACACGTCAGCGACCAGCTGGATTACTCCAACCCCTCGAGCCACCCGAACGACCGTGGCAACAAGTGACAATGGATTTTGTCACAGGGCTGCCAGCTGGACCGACAGGCAACGACGCTGTTCTCGTCGTCGTCGACCGCTTCACGAAAATGGCGCATTTCGCCCCATGCCGCACAACAATCACAGCCGAAGAAATTGCGCGACTTTTCATCTCGACGGTCGTGCGACTGCACGGCATCCCTTCGGCGATCATCAGCGACCGCGACCCCAAATTCACGTCCAAGTTCTGAAAGGAGACGTGGGCACAATACGGCACGAAGCTACAATTCTCATCAGCCTACCACCCGTAGACCGACGGTCAAACCGAGCGGACCAACCAGACCATGGAGCAGTTCCAACTGCCCCGACCCTGCCCGCTGGGAAGACTCGCTCGCCATGCTGGAATTCACTTTCAACAACGCACCATCCAGCACGACTAATCACTCGCCTTTTTTCCTCAATTACGGGATGGACCCGGCTGTTCCAACGACGACTACACTCACCAACCCGGTTCCCCGTTCCCAAACTTTCGTGACGCAACTTCAGGAAGTCCGAGAAAAAGCTACCGATGCTATTCGCAAGGTGAATATCACTTCCCGCAAATATACCAACCTTCTCCGACGGGAGCTCGTCTTGACAGTTGGGCAACTAGTCCTTCTCGACACGAAAAATCTGAACCTGCCCGGCCCTGCGGAACTTCGTCCACGTTTTTGCGGACCGTTTAAAATTATCAAGATGGTGACACCTGTCACGGCGAAGCTGTTGCTCCCCTGACGACTGGTCTATCCATGACGCTTTCCACGTCACCCTTCTACGGAAGTTCGTGCCTGCCACGACCGACATTGCACGTCAGCAACCGGTCCCGACAGCTCGCCCCGTCCCAGAACCAACCCTGGACCCTTCAAAGATCCTCGCTCATCGGGTCCGCCTTGACGCCGCTGGTCGCCACGTAGATTTCTTGGTTCGCTGGACGGCTCGCACCAGTGAGGACGACACGTGGGTGCCATCCGCTTCACTAGACGCCTCGACGCTTGTTGCTGATTATTTGGCGCGACGTCGTGTCTCGGCTATTGACTACCTTTCTTAAGGGGGGGGGGGGGGGGGGGGGGGGGGGTGTAAGGAATTTTCCCGAATTCCTTATCGGGGTTGGCTACTTCGCGTACAACCCGATTTTCGGAGTTCGCACGTTCGGCCGATTTCAACGCTGCCGAGGCTCCTCGCGTCGCCTTCGGTTTTCTCATCGCCAAACCTGCACCCAACCTCGCTCGTCCGAGGTTCTCTCCTAGCTAGCGTAGCTCTATATTAGTCAAGACATTCTTTGTATTCGCAGTGCATTCAGTCACAGCTTCGTTGTTCGTTTACCTGCGCACTCTCTTTTACAACTCATAACAAACCCACTGTAGCCAAAACAAGCAGAACATATATAATGTTTGACACTGAAAATTCAGACAGGCACAATTTTTTTTGTCTCAACTGTCAGAGTTACTTCAAATTTTAAGATGTTCATGCACTTTCGTAAAAGCAGTTATAATTGCATTGAAGCTGATTACAGAATACCATACCAACGCATCAGGCAACGTGCTCGTGCTCGTGCATCGCCTCTGCTCATGTCGGCGGCGTTCCGGTGTTTTTATCACATGCAGCGCATGGTTGTTTCTGCTCTGCTGCTGATCTCATTTCGTTTTGTCGTGTGTGTGATTACCGTTCTTTACCCATTTTCTCGCATGTGTGCCGGTTTTGTCAGTTTTGGATTTGCTTTTCAAGCGATGCGATCGTTCACCCGATCTGTATCAGGTGGGCCAAGTGCCACGCCATACCCTCGGCCCGAGTAGAGCACACTGTCAGAACATTATAGCTTATACTATTGTGTAGGCTGTAGTGGGTTATCCCATAGGGGGTACAACCCAATTATGGTTAGTACTTGTACCCACTTCATTCATAGTTCATCCATTCTCGTTCAAAAAAAGAAAAAAAAAAAAAAAAAAAAAAACTCTCGCCGTGTTCTGTCCTCCCTGGACGTCACGTTCGACGAGTCGGTCCCCCTACTACCGTCTCTTCCCCTACCGCACTCCGTCCCTCCCCCCACCACCACTCTTCCTTGTGCCAGGTCCCCCCCCAGTAGACCCCCTCCCCCCTCAGGGTCCTGCCCCTTCAGGTGTGTCCCAGGTAGACGCTGTCGAGCCTTCCGAGGTCGCTGGTGACTCTGGTGCTGCTGAGGGTGTTGAGCCTGGGGGTGCTAACTCTGGGGGTGCTGAGCCTGGGGGTACTGAGCCTGGGGGTGCTACGCCTGGAGGTGTTGAGCCTGGCGGTTCTCCGGGTGCTTCGTCTTTCCGGGAGCCACTCTCTCCACAAGAGCTGCGTGAGTGGTTTGCCCGGCGCTGGAGGCGAGCTGCTGGAGCTGGAGGTGCTGCGGGTACTGGAGGTTCTGCTGCTGCTGAGAGTGCTGGTGCCACGGGTCCCCGAGGTGCTCGTACTGGGAAAACTGGAGCTGCTGGGCCTGCGGGTACTTCTGGAGTTGGAGCTGCTTCGGGTGATGGCGCGGAGGCTACTGCTGTCGGTCCTTCGGGTGCTGAGCCTGGAGGTGCTCCGCCTGGAGGGTCTCCGGGTGCTTCGTCTCGCCGGGAGCCACTCTCTCCGCAGGAGCTGCGCGAGTGGTTTGCCCGGCGCTGGAGCCGTGGTGCTGGAGGTTCTTCGGCTACTGAGGGTGCTGCTGTCGCGGGTCCCCGAGGTGCTCTTACTGGGAGTGCTGGAGCTGCTGGGCCTGCAGTTTCGACTGGAGCTGGTGCTGCTGAGGGTGTTGACGCTGAGACTACCACTGGCGGTCCTGCTCGGGGTGCTCCTGGTGATGTTGGAGGTTCTGGAGCTACTAGAGGTGCTGCTGGAGCGGGTGCTCCTGCTGAGGGTGCTGGTGCTGTCCCTGCTGTTTCTGGCGTCGCCACGCGGCCTCGACCGTACTTCGTTCCACTCCTTGCAGCAGGTTCTTGGCCTTCCACCTTCTACTGGTCCTCCTCCTCCCTTAGAGTGTCCACGACCTGTCTTGTCACAATTCCAGTTGCAGCCTACCTCACCTTTGCCTGCTCCTTCTCCCTACACTAGTCCTACTTGAGGTCTTGCTGAGCGTCGTGAGCCTGCGTCTCGCCCTACGTCGCCTGTCCGTGCTGCTCGCGCTAGTGGTCGTGGTTCGCGCCAGCGTCCTCCTCCTGTCCCTGGCACACACCGGATGTCTCTGCGTCCGTCCACTGCTCCTCTGCGTGCCCCTTTACATTCTCCTCAAGAGTCCTCTCTTCCTGCTCTTGCCGACCCGGAGTCGGACTCTCTTCGTGCTGCCAGTCCTACTGTCACGCGTCTCCTTACTACTGTCGTCACTGACCCTTCTTTTGAGTGCACTGCTGCGTCTGCCCTAGTTGCTGAGCTCGTCGACTTTGCTGCTCGCTGTCATCTAGACTACGCTGCTAGTCTTGTCGCTGCGTCTGAGTCTGCCTGTCCTCCGTCCGTCGGGGGTGAGTCTGCCCTTGGCACGGACGTCCTTGAGGACAGGCAGGAGGAGTTCCAGTGTCTGGCTGCTTCTTCACCTCATCTCGTGTCCGTACTGCTTACCCCTGAGGGAGACCCGGATGCACTTGACATCCCGACTCCGCGCTCTTACGCGGAGATGATAGAGGGTCCCTACTCCTCTAAGTGGTAGGCAGCTAGTGGATGCAGAGATGGCTTCCTGGAAGTCCACAGGCACCTACGTTGACGCTGTCCCCCCTCCTGGGGCGAACATCGTCAGTGGCATGTGGATCTTCAGGGTGAAGCGGCCGCCGGGTTCTCCGCCTGTCTTCAAGGCGCGTTACGTGGCTCGTGGTTTCAGTCAGCGGCAGGGAGTTGACTACTTTCAGACCTTCTCCCCCACCCCGAAGATGACCACTCTTCGGGTAGTGCTGCACGTTGCTGCTCACCGTGACTACGAGCTGCACTCTCTCGGACTTCAGCACAGCTTTCTTGCAGGGCAGCCTGCACGAGGAGATCTGGCTGCGCCGCCCACCTGGCTTCACTGGGTCTTTCCCTCCTGGTACCCAGTGGAGTCTCCGGCGTCCAGTCTACGGTCTCCGCTAGGCGCCACGTGAGTGGCACGACACACTGAGGACTACGCTTGCGGCTCTTGGGTTTGCTCCTTCTACTGCCGACCCATCGCTGTTTCTGCGCACCGACACCTCTCTGCCGCCGTTCTACATCCTCGTGTACGTCGACGACTTGGTCTTTGCCACAGCTGACACTGCTGGACTCGCCTTTGTGAAGTCCGAGCTGCAGAAGAGACACACGTGCACTTGACCTGGGTGAACTGCGCAGCTACCTTGGCTTGCAGATCACCCGGGACAGAGCACGCCGCACCATTACCCTGACTCAGTCACACATGGTGCAGCAGGTCCTTCAGCGCTTCGGCTTCACGTACTCCTCGCCTCAGGCCACTCTCTGCCTACTCGCCACTCACTCTTAGCTCTGCCTTCGGATGAGTCCGTAGAGTCGAGTGGCCCGTATCCAGAGCTTGTTGGCTGCCTCATGTAACTGATGACCTGCACACGACCTGACCTTGCATTGTTAGAATATTATCTTATGCTCTAGCCTGTAGTGGGGTGCTCTATAGCGAGTACAACCCTTCTAGGGTTTGCTATTTGTATCCCCATTTCTGCTAGTTCAACCCTCTTTCTTCCTTCTAATTTTGTCATGCTATCAGAGCAGGTCGATCCTCTTGGATCGATCCTTGTGGGTGGGTTACCACCTCCACGCTTCCGCTACAACTTTTTCTTCCCGCCATGCGCCCCGAGGCGCGCGGCGGTTTTCTGCCCGCCGTGCGCCCCGAGGCGCGCGGCGGTTCTTTGCCCGCTGTGCGCCCCGAGGCGCGCGGCGGGCTTCTGCCCCGTCGTTTGCCGCGTACCCCTCTGGAGGCGTCGCGACGGGCGACGGGGACCCGTCGTGGCCCCGCCGCCCCACTCTCGCGGCCCCGCCGCTTTCGGTCGCGGCCCCGCCACCGACATGTCGCGGCCCCGCCGCCTCTGGTCGCGGCCGCGACACCTTCTGTCGCGGCCCCACCATCGCGGCCCCCCCACCGACCTGTCGCATCCCCGCCACCTCCGGTCGCGGCCGCGCCACCTTCTGTCGCGGCCCCGCCACCGACCTGTCGCGGCCCCGCCGCCCCATCATCGCGGCCCCGTCGCTTTCCTTCGCGGCCCGTCGCCCTACCCGTCGCGGCCCCGCCCCCCCCCCCCCCCCCCTCCCCCCCCCTTTTCCCGTCGCCTGTCGAGGCGAGCTGTGGGGTTGCTAGTATGGGGGTGGCCGGTGTGCATTCCTCCCTTTGCTCCTCCTCCTCCTTCGTCTCCCACTACTGCAGCTGTCGCTGAGGGGGGCGGTTGTGTGGGAGACTGGGGTTTAGGGTTTAAGGGGGGTGCGTGGGAGTGGAGCTAGCGATGTAGCAGCAGGGTGTGTGTCGGGGGGTGGGACTAGTTTGGGGAAGCTGCATGGAGGTTGCCGTACTGTCGCCAACAGCACCTGTATCCCGGGGACTTTCCCCGGTAGCCCAGTCGTAGACTTCTACGCTAGCCGCCTGTGGGTCCGTTGCTCGTCTGCCGCTACTTTAGCCGCGGGGCCTGTTACTCTTGTATTCCGGGGGCTTCGCCCGGTAGCCGCTGTGCCAGTCTGCCTCCTGTTGCCCGTGTGTCTGCAGCTTCAGCCGTCGCCTCCTATCTCCTCTCCTCTCACTCTCTCTCCTCCTCCTCACTTGCCCGTTGTGACTACCACTAGCTTTGCTCATAATTGTGAACTCTAAACTATTTCTTCTTGAAATTGTGCTCAGAATGTGTGGTGACATTGTGATCCACCCTGAGCTTGTACTGCTTTGCCTGCTCTGCTGATTACACCCCACTTTAGCTATGGGGGTGTGTCAGAATATTATCTTATGCTCTAGCCTGTAGTGGGGTGCTCTATAGCGAGTACAACCCTTCTAGGGTTTGCTATTTGTATCCCCATTTCTGCTAGTTCAACCCTCTTTCTTCCTTCTAATTTTGTCATGCATACCCTCTTAGCATTCTTGCACGCTATGTTGCTCCTGGGAGACACCGACCAGAGCACATGGCTGCAGCGAAGAGGGTGTTGCGCTACTTGTGCAGTACGTCGGGCATGGGGCTAGTGCTTGGAGGGCGGAGTCCAATGGTCCTCACTGGGCACGCGGACGCTTCTTGGGCTGACGACCAGGCTACGCAGCAGTCGTCACAGGGTTACACCTTCAGCCTTGGCTCCGGCTCTGTTTCGTGGCGGGCTACTCGCTCGCCTTCTGTTCTCGGCTCCAGTTGTGAGGCTGAGATCTACGCCGGGGCCATGGCTGCACAGGAGCTTCGCTGGCTCACCTACCTGCTGACCGACCTTGGAGAGCCGCCTCGTTCTCCTCCAGTCCTGTACGTAGACAACAAGGCCATGCTGGCCTTGTGTCGAGAGGAGAGACTAGAGCACAGAACAAAGCACATTGCTCTTCGCTACTTCCTTGCTCGTGAGCTACAGCAGCGTGGTCAGTTGCGGCTTGCGTACGTGGCCTCTGAGGCCAACACTGCTGATGTTTTCACCAAGGCACTTCCGCCTTGTGATCATCAGCGCTTCTGCACTCAGCTGGGTCTTGTCCCTGTCTTGCCTCACTTGCTCACCTCTTGACCTTGCTTGTACTGTTACATATATATATACCTGCTCTTGCTTGTCTAGCCTTATAGATATATGTACTCCAGCATGTGAACTGGCCTTGTGGCCTTGAACTTGTGCTCAGAATGTGTGGTGACGTTGTGATCCACCCTGAGC
The DNA here is from genome assembly GCA_948144175.1 of Closterium sp. NIES-65. Lineage (NCBI taxonomy): Eukaryota > Viridiplantae > Streptophyta > Zygnematophyceae > Desmidiales > Closteriaceae > Closterium > Closterium sp. NIES-65. The sequence goes on along the minus strand of CANXME010000191.1, from coordinate 1,210,502 downwards.
TTGCTTTGCTTTGCTTTGCTTGACCGGTCTTGTGACCCCTTGCTCTCCCCCACTTTGCCTATGGGGGTGTGTCAGAACATTGTAGCTTATAACTATTTTGTAGGCTGTTGTTGGGTATCCCATAGGGGGTACAACCCAATTCGGGTTAGTACTTGTACCCACTTCATTCATAGTTCATCCATTCTCGTTCACTCTTAGTTTCTCACACACCCGATCTGTATCAGGTGGGCCAAGTGCCACGCAGCTGAGCTGGCAGCAGGCAGAAACTGTTACTTGGCGTGGCATGTGAGCATCAGACAATGCCACACGAAACTTTCACTACGAATCAGGAACGTCGCAATTCACACCAGTGCGTGTTGCACATGGCACATGTTTTTACAGCGAATCAGCATCAAAGTCGCCTATTCTTTACAGTACATAAGCGATAACTTACATGTGAGGAGATTTTGTCTTCAGAAATCTCGTAATCACGCAACCATTTCCTCGGCGTAACTGGAAGATATTGGCGACGAACGAGTGTATTTGGATGTCCCTGCTGTTGAAGTGAGTGTTGCTTACGTCTTGGCACTCCACTGCCATCTCAGAAGTGGGCATATCGGAAAGAAACTTCCAGGAAACTTCGCTCCGATAAGCGCGCAGAGTGTACCCCCGATACAAGTCTGAGGCTCAGCCTACCCTAGTAAAATTAGGCTGAAATTTCAGACAACTCATAAGAAAAAACTCTGGAAAATCAGACAAGGTACATAAATAAATTCTTTGAGTTCAGACTAGGTACAAAAAAAAATTCTGAACGGACTCTGATTCAGACTCCAAAGTCTCATATCTAGGGCACTGGTCCTAAAGACCTATGCTCTAGATACCATCTTAGAAGCTAGGCATGAATGAAGTTCACTATCGAGAGAAGTGGTACAAGGAGAAAACCCTAAGGGGTTATACCCCATAGTGTCTACCCCACTACAGCCTATCCACAAATACAACATATGCATATGTTTGACACCCAACATCCGGCAAGGAGACACGGGGCCAGAGGAGACACAGCAAGGAGGTCTCCTACGGACCTACTGTTCTGAAACCGTATCAAGATAGCAAGAAGGAATGATTGCATTGAATAAAATGTGGGTACAAGTACTAACCCTAACTTCGCGTTGTACCCCTTGTTGGAAACAAGTAACTTAAGCGCCTCTGTCGTGTCGAAGCACTAAGTTATAAGCAAAGCGAAACACAACGAAGCATCGGCGAGTCAACCCTCGGAGGTTTAACAACTGCTGGAGGTTACGCGAAAGTCAAAGGTCAACGACCTTTGACCTGACAAATACAGCGCGACAGCAATGACAAACAACAGACTCGCTATTGAGCAGTTGCCCAAGTCGTCATTGTATCGAACCACGACAGCAATAGTAAAACGGTTATTAACTGTATCTCTTCGTATTCCTTATACTCTTATAAAAGCTTGTATCTCTTTGTTTTAATCAATCTACTTTGCCCGCACATACCAGCGCAAGGTGGTTCACAGACTTCTCATTAAACGCTTCCGCTATTACATTGTCCTACGCATAATCTAGTCCTGCAAAGATCCTAAGGGCTTTTCTCAGCCCAACACCCCTGCTAATACGGGCTACCCGACTAAAGCCTACACAGAACTAACACATATATAGTTTGACACAATAAAGCGAGGTCTTTTGCACCTGTGATGGAGGGGGGATTCATTGGCGAAAACAAATTAGCGAAAAAGGGTGTTATCTTTTGGCGTGTTCTGCACGTCCCCGGGCACGTTTCCGTAATATCATCACACATGTACAGTCTCGAGTCAAATGGACTCTGGTACGTTTGTTGTTCTGTTACATGCCCAAATGTCGTAACTGAGCTGAAAAATTACCGTACATGTGCAAAGTTGGACCCCCCCTAATCACCCGAACCCGCATACCTGCTTATATTTGGCCCAGGGAATTATGATGAGGCAAAGGAGCGCCGCACGTTTCAATTACACGACCCGCCCATCTTCCAAAAAAATATTGTTACAGAAACAAGTAGTTTTATTGTTGCATTTCCTTCATAAACATGTACCCGCAATGAGCGATAAGGAAAGAGCCGATTACAAGTCCCTAGAGAAAATAATACTAAAACACCTACAAGCCCCTCGAGTGCAGTACATTCTGTTGGGAACAATAAGTCTTAAAGCGCCTCTGTCGTGTCGAAGCTCGGGACTCAAAGCGAAGCAGTCCAAATCGAAGCATCGTGAGTCAACCCTCGGAGGTTGGGAGTAACCGCCTAGAGGTTACACGAAGGTCAAAGGTCAGCGACCTTTGACTTGACCAATACAGCGCGACAGCAAGGACACACAACTGACTCGACATTGAGCAGTTGCCCGAGTCGCACTGTATCGAATCGCAACAGCAAGACAGCTATTATATCTATTCGTATTCCTTGTACTCTTATATAAAACCTTGTATTTGCTTGTTTTAATCAACTTACTTTGCCCTCACATACTAGCGCAAGGTGGTTCAAGGACCTTTACTCAACGCTTCCGCTATTACAATCCTACTCAGTCTTAAACTCTACAAAGATCCTTAGGGCTTCTCAGCCCAACATGGTATGAGAGCAGTTAGAGTTAAAATTCATTATCCAGCAAACCTTACATCAAAGAAGACATGTCAACCAGGAAGGAGAGGAGCTCCTCCAACGGCTCTCCCGGTACTACTCCTACCCCACCACCTATCTCTGGCCTACAGACAGAGGAAGGGACTGCTACCAGACCAGCAGCTGGATCCACGGAAACGCCAGCAGGCTTCGATCCAAACATGATGGAGAAAATTTTCTCCTTCATGTCCTTCTATGAGCAGCACCAGCAAGGAGCACCTGCGCAGTCAAACAACAGCAACAACAACAACGTGACTCCTATGAGTCTCGACGGGTCGTCCTACGCACGCGGGATTCAACAACAACAACAACAACAACAACCTACCTTTGCGCCGTACGAACCCCAGCGTGGTTCCGTCAGCTTCATGCCGCAACCGCAACCTGCATCGGGACAAGAAAAGACATTGGACGCATTACAAGTCCAGTCGCAATTCGCGCACGTTCTCAAGCTGCAAACGACAAACCCTTTTGACGGGAAAGACTTCTTCACCTGGTCGTTCGAGTTCAAATTGATGATGGAAGGAGCACAGATTCTCGGCTTCTTCGACGGGTCCCTGCCATATCCAACAAATGGGACACAATATGAGAAGCAGCAGTACACCTATCAATCGATGATGGCGTACACGATACTGCTAAGAAACATTACCCCGACCCAGTAGCAGAACATCAGGACTTACCGAGGCTACGGCAACTCCGCGGAGCTCGCGTACAACCACCTGAAGAACCTGTATCAAGCAATAGACAGCGTAAATCAGAGCAGGTTAATGGCGCAGTTAACAACGATTGAAATGAAACCAGGCGAGAAAGGAATGGCCTATATAAGCCGCTGTCGCGAACTGCGCGACAGGCTTCTTCGATGCGGAGGGTCAATCTCCGAAGACGCCTTTGTCACGGTGGTCATTGGCGGTCTTGGCCCCCACTGGCGCTCCACTCGCGCCATACTACGAGCACACGGGAGGATCTCCGAAGCGGCACTCTGCGCCGAAATCCACGCCGAGCAGCAGGATATGGACCTGCAAGAAGAAAGGCACAAGAAGAAGTCATTAGCACCGGAGTTTGCGTTTCACACTCAGCGACGATACAACAGCAACAACAATCGACAACAGCAACAAGTGAAGACTGGTACCTCCTTTTTGTCACATCTGCAAGACTTCGGGTCATCCCCGCACACACTGCCCGTCTCGTCAGCAGTCGACAACACCACAGCGACAACTCCGGCCTTCAAGCTCCCAAGTTGCTTCAACGCAAGCAACTCCGACGACCACACACCAAGCTTCAACGACTTCAACTGGACAACCTGCACAAGGAGCAAGAAACATTGTCAATTGCATGGTCAAGATAAACGACTCTTGCACGACAGAGTCACCACCGTACTACTCACCCGAAGAACAACTTGACGACAGCACGCCCCGCCACGAATCTCTTCAACCGAACCCAACGTACGCCGCAATCGCTCAAAGTGAACCGTCCGGTCAAGACACCTGGTTCTTGGACAGTTGCTGCGGACAACATATGTGCTCCTCCGGGCGCTTCGTTCAACGCGAACATCGACTCCAGCGAGAAGTAGTCAACACGGTCGCCAACAATCAGAACCTGCGCACACGAAGACAAGGAGTGGTTCAGCTTCAGTCACGAGAAACAAACGTCATACTACACATGTCAAAGGTACTTATCGCGGAGGGACTCGGCTACAACTTACTGAGTGTTAGCGAGCTGATGGCAAAAGGAATACACTTGGAAGCCGACAGCACCACCCAGGAGTTCAAGTTGTACCATGGGAAGGGCGGTCTCTACATCGGAAAGGCGGTGTTGAAAAACAATGTCTTCGTCCTCGACTTCGTCCCCGACTTGGGCACTGCCGACAGCGACGCCATCGTCAACTTCGCCGGTTGGACGCATCCCCCAGATCTCGATCCCGACTTCAGTCCGGGAGGTTTCTGATACTCACACACCATTCCTGAAGCAGAACGAACACGTGCGTTAGCAACAATTCGACAATCGGCAGCAGCAGAGACAACGTCGGCAGCAGCAGAGACAACGTCGGCAGCAGCAGAGACAACATCGACAGCAGCAGAAACATCATCGGCAGCAGCAGAGACAACGTCGGCAGCAGCAGAGACAACGTCGGCAGCAGCAGAGACAACATCGACAGCAGCAGAAACATCACCGGCAGCAGCAGAACCAACTACACCAGTCATCGTCGAAGAAGAACCACCAACACCCGCACAGCAGCTGAACCCGACTCAACGAGAAGTTCACAGAAGCGCCAATCTCGTCGCCAGCTTCTACCCCAACTCTGACACTTATCAACGCTCACCCAGACATCGCGCCTCTGAAGAAACCTGGCACGCACGATTGGGACATCCAAGCAACACAGCATTAAATAACACCATAAGAGCAGGAGTTCTCGACAAAGACTCCCTACTACTACCCGACGGCAGAGAACTTCAAAAGGCACGAGGGACTTGCCTTACATGCCCTGAAGCTGACTTACCCCATCGTCCGTTCGCTCCTCATCACAACCCGAGCGCTCCAGCGTACGCACCACTCGAGAAGGTGTACAGCGACATCCTCTACAATCGCAAACCAGGACAAGTCACCTATAATTACACAAGAACCTTCATCGACGCCGCCACTCGATATGTGTGGCATCTAAACCTACCCAGTCGCGACATGGCTCTCGCAGCGTTCGCCGCCTGGCTACCGGTAGCAGAAAGGGAATCGGGAGCAAAGCTGAAGAGCTTCCAGTCAGACGGAGGAGGAGAGTATACCTCTCAGCGCTTCAAGCAGTACCTGGCGGAAAGGGGAATCAAGCAACTCCTCTCCCTTCCCTACGCACATCAGCAGCAAGGTGTCGCAGAACGAATGAACAGGACTCTGCAGAACAGCATGCGCAAACTGTTACGCGGCATGCGGCTACCCAACCACCAGTGGCCTGCAGCAATGGACCATGCTGTCATGCTGCACAACTTGCTGTCATCGTCGTCACTCCCGAACAACGCATCACCGCATCTGCCGTGGACAGGGAAGCAGGGCAGCACAAAAATGTTACGAGTTTTCGGGTGCATGGTACAGTACCGACCCCCAGAAGCACGCGCGGGAAGATTTTCCCAACGGACACAGTGGGGACTACACCTCGGCATCGAGAAAAATTACAACGCATGGAAAATCTTCGACGTCCACTCAAAGGAAACAGTAGCAGCACGTGATGTGATCTTCTACGAAAGACTCACCCTTCAGACGTGTCAGAATAATATATAAATCTATATATTGTTTTGTAACTGCCTGTAGTGTAGACTACTGTAGTTATATAATGTTATGTTTTGATGGTGCACCTTTCCTGATTCTTCCCTATTTGTACCCTCGCTCAATATTGAATCATCCTTTTTTTTGGCAAACTCTCTCGACCACTTTTCTCTCGTCACTCTGGCCTAGGTCGAACCCTAGGCCTCAACTACTATTCTTGATATGGTATCAGAGCACGTCACATCCTGGTGTCAGAACATTATAGCTTACTCATTTATGTAGGCTATAGTGGGGTATCCCATAGGGGGTACAACCCAGTTAGGGTTTCCTATTTGTACTCACTTCGTTCATAGTTCATTCATTCTCTCGTTCACTTCTTGTCATGGAATCAGAGCAGGTTCCCCTGTGGGAACTGTGCTTCGGGCCCACCACCTAGAACTTTTTTTTTTCTGCCCTGGCGCCCGCCCTAGCGCCCGCCCTAGCGCCCGCCCTTTCGAGCCGCCCGTTAGCGCCGCCCGTTAGCGCCGCCCGTGCGGCTGCCCGTTCGCGCCGCCCTTTGCGCAGCCAGTAGCGCCGCCCGTGCGGCCGCCCGTTAGCGCCGCCCGTGCGGCCGCCCGTAGCGCCGCCCGTGAGCCGCCGCCCGTAGCGCCGCCCGTGAGCCGCCGCCCGTCGCGCCACCCTTTAGCGCCGCCCGTGCACCGCCGCCCGGTGAGCGCCGCCTGTGACGCAGCCGCCCGTGAACCGCCGCCCATGACGCCGCCGCCCGTGACGCCGCCGCCCGTCACGTCGCCCCCCCCCCGTGACGCCGCCGCCCGTCCCGCCGCCCGCCCGTCACGCCGCCCGCCCGTGAGCCGGCGCTGCCCGCGAGCCGCCCACCCGTGGGCCTTCAGCCCACCCGTGAGCTGCCGACGCCGCCCGTGAGCAGCCGACGCCGCCGACGCCGCCCGTGAGCCGCCGACGCCGCCGACGCCACCCGTGAGCCGCCGACGCCGCCGACGCCGCCCGTGAGCCACCGACGCCGCTGCCGCTGCCGTCGCCCGTGAGCCGCCAACGCCGCCGCCGCCGCCCATGAGCCGCCCTGGCCGCCCGCCCAGCCGCCCGTGAGCTCCCCGCGCGCCGTCCCAGCCGCCCGTGAGCCGCCACCGAGCCGCCCCAGCCGCCCGTGCCGCCGCCCGAGCCGCCTGAGCCGCCCGAGCCGCCCGGGCCGCCCGCGCCGCCCTAGCCACCCGAGCCGCCCGAGCCGCCCGAGCCGCCCGAGCCGCCCGAGCCGCCCGAGCCGCCCGAGCCGCCCGAGCTGCCCGAGCCGCCAGAGGAGCTGCACTCCTGCTCCTGTCGGGCTACTGCTGCTCCTGGGCTGTGTACCTGCGCCGCTGACCTACCCGACTCTTCCTGCCCGGTGAGACTGTCAGCTGCTGTCATGGCCACCCCCAATGTCCTAGCTTTTGACGCTGAGGGTAGAGCCATTGACTTTGCAGTCTGGATTGAAGACCTGCAGCTGTACTTACTGTGTGATGCGGTAGATGAGGTCTCTCTCTTTGACTTTGTCTCTGGCGCTGTCCCTGCCCCTCCTACTGATGCTGATTCCGCCGTTCGCTCCAAGTGGGCGACCCGCGATGCTGCTGCACGTCTTGCTGTGCGTCGCCACCTCCCTTCCTCCGAGCGTGCTCACTTTAGTCAGTGCAAGACCGCTCAGGCCTTGTACGACGCTGTAGTTGCACGCTACTCCTCCCCTTCCTCCGCTACGCTGAGCCGCCTCATGCTACCTTTTCTCTTCCCTGACCTCGCTGCCTTTCCCACTGTCGCTGACCTCATTACCCACCTCCGCGCTAGTGACGCTCGCTACCGCGCTGCCCTTCCTGCTGAGTTCCGCGCCGCCAACCCTCCTCCCATGTACATCACTCTCTACTTTCTTGTCACCCGTCTCCCTGAGTCCCTTCGTGTCGTTAGGGACCAGTTTCTCTCTGTCTGTCCCACCACCCTCACTGTCGACCTCCTTGAGGAGTCCCTGCTAGCGGCTGAGAAGAGCATAGTCGCTGTAGGGGCCTCTCGGGGTGACCCTCGCACCCCCATCTTTGAGGGGTGTTCTCCTTCCCCCCTGCTGCCCTCTGTCGCCTCTGCCGCTGCGGCCGACCTGGCTGGTTTTGAGTCGGTCGGTGCGGCGTCTGCCCCCAGCGGTAGACGCCGCTCTGGCAAGGGCAAAGGGGGCAAGGGAGCGGGTGGAGCTAGAGGAGGCAGTGGCGGAGGAGGTGGGGGTGGCGGGGGGAGTGGGGGTGGCGGTGGAGGTGGTGGCGGGAGTGGAGGTACTGGTGGAGGCGGTGGAGGCGGAGGTGGCGGCGGAGGCGGTAGCGGAGGAGGCGGGGGCGAGGGTACCAGTGGGGGCGGTGGCGGTGGAGACGGGGGCGGTGGTGGAGGCGGGAGTGGCGGTGGGGGCGGGGGTCGGAGTGGCTCGTCCCAGCGGAGCAGCTCTGGGGGTGGTCAGCGCCAGCAGCAGCAGCAGCAGCAGCAGCAGCGCTCTCGCACCGTCCCCGCCCCTCAGCAGCTCCGTGAGTGGTACTTGCAGCGTCAGCGTGGTGGTGCGTTTGGTCCCTGCCCCTACGTTCTTCGCACCGGCGACCGTGCGGGGGAGAGGTGTGGAGGCACCCACACAGCCCGCCGCTGCTTTGGCCGCCTGACCGACGCCTGGCGTCAGCAGTTTCCGGAGGCCGCTGAGATACCCCGCTGGGGGGAGCTGTCTAGGGCTGGTGTAGCCATTTATGATCTTGACTTTGATGCTATTCTTTCTGCTATGTATGTTGTGACTGGTAGTGATGAGGATGACTGTTACCGGTGTTTCCCGCCCGACCCGGGCATTGGTACTGCTGCGTCAGGTACTAGTGAGGCTGCTGCTCTAGGTGCCAGTGCGTCTGTGCTCTCAGGTACTGGTGAGTCTGCCCTCTTAGGTACTGTGTCGGCTTCGGCCTCTCACACCTTCACACATGACTCTGGAGCGTCTCGCTCCTTCTTTCGGGACCGCACTACTCTCACGCCGCTGAGTCGGCCGGTTGCGGTGTCCCTGGCTGACCCCTCTGGGGGGCCTGTCCTGTCTCGCTTCTCCACGGTACTTCCGTGTCCGGCGGCCCCCTCTGGCACCCTGTCTGGTCTCTACCTCCCCTCGTTCTCGACAAACCTGGTGAGTGGTGCTGACCTACAGGATGCGGGTGTCCACCAGTTCACTCCTGCTCGTCAGCGGGTGACCCACTGCACGAAGGCTAGCACGGGACGCCACCTGGCTACGTTTACACGTCGGCCAGGGTCGAGCCTGTACACACTGACCACTGCTTCTCCTCCAGGTACTGAGTCTGGTAGGGTCCCTTCGTCTGGTCAGGTGTTTGCCGCAGCGTCCAGGTCTGGTCCTGAGTCTTCCCCCTGTTCGTGTCGTCGTCTGTCTCACGAGACCCTCCTCTGGCACCACCGCCTTGGCCACCCCTCTCTGCTTCGGCTCAGAGGCATGGCCTCCCGTCTTCTTGTGTCTGGTCTCCCCCGGTCTCTACCTCCCCTTCCTCAGGGCCCTGGCCCTGCCTGTGTCCCCTGTGTCGAGGGGCGCCAGCGTGCTGCCCCTCACTCCTCCCAGTTTCCTCCGACAGAGGCCCCGCTGCAGACACTTCACATGGACGTGTGGGGCCCAGCCCGCGTCTGTGGACAGGGTCAGGAGCGCTACTTCCTGCTCGTTGTTGACGACTACTCGCGTTACACCACAGTCTTCCCCTTGCGCAGCAAGGGTGAGGTTACTGAGGTGCTGATCGACTGGATCCGCGCAGCTCGTCTTCAGCTCAGGCAGAGCTTTGGCTCCGACTTTCCTGTGTTGCATCTGCACTCTGACAGAGGCGGAGAGTTCTCCTCTGGCCTTCTACGTGCCTACTGTCGGGCGCGAGGCATCCGCCAGTCCTTCACGCTTCCGGACTCCCCACAGCAAAATGGGATTGCTGAGCGCCGCATTGGCATGGTCATGGACGTCGCCCGTACGTCCATGATGCATGCGGCTGCCCCCCATTTTCTGTGGCCGTTTGCGGTCAGGTACGCAGCGCATCAGATCAACCTCCACCCCAGGGTCTCCAGGTCGGAGACCTCCCCAGCCCTGCTGTGGACGGGGAAGGTTGGCGATGCGTCGGCGTTCCGGGTCTGGGGATCTCGGGCGTTTGTCCGCGACTTGTCTGCGGACAAGCTGTCCCCTCGCGCTGCTCCCTGCGTCTTCCTAGGGTTCCCCCCCGACGCCCCTGGGTGGCAATTCTACCACCCCTCCTCTCGACGTGTTCTGTCCTCCCAGGACGTCACGTTCGACGAGTCGGTACCCTACTACCGCCTCTTCCCCTACCGCACTCCGTCCCTCCCCCCACCCCCTCTCTTCTTGGTACCAGGTCCCCCCCCGGTAGTCCCCCTCCCCCCTCAGGGTCCTGCCCCTTCAGGTGTGTCCCAGGTAGACGCGGTCGAGCCTGTCGAGGTCACTGGTGACTCTGGTGCTGCTGCGGGAGCTGAGCCTGGGGGTGCGGAGTCTGGGGCTGCTGAGCCTGGGGGTGCGGAGTCTGGGGGTGCTGAGCCTGGGGGTGCGGAGTCTGGGGGTGCTGAGCCTGGGGGTGCGGAGTCTGGGGGTGCTGAGCCTGGGGGTGCTGAGCTTGGGGGTGCTGAGCCTGGAGGTGCTGAGCCTGGGGGTGCTGTGCCTGGGGGTGCTGAGCCTGGAGGTGCCGAGCCTGGGGGTGCTGTGCCTGGGAGTGCTGTGCCTAGGGGTGCTGAGCCTGGGGGTGCTGAGCCTGGGGGTGCTTCGTCTCGCCGGGAGCCACTCTCCCCACAGGAGCTGCGTGAGTGGTTTGCTAGGCGCTGGAGGCGTGCTGCTGATGCTGGTGGTTCTTCGGCTGCAGAGGGCACTGCTGCCGCGCGTCCCGGCGGTGCTCGTCCTGTGGGTGCTGGAGCCGCTGGGTCTGCGAGTTCTCCTGGAGCTGGTGCTGCTGAGGGGGTTGGCGCTGAGCCTGCCGCTGGCGGTCCGACTGACAGTGCTCCTGGTGCTGCTGCTGGAGGTTCTGGAGCTTCTGGTGGTGCTGCTGGAGGTGCTACTGGAGTGGGTGCTCCTGCCGGGGGTGCTGGTGCTGTTCCTGCTGTTTCTGGCGTTGCCGCACGGCCCCGACCGTACTTCGTTCCGCTCCTGCAGCAGGTTCTTGGTCTTCCACCTCCTCCTCCTCCCTTAGAGGGTCCGCAGCCTGTCCGGTCACAGCCACAGCTACAGCCTGCCTCCCCTTTGCCTGCTCCTTCTCCCTACGCTGGTCCGACTGGAGGTCTTACTGAGCGTCGTGAGCCTGCGTCTCGTCCTGCGTCGCCTGTTCGTACTGAGCGCGCTAGTGGTCGCGGGTCGCGTCAGCGTCCTCCTCCTGTCCCTGGCACGCACCGGATGTCACTGCGTCCGTCCACTGCTCCTCTGCGTGCCCCTTTACCTTCTCCTCCTGCTTCCTCTCTTCCTGCTCTTGCCGACCCGGAGTCGGACTCTCTTTGTGCTGCCAGTCCTACTGTCACGCGTCTCCTTGCTACTGCTTTCACTGACCCTTCCTTCGAGTCGTCTGCTGTGTCTGCCCTTGTCACTGAGCTTGTCGACTTTGCTGCGCGCTGTCGTCTAGACTACGCTGCTAGTCTTGTCGCTGAGTCTGAGTCTGCCTGTCCTCCGTCCGTCGAGGGTGAGTGTGCCCTCGGCACGGACGTCCTTGAGGACAGGCAGGAGGAGTTCCAGTGTCTGGCCGCCGCTTCACCCCATCTCGTGTCTGTACTGCTAGCCCCTGAGGGAGACCCGGATGCACCAGACATCCCGACTCCGCGCTCTTACGCGGAGGCGATAGAGGGTCCCTACTCCTCTCAGTGGCAGGCAGCTATGGATGCAGAGATGGCTTCCTGGAAGTCCACAGGCACCTACGTCGACGCTGTCCCCCCTCCTGGGGCGAACATCGTCAGTGGCATGTGGATTTTCAGGGTGAAGCGGCCGCCGGGTTCTCCGCCTGTCTTCAAGGCGCGTTACGTGGCTCGTGGCTTCAGTCAGCGGCAGGGGGTTGACTACTTTCAGACCTTCTCCCCCACCCCGAAGATGACCACTCTTCGGGTTCTGCTGCACGTTGCTGCTCACCGTGACTACGAGCTGCACTCTCTCGACTTCAGCACAGCTTTCTTGCAGGGCAGTCTGCACGAGGAGATCTGGCTGCGCCGCCCACCTGGCTTCACTGAGTCTTTCCCTCCTGGTACCCAGTGGAGTCTCCGGCGTCCAGTCTACGGTCTCCGCCAGGCGCCACGTGAGTGGCACGACACACTGAGGACTACGCTCGCGGCACTTGGGTTTGCTCCGTCTACTGCCGACCCGTCGCTGTTTCTGCGCACCGACACCTCTCTGCCGCCGTTCTACATCCTCGTGTACGTCGACGACTTGGTCTTTGCCACAGCTGACACTGCTGGACTCGCCTACGTGAAGTCCGAGCTGCAGAAGAGACATACGTGCACTGACCTGGGTGAACTGCGTAGCTACCTTGGCTTGCAGATCACCCGGGACAGAGCGCGCCGCACCATTACCCTGACTCAGTCACACATGGTGCAGCAGGTCCTTCAGCGCTTCGGCTTCACGTACTCCTCGCCTCAGGCCACTCCTCTGCCTACTCGCCACTCGCTCTCAGCTCTGCCTTCGGATGAGTCCGTAGAGTCGAGTGGCCCGTTTGCAGAGCTTGTTGGCTGCCTCATGTACCTGATGACCTGCACACGTCCTGACCTTGCATACCCTCTTAGCATTCTCGCACGCTATGTTGCTCCTGGGAGACACCGACCAGAGCACATGGCTGCAGCGAAGAGGGTGTTGCGTTACTTGTGCAGTACGTCGGGCATGGGGCTAGTGCTTGGAGGGCGCAGTCCAGTGGTCCTCACTGGGCACGCAGACGCTTCCTGGGCTGACGACCAGGCTACGCAGCGGTCGTCACAGGGTTACACCTTCAGCCTTGGTTCCGGCTCTGTTTCGTGGCGGGCTACTCGCTCGTCTTCTGTTCTGGGCTCCAGTTGTGAGGCTGAGATCTACGCTGGGGCTATGGCTGCACAGGAGTTACGCTGGCTCACCTACCTGCTGACCGACCTTGGAGAGCAGCCTCGTTCTCCTCCAGTCCTGTACGTAGACAACAAGGCCATGCTGGCCTTGTGTCGAGAGCAGCGACTGGAGCACAGAACGAAGCACATTGCCCTCCGCTACTTTCTTGCTCGTGAGCTGCAGCAGCGTGGACAGTTGCGACTTGCGTACGTGGCCTCTGAGGCCAACACTGCTGATGTCTTCACTAAGGCACTTGCGCCATGTGATCATCAGCGTTGTTGCACGCAGTTGGGTCTTGTGTCTGTCTTGCCTCACTTGCTCACTTCTTGACCTTGCTTGTACCTTCACCTATATATACTCTTGCTCTTACTTGCTTGGCTCTTGTATATCTTTATATATGATCTTGCATGTGAACTGGCCTTCTGGCCTTTTGAACTTGTGCTCGGAATGTGTGGTGACTTTGTGATCCACCCTGAGCTTTGCTTTGCTTTGCTTGACTGGTCTTGTGACCCCTTGTTCTCCCCCACTTTGCCTATGGGGGTGTGTCAGAACATTATAGCTTACTCATTTATGTAGGCTATAGTGGGGTATCCCATAGGGGGTACAACCAAGTTAGGGTTTCCTATTTGTACTCACTTCGTTCATAGTTCATTCACTTTGTACTACACCTCGGCATCGAGAGAAATTACAACGCATGGAAAATCTTCGACGTCCACTCAAAGGAAACAGTAGCAGCACGTGATGTGATCTTCTACGAAAGACTTGTCAGAATATTATCTTATTGTTCTAGCCTGTAGTGGGGTGCTCTATAGCGAGTACAACCCTTCTAGGGTTTGCTATTTGTATCCTCATTCTTGCTAGTTCAATCCTCTTTCTTTCTTCAAACTTTGACAAGACTCACCCTTCAGACGTGTCAGAATAATATATAAATCTATATATTGTTTTGTAACTGCCTGTAGTGTAGACTACTGTAGTTATATAATGTTATGTTTTGATGGTGCACCTTTCCTGATTCTTCCCTATTTGTACCCTCGCTCAATATTGAATCATCCTTTTTTTTTGCAAACTCTCTCGACCACTTTTCTCTCGTCACTCTGGCCTAGGTCGAACCCTAGGCCTCAACTACTATTCTTGATATGGTATCAGAGCACGTCACATCCTGGCCTGCCTTATTTTTTAACTACGCCATGGGCCCACCGCGTATTCCTCGTTTCGTGGCTCCCGTCACGCCCTTAGTTGCGAATGACGTGATGGGCGCGACGGCGAGCTGCCTACTATCGTGGCGACGAGTTGGGCGGCTCGTTCTGCCCTGTTGCTCCGTCGCCCTGTCACCCGCCCCGCGCTACCCGCCCTCGTCCCGTTATGAGCTGCCACAGCCACACACAGCCGCGCGCAGCTGCGTACGGCCGAGTGCAGCTGCGCACAGCCGCGCGCAGCCGCGTATGGCCGCTCACTTGCCTCGCACCTGCTGCTCGTGCGCCAGTGCCAGGCGGGGGGAAGGGTGTGGGGTTGGCGCTTGGGTAACACTGCACCTGCCGTCGCTGTTCACCTTTTCCTCCCTCTCACTGCACCCGTGGGGGGAGGGGGAGTGTGAGAGGGTGGCGAGAGAGATTCTGCAATGCCAGCAGCCGCCCCTCCTCTCTCTCTCACTTCCACTCGTGCTGCTGTGGGGGGAGGGTGAGAGAGGGTGGCGGAAGACAGCCGGGTATCTGCTGCTGTCGCCCGTTGCTGCCGTAGCACCTCCAGCTGCCGCCCCTGCTACCACCTGCCTTTCCTACCTTTGCTTTTGCTACCTACTGTTGGGGCCTGCAGGTGCTGCCGTCGAGCCGCTGCTGTCCTGCTGCATGTTGCAGCCACAGAGCCTGTTCCTCAGGCGACCTGCCGCCCCAACACCTGCTAGTGTTTCTACCTTGGTCAAGGGGTTGGTACAGTTGGATCTGCCATCACTGCACCGGTTGCCACTGCACTTGCCTGTTACTGTGATTTCCGCTACGGCTTGTCTGGTGTACCCCATTATGGGGGCGTTGACTGCATATTCTCCCCTACAGGCACTTATGGGGGCGTGTCAGAATAATATATAAATCTATATATTGTTTTGTAACTGCCTGTAGTGTAGACTACTGTAGTTATATAATGTTCTGTTTTGGTGGTGCACCTTTCCTGATTCTTCCCTATTTGTACCCTCGCTCAATATTGAATCATCCTTTTTTTTGGCAAACTCTCTCGACCACTTTTCTCTCGTCACTCTGGCCTAGGTCGAACCCTAGGCCTCAACTACTATTCTTGATAAGACGTACCTCGCCAACTTGCACGAGAATCAGGACCCCACAGGTGGCTTTCGTGGTGACCGAGCCTTCGCCTCAGCATCGGACGAAGTAGGCTGGGATGAACAGAACGTTGACAACGCATCGGAGGAAGCCGGACCTCTTCCGTTCTGCTCCGTCGACGTGCCCATGGACGGAGAAAATCCTCGCGAAAGTAACAACGTCGACGTCTTCTACCACTTCGCCGACAATGGTTACGTAACACCTGCAACAGCCAACACCAACGAAGCAGAAAGGATAGGGCCAAATTTCATACCCGATCCAAAAGCGGGAGACGAAGCAGCCTATCCCGAGGACACAACTCTCCCCCGCTACTCACAGACCGGACTGCAAATCCTCGGCCTCGTCACCGCCGTCCATGGCTCCCTTCTTCCTAAAGAGCATGCGACAGTTCAAAGGGCTCTGGGGGGGGAACACAGAGAGAAATGGCGTGAAGTCATGGACAGAGAATTAAAAGCACTGGAGGAACGCAACACCTGGAAGGTCGTTCCCGCAAGCGTGGCAAGGAACAAGACCATACTTACCGGGAAGTGGGTCTTCCGCATCAAAACGAAAGCAGATGGTACAATCGAGAAGTTCAAGGCACGATGGGTCGTGCGAGGATTCGACCAGGAGCAAGGGCGAGACTTCACCGAGACATTCGCCCTAGTCAGTCGACATACCTCACTCCGAATCCTTCTCGCCGTCACCGCCATGAAGAAGAAGAAGCTAGCGACAAATTGATGTCGCCAATGCCTTCCTCTACGCACCTGTCGACGCCGACATTTTCGTCGAGCTCCCTCACGGTACCCACGGGGAACCCAATCAAGTCTGCCAACTACTAATGTCCCTCTACGGAATCAAGCAGGCCCCACGGCTGTGGCAACAACACCTGCACACCCGCCTCATCCGCATCAGATTCCGCCAACTGCCCCATGACCAGGGCATGTACCGACTCACTAAAGGCGCCAACTACATCCTACTCATCGTCTACGTCGACGATCTCCTCTACATCGGCTCCACCGACGACGTCACCACCTGGTTCGAAGGGGAGCTGCAGAAACATCTCACGCTCACGGTTTCTTCTACCATCACGTAGTATCTCGGGCTCAACATCCGCGAAGAAGAAAACGCAATCTACCTAAGCGCCGAGAAATGCGCCGACACGATCGCCAAGCGCTTTTCGCTCACACCTACCGCTATCGCCACGCCATACCGCTACACGGCAGGAAGTGACAAAGGAAACTCCGCTCCACTCAAAGGTGCCGGAATACGCGACTACCAGCGAAAACTGGGCTGCCTACTCTTCGCAGCCGTCACCTGCCGCCCAGACCTGTCCTACTCCGCTAGCCAGCTCGCTACCTACCTCAAGAGGCCTGAAGCAGATCACATGTCAGAGCTCGATCGCGCACTGCACTATCTCGTGAGCACACCGACGATCGGCCTGACTTACTACAAGAACGAAGTTGCGTCAACGAAACTAATCGGTTATGTCGATGCCGACCATGCCGGCGATCCAGATAACAGGCGCTCTCGCACCGGCTACGTCTATCGTCTCGAGCCTATCGGACCTATCTCTTGGCAGTCGAGTAAGCAGGAACTAATCGCTCTCTCTTCAGCTGAAGCAGAATATATCGCCCTCTGCTCAGCCACCAAGGAAGGACTCTACCTTCGCGAACTGCTGGAAGAAGCAAAGCTAGCTGAGTTACCCAGCTTCACCCTGCACTGCGACAACCAATCTGCAATTCGCATCGCCAACAAAAACGGATTCGCGAATAGAACGAAGCATATCGCTCTGCGATACTTCTTCGTGAAAGACGAGATCGAGAAAGGAAGACTCGAGTTATCCTACTGTCCCACGTCCAAGATGGCAGCCGACTATTTGACCAAGAAGCTCGGAAAACAGAAGTTCGAGTACTGCATGCTGCTGACTGGACAAAGCCACGTCACCATCAGCGACACTCCAGAAGCGAAGAGGAGTGTTGGGAACAATAAGTCTTAAAGCGCCTCTATCGTGTCGAAGCTCGGGACTCAAAGCGAAGCAGTCCAAATCGAAGCATCGTGAGTCAACCCTCGGAGGTTGGGAGTAACCGCCTGGAGGTTACACGAAGGTCAAAGGTCAGCGACCTTTGACTTGACCAATACAGCGCGACAGCAAGGACACACAACTGACTCGACATTGAGCAGTTGCCCGAGTCGCACTGTATCGAATCGCAACAGCAAGACAGCTATTATATCTATTCGTATTCCTTGTACTCTTATATAAAACCTTGTATTTGCTTGTTTTAATCAACTTACTTTGCCCTCACATACTAGCGCAAGGTGGTTCAAGGACCTTTACTCAACGCTTCCGCTATTACAATCCTACTCAGTCTTTAACTCTACAAAGATCCTTAGGGCTTCTCAGCCCAACACATTCAACACAAGGCATACGTTTTGAATACCGATACCGTACATGGATTTCCCTGAAAACACTCCAGACCAAGTACTGTAATTCGCCGCTTATGTAGATTGGAAACGACACACCACCTTTCACTGCTTGCTTTTATTAGTAAGGAGGTAACAAAAAGGCAACACTGAGGTGACATCTTAGCCCCCTTGAACAGCTTTGCTGATACCTTCGCCCCACCTTTTCATTTCTTCAACACTCCCTTCAACCGCCTCACAGGCGTCTTTCCCAAACCTATCCATTCCTTCTCCCATCCCCTTGGCCACTCTCCCTCCCCACTCCCCCATCCCTTCAACAGTCTCATTAGCATCCTTACCAAACTTATCCATCCCCTTCCCCATTCCCTCTGCCACTCTCCCTCCCCATTCCCCCACTCCTTCCATACTCGCTTTAACCTCTTCTGCCTTACCTTCTCCCCATCGGTTCAATCCCTCCCCCATCCCTTCGACGGCCTCCGCATTCCTCTCCCCCCACTTACTCATCCCTTCCATATGCTCCTGTACCGCCTTCCCAGAACTCTCCCCCCACGCCTTCCCAGAACTCTCCTCCCACGCCTTCACAGCCTTGCCCACATCCTCTCTCCATGCCTTCACCGCCTCATCCGCCCCCTCCCACCATCTCTGCATCGCCTCTACACTGCCTGCCAAAGCTTTATTCGCCTCCTCCCCCCACCGGCCCATACCTTCAAGCACTCCTTTGAACGCCTCTGCCACGGACTCACAGGACTGACAGAGGAGTTGGAGGAGGTGGTGAGCGATGGGGAGGAGCAGCGGGATGAGCTGCAGGAGAAACCGAACCACGAAGTGCGATTCAGGAGGGGTGAAGTTGAGCAGCAGAAACATACAAAGCTCGGACATGCTGAAAGGTGAAAGGCGCGCTCCAGCTGAATTGAGGTCGGTGGAAGGAGGTGACTGGGATTCATCACTGCTCTCCAAGTTCATTCTGTGCTTCGAATCCTGAACCTGCGCTTCCGACGTCTTCATCTCGTCATCATTCCTCTCGCTGCTTCCTGGGGAGTCATTGGCGCCGCAGGTCTCGTCAGCACTCATGCCTTTCAACGACCCAAAGTCATCTCGCCTCTCCTTGTTCGCCTTGGAGCTCCCCATCACTGTCTCTTTCCCGCAGATGCAGCGACGCCTGGGGGGATCGCCTCACGTGATGGCGTAAGAGTCAAGACACACCAACGCAGCTCGGGACGCCTGTCAGAGAGTCCGAATTCGCGGAAGAGCCTCTGCGGCGGGACTATACCTGAATGGATGTCGATAAACCGGATTGGGATGAGATAAATCGATAAAAAAGTAGTCCGTGCTCTGATAACAGCGACTCACTGGGGAAGGGAATGGCCCAAACCTCTCGAGAGTTGCCTTATGAGACGAAAGGACTGAGCTGCGAAAGGCTGGCTCGCTGGCGGTGAGAGCCGAAGCGGGACAGACCAACATGGCGGCACGCACGCAATGGGTGGAAATCTGGTGGCGAGGAATAGCGAACAATGAGTGAAGGATAATCATGGCTTGGACTCAAGCGCAGCGAACCAGACAGGCACATTTCGGATAAAAAATCGGTTCTATGATCACACGAGAGAGCGCCACATGGAAGAGCACGAGCGGGCACGTAAGTAAGGCGAGGAGGTGCAATTGCGAGACGCGACGGACGCGCGTCATGCAAAATGGGAGCTCTGCAGGCGTGAAGAAGACGGGCGATGCTCCTATTCAGGCTGAGGCGGGACCTGAGCTAAACCCTAAACCCTAAACCCTGAGCTAGGGCACTGGGAAGAGAGATTCGCGGGTTTGAATCCGCTTTTGTACGACGGAGGAATCTGTGCTGTGATCTCCACAGACACTCGCCATTGAGTACTAGCATACTGTTCGAATCTACTGGTACATGGAAACTTCTAGTATTTCCTGTACTGATTATTGCAATCATACAGCCAATGCTTTCATCAAAATACCGTATTTAAGCGTCCCTCTTCATAGCTTCAATTCACCAACTTATGTAAGGATGCAATGAAGAGCCCAAAGACGTATGTACGAACCATTGCATACACAATAGCCACAATAATCGTTGAAAACAAAATATTCCACATTCTTCGCAATATCCTAAATCCTCCCACCGACAACAGCCTACTTCTTCTTGCCAACCTTGCCCTCCTTGCGCCGAATGACCTCGTCCGCATACTTGATTCCCTTGCCCTTGTACGGCTCCGGCTCCCTCCACTTGCGCACCGCCGCTGAGAAGTCACCCACTGCCACCTTGTCCCGCCCGCTGATGGTGATGCGCGTGTTCTCCTCCACCTTCACACTCACTCCGTCGGGGACCTTCATGCGCACCTGGTTGGGGGGACAAGACAGAGGGTGTAAAAGAGGAGGTGGGGCTACAACAATTCACCCACTGCCACCTTGTCCCGCCCGCTGATGGTGATGCGCGTGTTCCCCTCCATCTTCACTGCGACACCGTCAGGGACTTTCATACAGACCTAAATTAGGGAGAACACCGGGGAGTGGAGAGAAGGTGAAGCTGTAAATAAGTCACCAGCAGAACCACCTTGTGATGGTGATGCGCGTGTTCTCCTCCACATTCACCGCCACGCCCTCTGGGACCTTCATGCGGATCCGTCACATCGGGAGAGGGAGGGAAGGAGTGGAGAGTAGAGGAGCGGAGAGGAGGTGAAGATGATGAGTGGTCAGCCTCTGGCTCATTGTTCTGCATGCTGGCAATGATGCGTGTGCTTTGCCCACCTTCAAGCTCATGCCCAGCCCAAGGAAACTTTCGTGCGGACCTGAAAGGTGGGTGGGAATAACACGAAAAGGACAGCCTGCAGCTGGTGAAACAAGTGTTCTCTAAACCTTCACACCCATTCCCTGAGGTTTGCCGTGCTATGGGGGCATTAGGAGGGTACATGGTGACAGATGTGTGTAGTTTGACCTCCCCACCACTTAGAATTGCTGTGTGAACCTTGTGGCAAAGGGCAATGCGAGGAAATGAGGCAATGGATGGACGGGACGGGAGAAGCGTCGAACTGAGGTCAATAGGGAATACATCCTTGCTATGTTCCTCCTTCGCACCACTGCAACATTCCCAAGTACCATGCATGCAATGGTGGGGTGGGACCGTGGCCAATAGGCACAGTGAAAACAGGGGTCACAAAGATAGCATGGTAGCTAATAAATCCCTTTCTTTTCCTCCGTTCAGCACTCCGCGTAGAACGTGGAACCTATGTCGTGGCACTTTGCAACAAGCTATGAACCTTCTTGCGTTTGTACGTTTTGCAAAAAAAGTCCCCGGGCCGTGTGTGTGCACCTTTTCCTGTATGAACCTTCGTTTTCCACGCTTGCATGTGAGAATGACAAGTTGATAACGCAGCACGAGCATATGGGTGACCTGCATGCTTGTATGTAAGCCAGTCATACCAGCAGATGCCTCACCTGGTGCGAGAGGCCCAGGTTGAGAACAAGCTCTGTCAAGCTCTGTCTTTGTCAACAGCCGTGTAATACCCCACTTAAAGCCTAGTGTAAACATCGTGTGCTGCAATTTGCACCAGTTTCACGCCGAGGTGACCTGCGGTCGACTGAAGACCGACCTAGCGCGAGAGACCCAGTTTGAGAACAAGCTCCGTCTTGTCAACGGCCGCACGGCACCTCACTTGATGCCTAGTGCAGTACATCGCGTGGTGGATTTTGCACCTGTGCGGTTTCATGCCGAGATGACTTGTGTTGTGAGTCGACTTAAGTCTCACCTGGTGCGAGAGACCTAGGTTGAGAACGAGCTCTGTCTTGTCAACGGCGGCACGGTACCTTCCACCAGCTGCACGATACCCCACTTAAAGCCCAGTTTAAATATCGTGGAGACTCACCTGGTGCGAGAGACCAAGGTTGAGAACAAGCTCCGTCTTGTCAACGGCCGCACGGTACCCCACTCCCACCAGCTGCAGCTTCTTCTCAAACCCCTTCGCCACGCCCTGCACCATGTTGTCCGTCAGCGTGCTGCAGGAAAGGCGATGAAAGGGTAAGGAGGGGGGGTAAGGATAAGGGCAGACGGGAAGTTGTGACGCGTGTGCTAAGGATAATAGCAGCAATTCTTTTCAAACCCCTTGGCCACGCCCTGCACCATGTTGTCCGTCAGCGTGCTGCAGCAGAAAGCAAGGGGTCAGGTGGGGGGAATGGGGGACAAGAGGGGATGTTGTGACGCGAGTGCTAACGAGAATAGCTGCAGCTTCTTCTCAAACCCCTTGGCCACGCCCTGCACCATGTTGTACGTCAGCGTGCTGCAGCAAAGGGGGAGGTGGGGGGATCAGTTGGTGCTTGGGGAGCTGGGACGCTTGCGAGGGTGGGAGTAGAGATGTTCGGGTGGGTAGAAATGAAGGGGGAAACGGGGAGCGGGGTGCGAGAGAGGGGGGAAGTGGCGGAGGCAGAAAAAAAAGGAATACGCAGGGAATGCAGATAAGCGGGAAAAACGCAGAAGTAATGGGAAGGAAGGAAGTGAGGGATTGGGAGGAGGAAGCGAGGGAGTGGGCGGACGAAGCGAGGGGATAAATGAGAGCAAGAAATAATGCGGAAATGTCAGGACCAGAATATGCTGCTGCTACTGCTCCATCTGCTGTTACTCCCTGCCAAAGCTGTTGCTAGTGCTGCAAGAAGCAAGAGAAACACCCGCTACGTATTGAATTCAGCTCCGTGAACAAGACGCGCTGCGTCCCTCAAACACCTCCGCCCGTCAAACAACACCATTGAAACGCGTCCCGCAGCTTGCCGCTTCCTACTACTGCTTCCCACGACGCCGACCGCTTCTATCGCATGGCCTCTTCGCTACCTCCTAGACCCCCAATCCTCCCAGCTGGGGCTACTCCCACGTGCAAGCATGCGGTTTTCAGCCCTAGTCCCGCCGACACGATACGAGAGCCCTGCTTCCGCCTGGCTGTGTCCCACGAGCAACCATGCGTTATTTTTCAACCCTAGTCACTTTCCGCTGACCGCCGCTGACTATCTCGGTTGCTGCCGCCTGTTCGCCACAACAGGTGCTATTGTAAGTGACGGCTTCGAGTTTACGCGGCTCCCATAGCCGTTAAGCCGAAGCAGCTTCGCACGGTGACGGTGACGATGAGAATATGGCGAAGGTTGGCGGTTTCTGATGCAACAGATTGGCCGCAACCTCACTGAAAAGATCGGGAGAAGCTCAGCGAGAAGGACTCACCGGAAGAGTCCGTGCATGGCGCGAGCCTGTCGCGTCTCGAGCGCGCGGTTGACGGTGATGACGCCACCCTCCTCGCTCAGCCGCACCTCCCGCGGGTACTCCCTTGACAGCTCGCCGTTAGGGCCCTTCACCACTAACGACTGGCCGTCAAGTTTGAACGTCACGCCGGCCGGCACGGGGATGGGTTTCCGGCCGATTCGTGACTCCTTGCAGACAATGCGGCCGGCTAGCAGGCCTTGCTGGTTGAGGGTCTGGGAGGAGGCTGCCGCTGACGTGGCACGCAGTGATTGGGCCTCGCCAATGAACGAACTCCTGAGAGGACAGACGAGGCGAGACACACAGCAAGACACGGAATAGGGATCGGACAGGAAGAAAAGGGAGGGAAGGAGGACATGGAGCGTGACGGGCGGGAACCATGAGTACAGTGAAAGAAGAAACGGAGAGAAGAGATGAAGAGTAGTGGCGGGAGAGGAGGGACGCATTAGGGGCGAGCCCCGACAGGTCTTGGTAGAGAGAAAATGGAGAAATAGAAAACAAAAACGAGCTGAACAACCGAGTTTGGCGAGGGCTGTGGATGAAATGAGACAATCGTAAAAACCGGGGTTTTGAAAGCAAGGCGTCTAAAGCACGCTACACTGCACCCCCTCAACGCTACTCGGTCGAATCTAAATAACGGAGTTCCTAAACCTGTCCTCTTCGTTTGACGTCCGGCGAAACATGGAAAACCTAGTCAATGTCGGGTAGAGCAGACTACGAGAGTCGAGCCGCCATGGTGGCTGGAGCGTCATGCAACAGCCTAAATAGTAGCGCAATATTTTGAAAAATCGTATCGGTCGGGTTCACGAGCTCGCATATGGCGAAGATATACGACGACGGTACGTGTAGAGAGTAGCCTGCATCCACCAATGACAGCTCAGCGTTGATTCCTTGTATCATCGCGTGAAGACCTAAAATCCAAAAGAATGAGGAGTCTCCACCAAAGCTGACCTCACTACTGTCAATGCAACGAGCTGGCGAAAAGCAATCCTTAATTCTGGCACGTCCTGTCTCGAATCGGCTCAGGTGGTGACTAAACCAGCCTCAGGCCCCGTAAACCCGCACCTCAAGGTTACTCTGTCAATGGTGGCAGACTGTAGCACCGCAGACCCCGCCATGGCGACGCGGCTTGGCTGGCGCGGTTCTAGAGTTGTGCAAAAAGGGTGAGAGTTACGCTAAGAGGCTTTCTGGAACAACCCCTTAGGTAATTTTGAGGAAGTGGGCAGTGGATTGGAGAGCTCCTAGCGGAGAGGACGGAGAGGGAACAAAGGGAACGGGGAAGAACGAGGGGAAGGGGAAGGGGAAGGGGAAGGGGAATGAAGGGAAGTGAGGGGGAAGAGTCACCGCCACGGGAAAACATGGGGATAATAGGACGTTGAGGAGGGGTAATGATGGGTAAGAGGAGGCTAGGCGGGGGAAGGGGAAGGGGATGGAGAAGGGGGGATGCGGAGCGGATGCTCGCGGAAGGGGGGGTTGTGGAATCACAAGCCATGATAGTTGCGGGGATGAGGTTCGGGATGAGAAAATGAGGACGTGGCCCACTCTTTGTGAAGCAGGCTGACGTGACAAGAAGCCTGTGGCTGTACCCTTTTTAGGGACGCGAGATAAAACGTGTAATCTATCCAGCAAAACAAGGGAAAGGAAAACACTTGGTAATCTAACATAGTGTCAAGTTCATCCATGTTTGTATTTGTGAGGAAATTCCTTTTCTCCTTATTCCCTGTCATCCTGTAAATTATGTACACGGATTGCCAGTCTTGTGAAAGACTCCAATCAACTATTTTCATGTAATTGCGCTCGACACTAGGCATTTGTGCAGCCCCCCACATTTGGCAATTTATTCGGACTTTTGCTGCAAATATTCACTAATGTATACGCTCACATGCTGTCAATCCTTTATCATTAGTGCAATTCTTGCTCGCTCATCCAATTGCAGCCATAACAATTGGTAACACGGCTGGTTCAAATCTCTTCCGCTAGGGGGGAAGAGAGATGGTTTGGAGAGAGGGAGGGGCGGTGAACTTCCTTTACCATCAACCCGTCGTTAGTGTCAGAGGTCCACTAGTAATCCCCGATTGATCTTAGGGAAGGGTTACAGGCACGTTGGCCTGGGGGGTTATGGGAGCACTCACCCGTTACACAAACAAGCCCTTTTATCACAGTGGTTAGTGGCTGGGATTCTGACAGTTAGCCAATGTCGCCACCCCCTCAACCTCCCACATGGCGGCAATCGCAGCAGGGCGCGACGGGTCGGGACGCTTCACGAAGCGGGAGAGCAAATGGTTCCTGTTTCTCCACCTCCTCCACTCCACCTTCTCCACTTCCACCTCCTTTACACCGTGCTGCTATCACACCCTATGTGGCTCTTGCATCAATCACATGTGGGGAGGATCTCACTATGTGCTGCCTCACACCCACAGCACTGCACAGGTGCCTTGCTGCTAGCGTACGATATGAGAGTGACCTCATATGCCACCACCCCCACTGCATTGTTGTTCCTCCTCCACCTTCACTCCGCCTCGCCCTTGCTGGCGCCCCCTCCCACTGACGACACCCCAAACCCATATACTGCCTGGTGGAAGGCCGGCCACGCAGGCTTGGGGGAGAGAAAACTGCGCCTTGAGGGGGAAGGGGGGAGAGGTGGGGATAAGGAGGTTTTATAACACCAGGAGAAAATGGTGACCATGCATGAGAGGAAACCGAGCGTTGAGGGGAAGGGGGGGAAGGATATGGGCAGGGAGGAGTGGGGAGAAGGTGGGGAAGGGAAGGGAGGGTTGGAGTGGGAATGAAAGGTGACAAGGGAAAAAAGGTGACGAGAAGGGGGGATGAGCTGATTTGAGGGATGGTTCATGAAAGGTCTAGAAGGCAAAACGAGGAAGAGGATAAGAGAAGGGCAAGTGGTGGGTTTCTGTCAGTGAGAGGGGAAGGGTTTTTGTGGAAGGAGCAAAAAGAGAAAAAAGAAGCAAAGAGAGATGACATAGCAAAGAAGCAGCAAAGTGAAGAGCGAGAGAAAAAAGAAGCGACGAGAAGAGCAAGATAAAAAGAAGCGATTAGAAGGGCAAGAGAAAAACAAAAGCGAAGAGAAGCAAGAGAGTGGGGTTGTGTCAGTGAGAACCGGGGAAGGAAACGAGGTGACTGGGTAGGACCTTCCGACTTGTGCTGTGAGTGATGTGATCATGGTGGTGTATGCATAGAGGAGGGGAGAAGGAGGATGAAAGGGAAACGAGCAGGCTGCGCGATTTTGGTTGGTGAGAAGGTAAATACAGAAAGTTTGAAATGGGTCACTTCATATGAATGTGCATGCGTGCACGCGCGCATGTGTGTGTGTATGTTTGTTTGTGTGTGTATGTGTGTGTGTATGTTTGTTTGTGTGTGTATGTGTGTGTGTGTATGTGTGTGTGTGTGAGCGCGTGCATGTGTGCATGCGCGCATGCGTTCGTGTGTGTGTGTGTGTTGTTGTCCACATACACATCAAACCGAGTCACCTTGTATATAGATCGTCCCCACCAGTACCGACAGTTAGATGCACCATGCCATAGGGGTCCTGGGCGTTCTTGTAGAGAGGCAGCTGGGGAGATGCAAAAGTGGAAGATGGAAGCAACGACAAATACGCACAGAGTTTTGAATTTATCCAAGGAGCGTGCAACAGCAGCAGTGAGATGCAGCTTGGCACAGGTTGAGGGGGGTGCTGGGAAGGCGATGCGAGTGAACAAGTCTGTTTTTGATTCGAATAAAAAACAGACTCATCACAGCGAGATGCAGCTTGGCACGGGTCGAGGAGGGGGCTGGGAAGGCGACACGAGCGGACAAGAGGAGGGGAGTGTTGACAAGAGAGAGGGGAGGTTGCGGGAATATAGAAGATGGCAGGGTGAGGGTGCAGTAGTGTCCACAAACCACATCAGCCTTGGCTGCACATTAGCATCAGCTCCAATGCCCCTCACATGTTCAGGAGCATGCCGGCATGCAGAACCCACCATTGAGCGTTGCACACTCACCATGCGCTCATGCATATGCATATGAATGTGCGGGCGGGCACCATACATACGTCATCTGCCCTACCGGCCCGTCTTCTCACCACGCCACACGCACACCACGCCACTCTCCAACTCACCGTGCGCTCATAAGCGTGCACGTGCCCACACACCACCACGTCCGTGTGCGCATCGTACATCAACTTCTCCAGTGAAAGCCGCGTTTGAAGGAGCTTCAGAAGTCAGCTCATCGTGCGCTCATTAGCGTGCACATGGCCGCACACCACCACGTCCATGCGCATGCCCACATGCATGCCCGTGTGCATGTCTGCATCCATGCCCGTGTGCATGTCTGCATCCATGCCCGTGTGCATGTCCACATGCATGCCCATGCACGCGCATGCCCACGTGCATGCAGCGCAACGTTCTCACACTCACCGTGCATTCATAGGCGTGCACGTGCCCGCACACCACCACATCAGTGCGAGCATCATAAAGCAGCTTCTCCAGCGCCAGGCACCTTCTAAGGTGCCTCACACTCACCGTGCGCTCGTAGGAATGCACGTGGCCGCACACCACCACGTCCGTGCGGGCATCATACAGCATCTTCTCAAGAGCCACCCGCATGGCCTCGCCGCTGAGATGGTGGTCCTTGTTGCTGTGATACCACGCCTCGTGGAACACCACTATCAACTACGGTGTTACCTTGCGGTTCACCTTGGCTAGGTCCGCCTGGGGAGGGTATGAGTGAGGAGGGTACGTGGGGGGAGGGGTGGGGAAGGGGTTTGAAGGAAGGGAGGAGAGGAGCAATGCAAAGACACGGTGTCACTCTGCGAACCACCCGAGGGGTGGGAGAAGTTTGGAAAGAAGGGGGGAGAGGAGCAATGCAAAGCCACGGCGTCATCATGCGGTCTGTTAGAATCCCAGCCATTACACCACTGGATAAAATAGATTGTTAAATAGCGAATGAGTGCGCCCATAACCCCCCAAACAAGCGGGCCTAATAACCCTTTCTTAGAATCAATCGAGGATCCCCAGTGCAGGTCTTCTACCTTCCCCCCCCCCCCCCCCCCCCCCCCCCCCCCTCCCCCCGCCCCCTTTCACTAGGATGCCTAAGGACACGGCACAACGGCAGCGACACATGGGCACCAGAATGTGCGCACATGTAGATTCGAACCCGAGTTCGCTATGGTACCATGTCAGGATCCTAGCCAATACACCCCTGGGATAAAATGACTTGTTGTTAACTAGCGGGTGAATGCACCATAAGGGTGCGTAACCATTTTGCACCCGACGGAACGAACCGTGGACCGTTCGTCGTGGCGAAAGGTTACCATTTTCGTTTAATGTCCTTTAGTTCTTCGCGAGGACATTTGCGACGTCGCTAAAAATTCGAACTGTCATGACACTTTTTCCGCTTTCCAACGACATGAAACTCCGACATCGGACTGTCCGAGTCACAAACGGACTGTCCACCTGTCCACGCACGCGATTGTCGGGCGAAATTGAATTTCGACAGACCGCCTCACCAAAACATGAAAAAATGCGACTCGGATGCAAATATTGACATTGACCAATCACAACTAGCCATACTACAATACAAGAAGCCACGACATTGACCCACTACTCATCACTACTCACTTCTCTGCACAATGGATCCCTCTAGCTACGCCCAGAATACCCAGTCTAACAGCACCACTCCCAACTCCCCGCCACCAGGCTCTACCAATACTACCACTCCTGCCACAGCTGTTCCTGAAACACAAGAGTCCCAGGTACCTGGTCCTTCTGACATTGAATGGGCTTGGTTCGTACGGCCTTTTGTCAGAACTTTATAGCTTACTTATTTGTGTAGGCTATAGTGGGGTATCCCATAGGGGGTACAACCCAATTAGGGTTTCATATTTGTACTCACTTCATTCATAGTTGATTCATTCTCGTTCAGTTTTTCACATGGTATAGAGCAGGTTCCCCTGTGGGAACTGTGCCTAGGGCCCACCACTCGAAATCTTTTTTTCTGCCCGAAGCGCACTCATCCCGAGTCGCGCCTCGGGCCACTCCTTCCCCGAGCCGCCCTAGCGGCCGGCCTTACCCTCGCGGCCCCGCCACCCAGTGAACGCGGCCCCGCCGCCTCTTCTCTCGCGGCCCCGCTGCCCAAGCGCTCGCGGCCCCCGCCGTCCCTGATCTCGCGGCCCCGCCGCCCGAGCGCTCCCGGCCCCGCCGCCCCTGATACGCGGCCCCGCCGCCCCAGCGCCCGCGACCCCGCCGTCCCTGATCTCACGGCCCCGCCGCCCCAGCGCTCACGGCCCTGCCGCCCCTGATCTCGCGGCCCCGCCGCCCCAGCGCTCCCGGCCCCGCCGCCCCTGTTACGCGGCCCCGCCGCCCCAGCGCCCGCGGCCCCGCCGTCCATGATCTCACGGCCCCGCCGCCCCAGCGCTCACGGCCCCGCCGCCCCTGATCTCGCGGCCCCGCCGCCCCAGTGCTCCCGGCCCCGCCGCCCCTGTTACGCGGCCCCTGCCGCCCCTGGTCTCGCGGCCCCGCCGCCCTAGCACTAACGGCCCCGCCGCCCCTTGCTCTCGCGCCGTCCGACTGCAGCAGCCGAGCCGCCCACCTGCAGCAGCCGAGCCGCCCGGAGCAGCCGAGCCGCCCAGGAGGCGCCGAGCCGCCCAGCAGCAGCCGAGCCGCCCAGCAGCAGCCGAGCCGCCCGAAGCCGCCGAGCCGCCCAGCAGCAGCCGAGCCGCCCAGCAGCAGCCGAGCCGCCCAGGAGCCGAGCCGCCCAGCAGCCTAGCGGCCGTTTCGCCAGGCGACCTTCCTCCCGAGCCGCCCGACCTGCCCTGCCCGGTGAGCACTGCACTGCTGTCACTGCGTACCCTTCCCCTACTGCTTGCACTGCTCCACTGTCGTCGTCATGGCTACACCCAGTGTCCTCGTTTTTGACGCTGAGGGTCGAGCCATTGACTTTGAGGTCTGGCTCGACGACCTGCAGCTGTTTTTACAGTGCGACAGGGCCGACGGTCTGTCTCTCTTTGACCTCACCTCTGGCGCCGTCCCTGCCCCTGCTGCTGATGCTGACGCCACTGTTCGCTCTCAGTGGGCCACGCGCGATGCTGTTGCACGTCTTGCTGTGCGTCGCCACCTGCCTACCGCTGAGCGCGTGCACTTTAGCCAGTACAAGAGTGCTCAGACCTTGTACGACGCTGTAGTTGCGCGCTACTCCTCCCCTGCCACTGCTGCACTGAGCCGCCTCATGCTCCCCTTCCTCTTCCCTGACCTTGCTGCCTTTCCCACTATCGCTGATCTCATCACGCACCTCCGCACTAGTGACACTCCCTACCGCGCTGCGCTTCCTGCTGACTTCTGCGCCAAGAACCCCCCCCCCCATGTACATCACTCTCTACTTCTTAGTCACTCGCCTCCCTGACTCCCTTCGTGTAGTCCGGGACCACTTCCTCGCGGTCTGTCCCACCACCCTCATAGTCGACAGCCTCGAGAAGGCCCTCCTTGCAGCAAAGAAGAGCATAGTTGCTGTAGGAGCCTCTCGGGGTGACCCCCGCGCCCCCATCTTTGAGGGGTGTTCTCCTTCCCCTCTCCTGCCCTCTGTCGCCTCTGCCGCTGCGGCCGACCTCGTTGGTCTTGAGTCGGTCGGTGCGGCGTCTGCACCTAGCGGGAGACGCCGCTCTGGCAAGGGCAAGGAGGGCAAGGGAGCGGGTGGGGCCAGTGGGGGCGGTGGCGGTGGAGGTGGAGGCGGCGGAGGGAGTGGGGGTGGCGGTGGAGGTGGTAGCGGGGGTGGGGGTGCTAGTGGCAGCAGTGGAGGCGGGAGTGGCGGCGGCGGTGGCGGTGGTAGCGGAGGTGGCGGAGGTGGCAGCGGTGGAGGTGGAGGCGGGGGCGGTGGAGGCGGAGGCGGGGGTGGCGGAGGTGGAGGTGGTCGGAGTGGAGCTTCGCAGCGGAGCGGCACTGGTGGCGGTCAGCGCCAGCAGCAGCAGCAGCAGCAGCAGCAGCAGCGTTCTCGCGACGTCCCCACCCCTCAGCAGCTCCGTGAGTGGTACACGCAGCGTCAGCGCGGTGGGGGTTTTGGTCCCTGCACCTACGTTCTCCGCACTGGCGACCGCACTGGAGAGCAGTGTGGGGGTGCCCACTCCGCCCAGCGCTGCTTTGGCCGCCTGACGGACGCTTGGCGTCAGCAGTTCCCGGAGGCCGCGGAGATCCCCCGCTGGGAGGAGCTGTCTAGGGCTGGTGTAGCTATCTTTGATCTTGATTTTGATGCTATCCTTGCTGCCATGTATGCTGTGACCATTAGTGAGGAGGGTGACTGTTACCGGTGTTTCCCGCCCGACCCGGGCATTGGTACTGCTGCTCCAGGTGCCGGTGAGGCTTCTGCTCTAGGTGCCAGTGCGTCTGTGCTCTCAGGTGCTCGTGAGACTGCTCTCTCAGGTACTAGTGCGTCTGCGCTCTCAGGTACTGCGTCGGCTTCGGCCTCCCACACCTTCACTCTTGACTCAGGAGCGTCTCGCTCTTTTTTTCGGGACCGCACCACACTTACGCCGCTTAGTCGGCCGGTTGCGGTTTCCCTGGCTGACCCCTCAGGGGGTCCTGTCCTGGCTCGCTTCTCCACGGTCCTCCTGTGTCCGGCGGCTCCCTCTGGCACCCTGTCTGGTCTCTACCTCCCCTCGTTCTCTACGAACTTGGTGAGTGGTGCTGACCTACAGGATGTGGGAGTCCACCAGTTCACCCCTGCTAGTCAGCGAGTGACGCACTGCACGGAGGCTAGCACGGGTCGTCACCTGGCTACGTTTACACGTCAGCCAGGGTCGAGCCTGTACACACTGACCACTGCTTCTCCTCCAGGTGCTGAGTCTGGTAGAGTCCCTTCGTCTCGTCAGGTGTTTGCTGCAGCGTCCAGGTCTGGTCCTGAGTCTGCCCCCTGTTCGTGTCGCCGTCTGTCTACCGAGACCCTCTTCTGGCACCACCGTCTTGGCCACCCCTCTCTGCTTCGGCTCAGAGGCATGGCCTCCCGTCTTCTTGTGTCTGGTCTCCCCCGGTCTCTACCTCCCCTTCCTCAGGGCCCTGGCCCTGCCTGTGTCCCCTGTGTCAAGGGGCGCCAGCGTGCTGCCCCTCACTCCTCCCAGTTTCCTCCGACAGAGGCTCCGTTGCAGACGCTTCACATGGACGTGTGGGGCCCTGCCCGCGTCCGTGGACTCGGTCACGAGCGCTACTTCCTGCTGGTGGTTGATGACTACTCGCGTTACACCACAGTCTTCCCCTTGCGCAGCAAGGGTGATGTCACTGAGGTGCTGATCGACTGGATCCGCGCAGCTCGTCTCCAGCTCAGGCAGAGCTTTGGCTCGGACTTTCCTGTGTTGCGTCTGCACTCGGACAGAGGCGGAGAGTTCTCCTCTGGCCTTCTACGTGCCTACTGTCGTGCGCGAGGCATCCGCCAGACCTTCACGCTTCCGGACTCCTCGCAGCAAAATGGGATTGCAGAGCGCCGCATTGGCATGGTCATGGACGTCGCTCGTACGTCCATGATGCATGCGGCTGCCCCCCATTTTCTGTGGCCGTTTGCGGTCAGGTACGCAGCGCATCAGATCAACCTCCACCCCAGGGTCTCCAGGCCGGAGACCTCCCCAGCGCTGCTGTGGACGGGGAAGGTTGGCGATGCGTCGGCGTTCCGGGTCTGGGGATCTCGGGCGTTTGTCCGCGACTTGTCTGCGGACAAGCTGTCCCCTCACGCTGCTCCCTGCGTCTTCCTGGGGTTCCCCCCCGACGCCCCTGGGTGGCAGTTCTACCACCCCACCTCTCGACGTGCTCTGTCCTCCCAGGACGTCACGTTCGACGAGTCGGTACCCTACTACCGCCTCTTCCCCTACCGCACTCCGTCCCTCCCCCCGCCCCCGCTCTTCTTGGTACCAGGTCCCCCCCCGGTAGACCCCCTCCCCCCTCAGGGTCCTGCCCCTTCAGGTGTGTCCCAGGTAGACGCGGTCGAGCCTGTCGAGGTCACTGGTGACTCTGGTGCTGCTGCGGGAGCTGAGCCTGGGGGTGCTGAGACTGGAGGTGCTACGCCTGCGGGTGCTGAGCCTGGGGGTGCGGAGTCTGGAGGTGCTGAGCCTGGGGGTGCTGAGCCTGGGGGTGCTGAGCTTGGGGGTACTAAGTCTGGGGGTGCTGAGCCAGGGGGTGCTGTGCCTGGGGGTACTGAGCCTGGGTGTGCTGAGCCTGGGGGTACTGAGCGTGGGGGTGCTGAGCCTGGGGGTGCTGAGACTGGGGGTGCTCCGCCTGGAGGTGCTTCGTCTCGCCGAGAGCCACTCTCCCCTCAGGAGCTACGTGAGTGGTTTGCCAGGCGCTGGAGGCGTGCTGCTGGTGCTGGAGGTTCTTCGGCTACAGAGGGTACTGCTGCCGAGCGTCCCAGCGGTGCTCGTACTGTGGGTGCTGGAGCTGCTGGGTCTGAGGGTTCTCCTGGAGCTGGTGCTGCTGAGGGTGTTGACGCTGAGACTGCCCCTGGAGGTCCGACTGGTGGTGTTCCTGGTGGTGCTGCTGGAGGTTCTGGAGCTACTGGAGGTGTTGCTGGAGCGAATACTCCTGCTGGGGGTACTGGTGCTGTCCCTGCTGTTTCTGGCGTCGCCGCGCGGCCCCGGCCGTACTTCGTTCCGCTCCTGCAGCAGGTTCTTGGTCTTACACCTTCTCCTGGTCCTCCTCCTCCTCCCTTAGAGGGTCCACAGCCTGTCTCGTCACAGTCACAGCTACAGCCTGCCTCACCTTTGCCTGCTCCTTCTCCCTACGCTGGTCCGACTGGAGGTCTTACTGAGCGTCGTGAGCCTGCGTCTCGTCCTGCGTCGCCTGTTCGTACTGCGCGCACTAGTGGACGTGGTTCGCGTCAGCGTCCTCCTCCTGTCCCTGGCACGCACCGGATGTCTCTGCGTCCGTCTACTGCTCCTCTGCGTGCCCCTTTGCCTTCTCCTCCTGCTTCCTCTCTTCCTGCTCTTGCCGACCCGGAGTCGGACTCTCTTCGTGCTGCCAGTCCTACTGTCACGCGTCTTCTTGCTACTGCTGTCACTGACCCTTCTTTCGAGTCTTCTGCTGCGTCTGCCCTTGTCACTGAGCTCGTCGACTTTGCTGCGCGCTGTCGTCTAGACTACCCTGCTAGTCTTGTCGCTGAGTCTGAGTCTGGCTGTCCTCCGTCCGTCGGGGGTGAGTGTGCCCTTGGCACGGACGTCCTTGAGGACAGGCAGGAGGAGTTCCAGTGTCTGGCCGCCGCTTCACCTCATCTCGCGTCTGTACTGCTAGCCCCTGAGGGAGACCCGGATGCACTAGACATCCCGACTCCGCGCTCTTACGTGGAGGCGATAGAGGGTCCCTACTCGTCTCAGTGGCAGGCAGCTATGGATGCAGAGATGGCTTCCTGGAAGTCCACAGGCACCTACGTTGACGCTGTTCCCCCTCCTGGGGCGAACATCGTCAGTGGCATGTGGATCTTCAGGGTGAAGCGGCCGCCGGGTTCTCCGCCTGTCTTCAAGGCGCGTTACGTGGCTCGTGGCTTCAGTCAGCGGCAGGGTGTTGACTACTTTCAGACCTTCTCCCCCACCCCGAAGATGACCACTCTTCGGGTACTGCTGCACGTTGCTGCTCACCGTGACTACGAGCTGCACTCTCTCGACTTCAGCACAGCTTTCTTGCAGGGCAGCCTGCACGAGGAGATCTGGCTGCGTCGCCCACCTGGCTTCACTGGGTCTTTCCCTCCTGGTACCCAGTGGAGTCTCCGGCGTCCAGTCTACGGTCTCCGCCAGGCGCCACGTGAGTGGCACGACACACTGAGGACTACGCTTGCGGCACTTGGGTTTGCTCCTTCTACTGCCGACCCGTCGCTGTTTCTGCGCACCGACACCTCTCTGCCGCCGTTCTACATCCTCGTGTACGTCGACGACTTGGTCTTTGCCACAGCGGACACTGCTGGACTCGCTTACGTGAAGTCTGAGCTGCAGAAGAGACACACGTGCACTGACCTGGGTGAACTGCGCAGCTACCTTGGCTTGCAGATCACCCGGGACAGAGCACGCCGCACCATTACCCTGACTTAGTCACACATGGTGCAGCAGGTCCTTCAGCGCTTCGGCTTCACGTACTCCTCGCCTCAGGCCACTCCTCTGCCTAGTCGCCACTCGCTCTCAGCTCTGCCTTCGGATGAGTCCGTAGAGTCGAGTGGCCCGTATGTAGAGCTTGTTGGCTGCCTCATGTACCTGATGACCTGCACACGACCTAACCTTGCATACCCTCTCAGCATTCTCGCACGCTATGTTGCTCTTGGGAGACACCGACCAGAGCACATGGCTGCAGCGAAGAGGGTGTTGCGCTACTTGTGCAGTACGTCGGGCATGGGGCTAGTGCTTGGAGGGCGCAGTCCAGTGGTCCTCACTGGGCACGCGGACGCTTCTTGGGCTGACGACCAGGCTACACAGCGGTCGTCACAGGGTTACACCTTCGGCCTTGGTTCTGGCTCTGTCTCGTGGCGGGCTACTCGCTCGTCTTCTGTTCTCGGCTCCAGTTGTGAGGCTGAGATCTACGCCGGGGCTATGGCTGCTCAGGAGCTTCGCTGGCTCACCTACCTGCTGACCGACCTTGGAGAGCCGCCTCGTTCTCCTCTAGTCCTGTACGTAGACAACAAGGCCATGCTGGCCTTGTGTCGAGAGCAGTGACTGGAGCACAGGACAAAGCACATTGCTCTCCGCTACTTTCTTGCTCGTGAGCTGCAGCAGCGTGGACAGTTGCGACTTGCGTACGTGGCCTCTGAGGCCAACACTGCTGATGTCTTCACCAAGGCACTTGGCCTTGTGATCATCAGCGTTGCTGCACGCAGCTGGGTCTTGTGCCTGTCTTGCCTCACTTGCTCACTTCTTCACCTTGCTTGTACCTTGACCTATATATACTCTTGCTCTTGCTTGCTTGACTCTTGTATATCTCTATATATGATCTTGCATGCGAACTGGCCTTGTGGCCCTTGACCTTGCGGTCGGAATGTGTGGTGACTTTGTGATCCACCCTGAGCTTTGCTTTGCTTTGCTTGACTGGTCTTGTGACCCCTTGTTCTCCCCCACTTTGCCTATGGGGGTGTGTCAGAACTTTATAGCTTACTTATTTGTGTAGGCTATAGTGGGGTATCCCATAGGGGGTACAACCCAATTAGGGTTTCATTTTTGTACTCACTTCATTCATAGTTGATTCATTCTCGTTCAGTTTTTCACACCTTTGTGCTTGTTTGACATTTCCTATGTTTGTCCGAAGCGCTGAACTCAACTGGCGAAAATTGCGATGGGTTGTGACTGGAGTTACTGGTGTGTCAAATTATAATGTTGTGTAGGCTGTAGTGGGGTAGCCCATATGGGGTATATATTCCTAGGGTTGCATATTTGTACCACTTTCATTCCTTAGTGCAGTCATTCTCGTTTCTTCTCATGGTGTACATTTGAGATGGCGAAGGGAAAACCATCGCGAAACCCTAGCATGTGGAAAAAGTGTCACATCTGCCTTCGGACAGTCAGAAGTTGCAAACATTCAAATCGGACAGTCCGTTTTGTTATAAACGTACAGTTCGATTCCATATAATCGGACGGTACGTCAAAATCTAAAAATGCAAAATGGTTACGCGCCCTAACCCCTCAGGCAAGCGTGCCTGTAACTCTTCCATGGGATCAATCGGGATCCTCAATGCAGGTCTTTTGACATGGTCTACCTTGTCAATATTTGACTTTTGACGCATCTCAAAAGTCGCCTTAAAACTCGCTGCAAAGCCACGACGTCACCCTTTGGCCGCCTTGCGATATATGGCCCTCAAAATAAAGAAATGTATTGCCGCACTCCTAACACGGCTGCACTCCCAACATGGTCACACTTCTGGCATGCCTTGCCCGCCCACCATAGCGTCGATAGTCACCCACCCACCCCAGGGAGACAGGCATGTGGGCGTAACAACTGACGACAAGCACAAGGAGACTCGCAACACACTTGGAGCCACTTGTACTGCGCAGACCCTTGGGAGTAGTCCGAATAACACAACAGCATCACCCAATGAATGCTACCGCTATCAAACAAATAGTAGAGGTTCGAAGGCGACCGCTGGCAGCAGCAGGCATGGGCCAGCGAAGGTTGTAAACCTTGAAAGGATTCAGCCTCGGTGCACCCTCATCTACCTCGTCCTCGTGGTTCCCCGGGCCTGTCATCCAGGGTTGGGAGGACGCCGCCGGCTGGATGAGGGACTGAAACCTTTTCCCAATCTGGTTGGTAGCCGTTGGCATAGGAAAGGTCCCCAGGGAAGACCACAAGGGAGTGGGGCGTGCGGGAGAGGCGCGAGATTGTGGCGGGTGCTAGTAGCGTGCAGCCTATATCGGCTGGTGAGGGGAAGGGTGGGGGAGTAGGGAGGGGGTAGAGGGGGTAGAGGGGGAGGGGACTTTTGAGTCGACCAATAAGTCACCCGGCGGCTGCTGCTGGCTCGGAGCCCATATCGGCTGGTGGTGGGTGGGGGGGAGGAAGGGGAGGGGGGGGGGAGGAGAAGCAGGACAAGAGTCAAAGGAAGGGGAGTGCTTGTGTGTAGAGGAAAGAGTGGGGCGTGCAGGAGAGGTGCGTGATGGTGGTGGCGGCTGCTGTTGTTGCTGTGTCCATGTCGACCAGTGTGGATGGGTGGTAAGGGAGGGAGGGTGGGGTTGGTGGTAGCTGCTGCCGCCCCTGCTGCTGCTGCTGTCGCCGCTGCTGCCTGCTGCTGTTGCCGCCGCTGCTACTGCTGCTTGCTGCTGCCGCTCCTGCTTCTGCTGCCGCCGCTACTGCTGCTGCCGCCGCTGCTGCTGCTGCCGCTGCTGCCGCTGCCGCTGCTGCTATGTCCATATCGACCAGCATGCATGAGGTGAAGGAAAGGGAGGAGATGGTGGGAGAAGGGGGGGGGGGGAATGGGAAAGAGTGAGGGACGCAAGAGAGGTGCGTGATGGTGGTGGCGGCTGCCTGTAGCTGCAGCTGGGTCCATGTCGA
The DNA here is from genome assembly GCA_948144175.1 of Closterium sp. NIES-65. Taxonomy (NCBI): domain Eukaryota; kingdom Viridiplantae; phylum Streptophyta; class Zygnematophyceae; order Desmidiales; family Closteriaceae; genus Closterium; species Closterium sp. NIES-65. The sequence continues at coordinate 1,172,597 of CANXME010000191.1, read as the reverse complement.
CCAGTGTGCATGAGGGGGGCGGAGGGGAGGAGATGAGGGCTAATGGGAAGGAGGAAAAGGAGAAGAAGGGGGAGAAAGGGGAGAAGAAGGGGGGAAGGAGGAGATGAAGGGGGAGAAGCGGGATAAGAAGGGGAGAAGAAGGGGAGAAGGGGGAGAAGAAGGGGGAGAAGGGGGAGAAGGAGGGGGAGAAGCGGGAGCAGAAGGGGAGAAGGGGCATGAGAAGTTCCAAGTGGCCCCCTCAGGTGCAACTCCTGCTGCCCCTCCCACCCATTCCCCTTATCCCCAAGCCACAACACAGCCAAACACAGAGCGATGCACCCACGAGCGCCACATCAATGGGCTGGGACGGCAGCGGCAGCGTCTTGAAGGCCCACTCAGGCCCCGCGCCTCACATGCCACAACACGGCCAATCGCAGTGCGACCTACTCACCCAGAAGCGCAACATCAATGGGCTTGCCCGGCAGCGGTGGTGTCTTGAAAGCAAATTCGGGCCCCGCGCCTCCGAGGCGATAGAAGTAGGTGGTGGCGGGCTTTAAGACGCCGTCCTTGAATCACTGCCCCAGCATCACCTTCCGACCTGGTTGCGGGCGGCAGGCCAGGGATGACGGCAACATGGCATTGATGACGTGGCAACAGGGCATGGATGACGTGGCAACAGGGCATGGATGACGTGGCAAAAGGGCATGGATGACGTGACGCCAGAAATGTATGACATGGAAACATGCATGGAGAATGAGGCAGTTGCAAAAGGACGCTGCCAGGGGTGCATTGGATGCGGCATGCAGGGCGAGGTGAGACGGAAGTGAGGAGTGAAAGAGATACGGGGAAGAACGAATCACTTGTACGTGTATCCGTTGAACCGATAACCTGTCACACCCCCGGAAGCCGTTTTGGTGTACTTGCCGCGGCTCTCCCCATACTCCACTGTGCGAATGCCATGGTATTATCCAAGCTGGCAACGTGGGACATATGGTGTCCAATGCTATGCATCACCAATCCCATTTATCATTTACTAATGCCCCCTCTTCTTGTGGTCAACCTCCAGAAGTGCATATCAACTGTCACTCTGTCTCACTGTCCCCCATTCCCATCCCCATTTCCTTCCCCATTACCATCCCCATTCCCATCCCCATTCCCATCCCCATTCCCATCCCCATTTCCATCCCCATCCCCATTCCCATTCCCATCCCCATTCCCATTCCCATCCCCATTCCAATTCTCATCCCCATTCCCATCCTCTGTCGCATCCCCTCTCCCGTCCTCTTCCCTCATTGTCTTCCGCGTCAGCATACCCATCCCCATCCCCAGCCCCGTCCCCATCCCCATCCCCGTCCCCGTCAACATCCCCATCCCCATCCCCATCCCCATCCCCATCCTCGTCCCCATCCCCATCCCTTGTTAGAATTTTATGTTCTAGCATGCTAACACTTGTGACTGTGCACCATTTGTGGTGTGCAGTTCGGTTGGGACTACACCCAACTTTGGGTGTAGACTTGCATTGGGGTGCCAATCCACCCAATTGTGGTGGAGCCCCTAAATGCAACCCACTTGGCCTAAGGTTGCCTCACCTCCCAAAAGTGAGGCCAACCCAACCCAAGTGGGCCTGAGGTTGCCTCACTTCCCACAAAGTGTGGGCAACCCAACCCACTTGGCCTAAGGTTGCCTCACTTCCCTAAAGTGAGGCCGACCAAACCTAAGTGGGCCTGAGGTTGCCTCACTTCCCACAAAGTGTGGGCAACCCAACCCACTTGGCCTAAGGTTGCCTCACTTCCCAAAGTGAGGCCAACCCAACCTATGGCCAACCCAACTTTTCCCTTTCCAAGCTTCTCATCCAACCTATGTATGCTTGTTTCTCCTCTAATCTAGTCATTGGTTCGGTTTCCTACTTTCACATGGCATAGAGCTACAAAATTCCTTGGCTTTACCTCTCCCCCCTTCCAGTTTATCCATTCCATGTGCCCACCCTACAGTTAAAACACCGTTGCCACCGTGGCTCTCCTAGCCACCGCTCGCACACATCTCGCCGCGACCGTCGCGTCGCCGCCTTCCCTCCCAGCGGCCGCATTTTATGCCGTCGCCTCCTTTCCCGCCGCGACCTAACTCATCGCCGCCATCCTACCTCCCCGCCGCGATTGCGCCTTCCCCGCCCACGGATTTTACCGCCGCGGCCGCCTCGCCGCCGTCAACTCTCCCGGCTGCGACCAACTCGTCGCCGCCTACCCTGCCGCCGCAACTGCCTCGTAGCCGCCTTCCCTTCACGTCGCTACAACTGCCACATCGCCCTCGACCCTATCAACGGGAGTTGTTGTTGGCCCCGTCCTTGCTTGGGCGGAGCCGACTTCGTGGTTGGGTGTACGGGAGGTACAACTGACTTGCAACAGTGGGCGACGCTGACTTGGGCGAGCTGGTCGACGGGGTTGGTCAACTTGCACGGGGCCACTGCAATGTCGCCGACTTGGGAAGTCGGCGGTCGACTTCAACTGGTGGTCGGCGATGTGGCACGTCGACCTAGAAGTCGGCACCGACTTGCAAGGTCGCCGACTTTAAGAGGTCGGCCCGGAAGTCGCCGCCGACTTGGTGACGCCGACTTCTGGTAGCCGACTTGGGTGATCGGCTGACGACTGTGTTGGTCGACGTGGAGCTGGTCGACCAGGAGTGACGTCGACCTGGAGCTGGTCGACCAGGGGTGTGGTCGACCTGGTGAGGTCGAATGGAGGTGGCCGTCGACTTGGAAGGTCGACAGGCACATACAGGAGCACCTGGTCGACGTGGTTGCCCGGTCGACCAGGTTACCTGGGTGACGAGGTTCTGCGGAAGAGTGTGACAGTCGCCCAGGCGATGTTGGCGAGACTGACCTCGGTGGTGGTATCCCGAGGTCGACGTGGCGGATCAGGTGGAGTAGTCAGCACGAGGATGACTTGGTGTGTGCGTTGTGCAGGTGACGAGGCTTAGTCCGGCAATCATCTGCGAGCACCTGCGTAGCTGGTGCGCTGCTGTTCTGCGGGAGCAACGCTGGCACGCCGTCGACCTGCAGCATCCACACGCCGTCGACCTGCAGCGTTGGCACGCCGTCGACTTTGCACTGACGGAACGCGGTCGACCATGCTGCGCTGGCAGTCGACCGACCTGAATGCTAGCTCTGATGTAGTCTTGTCTTGCAAACCTGATTGCATCATTCTTGTCTACTTTCTTAGTGAAACTCTTGCCAAATTGCCCCGTGAACTAGCAACCAATGTGAGCACTAGGAAAACGACTAAGGACCAACGAACACAGAGATCACATGAGCACCGGTGCCTAGCCCGTAGTCTAGCTCCCGTTGTAGTAGTTATCTCCGTAGGCCCATCCCGCCGACGTAACTTCGCGTCGCCGCCCGCGGTTCCCGCCGCCGCGACCTTTTCGTTGCCGCCTGCCCCTCCCACCGCCATTACCACCCTAGTCGCCGCCGCGGAGCGCAACTACAGCAGCAGCAGCAGCGGCCGGTGGAGCGCAACTGCAGCAGCGGCAGCAGTAGACGGAGTGTAGTAGCAACAGCAGCAACAGCCGCAGCAGCAACTTCAGCCGGGCAACTTCAGTCGGGCAACTTTAGTCGAGCAACTTCATCCGGGCAACTTCAGTCGGGCAACTTCAGTCGGACAACTTCAGTCGGGCAACTTCAGCCGGGCAACTTCAGTCGGCCAACTTCAGTCGGACAACTTCATCCAGGGCAACTTCAGTCCGGCAACTTCAGTCGGACAACTTCAGTCGGGCAACTTCAGTCGGGCAACTTCATCCGAGCAACTTCAGCCGAGCAACTTCAGTCAGGCAACTTCAGCCGGGCAACTTCAGCCGGGCAACTTCAGTCGGGCAACAACAGCCGAGCAACTTCAGCCGGGCAACTTCAGTCGGGCAACTTCAGCCGGGCAATTTCAGTCGGGCAACTTTAGTCGGGCAACTTCATCCAGGCAACTTCAGTCGGGCAACTTCAGTCGGGCAACTTCAGCCGGGCAACTTCAGTCGGGCAACTTCAGTCGGGCAACTTCAGTCGGGCAACTTCATCGGGGCAACTTCAGTCGGGCAACTTCAGTCGTGCAACTTCATACGGGCAACTTCAGTCGGGCAACTTCAGTCGGGCAACTTCAGCCGGGCAACTTCAGTCGGGCAACTTCAGTCGAGCAACTTCAGCCGGGCAACTTTAGTCAGGCAACTTCAGTCGGGCAACTTCAGTCAGGCAACTTCATCCGGGCAACTTCAGTCGGGCAACTTCAGTCGGGCAACTTGAGCCAGGCAACTTCAGCCGGGCAACTTCAGTCGGGCAACAAGAGCTGGGCAACTTCTGTCGGGCAACTTCAGTGTAGCAACTTCAGTCAGGCAACTTTAGTCGGGCAACTTCAGTCGGGCAACTTCAGTTGGGCAACTTCAGCGGTGCAACATCAGTCGGGCAACTCCAGTCGGGCAACTTCAGTCGGGCAACTTCAGTCGGGCAACTTCAGTGGGTCGGGCAACCTCAGTAGCAGCAGCAACAGCGGGGGCCGCAGCACCAGCATTGGCAGGGGCAGCAGCAGCAGTAGCAACTGCAGGGGCGGCAGCAGCAGCAGAGGCAGCAGCAGTAGTAGCAGCAGGGCAACTTCAGCCGGGCAACTTCCCTCTCCCTCCACACGGCCGCCGCGGGTCCACCCGCCGTCGCCCCCCCCCCTTGACTGCCGCGAGTCCACCCACCGCCGTCTCCCTCGTGGCTACCAAGGGTCCACCCGCCGTCGCCCCCTCGTGGCTACCAATCCTCCTGCCCCCCTCCCTCCTCCCATCGACGCCTCCTCAGTCGAAAAGTTGCAGCTTGCTGCAGATCGCTCAGCTGTCAATTGGCACTCGTTTGTAGGCAGCATCCGCCGTGTCCTCCAGGATGCTTTCATCGGACCCTACTGCATCCTTGACGTCCTCCTCTGCCGCGTGCATGCTCTCCAGCCAACACTAACAAATCACCCTGGAGACCTCCCTCCTCTCCCCGACCCTTCTGGCTCTCCTCCTTCCGAGCGTGAGCTGGTCAGGGCCTCCACCTCTGACCTTCAAGCTGCCGCCGCCACCACCTTCATCCACAACCGCCGCGAGTACCTCGTTCGCAGGGCCGCTCATGAGGTTGCTGTGCACAACTACGAGTTCGCAACGACAGAGCGTGCCACTCGTTAGGCTTTGCTTCACACCTACAACACGGCCATGGCGCTCCATATCCCCAACAGCATCGCCTGGGCCGCTGCCGACAACCGCGCCTCCACCATCCTCCTTGGTGCACTCCCCGACGCCCTCATGCGCCGTTTCCAAGCCCGTGAAATGCGAGCCTCCCTAATCTGGGCTGAACTCCTGTCAATGTTTGAGCGTCGCGACATCAGCTCTGCCGGCGTTCTCCTCCAGGAGTACTTATCCATCACCCTCGCTACCTGTGACGGCGCAGTCGACTACGTCGCGCGCATGCAGGAAGTCGCTGATTGCCTTGCCGTCTGTCAGTGCGTCCTCCCTGAGCCGCTGCACATCCACCGCCTGCTCTTCAACCTCACGCGGGACTATGAGTCCCGTCTGCACGCCTTCACTGAGGCACACCCCCTTGCTGGCCTCGACCCGGTGGTCCAGTGGATCAATGATACGGAGGTCAAGCTCCGCACTCCCATTGTCAACCTCACCACCCCTCAGTCCTCCTCCCCCCTCTCCCTCAATGCCACCCAGCCGCGCAACCCACGTGGCCGCAACGGCGGAGGAGGTGGTCGTGGAGGGGGCGGCGGTGGTGGTGGTGGCCGTGGTGGTGGTGGTGGTGGTGCTGGCAGTACCACTCCTGGAGGTCCCTTTGGTGCCGGTGGTGCTGTCGTTCGTGGTGGTCGCCCGGGGACTCTCCCCCCCTGCACGTACGTTCGCTGCCATGGACCCAATGCCGACACACCCTGTGTTCAGGCCAACCACCCTCCTACCACCTGCTTCAAGGCGCTCGATGACGCCTGGTTTGACCGTGGCAACACTGGCACTCCCCCTTGCTGGGGCACTGTCACTCCTCGCCCCACCATGGAGGACGTTCAGACTCTTCCCTCCTTCCTCCCTGCTCACCTCCGCCTGCTCACCCCCTCCCCCCTTCCCAGCTGTAGCAGTTCCAGCAACACCAGCAGCAGCAGCAGTACTTCCAGCAGCAGCAGCCTCTGCAGTTCCTCCAGCCGCAGCTGCAGCTGCCGCAGCAGTACTTCCAGCAGCAGCAGCAGCAGTTCCTGCAGCCGCAGTGGCAGCAGCAGCCAATGGCCTTCGGCACAGCGGCCATGGCCGCCCATGCTTCCCTTGCTCCCCCCCCCTGGGGTTACCTCCCTTCTCCCCCCCCCAGTGTCCCTGACACTCAGGGTAGTTTCCTCGATCATATTGATGTTGCACCTTCCGTCGCTTCCAGTACCCCGTGCCACCTCCCCCTCCTTCCTTCCCCACCCTGGATTTTGTCCTTGACAGTGGGGCCACGGAAAGTGCACTCAAAGACGCTGGCACCCTCACCCCCCTACCACTTCCCACCCAGGTTCATGGTGCTGACTCTAGCTTTTCCATCCCCTGCACTCATCTTTCCACCCTCCCTTGCACCGCTTTCCCATCTGGTAAGGTCACAGATCTCCACATCCCTACCCTTCGCAACAACCTTCTCTCCCACCATGAGCTCCAAGGTGTTGGTATTACTACCACCATATACCCTGGTTTAGCTACGTACTGTGATCTCTACGTACTGGTCGCTTCCTCCTTCGCATTCCCCTTTGCCCTCACACTCGCCTTTACATGCTTCGCACGCCTCGTCCATCTTTCTGTCATGTCACTACTCGTGCTGGTACTTCCACCGGTCCCCCTCCCCCTCCCCCTCAGGTATCCTCCTCCCCCGCCTCCTCTCCCACCCCATCCCCCTCCTCTACAGCCCTCTCCTACCCAGTAGTTCTCTTGCATCACAGACTCGGCCATCCCAACTTCGCTGCACTCTGCACCACAGTCACCTCTCGCCTCCTTAACAGCCTTCCTCCCACATTACCTCCCCTCCCCTCCTCCTCTGCTCCCCCGTGCCCATCATGCATCCAGAGCAAACTCAAACAGTCTCCCCATCACAGCCATCCCACCTTTGCCGCTACCCCCATTGACCTTGTTCACATGGATCTCTGGGGCCCCTTCCCCATCCGCTCCCGTTAAGGGCATCGCTACATGCTTGTCCTCATTGACGACCACAGCCGGTACTCCACCACCTTCATTCTTCACACGAAAGATCAGGTGCCGACAGTGGTCATCGACTGGGCCGAGTTGTGCCGCAATCACTTTAAACGCCCCATTGGCCGCCTTCACTCTGACGGTGGGGGTGAGTTCATCAATAACACTCTCGCCATATACTGCAAAACCTACGGCATCCAATAGACCTCCACTCTTCCCCACTCCCCTCAGCAAAATGGCATTGCTGAGAGCCACATTCGTGGGATCACCAAGATAGCTCGCTGTCTCATTGCTCATGCCTCCACCCTTCCTTCCCTCTGGAGCTATGCCCTCCTCCATGCTGCCCTCCTACTCAATCTCCGCTCCCACCCTCAGCTCTCATCTTCCTCCCCCACAGAACTAAGGCCCAGCCTGACGCTGCCAGCCTTCATGTGTGGGGCTGCAAGGCGTTCGTCCTCATTCCACCGGCCGATCTCTCCCGTGCTGCTGGCAAGCTCCCCCCTCGTGCTCTGGAGTGCGTCTACCTCGGGCACAATCGCGATTCCCCAGGCTACCTGTTCCTCCACCCTCCCACCAACTGCCTCATCCGCAGCGTTGACATTGTCTTCGACGAATCCATCCCCTACTACTCCACTCCTCCTCCTGACCCTCTTCCTCCTCCCACTCGCCCCCTCGCTTGGACCGACACCGTCCTCCCCCCTCTTCTCCCTCCCGCGCCTCTCCTCCCACCTGTCGCCGCCCCGCTCCCGCCTTCTTCCTCAGCCGACGTCTACGACCCTGCCGCACCTGCCTCCCCAGCGCACTCAGCTGCACCCCCTCCCCCTTCTCCCTCCTCCTCTCCTTCTCCCCCTCTACAGCAGCCGGATCCGTAGCAACGGCATTGGCTGGGGCAGTAGCAGCAGCAGCAACTGCAGGGGCAGCACCAACAGTAGCAGCAGCCGCAGCAACAGCAGCAGGAGGGGCAACAGCAGCAACAACAACAGCAGCAACAGGGGCACCAGCAGCAGCAGCAACTGCAGGGGCAGCAGCAGCACCAGCAGCAGCACCGGTGCTGTGCCACTTTCTGCTCCTCCCCCTTCCTCCTCCCTCGCATGCATACCCGCTCCATGGATCAAATCCTTGGGGCTTCTCCTCCTACCTCCATTCAGCTCCTTAAGGACTCCCATGAGGAGTTCCTCAACATTTAGGAGCACACTCCGTTCCTTGCCTCCCTCTACCTTGACTTCCTGGGCTTTCCCGTCCTTAGCGCCACCACCACCCCCACCATCTTCACTCCCTCCACCTTCTAGGAAGCCATCACATGCCCTAATGTGGATAAATGGGTAGCGGCAATCTTCCTGGAGTGTAAGGCATTCATTCGCAATGACTCCTTTGTTGATGTCCCCCTCCCAGCTGGCGCCAACCTAGACAAGGGCAAATGGGTCTTTCGGGTGAAGCAGCTGCCACGTGAGGAGCCAGTCTACAAGGCACGCTACTGCGCCACGAGCTTCACGCAGACTTGGGCCGAAGATTACTGGTTCACCTATGCCCCCACCGCCAAAACACCCACCCTTCGCACGGCCCTTGATGTTGGTGCGTGTGACAACATGGATATTTGTTCCATGGACGTCTCCAACGCGTTCCTATAGGGTGACCTGCACGAGCGCATTTTCCTTCGGCGGCCCCCTGGGTTTCACGCGGCCTTTCATGAGAACACTGTGTGGCAACTGTGTCGCCCTGTCTGTGGTTTGAAGCAGGCACCTTGGGGTCCCTCGGCTTCTCTGCTTCGTACTCCGACGCCAGCCTCTTGATTCGCTCCTCCCCTCTCCGCTTCTTTCATTCTGGTGTACGTGGATGGCATGATCCTTCTTTTTGACTCCAAAGATGACATGTCGCAGATGAAGTTGTCTCTGCAGCAGCGTCTCAAATGCAAGGACCTGGGTGATCTCACACACTACTTGGGCGATCTCACACACTACCTGGGCATGACCATCACGCGCAACCGCCCTGCTCGCACCATCACTCCCTCCCAATCCCATTACATCGGCCAAGTCTTGGAGAAGTTCGAGATGGTGCAGGCCAAGCACGTGTCCACCCCCCTCCCTTTCGGCCACCAGCTCGCCCCTCCCACTTCTCCCTCCTCCTCCCCTCACTCGTCGAGCTTGTTGGATCGCTAATGTACGCGATGATGTGCACCCGCCCCGACCTCGCCTACCCCATCAGCGTGCTCGCACGCTACGTTGGCACCGGTCGTCACACTGAGGAGCATTGGAAAGCTGCCAAGCGGGTCCTCCGCTACCTTCGCGGAACCAAGGACCATGTCCTCACCCTTGGCGGCCCCTCTCCTCCCCTCCTCTCGGGCTTTAGTGATTCCTCCTGAGCTGACTGCCAGCCGGACCGCCATTCCTCCCAGGGCTACGGTTTCACCCTTAGCAGTGGCCTCATCAGCTGGCGCTCCACTCGCTCCTCTGCCATTTCTCTCTCCACCTGCGAGGCTGAGCTCTATGCTAGCACCATGGCCGCCCAGGAGTCTCGCTGGCTCTGCTTTCTTCTTGCAGAACTTGGCGCCCCACAGCCCTGCCCCACTCTCTGGTATGACAATGCCAGCACCATCCACCTCACCCAAGACCTCGTCTACCACGCCCACTCCAAGCACATCGAGCTCCGCTACTTCTTCATCCGCAAGCTCGTCCAGCAAGGCCTCATTGCTGTGCGGAAGATTGCGACTGAGGCCAACTTGGCCGACATCTTCACCAAGGCCCTCCTTCGCCCAGCACACTCTGCTCTTCTCCATCTCATTGGCCTTGCTCGCCAGGGCGCCCCTTGATTCAGGGGTTGTTCTCTTCTTGTGTTAGCATGCTAAGGGGTTGTGTTAGAATTATATGTTCTAGCATGCTAACACTTGTGACTGTACACCAATTGTGGTGTGCAGTTGGGTTGGGACTACACCCAACATTGGGTGTAGACTTGCATTGGGGTGCCAATCCACCCAATTGTGGTGGAGCCCCCAAATGCAACCCACTTGGCCTAAGGTTGCCTCACTTCCCAAAAGTGAGGCCAACCCAACCCAAGTGGGCCTGAGGTTGCCTCACTCCCCACTAAGTGTGGGCAACCCAACCCACTTGGCCTAAGGTTGCCTCACTTCCCAAAGTGAGGCCAACCTAACCTATGGCCAACCCAACCTATGGCCAACCCAACCTTTCCCTTTCCAAGCTTCTCATCCAACCTGTGTAGGCTTGTTTCTCCTCTAATCTAGTCATTGGTTCAGTTTCCTACTTTCACATCCCCATCCCCGTCTCTATCCCCATCCCCATACCCTTTCCTTCCGCCCCTTCCTTCCCCACCCCTCCCAGCTCTGCACCTGTTTCTCCCATGCCAAGCCTGCACAACTTCTCACCCCTACCCCTATGGTGTGACAGCCAATGCCACCCGCTTACTCTCCCATTCCCACCTCCTCCAACTCAGTCCATGTCTTTCCACCATTTCCGTGCCGCACGTGCTACTCTTGCACCCATTCGTGGCTCATGAATTTCCGCCCCTGCAACTTGGGCGCACTTTTCAAGCGAGAATCCGCGGGCTCCTAGGTGCAGCACTCCTTGCCAGGCGGCAACGCACCTTCTCGTTCGCTGCCCATTGCCCTCTTTTTTTTCCCCCTGCACCCCTCCCTCCACCAGCGCCGCACCTGTTTCTCCTGCGCTGATTTCTGGTGCTCTTTCCCGCCCTACAACTTGGGCACACTGTTCATGGGGAACCTGCAGGCAGCTGAGTGCCCTCCTCAAGGAATTGCTCTGTCAGGGAGGTGACAGGTCAGGCGTGAAAGTGGAGAGGCGTGAAAGCGGAGAGGTATGAAAGTGGAGGAATTTTAAATGGGAGAGGCGTGAAAGCAGAGAGGCGTGAAAGTGGAGGAATGTTAAATGGGAGAGGCGTGACAGCGGAGAGGCGTGAAAGTGGAGGAATGTTAAATGGTGTGGGCAATCTAGACCAGAATCTGGACTCCATAATTCATGGGCCCTAGAAGCCATGAATCGTGGAAAATAAATCAGGGTCCGCTATGCACCACGAGCCGTGACACGCGAGTGAGTATTATGTTCACCATGATGCTTGGATAGCTACTGCTTATGCCTCTCACCCTTCGCCTTTGGCACAACATTCATGCTGCATAGCATGGCCTTATAAAATGGCTCTCACACACACCGCCAATGCCTGACGCCATCTGTCTGCCCACTTCCCAGTTGCCGACTCTTAGGGCCATGCTCTCAGGCGACTATCAGATGATTCAGCAGTGCTATAGTTTTTCTCTCGTCGTGAAATGCTAGAGGCTGATCTATGAGAGGTTGAATGACGCGTGGCTGAATGATGCCCATCTTCCCGTGGCCAAATCTTCGGCCCATCGCACCCTCTTTCAACTCTCCCCCCCGCCCCCTTTCTTGATATTCACCACGTGTCTCCTCGTCTCGAGTCCTCTGCCGGCCATCACCCTCCCATCGGCACCTCAATTATCCCACTCAAGGAACAACACCATAGCCTTTGCGACTTCAGCCAGCACCTCTCCCTCCCTCCTACATTACCTGAACCACCCACCATCTGATGTCGCACCTTCAGGGACCAACACTCTCTCACTCCCACGACCATCTGATATGTTGTTACACCATGCCCCATGCTTGATACGGTGAGATAGATGATGATACGATTGAGCCGGAGTTTGGTAACACTTGGTTTGAAAATATTGTTTTGAAACGGCAATGTGTTGAATAATGTTATTGTTTTGCTGTATCATTCACATGTTTCGTTTTAAAGTTTATAGTTGTAGTTTTATTATAATGAACTTGTTATGAGCCTGATATACATACACAATATGTGTACGTTTTGGTGGCATCAATTGTCTCAAACGAGCCCTACGATTTATTTGTGGCGATCGCTGAAGTCCCTCGCCACTTCGCTTGCTTTCGCCCAGCGCAAATTGCCGAAGAAATCTCTTCGCCAACACCTGGAATGTGAAATCCAACCTTCGGGCTTCGACCAGTCACTCTCATCACAGAAATGTGTTTCAGGATTGTATGGCAATATCAGCTGGTCCCAGAACAACAATCTAGGTCCTCTCGAGACGATTTAGGTTACATCAGCAGGCCCCTCGTCGGGTATCATTCCCGAGACTTGTCCGGAAACGACGGTCCGATTGCGCTTTTCCAGTCACGTGTCTGATTGGACAGGTTGATTCGTTCCATGGCAAGATCCAACGTGTTCAGGCAACGCATCGACGGTTCTGGGATGGCAGAAGCAGGTTATGCGATCAGAATGGACCGCCAAGTACTGATCCACCCCTATACGATTGAATCTGATGGGATGGTCTCATGCTCTCCCAAGGCGAGCTCTCCCAAGACGATAGTCACAGTTAAAAAAGCCTCTCTTGACTCAGGCAATGGGAACCCATCATATCGTCGCCTGTATCGAAAAGCGTCCAACGGATGAAAGCGTTCCTCGTGAAACGGATGAAACAATGTGCTGATGGTCTTGTAGATTCAGCTTGCTCAATGATTACGAGTCTCGGTGGGCTTCAGTCATCGACAGCGAGATAGTACTATTATGGGCCTCTCCGTCTACAGTGAAAGCGCCGGATATAAATTCAAGGCAGTGGTTGGCTTTAACCGATCATAAGCGAATTCAATAAGAATCTTGCAGCATCCGACATGGCTTTCGAGGTTTTTTTCAGAATCCCAGCTGGTTTGAGCAACTGTGGATCTAACGGCCGTACGAATGGAAATGGCGGGACCGCTGGATCCGTCACGGATCGCGACAAGATTTTGAGTAGCAATAGCTTCGGGAGTAAGCCGACTGCAAGGCAAGTGGCGGTCTCTCTCACTGTTCCTCCCAGCAGCAGGGACAGGGTGGGGTGAAATCGGTGGAGCAAAAATTTGAAATTCGGAAGCAGGAGGTTCGTTTCATGGCTGTTGGGCGGCAAGTGTGCCTTTCTCCTGACTTAACCATTGAGCAAGCCAAGCTTAGCGCGTGTGCAACTATCAACGTGGCTTCATTGAGAAAAGTGCATGGGAAACGACGGGATCAGGGCGAGGTGGAAGTTGAGCAGATCGGGAAAGCTCCTGGTGCTGAATCTGCTAGTGGTGTACTTCATTCTAATCTTCCTCTTTCGAATTCTGCTGCTACGCTTGCTGTTTTGCCCAGCGGATTGGTCCCTATCAACCCTAGCAGCAAGGATGACGAAGGTACCAAGCCGAAGAGAGGAGTCTTGTCAGGGATTGGCGGAGCAGTGCTGAGGTGCCGTGATTCTGATGCTGGCAGTAGCAAGGAAAAGGATGTGGAGGAAGGTGCTGCGAAAGATGTACGTTTGTTGCGGCTTCCCATGATGGTGAGCACCTTGGAGAACGGTCCTGCAACATCTGACATGGCTTTTGAGGTCACCTTCAGAATCCCACCTTGTCTCGTGGACCGTGGATCTTGCGATCATATTAGAAGTGGCAGTTGCTCTGGAACCAAACCATCGGCGTCACACATGGGTGTTTCACTTGTTGCTCCTGACGAGCTTTTGTCATCAGTTTTCAACCGACTGTTTCAGTCCCACCTGCCCAACTGCTGCCTACCATGCGAGGCACGTCAGCAGCAGGGAGGTCAAGATGGGTTGACAGCGGTTGATAAGGACTTGGCAAATCGGAAGCAGGAAGTTCGTTTCATGGCTGTTGGGCAGCAAGTGTGCCTTTCTCCTGACTTGACCGTTGAGCAAGCCAGGCTTAGGGCGGGTGCAACTATCAATGTGGCGTCCTTGAAAAATCGAAGGAAGAAGGCTGTAGAGAAAGTCGAGAAATTGGGAAATCTTCCAACTCGTGCATCTGCAACTGCTGTTTCTGGTTCGCTTCCTCCTCCTACTAATCATGCTGCTGCAAACGCTGTTTCTGGTTCGCTTCCTCCTCCTAATCTTGCTGCTGCAACTGCTGTTTCTGGTTCGCTTCCTCCTCCTACTCATCCTGCTGCTGCAACTGCTGTTTCTGGTTCGCTTCCTCCTCCTACTAATGCTGCTGCTGCAACTGCTGTTTCTGGTTCGCTTCCTCCTCCTACTAATCATGCTGCTGCAACCGCTGTTTCTGGTTCGCTTCCTCCTCCTACAAATCCTGCTGTTGCAACTGCTGCTGCTTTTACCATCCAATTGGACCCTCTTGAGCCGAGCTGCATGGAAGGCGAAGGGCACAAACCGAGGAGAGAAGCTTCACCAGGGGTGGACGGAGTAGGGCTGAAGTGCATTGATTCTGATGCTGGCAGCAGCAAGAGGGAGGAGGGGCAAAAGCCGGAGAAAAGAGTCCTGTCAGGGACGGTCGGAGCAGGGCTGAAGTGCCTTGATTCTAGTGCTGGCGGTAGCAAGGAAGGGAATGAGGGGGTCATAGTGAGCATTGAACCCTTGGCAGAGACTTCTCAGAAGTTGAAAGAGCAGTCCGAGATTGTGGAGGCGTTGTGCTTGACAATCAAGAACGAGAGTGCTCGACTGGTACAGTTAACTGCAGCAGCCGGTGGGGAAGCACAGCAAGTGGAAGCGAAAAAGGAGGAGGCAGTTGCTGGTGGAACGACAAGCTTGTTACGGTCCGTTAAGGAATTGGAAGAACACTTGGCAACTCTTAAGGTGCTACAGAGGGAACTAGTAAGTTCTGGAGTCCAGATTGATCAAGTTGCACCAGGTCAGCCTGGCGAGGCCAACGGAGGGGCAGCAGAGGAAGCAAGGGCGGAGGCCAGTAGTCCAAAGTCGCATCAGCTGCTGTCTCATGCGGACATGGTTCAGATCGACCAGAGTGAACCAGGTCAGCTCGATGAGGCAAGTGGAGGGGCAGCAGAAGAAGCAAGGACAGAGGACAGTCCAAAGCCGCGCCAGGTGCTGTCTCATGCCGACATGATTCACTACTTAGACGTGACGGGCGGGTGGGATGAGGATCTGTGCGCATGCTGCTTTGACCAGGCAGTGAGCTAGCGAGCACAGCGAGCTCTTGCGATTAAGAACCTTGAGGAGTTGCGTTGCCACCTACGCAAGCTGCAGCCTCGTTCCATCCGCGCAGCTGCCAAGGAGCAGCAGCAGCTCAATCAGGCCGCTTTTGAGTCCGTTCAAGTGGTATTGGAGCAGGCTGTACGAGAGAAAAATGGAGCTTCCCATCAGAGTCAGTCCGCGGGGAAGCCAGGGATGGCGCCTCGCCTTTGTGCGGAAGCCATGCTTCTCGAGTGGATGGCTGAGCCCTGTGTGGGTGTGCTCATGGACCTGGCGAAAATCAGATTTCGCCTGCCTACTATTTTGTATTTTACAACAGCTGCACCAGCTGCTGATGTCTCATCTCCTGCTCCTGCTGCCCCTGTTGCTGCCGATGCTGCTGCCCCTGCTGTTCCTGCTGCTCCTCCTGCCCCTGCTGCTGCTGCAGCGTGGTCCTGCTGCTGGCGCTGCAGCAGCTGCTGGGCTGCCTACCACCGTGCTGTCAGCTTCTCGACGTTCCTCGTTCTTGTAGAGAAATCTTCCCGTCTTGTGACTCTGTGGAAAGCTCACTTGGACGTGCATTCTTCTGCGTGGCCAGTAATCGCTGCTGAGCTGGGGGCGAGCAGGCAGAGAGAGAGTGACAATTTTGCGTCCATGCTGGTGCAGGTGCTGGGGTTGAAGGAGAGTGCTGATTTGAAGGAAGGGTTTGGGTTCTACGTGCAGCATGTGCTGTCAGGCAGGCTGGAGAAGGCGCATGCTGAGGGAGGAGGGATGGGGGGAGCTGAGGAGAAGGCTGCTGAGGAGGTGCATGGGGAGGGAAAGGGGAGGGGGAGAGCTGCGGAGAAGGCTGTCGAGTGCAAGTTAGAGATTGACGGGGTTGCTAGCAAGTGCGCGAGGGTTACAAAGGACTCACGTTCGCGGGAGCGTCTGAAAGGGCGTGTGTGGGAGAGGTATGTGGATGGCATGGCTTGGATTCTGGAGCATGGAGGGGGGAATGGGAGGGAGTTCAGGTGCAGCCACTGCAGTGAGGGGGGCAGCAGCAGCAGCAGCACCATTGGTGGCGGTGGCAGCAGAAGCAACAGTTGCAGCGTCAGCAGTTCTGGCAGCAGCACTGGGAACAGCAGTGCTCCCAAGGGTATGCACATGACTGGTGTCGATGCGACCGATTTCGCCCTTGCTGTCACCACAGTCTTATCTCAACCAGAGCACTGGAAGGATGCAGGGCTATATTTCCATGATGGGAACACTGCGAGCAAGGTGCAGGTAGAGAGGGCAGCTATTTTGGTGGCCAGGAAGAGGCTGCTGCAGCACCGCTTGCAGCAGAGAAGGGGGATGGATGAAGGAGCAGGAGCAGGTGTAGGAGAAGGGCCACCTGCTACTGCAACTGTAACTGCAAGCGTTGATATGAATGATAGACCTGCCAATAAGCTCGTGCCTGTCATTACGAATTCTGTGGTTGCTGCACTCACATGTCGGGTCGGTTGCATCTTGCAGTGGGTTCGAGTCTACGGCTCAGATTCCATCTCGGAGAATCAATGTTTCAAAAGCAGCCCTAAGAGCAACGTCCGCCCCATGCGCCACCCGCTTCGGGACCTTCCGAGGCTTTTGGTCAGGTTCGGCGCCATTCCCAAGCCTTTGGAAGAAAGCAGCGTTGCTATGGAGTGGGAGGAGTGGTCTCAGGGCGACGAAGCTGCTGTGAAGTTTCCTGCCAACCGAAAGGAGAGGTGTTTTGGGCTTGGGATAGGGGAGGAGCGTGATGAAGCAGCTGAGAAGCTGACTCAGGACCCTCCTAATCGCATTTCTGAAGCAGTAGCGGGCAGCAGGCGTGCAAAGGAAAAAGGGTCTAATGCAGAAGGCCAAGGAGGTAGCCAGGAAGCTGAAGGGAGCTTACCGCGTGGGATAGCTAAAGCAGGAGGGGGCAGCAGGAGTGCAAGTGTCTCCAAGGCAAAAGCGCAAGGAATGTGGGAGAAATTCATGCAGAGGACAGCGCGTGAAAGAGCCGAAGCACACTGAACCGCTGAGCTGAGAGCAACAACACTACCGCCGCCCAGAAGGAAGCTTCCCATCGTTCGCTGCCTGGCAGATGTGGACTTCCTGGTGGGGTTTGCTGGGTATCTCATGGAACCTCCTGCATGCACCCAGTGCAGCACCTGCACCACACGGTACATGCAATTCATGTGCATCACTGCTCTCATCGCCAGCTTTGCGTACCGCCCCGTCAGCCATCTGTTTTCCCGCGTGCTCTCGGTCTTCCCGCCATCCTCCCCTGGCTTTGATGAGGTTGTTGAGTGTCTAGAGCTTCCTGGGCGCCTCCCCAGGCCGTTGAACCTGCATATGATTCTCAGGCGGGCGGAGCAGGTGCCGCTCTTCTTTCTCATTCACATGGCAGCAGCATTCTCTCATTATCTTTTGGGCACTGATGCGTTCAAGAAAGGGTATAGTGGGAGCGGGCGGGCGGAGAAGGTTAAGGTGCAAGGCCGCTGGGTTGGTGAGACGGATCAGGAGAACGGTGGAGAGGTGTGGGAGGAGGTGCGGATGTGGTATTCCGTAGCAATGGCTGCATGGAGGTTCAACGTGGGGAGCGAGGGAGAGGTTGAGGAGTGTAGAGGCAGGTATTGGGAAAGAATGGCAGAGGAATGTGACATTACGTGGGTTCTTGAGGCAGCTATTGCACCGAGGTACTGTGAGGGGCTGCCGGGGCAGCATGGATTTTCCAGGGAGAGCAGCACTGCCGCCGGCAGCAGCAGCAGCAGCAGAAGCGTTCGGAGTGGGAAGGGCAAGCAGGGGGAGGAGCCGGCTCATCTGAAGGCATGGCCTGGGGGAGTCAATCTGGTGGCATGTCTGCGAGAGATGCTGCTGGGGGAGCCATGCTACCGCCCTGCCTCCCCTGGTGCTCCGTCCGCCCCTGCTACCACCCATTCTGCTGCTGCTATGGCTTCTCGTCCTCCTGCCCCTTCCACCCCCACCTCAATAAGCATCAGTGCTGCTGCTGCTGCTGCTGCTGCTGCTGCTGCTTCGGATGTCCAAGGCCGTGTGTGCGGTGCTGCGGGATGTGGGACGGTAGAGGGTGGTGGTGTGAATCTGAGGAGGTGCGGTGGGTGTGGCAAGGTGGTGTATTGCAGCAGAGAGTGCCAAAAGGCGCACTGGCCTTTCCACAAGCTCACATGCCCCGGCAGGACCAGCGGCAAGAGGAGTGGGACGTATGGGAGCAAGGATGGCTGCATGAAAATCGGCAAGGAGAGTGGCTGTGAGGGTAGTGGTCAGAGAGGTGGTAAGGAAAGATGGGACAGTGGAAAGACGATTGGTGAGGTCAGTTGCATGGTCAGGTGCAAGGACAGTGCCAGGCACAGGCGTCAAAGCATTCGTAAGGAAAGCTGGAAAGAGGGCAGGAAGGAAGAGTGAAGGGGAGGGTAGGGGAAGGGAGGGGGGAGGATAAGGGTGCGTAGTACCTCATGGGTTGTAGCAGATTGAGGAGAATACAGAGACTACAATAGAAGGATTACGGATGAGAGGGCTTGAAGGCTTGTTTATATATATGCTCCGAGTCTGTTTGGCCTTTGCTAAAACCATACTACAGTCAGCCCCTGGATAGAAGCGTCCCTGGGGGTATAAAAAAACACTGTTTTTTAGGGG
The DNA here is from genome assembly GCA_948144175.1 of Closterium sp. NIES-65. Lineage (NCBI taxonomy): Eukaryota > Viridiplantae > Streptophyta > Zygnematophyceae > Desmidiales > Closteriaceae > Closterium > Closterium sp. NIES-65. The sequence continues at coordinate 1,153,852 of CANXME010000191.1, read as the reverse complement.
GTGCGCTTATATTTGAGGATTTTAATAAGCGCCGGGGCTTATATAATGACACATATGAAATCTGGTTTTTTATACACTAGCTGGTTCATCTCGTCCTTGCGATTTGAATCGAATCGATATTGTAGAGGGCATTGAAAGTGAATTTCGCGTGAATTGGCAGTGGCTGATTCCCTGCCAACACACACGGTCAGAATGAGTCAGATTGACCCCATGACAGCTCATTCTGACTGGACGCGAAGGTATTGAGTCGCGCTAGGGGGAAGGGTTTCGAGGAAAAACGGTCCGTAGACCCACGCGTGTTGGAATAAACGAACAGGAATGATTGAACTAACAGTGAAATCAGTACAAGTACCTAACCCTAGAATTGTGTACCCCCTATAGGCTAACCCACTGTAGCCTAAACAAGCACAACATATATAATGTTTGACACACCCCCATAGGCGAAGTGGAGGAGAACTAGGGGTCACAAGACCAGTCAGGGCAAAGCAAGGCAAAACAAGCTCAAGGTGGATCTCAAGGATACCACACAAATTCCGAGCACAAGCAAGTGGTCACAAGACCAGTTCACATGCACGTTTATAATAGAGCAAGAGGTACAATGATCACAACCTAGCAATAGAAAACATGCAGGTATATATATATATAGAGATCACAGTACAAACAGACTCAAGAAGTAAGCAAGTGAGGTCCAGTAGGCACAAGGCCCAGAAGAGTGCAAAAGCGCTGATGGTCACAAGGCTGAAGCGCCTTGGTGAACACATCAGCAGTGTTGGCCTCATAGGCCACGTAAGGCAGATGCAGCTGACCACGCTGCTGCAGCTCTCGAGCAAGGAAGTAGCGCAGAGCAATGTGCTTCGTTCTGTGCTCCAATCTATACTCATGACACAAGGCAATGGCTGCCTTGTTGTCGACGTACAGCACTGGAGGAGAACGAGGCCGCCCTCCAAGGTCGGTCAGCAAGTAGGTGAGCCAGCGTAGCTCCTGGGCCGCCATGGCTGTGGCGTAGATCTCAGCCTCACAACTGGAGCTGAGAACAGAAGAAGAGCGAGTAGAACGCCAAGAAACTGAACAAGAGCCAAGACTGAAGGTGTAACCCTGAGACGACCGCTGAGTAGCCTGGTCGTCTGCCCAAGAAGCGTCTGAGTGCCCAGTGAGAACAACTGGGTCTCGCCCTCCAAGCACTAGCCCCATGCCCGACGTACTGCACAAGTAGCGCAACACCCTCTTAGCTGCATCCATGTGCTCCTTCCGGTGACGGCCGGGAGCGACATAGCGTGCAAGAACTGCTAAGAGGGTATGCAAGGTCAGGTCGAGTGCAGGTCATCAGGTACATGAGGCAACCCACAAGCTCTTGATACAGGCCACTTGGCTCTACGGACTCATCCGAAGGCAGAGCTGAGAGCGAGTGATCGGTAGGCAGAGGAGTAGGCTGAGGCGAGGAGTACGTGAAGCGGAAGCGCTGAAGGACCTGTTGCACCATGTGTGACTGAGTCAAGGTGATGGTGCGGCGTGCTCTGTCCCGGGTGATCCGCAAGCCACGATAGCTTGTCAGTTCACCCAGGTCTGTGCACGTGTGTCTCTTCTGCAGCTCCGACTTCATGTGGGCGAGTGCAGCAGTGTCAGCAGTGGCAAAGACCAAGTCGTCGACGTACACGAGGATGTACAATGGCGGCAGTGAGGTGTCGGTGCGTAGAAACAGCGACGGGTCAGCAGTAGAAGGCGCGAACCCAAGAGCCGCAAGTGTAGTCCTCAATGTGTCGTGCCACTCACGTGGCGCCTGGCGAAGACCGTAGACTGGCGGTCGGAGGCTCCACTGGGTACCAGGAGGGAACAACCCAGTGAAGCCAGGTGGGCGGCGCAGCCAGATCTCCTCGTGTAGGTTGCCCTGTAGGAAAGCAGTGCTGAAGTCAAGAGAGTGGAGCTCGTAGTCACGCTGAGCGGCGACGTGCAGCAGAACCCGAAGAGTGGTCATCTTCGGGGTCGGGGATAAGGTCTGGAAGAAGTCAACTCCCTCTCGCTGATTGAAGGCTCGTGCAACGTAACGCGCCTTGAAGACAGGCGGAGAGCTCGGCGGCCGCTTCACCCTGAAGATCCACATGCCACTGACGATGTTCGCCCCAGGTGGGGGAACCTCGTCGACGTATGTGCCTGTGGACTTCCAGGAAGCCATCTCTGTGTCCATGGCTGACTGCCGCTGAGAGGAGTAGGGACCGGCCATCGCCTCTGCGTAAGAGCGTGGGGTCGGGATGTCTGGTGCATCCGGGTCTCCCTCAGAGGCAACAAGCATGGACACGAGATGGGGCAAAGCAGCAGCAAAGCACTGAAACTCCTCCTGCCTGTCCTCAAGGATGTCAGTGCCAAGAGCACACTCACCCCCGACGGACGGAGGACAGACAGACTCAGACTCGGCAACTAGGCTAGCGGCGTAGTCGAGACGACAGGCGGCAGCAAAGTCGACAAGCTCAGCAACTAGGGCAGACGCAGCAGCGGACTCAAAGGAAGGGTCAGTGACAACAGTAGCCAGGAGACGCGTGATAGTAGGACTGGCAGCACGAAGGGATTCTGACCCCGGGTCAGCGCAGGAAGAGAGGACGCAGGAGGAGACGGCAGTGGGACACGCTGTGGAGCAGTGGAGGGACGAAGCGCCATCCGGTGAGTGCCTGATGCGGGACACGACTACCAGTGAGAGCAGCACGGACAGGTGACGCACGACGAGACTCAGGCGACGCAGGACGAGACTCAGGCTCACGACGCTCAGTAAGACCTCCAGTCGAACCAGTGTAAGGAGCAGGACCAGGGAGAGAGGAGGCAGACGGTAGCTGCGACTGCAGCTGGACAGACGGAGGACACCCTAAGGAGGGAGGAGGACAAGGAGGAGGGAGCTGACCAAGAACCTGCTGAAGGAGCGGAACGAAGTACGGCCGCGATAGTGCAGCGACTCCAGAACCAGCAGAGACACCAGCGCCAGGGTCCTCAGCAACAGCAGCAGCTCCAACTCCCGGGTCCTCAGCACCAGCAGCAGCTCCAACGCCCGGGTCCTTAGCACCAGCAGCAGCACCAGCGTCCGGGTCCTCAGCACCAGCTGCAACTCCAACGCCCGGGTCCTCAGCACCAGCAGAAGCTGCAATGCCCGGGTCCTCAGCACCAGAAGGAGCACCAGCGTCCGGGTCCGCACGACTAGCCGTAGCTCCAACGCCCGGGTCCGCAGTACCAGAAGCAGCTCCAACCTCTGGGGCCGCATCACCAGCAGCACCAGTAGAGCCTCCAGCACCAGCAGCACCACCAGCAGCAGCGGGGTCCGCGGCACGAGGCGCGCCACTCCGAAGAGTGCAGCGCCGCGCGTACCACTCACGGATCCGCTCACGGGAGGGGAGCTCCCGTCTAGGAGGAGAAGCACTAGCACCAGTCCCAGTAGTACGCCTGGCTCCAGAGGTACCTCTCCTGAGGCTGCAGTAGTGTAAGTACCACTCATGCAGCTGCTCTGAGGAGAGGGCTCCTCCAGGTGTAGAACTCCCAGGCTCAGTACCTCTAGACTCAGAACCCCCAGACGGCGGACTCTGCGACTCAGCACCCCCAGGCTCAGCACCCCCTGGCTCAGCACCCCCAGGCTCCGCACCCCCAGGCTCCGCACCCCCAGGCTCCGCACCCCCAGGCTCAGCACCCCCAGGCTCCGCACCCCCAGACTCCGCACCCCCAACAGGACGAGAGTCGACAGCTACCTCAATAGGCTCAACCGGGTCTACGTGAGACACACCTGAGAGAGGGGCACCTTGAGGGGGGAGGGGGTAGACGACAACAGCACCTGGCACGAGGAAGAGAGGCGGGGGGGGGAGCGGGGCAGTGCGGTAGGGGAAGAGGCGGTAGTAGGGGACGGACTCGTCAAACGTGACGTCCTGAGAGGGCAAGACTCGGCGCGAGGTGGCGTGGTAAAACTGCCAACCAGGCGCGTCCGGGACAAAGCCGAGGAAGACGCAGGGAATAGCACGGGAGGAGAGCTTGTCCGCAGACGTATCGCGAACAAAAGCTCGAGATCCCCAGACCCGGAAACGCGACGCATCGCCAACCTCCCCCGTCCACAGCAGTGTGGGCGAGGTCTCCGGCAAGGAGACACGGGGCCAGAGGTTGAGCTGATGCGCAGCGTACCGAACCGCAAACGGCCACAGAAAGTGGGGGGCAGCCGCATGGATCAAGGAGGTACGGGCGACCTCCATGACCAGGCCAATGCGGCGCTCCGCAATCCCATTCTGCTGTGGAGAGGCCGGAAGCGTGAACGACTGCTGAATGCCGTGCTCAGCACAGTAGGCTGCCATGAGGTTGGAGGAGAACTCACCACCTCTGTCAGAGTGCAAGCGCAAGACAGGAAAGTCCGAGTGGAAACGCTCGCTGCGCTGGAGACGGGCTCTGCGGATCCAAGGGATCAAGACATCAGGGACCTCACCCTTGGTGTGCAAGGGGAAAACCGTGGTGTAGCGCGAGTAGTCGTCAACAACTATCAGGAAGTACCTCTCCTGACCCTGACTACGGACGCGGGCTGGGCCCCACACGTCCATGTGGAGCGTCTGCAAGGGAGCAGTGGTCGGGGGAAACGAGGAGTGAGGAGCGGCGCGCTGCCGCCCCTCGACACAGGGAAGACAGGTAGGAGCAGGTGAGGGAGGGAGGGGAGGAAGGACCCTGGGAAGGCCAGAGACAAGGTACCGGGAGTGCATGGCACGAAGCCGCTGCACAGACGGGTGACCATGGCGGTGGTGCCAGAGGACAGTCTCGTGTGCCAGAGAGCGACACGAGCAGGGGGCCGACAGCTGGCGTGAGGGGACTTAGTGGTCAGTGTGTACAGTTCCAACCCCGGCTGCCAAGTGAAGGTAGCCAAGTGACGGCCCGTACGAGCACACGTGCAGTGTGTCACGCGTTCGTAGGCAAGGGTGAACTGGTGAACACCCCCGTCCTGGAGCGCACATCTTGCCACCAGGTTCGTAGAGAACGAGAGGAGGTGGAGACCTGACAGTGTGCCCGACGGGACCGCAGGACAGGGAAGGATAGTGGAGGAGGTCGCAAGGACCGGACCCCCAGAGGGGTCAGCGAGGGAGACAGCAACTGGCCGAGCAAGCGGCTCAAGGGCAGTGGGGTCACGAAAGAAGCAGTGAGAAGCACCTGAGTCCAGTGGGAAGGTGTGCAGTGCTGCAGTCGACTCAGGACCAGGGGGGGCAGACGCACAAGCACCTAGAGCAGCTGCCTCACCAGCACCTGGGGTAGCAGACACGCGAGTACCTGGAGCGGCAGACGCACTAGTCCTAATGCCCGGGTCGGGCGGCACATACAGGTACTCAGCACCCTCTCCACTAGTAGACATTACATACATAGCAGATAGAATAGCATCAAAGTCTAGAGCATAGATATCAATCCCCTTCTTCAGGAGATCAATCCAGCGGGGCAGCTCAGTGGCCTGAGAGAACTAAACACGCCAAGCATCGTTGAGACGAGCAAAGCAGCGCTGTGTGGCGTGCGGTCCCCCACACGGCTGACCAGTGCGGTCACCAGTGCGAATGACGTACGTGCAGCTAAAGCCACCCCCCCCCCCGTGCTGAGAGTACCACTCACGGACCTCCTGGGGCGACGGAGTTTGCTGCTGGCCCTGGCCACCGCCAGCGCCTCCACGACCACCACCGCCGCCGCCACCTCCTCGACCACCCCAACCCCTGCCGCCGCCGCGTCCACCGCCACCCCCACCACCGCCTCCACCCCTGCCACCTCCCCCGCCGCTGCCGCCACCACCCCCACTGCTACCACTAGCCCCACCAGTCCCACCACCACTCCCAACCGCCGCCACCACCCCCACCACCGCCTCCCCCGCCGTCACCACCTCCGCCCTTGCCCCCTTTGCCTTTGCCGCTGCGTCGCCCGCTCAAAGCAGACGGAGTACCGGCCTTCTCAGCACCAAGGAGGTCGACAACAGCAGTAGAGGCGACAGAGGGAAGAAGGGGGGAAGGAGAACACCCCTCAAAGAACGGGGTACGGGGTTCGCCACGAGAGGCACCTACAGCTACGATGCTAGCCTCAGCTGCAAGCAGTTCCTTCTCGAGGAGGGCAATGGTGAGCTCAGTGGGGCAGCGAGCTAGGAAGTGATCCCTGACAGCACGCAGAGTGTCAGGGAGGCGGGTGACCAGGTGGTAGAGAGTGAGCCAGAGTGGGGGGGGGTGCGTGGCAAGGAACTCATCGAGCATGGCGGCACGGAAGCGGGCCTCACTAGTACGGAGGTGCATGATGAGGTCAGCGACTGTGTGGAACGAGGCCAGGTCGGGGAACAGGTAGGGGAGGGAGAGACGGCCTAGCGCGGCAGAGGCAGGTGAGGAGTAGCGAGCAACTACAGCTGTGTACAGTGCCTGTGCAGTCTTGTGCTGGCCAAAGTGCTCGCGTTCGTCTATCGGCAGGGAGTTGCGAATAGCGAAGCGAGCGTGGGCATCACGAGTCTGCCACTGTGAGCGGGCAGTGCTGTCAGCAGTAGCAGCAAGGGTAGTGACATGGCCTTGGGCGTGGTCGTACAGTGAGATGTCGTCCTTGGTTGTGAGCTGTAGATAGAGGTGCAGGTCATCTAGCCAGGTGTCGAACTTCACTGGGCGGCCCTCAGCATCGAAAACTAGTACAGGAGGGCTAGCCATAGCAGCAGTAGAGTAGCAGTAGAGTAGGGTAGGAACAGGAACAGGAGCCGCTGCAGGTGGGCACAGTAGAGAGGCGCAGTTCGGTTCGGGCGGTAAGCGAGTCCAGGTGTGCGGGAAGCGTGCACAAGTGTGCGGGAAGCGAACTCGGGTGTGCGGTAAGCGAACTCAGGTGTGCGGGAAGCGAGCACACGTGTGCGGGAAGCGAACTCGGGTGTGCGGTAAGCGAGCGCAAGTGTGCAGGAAGCGAAATCTGGTGATACGGAGCGGCGCGCGGGTCGAGAGGGGGCCGACGGGGCCGCTAAGGGGCGGCTCGTGGAGGTGACGGGGCCTACTGGGGCCTCTAAGAAAGTCACGCGTGGGGTCGACGGGGCCGGCTGGGGCCTCTAAGGGTGGGACGCGCGGGGTCGACGGGGCCAGCGGGGCCGCTAAGGGGTGGCTCGTGGGGTCGACGGGGCCGGCAGGGGCCTCTAAGGGTGGGACGCGCGGGGTCGACGGGGCCAGCGGGGCCGCTAAGGGGCGGCGCGCGGGGTCGACAGGGTCGCTAAGGGGCGAGCGCGGGGCCGTAAGGGTGCGAGCGCGGGGGCCAACGGGGCCTTAAGGGGCGGCTCGCAGGTCGCTAAGGGGCGGGTCGCGGGGCCTTAGAGGGCCGTGAAAAACCGAGGCTCCCCAGGGCGCAGGTAGGTAGGTAGGTAGTGGTGGGCCCTAAAAAAAAATCGGTCCTAGGAAGGACCTGCTCTATACCATGATGGAATAAATGAACAGGAATGATTGAACTAACAGTGAAATCAGTACAAGTACCTAACCCTAGAATTGTGTACCCCCTATAGGCTAACCCACTGTAGCCTAAACAAGCACAACATATATAATGTTGGACAACGCGGGCCTCCGTAACCAGGGCCCCGTAATGGGGCGAGGGTTACGGTGTCCTTACGCGGGGCACGCCAGGAAAACGACGAACCCAGGGCTGGGCAGTTCGCCGCTCACCCCTGCTGCAAAATCGGGCGGCCGACCCTTGGGCATGGCTGGGAACCGAGCCACGATTGCACGTGGCTCGACCGAAAGCTAACGCACCCCCGGCCCGGCTGATGCAGCTCGGCTGGGACCACCTGACCCAGCCAACGACCAGGGCTGGGCCAGGCTAACGCAACATGCACCCGACTGGTTACCCGGCGACGCAGCGAGTGTAGGACCCCTACCGATTTCTCCAGGTCAATTTCCCGCGTTCGCCAAATCCGTACCCTCGCGTCATGGTGCCCTTGCGAAAACTTGTCGGCCTGTTTGCAATTCGCTTCACTCATGCAGGCAGTGGAATGCGTACTTCTTCCCCATCTGCCCACGGTTTCACGAGGTATTCGACTTCACACCCCATTTCTAAAACGCAATAAGCACGAAACGCGCACGTAAAACATTTTAAGCGCGAATCGAAATTAATATGGGCATCAGGATCGTACGTCCTGGAGTTACCGTATCAAGATTATTATCTTGCTTTCAATGTGCCCATATTCTTGCACTCATATTTGACCAAGTTTCGTCTGCTAATGTAATGAAGGATCCAGTGGATAGGATAGAATCTATTAAGTCTGAGAGGAGACAATGAAGTCTCTGTAGTAACCTTGTTGAATAATAATTGAAAGAGAACAAGATGATTGAAAGATAGGAGTACAAGAGATTAAATAGAAATCTAGCTAGCCATGTACTCTGAGGGGTACATTCCTTTATTAACTGTATTGCATAGCTACAGTAACCGTGACTATTGCTATCCTCGACAGTTACCATGTTGCAGTGAATTAACTGTCGCGCGGTTACTGGATTGTCAAGGGTCACGACCGTTGACTTCCTCAGACGGTTGACCTTCAGGTGACCCTCGACATTCCGCATGCTCTATATGAGCTATTGCGGTACTGGTACAGTGGAACAGCTTTGGGAATGCTTTATATAACCTTTTGGTTATTCCAACACTCCCCTTCATTCCTGAAGGTGGGCCACGTGGGATTTCTCGGTGATCCCGCAGAGGTCGGCACAGCGTTGGTCCTGCTGACGTGGTAGCTTCTTCGTTAAGAAGTCAGCTGCCATGTCACCAGTCGGGCACTACGTTAGCTTGACTTTCCCTTTGTCGATTTCATCCTTCACGAAGAAGTAGCGAAGGGCGATGTGTTTGGTGCGGTTGACGAAGCCGGGCTTGTTCGCGATCTTTATCGTGCTCTAGTGGTCGCAGAGTAACAAGAAGTACCTGTGTATTGTCACTTTCGCCTCTTGCAGGAGCTCCATCAGGTACAGTCCTTCGCGAACAGCTGCGCTAGCTGCGATGAATTCTGCTTCTACAGACGAAAGAGCGATGAGTTCCTGCTTCTGAGAGTTCCAGGAGATGAGTCCCGCTGGTTGGAGTTGAAAAATGAATCCTGTGTGGGAGCGTCGGTTGTCAACATCTCCAGTGTGGTCGGCATCTACATAGCCAAGGAGCTGCAGAGTAGCGGTGAGGTTAGCTTCGTAAGTGAGACCGACGTTGGGAGTGGAGATGAAGTACTGTAGTGCTCGGCGTAGATCCAGTAGATTCTCCCCTTCAGGTCGCTTCAGGTACTGTGCGAGCTGGCTTGCGACGTAGGAGAGATCGGGCCGGCACGTGACGGCGGCGAACAGTAGACATTCCAGCTGCTGCTGATAGAGACGATGGTTGTCGGGAGAGAGCGGTGTGGTGTCGGGCTCGTGGTTAGTAGGAGGAGTGCGATTCATCACCCTAAACCCTGATTTGAGCAAACACACCTGGTGCGATATCTCGCTATTGTCTCTACACACACACTCGACATCATGACTCAACATTCACACACAATTATAAGCATGAAATATATATTATCCCATGCCCTCATACCATTCCATACACACACACATGCACGCACACGGATAACAAGCCGAGTGCAAACCGTAGGGTTGCACCAGCAAACCCCCCCTCGGATTGTTGGCCTTAAGATAGGTTGCTCTCTTAGTTCAGAGCCATCCCAGCCAGCTTGCAACACTTCCAATGCTGCTGCTCCCCCAGCCTCTTAGTCATCATGTCAGCTGGCTTCCCCGTGGTCTTCACGTACCGCAACTCAACTTCACCCGCGGTCACCATGCTCCTCGTCCAATGCCACTTCACCCTCATGTGCTTTGTGAGTCCATGCAACACAGGGTTCTTAGCAAGAGCAATGGCACCCTGGCTATCACAGTAAAGTGGGGTAGGTCCTTGCTGCTCCTCCCCCAATTCAGCCAACAAACGCCGCTGCCACACAATCTCCCGTACGGCACGGAAGAGTGCCATGTACTCGGACTCAACCGAGCTCAAAGTTTGGTCAACCTGCTTCTTGCTCTCCCAAGCAGTTGGGCCTCCACCAACACAGCATATAAAGCCTCCCACACTTGTCATGTCCTCTAGTTCCGATGCATATGAAGCATCCGAGTAGGCGGTGAGGAACAAACGCCCAGGTTCAACACCATCCGCGCCCTTTTGGCGCCTTTGTGTCGCCGCCGAGTATTGCAGCCCAACGGTCGGTGTTTGGCCAAGATACTTAGCCACCCTCATTCCATCTGCTACCTGCTCCTCATTAGGGCATTGCACAACCCTAGCCAGCTGCCCGGTAGCAAACGCGACGTCCGGTCGGGTGTTTACCGCCGCATACATGAGGCTGCCCACCAACGAGTGAAAACGGCGCCTCTCTTCTTCTCCAACGCTCTCCTCCTCTGGCCCCTTCACACACTTGAACACAGAGGGAAAGGGAGTAGCCACATGACCTTCACTCTGGCCGAGGTTGGCGGCCAATGCCTCCAGGTACTTCCGTTGGTGCACTCGCATGCTCCGCTTCTCCACGTCTCGTTCGATGTGGAGCCCAAGGTAGAAGTTCACGTCACCAAGGGACTTGCACTTGAACTTGTCATGCAGCTTCAGCATCACCTCCTTCACAAGGTCAGAGGAGGGTGAGAATATGAGAATATCATCCACATAAACCACCATGAAGCTCCTCTGCTCCCCCTCGCCAAGCATGAACAAGGAGTGATCGGCCGTTGAGGGAGTGAAGCCGATCTCCTCCAACACTTCGCGCAGATTCATGTACCATTGCCTAGGGGCGTGCTTCAGCCCATAGAGGGCCTTCTTCAGCTTCTACACTCTGCCACTACCATCATCAAACCCCTCTGGCTGTGCCATAAAAATCTCCTCCTCAAGGATGCCGTTAAGGAATGCCGTTATGATGTCCATTTGTTTTACTACCCATCCTTTGATGGCAGCTCCCGCGAATAGGGTTCGCAGCGTCGTCGGCTTCACCACAGGGGCAAACAGCTCCTTAAAGTCCACCTTCTCCTTCTGCTGGTACCCCTTGGCTACAAGCCTAGACTTGTAGCGCTCGATCTTGCCGTCGGCATCCGACTTGATTTTGAAGAGCCACTTGGACGCTATCGCTGTACACCCCTCCGGTAGCTCCACCAATTCAAACGTGTCATTCTCCTCGATGCTCTTCAGCTCACTCTCCATGGCCTTCTTCCACTCCTCAGCATCACTACTCTCCAAAGCCTCCTTGAGAGTTGCTGGTTCTCCCGGCATCTCCACCGGAGAGAAGAACGCGAAGGCACACTCCTCGTAGTCACTCTCCTCGTCGTCTCCGACCATCATTGCCGCTCCAGCCAGGGCTGTCTTGCCCTGCGTTCCCAGTGCATCATAGGTCAGCCTATTAGGGGGTTGAACTCTCCTCTTCCCCCTTCCTTCCTTCTCAGCTGCAGGGACTTGAAGGCCTTGGTGTTGCTGCGGTGTGGCTCGAATCCGTGGAGCACTCATAGTACGGGAAGGGAGTGACAGTGCACGCTCGCTCACTTGCTGCACCTCCTCCTCTTCTTCCTCTGCATCATTGGCCTCCTCTCCCCCATTCACAAGGGAGGATTGCCTCGTGGTTGTGCTGCCGCTGCTCAGCTCCAAAGGCAGCTCCACATGCTCCAAACCGGAACTCTTCACTTCCCCAAACCGCACGCCTATCTTCGCCTCATTCTCCGCCTTCCAACCCTTGTACATGAAGTTCTCCATGAACTTGCAGTCCCTGCTCACCAAGAACTTCTTGGTGAATGGGTCCCAAAGAAGCCATCCCTTGCTGTTTTGAGCCATGCCCAAGTGCACGGCCCACACCGCCTTGGCACCAAGCTTGTTGTGCCGAAGATGCTTAGGCACGAGCGCCATGCACATGCACCTGAACACCCGAAGCATATCCACCTTTGGCTTCCTTCCTAGCCACTCCACATAGGGCACCCATTTGTCTGCTCCCACATGATTCAAGGCTCTATTCTTGGCCACACACGCGCTCCGCACCGCATCAGGCCAGAAATAGTCGGGTAGCCCGGCTTCAATGAGCAACCCGCGTGCCGCCTCCGTGATTGTGCGGTTCGCTCGCTCGGCGATGCCGTTCATTGCAGGGGAGTATGGCATGGTGAGGGAGTGCTGAAGACCATTCTTCTTCAGCCAGAACCCAAAACTCCTTGCTCAAGAACTCTCCCCCTCGATCGGTGCGGATTGACTTGACTAGACGGTCTTGTTGCCGCTCCACCATCGGGAACCAATCCGTCTTCAACGTTTCAGCCACGTCGCTCTTCTTGGCCAGCACATGCACCCAAGTCATGCGGGTGTAGACATTGACAATGGTGAGAAAATACTCAGTTCCAGCAGCTCCAAGCTTCAGGGGGCCCACCACGTCCATCACCACCTCATCAAGCGGTGCCTTAGCCGTCGCCTCCGAACTAGAGAACGGGAATCGGGTGAACTTGGCTTGCATGCACGTCGGGCAGCCAAGTACCTCATTGGGCTCCCCCTTCACACGTATGCCAACAACCATCTCATTCTTTACTAGCTGCTGCAAGATGGGCAGGGCCACATGCCCCATGCGCCGATGCAAGGTGAGCCAATCACACTCCCCCGTAGCCGAAGTTGGATTGGAGAATGCCGCGCTCGCAATAGCGCCCCACATACTCTCTCCGTAGTCCTCCTCCGCTGCTGCCTCGGGGTTCTCCTCACCCTTTTTCTGCTCCTTGGCTGCTCCACCTCCCTCCATAGGTTCACCAAGCTTGCTGGTCCCATCAAGTTTGCACTTCTTGGGCTCCTTCTCCTTAGCGCAACCGTCCGCGCAGTCGCCGCTACCAATCGCTCCACCTTTGGTGTTGACGCTTGCTGCCACTTGCCTCTCCTTAGCCATTGGGACCACAGGGATCTGCCACATCTCGTTGTAGAAATCTCTGTCCTCATGAAGGTCCCAAAGAATCCGATCGCCAAGCCTTGCGGTGTAGGTCTTGGCTCCCTTCAAGTTCGTGTCCATGCCGGCCTTTGCCAACCGCCGCACGAAAATCAGGTTGGCAGCAAGGCTGGGCACCCAAAGCACATTCTTGAGGCCCACCATCTTCCCATCAGCACCCTTAAACATGGCCTTGCCCATGGCTTTCACCTCCGCTCGCTGCCCCAAAGCCGATGTGACATGCTTCACCGGTGACGGTTCGAGTTCGGTGAGCAAGTCCGGGCGAGGTGTCATGCTATAGGTAGCGCCACTATCGATCACCCAATAGTCCAGAGGGTGTAGGGTCACCTTCCCCACAACTGCTGGCTCCTCAAAGCCTTCATCCTTCTTTGGACCAGTCGGTACTTGCGTCGACACGAAGTAGAATAGACCCGGGTACCGATCGTTGCTCGGGTCCTTGTTATTGTCTCCGCTCGTTATGTTTGCAGCTCCGCAACCGCGACCGCCACGGCCTCCATGGCCTCTTCCCCTCCCTCCTCCTGCTCCTCTACCCTCTTGGACTTGAGTAGGGGTCCAACCATCAGGGAGCTTGTAGCAATCACGCCACATATGTCCGCTCTTGTGGCAATAATGGCATTCGCCGTCGAATCGGCCGCGACCGCGCCCGTAGCTCTTGTCGTCACTGCCATAACCGCCACTCCCGCGGCCTCCGCCGAAGTTGCTGCCACCAAACCTTCCTCCCCCTCGTCCTTTGCCTCTTCCTTGACCATATCCATGGCCGATGCTCGCTGCCCCAGTGCCATCCGCACTCGCCAACTCACGGCGGCGGAAATCCTCTTGAAGAATAGCTCGCTTCACATCTTCGAGCGAGAGGCGGGGCAAGTCGCAATTCAGGTTGATGATGAGCGAGGACCATGATTCAGGGAGTAGGGCCAGCAACTTGGTCTTCTTTTGGAGCTCACTATAGTTCAAATCTGCTCCCTCAAGCCGCATCAACAAGTCGAAGAATTTCTGCACCCCTTCTTCAACCGCTTCATCCTCTTCAATTCGTAACGTCGCCATTTGCCGTTCCAACACCACAGCTACCGCCGCAGTTGCAGGAGCGTGTACACCCTTGAGAGCAGCCCATGCCTTTGGTCCCTTCTCTGGTTCACGCTGGAAAGGCTTGATGTGACGGATTTGGCTGCTCCCCAACGCTTGCCCAAGTAGGAGGTAGCCTTGTGCGCTCTTCCGCACCCACAGGCTCTTCTCCGGGTCGTTCTCGGGACGCTTCTCTGTTCCTTCCATTACCTCCAGCAGATCATAGTGGTCAAATATGTTCTCCATTCTGAAGCACCACTCAGCAAAGTTGTCACCATTGAACTTGTCAAGGCCAAACACTCTAGGCTCATCCCTAGATGGGCCAACACTTGGCTGCACGGGTGCCGTGGTGGAATCACGGGGTTGGCCTTGAGCTTGGGCTTCTCCTCTGCCACCAGCACCTCTGACACCCCTTTCCTCAGGTCCAGCCATTGTCGAAACTTCTCCAAGGGGCTCTGATACCAATTGTTATAGTCACAGTAGGCTCCCATGTGCCTAAAACGAAAGATAGAGTGCATAGTCGGATTTCTGCATAGCGGCTTCAATCGTTCATATCGTTCTGGCCACAACTTTAAATGACTTGATTCAACTTGGATCTAGAGCGTCTCATTTTTGCCTACAATAGGCAGTTTAGATCGCACGATTTGACTAAGTATTGACGACACAGCGTTGGTTTGAACGAACGGCACTATGGCAGCCACTATAGTCTTAGAACACAAAATCGGAAGAAGTTAGGAAGAGTTACGAGTTGGGAATGACTCCCAGCTCCTACAAACCCCAAGAGCCAAGGTACAGTGATGTGGAACAGTGCCACACTTTCCCCAACCACGAAGGGTCTCGAGACTACCCTTCACTAGGGCATACACCAAGTGAAATGTTACACTACACAAAGTAATGTAACTATCTTCAATATCTTGAGGTGCACCCTTTTGGCGAGCTTCGAAATCACTCGAGGCCTGACACAAAGGCTCGGGCTCTTCATCACAAACTCATCCTTGGGTTCTTGATGGGTCTTCTGCACACACCTGCGGCATGTCGAACGTTCGACACATGACAAAATAAAAACCGCGCGCGAGACACAAACGACCGCGTAACACGCGTCTAGCGATATCTCGCTATTGACTCGACAAACACACCCGACATCATGACTCAACATTCACACACAATTATAAGCATGAAATATATATTATCCCATGCCCTCATACCATTCCATACAGACACACATGCACGCACACCGACAACAAGCCGAGTGCAAACCGTAGGGTTGCACCAACACCCAGTCACCGCTCCTTAGCGGCATCGACGCCGCCCTTCACGACCCCGCCGAGCCACCTTCGCTGCAGAGCCGCCGACCTGCCGAGCCGCTGCGCCGCCGAGCCACCGAGCCGCTGAGCCACCGAGCCGCTGAGACGCCGAGCCGCCTTTGCTGATGAGGCGCCGAGGCGCCGAGCCGCACTGCAGTCGAGGCGCCATCGCCTGTCGGCCTGCCCGGGACCGCCTTACTTGCCTGGTAAGAGCAGCGTCTCTGCCACTGCACTACCCTGCCCCACTGTACTCACTACTTGTCTACTACTGTCATGGCCACCCCTAGTGTTCTCACCTTTGACATTGAGGGTCAAGCAGTTGACTTTGAGGTCTGGGTAGATGATCTGCAGCTTTTCCTACAGTGCGATAAGGCAGACGGTCTCTCCCTCTTTGACCTCACTCTGGTGCCTCTCCTGCCCCTACTGCTGATGCTGACACCACTGTTTGCTCACAGTGGGCCACGCGGGATGCCACTGCTCGCCTTGGTGTGCGCCGCAACTTACCGACCACTACGCGTGCACACTTTAGCTGGTACAAGAGTGCTCAGACCTTGTACGACATTGTAGTTGCACGCTACTCTTCCCCTGCCACTGCTGCACTGAGCCGCCTCATGCTACCGTACCTCTTCCCTGACCTTGCTACCTTTCCCACAGTCGCTGACCTCATTACGCACCTCCGCACTAGTGACACTCGCTACCGCGCTGCGCTTCCTGCTGAGTTCTGCGCCAAGAACCCCCCCGCCATGTACATCACCCTCTACTACATAGTCACCCGACTCCCTGACTCTCTTCGCGTAGTCAGGGACCACTTCCTCTCAGTTTGCCCAACCACTCTCACCGTTTACCTCCTCAAGAAGGGCCTCCTAGTAGCAGAGAAGAGCATGGTCGCTGTAGGAGCCTCTCGTGAGGACCCTCGCACCCTTGTCTTTGAGGGGTGTTCCCCCTCCCCCCTCTTGCCCTCTGTTGCCTCTGCTGCTGCGGTCGACCTCTTTGGTTTCGAGTCGGTCGGCGCTGCGTCTGCCCCTAGCGGAAGACGCCGCACCGGCAAGGGCAAGGGGGGCAAGGGCGCTAGAGGGGCTGGCGGGGGCGGTGGAGGAGGTAGTGGAGGCAGTGGAGGGGGTGGGGGTGGTGGTGGGAGTGGTGGCGGGGGTGGCGGCGGCGGTGGCAGCAGTGGAGGCGGAGGAGGCGGCGGTGGTGGCGGAGGGAGCAGAGGCGGCGGAGGTGGCGGAGGAGCCCGAGGTGGAGGAGGCGGCGGAGGCGGCGGCAGCGGCGGCGGTGGTGGAGCGGGTCGCGACTCTACGCAGAGGAGTGGCTTAGGTGGTAGTCTGCGCCAGCACCAGCGGAGCTTCGTGAGTGGTACGCTGCGCGTCAGGGCGGTGGGGGTACTGGTCCCTGCACTTACGTCCTCCGTACCGGCGACCGAGCCGGTGAGCAGTGCGGGGGCTCGCACTCCACCCAGCGCTGCTTCGGTCGCCTGACGGACACGTGGCATCGCCAGCTCCCTGAGGCGTCAGAGATCCCTCTCTGGGGAGATCTGTCTAGGGCGGGGGTTGCCATCTTTGATCTTGACTATGATGCTATCCTTGCTGCCATGTATTGTGTGACTACAAGTGTTGAGGGTGTCTATTACCTGTGTGTACCGCCTGACCCGGGCATTGAGGCCACTGCTCTAGGTGCTGGCGAGGCTGCTGCTCTAGGTGCTAGTGCCTCTGCTACCCCAGCTGCTAGGGCGTCTGCTGCCCTAGGTACTGGTGAGTCTGCGCTCTTAGGTACTACGTCGGCTCAGGCCTTACACACCTTCACCCTTAACTCGAGTGCGTCCCGCTCCACTCGTACGCCGCTCAGTCGGCCGGTTGCAGTCTCCCTGTCGGACCCCTCTGGGGGTCCTGTCCTTGCTAGCTTCTCCACTGTCTTACCGTGTCCGTCAGCCCCCTCTGGCACCCTGTCAGGTCTCTACCTCCCCTCGTTCTCTACAAACTTGGTGAGTGGAGCGGACCTATAGGATAGGGAGGTTGACTAGTTCGCTCCTGCAAGTCAGGGAGTGACCCACTACACGTGTGCTCGGACAGGCCGACACTTGGCCACGCTCACCCGTCGGCCAGGGTTGAGGGGGGACAGTGCACCGCCCCTCACTCCTCCGAGTTTCCTCCGACAGAG
The DNA here is from genome assembly GCA_948144175.1 of Closterium sp. NIES-65. Classification (NCBI taxonomy): domain Eukaryota; kingdom Viridiplantae; phylum Streptophyta; class Zygnematophyceae; order Desmidiales; family Closteriaceae; genus Closterium; species Closterium sp. NIES-65. The sequence goes on along the minus strand of CANXME010000191.1, from coordinate 1,136,422 downwards.
GCTCCGCTACACACCCTCCACATGGACGTGTGGGGCCCCGCCCGCGTCCGTGGGCAGGGACACGAGCGGTACTTCTTGCTGGTGATTGACGAATACTCGCATTAAACCATAGTCTTCCCCTTGCGCAGCAAGGGTGACGTCACTGAGGTGTTGATCGACTGGATCCGCGCAGCTCGTCTCCAGCTTAGGGAGAGTTTCGGCTTGGACTTTCCTGTTCTGCGTCTGCACTCTGACAGTGGCGGAGAGTTTTCCTCTGCCCGTCTGAGAGCCTTCTGACGTGCACAGGGCATCCGCCAGAACTTCACGCTTCCGGCCTCTCCACAGCAAAATGGGATTGCTGAGCGCCGCATTGGCATGGTCATGGACGTCGCTCGTACGTCCATGATGCATGCCGCTGCCCACCATTTTGTGTGGCCGTTTGCGGTTCAGTACGCCGCGCATCAGCTCAACCTTCTGCCCCGGGTCTCCTTGCCAAAGACCTCCCCCGCCTTGCGGTGGACGGGGAAGGTTGGCGATGCGTTTGCATTTCGGGTCTAGGGATCTCGGGCGTTTGTCCGCGACATGTCTGCGGACAAGCTGTCCCCCCGTGCTGTTCCCTGCGCCTTCCTTGGCTTCCTCCCTGACGCGCCTGGGTGGCAGTTTTACCACCCCACCTCGCGCCGTGTTCTGTCCTCCCCGGATGTAACCTTTGACGAGTCGGTGCCTTACTACCGTCTCTTCCCCTACTGCACTGCGCCCCTCCCCCCGTCGCCGCTCTTCCTTGCACCATGTCCTCCCCCGAGAGACCCCCTCCCCCCTCAGGGTCCTGCCATGTCAGGTGTGTCCCAGGTAGACGTAGTCAAGCCTGTCGAGGTAGTTGTTGACTCTGGTGCTGCTAGAGGTGCTGAGCCTGCGGGTGCCGGGTCTGGAGGTGTTGAGTCTAGGGGTGCTCAAACTAGGGGTGCTTAGTCTGAGGGTGCTGAGCCTAGGGGTGCTGGGTCTGGGGGTGTGGAGCCTGGGGGTGCGGGGCCTGGGGGCACTAGGTCATCTCGTGTGGCCGCCGGCGTTGCTTCGCCGAGGCGGGAGCCACTCTCTCCACAGGAGCTGCGCGAGTGGTTTGCCCGCCTGTAGAGACATGCTGCTGGAGCTGGAGGTGCTACTGTTGCTACTGGTTCCGGAGGTGCTCATACTGGCGATCCTGTAGCTGCTGGGACTGGGGGTGTTGCTGGGGCTACTGGAGTTGGTCCTGCTGGAGCTACTGGCGGTGCTGGTGCTGCTGGAGCTGGAGCTCCTAGGGGTGTTGACGCTGGTGATTCTGCTGGCGCTGGTGCGTCTGGGGGTGCTGCTGAGGCTGCTGGAGCTGGGGCTGCTGGAGCTGGACTTGCTGGGGGTGTTGGCGCTAGCGGTGCTGTTGGTGATGGTGCTGCCGCTGGGGGTACTGGTGCTCTCCTTCCTAAGTGTGGAGGCGCAGCGCGGCCGAGGCCGTACTTCGTTCCGCTCCTGGAGCAGGTTCTTGGTCTCCCGCCCTCAACTGGTCCTGCTCCTCCCCTAGAGTGTCCACAGCCTGTCTAGTTGCACTCATAGTTACAACCCGCCTCCCCTCTACCTGCTCCTTCTCCATACACTGGTCCTACTTGAGGTCTTGCTGAGCGTCGTGAGCTTGCGTCTCGTCCTGCGTCGCCTGTTCGTGCTGCTCGCACTAGTGGTCGTACTGCGCGTCCGCGTCCTCCTGCGGTCCCCGGCACACACCTGATGGCGCTGGGTCCTTCCACTGCTCCTCTTCATGTCCCGTTGCCGTCTCCTCCGGAGTCCTGTCTTCCTCCTCTTGCTGACCCGGAGTCTGACTCTCTTCGTGCTGCCAGTCCTACTGTCACGCGTCTCCTAGCTACTGTTGTCACTGACCCTTCCTTTGAGTCCACTACTGCGTCTGCCCTTGTTGCTGAGCTTGTCGACTTCGCAGCTCACTGTTGTCTAGACTACGCTGCCAGTCTTGTTGCTGAGTCTGAGTCTGTCTGTCCTCCGTCCGTCGTGGGTGAGTGTGCTCTTAGCACGGACGTCCTTGAGGACAGGCAGGAGGAGTTCCAGTGTTTTGCTGCTGCTTTGCCTCATCTCGTGTCCACGCTGATTGCTCCTGAGGGAGACCCGGATGCACCAGACATCCCGACTCCTCGATCGTACGCTGAGGCGATCGAGGGTCCCTACTCCTGTCAGTGGCAGTCAGCCATGGACGCAGAGATGGCTTCCTGGAAGTCCACAGGCACCTACGTCGATGAGGTTCCCCCACCTACGGCAAACATCGTCAGTGGCATGTGGATTTTCAGGGTGAAGCGGCCGCCGGGTTCTCCGCTTGTCTTCAAGGCGCATTACGTGGCTCGAGGCTTCAGTCAGCGGCAACGAGTTGACTACTGTCAGACCTTCTCTCCCACCCTGAAGATGACCACTCTTCAGGTGCTGCTGCACATAGCCGCTCAGCGCGACTTCGAGCTTCACTCTCTTGACTTCAGCACAGCTTTCCTGCAGGGCAGCCTGCACGAGGAGATCTCGCTGCGCCGCCCACCTGGCTTCACTGGGTCGTTTCCTCCTGGTACCCAGTGGAGCCTCCGGCGGCCAGTCTACGGTCTCCGCCATGCGCCTCGTGAGTGGCACGACACATTGAGGACTACACTTGCGGCTCTTGGGTTTGCTCCTTCTACACCCGACCCGTCGCTGTTTCTGCGCACCGACACCTCTTTGCCGCCGTTCTACATCCTCGTGTACGTCGACGACTTGGTCTTTGCCACTGCTGGACTAGCCCATGTGAAGTCCGAGATGCAGAAGAGACACACGTGCACAGACCTGGGTGAACTGCGCAGCTACCTTGGCTTGCATATCACTCGAGACAGAGCATAGCGCACCATTACCTTGACTTAGTCACACATGGTGCAGCAGGTCCTTCAGCGCTTCGGCTTCACGTACTCCTCGCCTCAGGCCACTCCTCTGTCGACTCGCCACTCGCTCTCAGCTCTGCCTTTGGATGAGTCCGTAGAGCCGAGTGGCCCGTATCCAGAGCTTGTTGGCTGCCTCATGTACCTGATGACCTGCACACGACCTGACCTTGCATACCCTCTTAGCATCTTGGCACGCTATGTTTCTCCTGGGAGACACCGACCAGAGCACATGGGTGCAGCGAAGAGGGTGTTGCGCTACGTGTGTAGTACGTCAGGCATGGGGCTAGTGCTTGGAGGGCGATGTCCAGTGGTCCTGACAGGTCACGAAGACGACCAGGCTCTGCTGCGGTTGTCACAGGGTTACACCTTCAGCCTTGGCTCCGGCTCTGTTTCGTGGCGGTCTACCCGCCCGTCTTCTGTTCCCAGCTCCAGCTGTGAGACTGAGATCTACGTAGGGGCTATGGCTGTACAGGAGCTACGCTGGCTCACCTACCTGCTGACTGACCTAGGAGAGCTGCCTTGTTCTCCTCCAGTTCTGTACGTAGACAACAAGGCCATGCTGGCCTTGTTTCGGGAGCACAGAACGAAGCACATTGCTCTCCGCTACTTCCTGGCTCGTGAGCTGCAGCAGCGTGGTCAGCTCCGCCTCACCTACGTGGCCTCTGAGGCCAACACTGCTGATATCTTCACCAAGGCCCTTCCGCCTTGTGAGCATCTTTGCTTCTGTACTTTGTTAGGTCTTGTGCCTACTTGGCCTCACTTGCTCACTTCTTGACCTTGTTTGTACTGTACTCTTTCTATACTTGCACTTGCTTGTTTACCTTTGTATATATGATCTTGCATATGAACTGGCCTTGTGGCCTTGCTCTTGTGCTCGGACTGTGTGGTGACGTTGTGATCCACCCTAAGCTTGCTTTGCTCTGCTTGACTGGTCTTGTGACCCCTTGTTCTCCCCCACTTTGCCTATGGGGGTGTGTTAGGCATATATTCTATAGTCTGTGTAGGCTGTAGTGGGGCAGTTCATATGGGGTACAACACTTTAGGGTTTCATACTTGTACTCCTCACCCTGCTCAATGCATTCATTCCGTCGTAGTACATCCAGATTTGAGCGATTGTCGCGAGAAGCTCGAATTTGAAACTCCATGTGTAGAAATCCTTTCCGTTGAAAGGAGTTGAGGTCTTCAATTTTGAAGTCAGTAAAAATTTGGTTTGCATAGAAGCAATGTTTGACTGTGAGTGTTGTGGGATGTCTTGTGCAGGAGCTGACCCTTGACGATTGTCAAAGGTGAAGGATCTCTCGGAGTTGAGGCGGCGGTCTTCTCCAGGGAGAGGAAGTCCTGCAACGCCGTGTGCATAGCTTGAGCCATCAACGCTCATTGCTTGGTGGCTCTCAAGGGCATTGATGCATGCAACTAGTTCCTCAACGACGGCGGCGCTACGGAGGTCACCGCTGGTGGCGCGTTAGTCGTTGCTGGTGGTGGGCCCGGTGAGTCTGCAGTAGCTTTCCCTTCAGGAGCCATAGTATTGCAGACTTTGAGGTGTAATGACTAACCTTATAAAGTGGTTTTTCTGAGAAGAACGAGAACTTGACAGATCGTATAATCCACTCTTGCTCTCATACCATGCTGATGTAATGAAGGATCCAGTGGATAGGATAGAATCTGTTAAGTCTAGGATAGAACCCCTACCGATTTCTCCAGGTCAATTTCCCGCGTTTGCCAAATCCGTACCCTCGCGTCATGGTGCCCTTGCGAAAACTTGTCGGCCTGTTTGCAATTCGCTTCACTCGTGCAGGCAGTGGAATGCGTACTTCTTCCCCATTTGCCCACGGTTTCACGAGGTATTCGACTTCACACCCCATTTCTAAAACGCAATAAGCACGAAACGCGCACATAAAACATTTTAAGCGCGAATCGAAATTAATATGGGCATCAGGATCGTACGTCTTGGAGTTACCGTATCACGCTGAATTTTTTTTTTTAAGCCCTTGTAAAGAAACGACTACATTTGGACCCAAGATTATTATCTTGCTTTCAATGTGCCCATATTCTTGCACTCGTATTTGACCAAGTTTCGTCTGCTAATGTAACAAAGGATCCAGTGGATAGGATAGAATCTATTAAGTCTGAGAGGAGACAATGAAGTCTCTGTAGTGACCTTGTTGAATAATAATTGAATGAGAACAAGATGATTGAAAGATAGGAGTACAAGAGATTAAATAGAAATCTAGCTAGCCATGTACTCTGAGGGGTACATTCCTTTATTAACTGTATTGCATAGCTAAAGTAAACGTGACTATTGCTATCCTCGACAGTTACCATGTTGCAGTGAATTAACTGTCGCGCGGTTACTGGATTGTCAAGGGTCACGACCGTTGACTTCCTCAGACGGTTGACCTTCGGGTGACCCTCGACATTTCGCATGCTCTATATGAGCTATTGCGGTACTGGTACAGTGGAACAGCTTTGGGAATGCTTTATATAACCTTTCAGTTATTCCAATATCGTCAATCTGAAAACTCCTAAATGTGGGCTTTAAGGTATTTTTTCGTGTGTGAAATATTTACGTGGGTTATGTGTTGTCAAAGGTCTGCATGTGCCTGAAGCGTGAACCAGAATTCGGAAATTTGAGTGTCTCGTGGGTCACGGTTATTTTAGCTTTCGTGGTTCGCGGTTGTGATACTGGCAACCTATTGGCATAATTGGCAATTTACTTAAGTTTTTCGTGTTGATGCGCAAAACGTTTAGGCGCGAATGCTCATGCATTAGGGTATCGACATGTCAAATTGCAGCTCACCAGCAAACAACAACCCTTTAATCGTGTTAAATGCCCACGGTAATTAACTACACGTCATCGTGGTTTCGGGGGTAAGCGTTTCGCGTGAGCACTCCGTAAGCACCACTGAAGCACCATTTTCGCACTCGTTAATTTACCACACGTGCACTCAGTAAGCGCGCCAGAAGAAGGGTTTAGTTAAAGCCCCTAACTAATGTTGTGGATTCCGTGTCCGAGATTACTAGTCGTGCATTCAATTGCCCCTCCCTCTAGCTTTGAAAGTTTTGCAAATTTCGTGTACTTGTAACATTTTGAACTAGGGCTTTAGGTTATTGGCGACCTTTCGAGCGTGAAAATGTCACACGGGGTATTGACACGGTCTGCTTTTGCGTGAAGCGTGAACCAGAATTTGGAAAGAAATGTTATTTTCATGGCTGTCTATTTCACGGGTATGCTCGCGCGTTGGTCCATCACGGGATTCTTCTATACATTTAATTGCGGTTTAATTTGATGAGTAACGGCTCAAATACTTCTTTGTCAGCACCTGTCAAGTCTCGCACCTGTGGCCTGACCGTGTGAAGGGTGGACCGTATTTCCTCAGCTATTATTTTCGCGGTTCTCATTTTCGCACGTGACCCTGCGTGGCTTTTAGGGGGGTACACACGGTAAGTGCGCGAAATTGCTTGAACATTGATTGAAACCGTCCTTAGCCACGAATTGCTTAGCGTTTGGACCCGAATCATTTTCGTGGTTCTTATTTTCACGGGTGTGCTCGCGCGTTGGCCTAATAATACGGCATTTACGCATACAGTTGTGTGCGGTCAAATGCGCTAAAAAAAGGTGCTGAAACATATTTGTCAACACTTGTCATGCTTCGAGCATGTGGTCGACTGTGTGAAAGTTATTTTCGTGCGTTGATACTCTGATGTTTTTTGTCACGCCGATCACGATTAGGGGGTAATCCATACTCTCGGAGTTGTCGCGGTGAAATTTGATCTTTAACGGTTTAACACGGTAATTGTCCGAAATCGCTAAAACAGTGTACGACAACGTCTCGAGCCACGAAAAGCTGTAAGTGTAGCGTGTGTACCCGAATCCCGTCCGAAATTCACATGCGATACACCGTCATGCATGTTTTGTCGTGCACGAGTGCATTTTTGTGCGTTTTTTCTTTATCCACAGTAACTTTCGGGCACGAAAAGACGCCTGCAGTCGTCATGTGGTGCTCGAGTTTCACAGGCGGTTGGTCACGACGTAAAATGGTGTGTTGTTTTCGCACACCCGTGTATTTCTTGGGGTGTGTTAAACTCATGTTATATAGCTTGTGTAGGCTATAGTGGGGTAGACACTAAAGGGTACAGTTTCCTAGGGTTTCCTAATTGTACCCAACTTTGTGCTAGTTCATTCATTCCTCTTTCTTCACATGGTATAGAGCACGTTCCCTAGTGGGAATGCTTCCTTGGGCCCACCACTGAAAACTTCCTTTGTGACCGGAGCGCCAGTCGCTCCTGCCTGAGGCGCGCCTTTTTGCCGCCCTTTCCAGGCCCCTAGTGGCCCCTAGCGGCCTCGTTGCCGCCCCTAGCGGCCCCGTTACCACCCCTACGCGGCCCCGTCGCCGCCCTTAGCGGCCCCGTCGCTGCCCCTAGCGGCCCCGTCGCCGCCTCTCACCCTACGCGGCCCCGTCGCCGCCCTTAGCGGCCCCGTCACCGCCCCTAGCGGCCCCGTTGTGAAGAAACAAAGATTGAAGAAGAGAGGGGTTACACTAGCAGCAATGAGGATACATATAGCAAACCCTTGATGGGTTGTACTCGCTATAGAGCACCCCACTACAGGCTAGAGAATAACATTCTAACACACCCCCATAGCCAAAGTGGGGTGTAATCAGCACAATGAGCAAGCAGGCATAGAGCAGGAGTTCACAATAGCGAGCAAAGCTAGAGTCATTCACAAAGGGCAAGTGAGGAGGAGGAGGCGAGACTGTAAGAGGAGAGGAGATAGGAGGCGACGGCTGAAGCTGCAGACACACGGGACAATAGGAGTCACACTGGCACAACGGCTACCGGAACAACGCTTCGGTCTACAGGAGTAACTGGCTCCGCGGCTAAGACTAGCGGCAGACGAGCAATGGACCCACGGGCGATTGGCACAGCTGGCTACGACTGGGCTACCGGAGCAACGCCCTGGACTACTGATGCTGCTGACGACACGACGACAACCTCCGTTCAACCAACCTCCTCCAGCTGCCCCACACCTCTCGACACACACCCCCTGCTCAAACCCTAGCTCCACTCCCATAGCACCTCCCTTACACCCCAAACCGCAGGCTCACACACATCCACCTCCCTCAAACCCTAGCTCCACTCCCACAGCACCCCCCTTAAACCCTAAACCCCAGGCTCCCACACATCCACCCCCCTCAGCGACAGCTGGAGCAGTGGGAGACGAAGGAGGAGGAGGAGCAGGGGAGACCATACACCCGTCACCCCCTACTCGCCACCCCCAGACCCTAACACAAGGCAGGGCGGGACGGCGGGTAGGGAGGTTGGGGGGGGGGGGGGGGGGGGGGGGCGACGCGCGGTCTCCCAAGGCGCCAAAACAGGCGGCAGAAGGGGCGATGCTCGCCCCCCTCCCCGAGGTCGCCCCTCAGGTCGCCTCGACAAGCGACGGGAAAAGGGGGGGGGGGGGGGGGGGGGGGGGGCAGTGCACGTGCCCCCGGTGCGCCGCGGCTGGCGACGGGGCATGGCCGGGGCGGGGCCCGGGCCGCAAGTGGCGGCGTCAGGGCCGCTGGAGGCGGCGACGGGGCCGCTGGCGGCGACGACGGGGCCGCTGGTGGCGGCGACGGGGCCGCTGGCGGCGGCGACGAGGCCGCTGGCGGCGGAGACGGGGCTGCTAGGGTTGGCAACGGGGCCGCTGGCGGCGTCGACGGGGCCGATAGGGGCGGCAACGGGGCCGCAAAGGGGCCGCGAGGGGCATGGAAGGGCGGCGACGGGCCGCGAAAGGGGCGGCGACGGGGCCGCGAGGGGCCTGGAAGGGCGGCAACGGGGCCGCTAAGAGTAGGGCGAGGGCACGCCAAGGGGCGTGCTGAGCACAGAGTAGCAGCAGAAGCAGTTAGGTGGGCCCGCAGGCCAGGACCGTAGATGCTCTGATAGCATGTAAATAAACGAGGATTGAAGAAGAGAGGGGTTTCACTAGCACCAATGAGGATACATATAGCAAACCCTAGATGGGTTGTACTCGCTATAGAGCACCCCACTACAAGTTAGAGAATAACATTCTGACACTCGTGGCCGCCTCTCACCCTACGCGGCCCCGTTGCCGCCCCTACGCGGCCCCGTCGCCGCCCCTAGCAGCCACGTCACCGCCCCTATCGGCCCCGTCGCCGCCTCTCACCCTACACGGCCCCATCGCCGCCCATATGCGGCCCCGTCGCCGCCCCTAGCGGCCCCGTCGCCGCCCCCTAGCGGCCCCGTCGCTGCCCCTCAACCTAAGCGGCCCCGTCGCCCCCCCTAAGCAGCCCCGTTGCCGACCCTAAGCGGCCCCGTTGGCGCCCCTACGCGGCCCTGTCGCCACCTCTAAGCGGCCCTATCGCCGCCACTACACTGCGGAGATAACTGCAGCAACGGGAGCTAGGCTACGGGCTAGGCACGTGTGCTCGTGTGATCTCTGCGTTCTCTGTTCCTTAGTCGTTTTCCTTGTACGCACACTACTTGCTAGTTCACGGGGAAAATTGGCAAGAGTTTCACTAGGAAAAGTTCAGAACAATTGGTACAATGAGGTTGGCATAGCATGACTACATCAGAGCAAGCATTCAGGTCGGCCAACTGCCAGCGCAGCTTGGTCGACCGCGTTCCAGCACGACTTGGTCGACCGCACTCCAGCAAGGCAAGGTCGTCGGCGTGCCAACGTCGCAGGTTGACAGCGTGCCAGCGTTGCTCACGCAGGACAGCAGTGCACCCGCCTCGCAGGTGTGCGTAGCTGATTGGCGTGCAGAGTCCCGTCACCTGCACAGCGCACACTCCACGTCAACCTCGAGCTGACGACTGCCTCTGGTCCGCCACGACGACCTCGGGATACCACCACCGAGGTCGTGCTCGCCACCTTTGCCTGGGCGACCGTCGCACTTCTCCGCAGCACTTCGTCACCCAGGTAACCTGGTCGACTGGGCAACCACGTCGACCAGCAGCTCTTGCACGTGCCCGTCGACCTCCCAAGTCGACGACCACCCCAAGTCGACCGCCTCAGGTCGACCACTACTCCCTGGTCGACCAGATCCAAGTCGACGTCACTCCTGGTCGACCAGAAGGGCTGGTAGACTTCCCAGGTCGACCAGGATGGTCTGGTCGACGTCCCAGGTCGACCAGAAGGTCTGGTCGGCGTCCCGGGTCGACCAGACGAAGTTGGCGCCCTCCTGAAGTCGGCGCCCATGCAGTGGCTCCCCGTGCAGGTCGACTAACCTCGTCGACCAACTCGCCCACTGCTGCAGGTCGGCTGCACCCTACACCCGACCACGAAGTCGGCTCCGCCCAGGCGTGGACGGGGCCAACATACAACTCCCGTTGACACTCCCCTGCCGCGTTCACGCTTGGGCACCCAGCCCACACGGCAGTACAGTTCGGAGACTAGCTCGTCGACGTGCACCCAACACATAGCACGTCGTCCACCGCACCAGCCATGCAAAAGGGCATGGCACCTACTACTGCACGTCGTTGTCGCCGTCGCCCACGTCGGCCAAGCGCACTTGGCCGATTGCGACGGAGCACCGGTTGAAGGCCGGATAGTGCAGCGCCTTCGTCAGGAAGTCGGCCGGCTGCTCAGCGGTTGGGATGTACTGCAGCGAGAACTTCCCGCGCCTCACCATGTGCTGCAGCCAGGCCTGTCGCCGCTCCATGTGCTTGAGGTTGCCCATCAACCCCATGCCCTCGGCAACCGTGATGGCCGACTTGTTGTCCACACGCAGGACAGTCGGCTTCCCGGCGTCCAGTTGCCGGAACTCGGCGAGGAGGAAGCGAAGGCGGCGTCCCTCCTTGCCAGCTTCAGTGGCCGCCACGTACTCCGACTCGGTCGACGACAGCGTCGCGCACTTGATGCGCTGGCTCGACCAGGAGACTGCAGCCCCTCCGTAGACGAACACGTAGCCGCTCGTGCTCATCCTGTTCTGCTTATCACCGGCGTCGTCGGCGTCCACGTAGCCGACCAGCTCCAGCGACTGAGGTCCACCGCCGAACTCCAGGGCGGTGTCGCGTGTGTTGGTGAGGTAGGCGAGGCAGCGATCGACCTCGTGCCAGTGCTGGTCGCTCCTCACCGTGAGGCCGCTCCCCAGCTTGCTGCATGCGAAGGCGACGTCCGGCCTCGTCGTCGTCGCCGCGAACTGCAGCGAGCCGACCTTCTGCCGGTACTCCTCCTCCTGACGTTCCTGCGCCTCCTCGTCATCGAAGGTGAGCTCGGCGTAGGCACCGACCGAGACCGGCGTCTTCGGGGTGCGCCCGGTCTGCTCCCCGTCGAGGAAGCGCCAACGCAGCTTGTCGGCGTAGCCCTGCTGGTGCAGCCACAGCTTCCCCGCCGACCTATCGCGTACGATCTCGAGCCCGAGATACTTCTGCACCGGCGAGATCTCGCGCAGCTCGAAGGCGGCTTCCAGCAGCTCCCTCAGCTCCTTCAGCATCATGGCGCTGCTGCTGGCGGCAAGCAGGTCGTCGACGTAGACCAGCACCCAGCAGACTACCTCACCCTCGCCGACTTTGAAGTAAAGAGCCTCGTCGACCTGGCTCTTCTTCCACCCGGCGCCGACCAGCACATCGTTGAGCGCCAAGTACCACAACAGCGGCGACTGCTTCAGCCCGTACAGGCTCTTCAGTAGCTTACACACCCGGCCGGTTCCGTCGTTGAAGTAGTCCGGCTGAGACATGTACAGTACCCGATCGAGCTTGCTCTGAAGGAAGGCATTCTTCATGTCGAGCTGCATCAGGTTGAGGTCGAGGACAGCGACAATGCTGAGGAAAATCCTCAGCGTCACGTAGCTGCTCACCGGCGCGAACGTCTCGTCGTAGTCGGCGCCATACACCTGTGTGAAGCCCTTTACGACCAGCCTCGCCTTCTCTCGTTTGACGGTGTCGTCAATGTGGTACTTCGTCGTCAACACCCACCGGTTCTTCATGACGTTTACCCCCGGCGGGCGTTCGACCAGCTCCCAAGTGCCCATGTTGATGAGGCTGCGGATCTCCTCCTCCATGGCGGCCTTCACCGACGGGCCCTTCCAGCTCGCCAACGCCTCCTTCACCGTCATCGTCGAGATGTCCCAACGGTGCTCGGGGTCGGCTAGCATGTCGGGGTCGAGCTCCGGAAACTCCTCATCCTCCTCGGCGTCGTCGTACAGCAGGTCGTCGTCATCGTCCACGTCATACACCGTGGTGAAGGCAGCGGGGACGAAGAAGTCAGGCGGCCTCCGAAGTCGGCCGGAACGCCGTGGTCCCTGCTGGACCGCCGCGGCGTCCCCTCCATCGTCACTGTCGTCGCTGCCCTCGGCGTCCTGCTGCTCCTCAGCCGGCGTCCCAGCCGACTGCTCCACTGTGGTCGGCTTCCCAGCCGACTTCTCCCCTGTGGTCGGCTCCCCTGCCGACGTCCCGGTCGCCGACTGCTCCGTGGTCGGCTTCACGGCAGCCTGCTCCCTTGTCGGTTGCTGCTCCCCTGTCGACTGCAATCCCACGTTGATTCGCCGCTCGTCAAGTCGGCCGCCGGCGATGCACTTGGCCGGCGCCGAAGGCGGCGTCCCACTACTCCCCTCATCGCCGAAGGCCGACACCGAGGTCAGCCCACGAAGGTCGGCCACGAGGGGAGGGGCAGGAGTCAGAGGGAGAGGGGTAGAGGAGCGGACGTCCTCGACGTCCTCAGTAGCAAGCTCACCGACCTCGGCAAGCAGCGGCAGCGTCGCCGACGAGGTGTCAGAGGGCAAGGTGGACGGCGAGCGGCCGGGTACCGGTCCATGCTCAGTCTTCCACTCGGCCAGCGACATCTCCTCGTAGAACACCACGTCCGACGTGGTGACCATTCGGTCGGTGTCGACGTCGAGGAGCTCCCAGCCCTTGCTCGCCGCCGACACGCCAAGGTGCAGGCCCCACCTGGCCTTCGGCTTCAGCTTCCCACCACGCTGCGGCTCAGGGACAAGGAACTGCGCCATGCAGCCCCACACCCGCGCCAGCGACAAGTCGGGCTTCTTCCCTGCCAGCAGCTGGTACGGCGTCGTCCCCGGCGGCAGCGTCGACCTCTCCAGGCAGTTGCGGACCCAGACGGCCTGCCGCAGAGCGAGGTGCCACCAGTGGTGCTGCACGCCCATGTGCAGCAGCATTGTCCGCACCGACTCTACCACCGTCCTCATCTCCCGCTCTGCCATGCCGTTTTGCTGCGGGGTATATGGGCAGGTCAGGTCGTGGACGATCCCCTTGTCGTTCACGAAGTCGGTGAACTGCTTCCCGAGGAACTCCCCTCCCCGGTCAGAGCGCAGCATCAGCACCGACTTCTTCGTCTGCCGCTCAGCCACCGCCAGCCACTGTACGAACGCCTGCAACGCATCGGACTTCTTGGCGACCGGCTTCACCCACACGTAGCGGGTCTTGCGGTCCTTCAGCTGCAAGAAGTACAGGCTACCGTCCTTGGCAGCCACGCGAAACGGCCCGCACAGGTCGATGTGCACGACGGCCAGCACGTCGTCGGCGTCGGAGCCTTGGTCGGGGAAGGTGTGCCGCGCCAGTTTCCCACCAACGCACGAGACACACGGGGAGTCGGCGTCCGTCGCCGACTTGAGGTCCAGCCCAATGGCGACCTCGTTCTTCGCCGAGCTCCGTATGGTGTCCATGCCGACGTGCGCAAGCCTCGCATGCATCCGGTCCGGCGTCGACTTCGCCTTCGGGACGATCGCCCGCAGAGCCACCACCTCCGTCATGGGCGGCGTCGACCTCGTCGCGCAGGGACGCAGGTCGGTGCAGAGGACTCGCCCAGAGTACGTCGCCCGCCCGAGCACCTCCCCTGCTGCCGAGACGAGCAGCATGCCGTCTCCGTCCTCCTGCAGCTTCACTCCGTGCTCCTTCAGCTGGCCGGCCGACAGCAGGTTGGCTCGCACACCTGGGACGTACAACACGTCGGGGATAAGCACCTCCTTCCCGGCCTTTCCTCGCAGAGCGACGGTTCCATTGCCCTGAACGTCCTGCAGTGCCCCATTGAAGCCGCGCACGTGCTTGATGGAGCCACTCGGCTGCAGGTCAACGAAGGCTTCCTTCGTTCCCATCAGGTGGTGGGAGCAACCGCTGTCGAGCAGGACCACCGCCGGGTTCGCCTGCACAGCCGCCGCCACCGCCTGGAAGTCCTCTCCGGCCTCCGGCGCCAGAGAGATGGTCGGCTCCACGACGCCGACCAGCGAGCACGACGCCATTTTGTCGTCTCGCCCCTTGCCGCCTGCAACGGAGTCGGCGTCCTTCGCCGAAGTCGATGCCTTGGTCGACTGTTTCTCCTTGCGCGGATGATTTCCTCCACGACGAGGACGACGGCTGCCAGACCTCCCGCGGCCGCCCTTGTCGTCGTCGTCGGAGCCACTGCGGTCGGGACAATCGAAGGAGAGGTGATCGAGGCTGTGGCAGATCCAGCACTCCCGACGTCGACCTCCTCCTCCTCGACCGCCGTCCTTGGTCGACTTCTTCTCGACCTCCTTGGTCGACTTCCAGCCACCGCTCCCGCCGCCACCAGACTGTCCGCGCTGTCCTAGTCGGCCTCCTTGCTTTGCCGGAGCGACGAAGTTGGCCTGCGCCAAGAGCTCCTGCGATTGCTCAGCCTCCTGCATCGCCTCGTCCTGCAGGATGTACGAGGTCAGGTTGTCCTCGTTGAGCGTCGCCCTCGTGCTCGGCGCCATAGACAGCCGCTTCAGCAGGTTATAGCTGCTAGACAGTCCCTGCATGACATGGGTGATGTACGACGCCGTGGAGTACTGCGCGCCGGCCATCCTGATGGTGGCGAGAATTCGCCTGGCTCGGTTGCAGTAGTCGGTCGCACTCTCCTCGTCGCCCATACGCAGGTGTGTCAGCTGTCCCTCCAGCTGGGCGATGAACAGGTCGTCGGTGACCTGGTACGTCGACTCAATGAAGTGCCACGCCCGGTGGCCGGCGTCGAGGTACTCCCGGCACCACTTCAAGGCGATTTGCACGCCCGACGAGCAGCACCGCGAGATGACCGTGAAGGTCAACAGCTGCACGGCGCGAAACTCCGCACGCAGGTCGGGGTGGTGCTCCTCCGGCGTCGCCACGGTCCCTCGGGCGAAGCCGATCAGCCCGGCCATCTCCAGCTGGGGCTCGATGGCTTCCTTCCAGGTGAGTATGTCGGGTCGACCGACCAGCGGGGGGGTGACCGAGATCCTGTCCGGCGTAAACTTGAAGTAGCCGTAGCTTGGTGCAATCCCACCCGCCGTCACCTTGGTCGCCGACATCGGCGACAATCCACTTCGACGCCCTCCGATGTCACCCCGCGAAGAGCCTGCAGCCGCCGACGACTGCATCCCTTGCGCCTGAACGCCGCCGACTTCACCGGCGTGTATCACACCTCTCTGCCTCGACGTGCCTCCCACACTGCTGCCGACCTGACCTCCACCGGCGTTGACACCCACGTCGACGCCGCCTTCGTTGTTCACCGGACGAGGAGAGGCAGGTCGAGACGGGTGCTCCGTCGCCCACATGGAGCGGAGTCCAGCCTCGACGACCGGCCAGGGCAAGTCGCCGTACTCGTTGGCCTCGTGCTTCCTCCTCGCGTTCTCCAACCGTGCCTCTAGGGTGTCCACCACCCCCGCGTCACCTACGGCTCCTACCATAGTGACTACCGCACGGTTGCCGGCCTGCAACTACGAAATAGGTAAGTGGTGTCTACGTCGACCTGACTGAAGGTAAGTCGTGTGCCGTCCACGCTCACCGCACCATGCGGAGATAACTGCAGCAACGGGAGCTAGGCTACGGGCTAGGCACGTGTGCTCGTGTGATCTCTGCGTTCTCTGTTCCTTAGTCGTTTTCCTTGTACGCACACTACTTGCTAGTTCACGGGGAAAATTGGCAAGAGTTTCACTAGGAAAAGTTCAGAACAATTGGTACAATGAGGTTGGCATAGCATGACTACATCCGAGCAAGCATTCAGGTCGGCCAACTGCCAGCGCAGCTTGGTCGACCGCGTTCCAGCACGACTTGGTCGACCGCACTCCAGCAAGGCAAGGTCGACGGCGTGCCAACGTCGCAGGTTGACAGCGTGCCAGCGTTGCTCACGCAGGACAGCAGTGCACCCGCCTCGCAGGTGTGCGTAGCTGATTGGCGTGCAGAGTCCCGTCACCTGCACAGCGCACACTCCACGTCAACCTCGAGCTGACGACTGCCTCTGGTCCGCCACGACGACCTCGGGATACCACCACCGAGGTCGTGCTCGCCACCTTTGCCTGGGCGACCGTCGCACTTCTCCGCAGCACTTCGTCACCCAGGTAACCTGGTCGACCGGGCAACCACGTCGACCAGCAGCTCTTGCACGTGCCCGTCGACCTCCCAAGTCGACGACCACCCCAAGTCGACCGCCTCAGGTCGACCACTACTCCCTGGTCGACCAGATCCAAGTCGACGTCACTCCTGGTCGACCAGAAGGGCTGGTAGACTTCCCAGGTCGACCAGGATGGTCTGGTCGACGTCCCAGGTCGACCAGAAGGTCTGGTCGGCGTCCCGGGTCGACCAGACGAAGTTGGCGCCCTCCTGAAGTCGGCGCCCATGCAGTGGCTCCCCGTGCAGGTCGACTAACCTCGTCGACCAACTCGCCCACTGCTGCAGGTCGGCTGCACCCTACACCCGACCACGAAGTCGGCTCCGCCCAGGCGTGGACGGGGCCAACATACAACTCCCGTTGACATACACGGCCCCAATGCCGCCCCTACCAAGCAGCTCAGCAGCAAAGCCGCCGAGCCGCCCAACAACCGAGCCGCCGAGCCGCCCAGCAGCCGAGCCGCCGAGCCGCCCAACAGCCGAGCCGCCGAGCTGCCCAGCAGCCGAACCGCCGAGCCGCCTAGCAGCCGAGGCGCCGAGCAGCCCAGCAGCCGAACCGCCGAGCTGCCCAGCAGCCGAGCCGCCCAGCAGCCGAGCCGCCTAGCAGCCGAGCCGCCCAGCAGCTGAGCCGCTTAGCTGCTGAGCCGCCCTACTGTCGAGCCGCTCCTCCTCCTACCGACGCGCCCCTGCCCTACTTACACCGACTGGTGAGCTCACTCCTTGCTAGGCCACTACAGTCATGGCTACCCCCAGTATTCATACCTTTGATACTCAGGGTCGTGCTGTTGACTTTGAGGTCTGGGTCGATGACCTCCAGCTGTTCCTCCAGTGAGATAGGGCAGGCGGCTTGACTACGGTGGTTGCACGTACCTCCCCAAGAACCCCCCAACCATGTACATCACCCTCTACTACGTAGTCACCCGGCTCCCTCACTCTCTTTGCTTAGTCAGGGACCACTTCCTCTCAGTTTGCCCGACCACACTCACCGTTGACCTCCTCGAGGAGTGCATCCTAGCACCAGAGAAGAGCATAGTTGCTGTAGGAGCCTCTCGTGGTGACCCTCGCACCCCCGTCTTTAAGGGGTGTTCCCCCTCCCCCCTCTTCCCCTCTGTTGCTTCTACTGCTGCTGCCGACCTTGTTGGTTTCTACGGGGTCGGCGCTGCGTCTACCCCTAGCGGGAGACGCCGCACCGGCAAGGGGGGCAAGGGAGCTGGAGGGGCAAGCGGGGGCAGTGGAGGTGGTGGTGGTGGCAGTGGAGGGGGTGGGGGTGGTGGTGGGAGTGGTGGCGGGGGTGGCGGCGGCGGTGGCAGCAGTGGAGATGGAGGAGGCGGCGGTGGTGGCGGAGGGAGCGGCGGCAGCGGAGGTGGCGGAGGTGGCAGAGCTGGCGGAGGTGGCGGAGGCGGCGGAGGCAGCAGCGGTGGCGGCGGTGGAGCTGGTCGCAACTCTGCGCAGAGGAGTGGGTCCGGTGGTGGTCCGCGCCAGCAGCGGCATCGCGGTCGTGAGACCCTGTCCCCTCAGCAGCTTCGTGAGTGGTACGCTGCGCGTCAGCGCGGTGGGGGTACTGGTCCCTGCACTTACGTCCTCCGTACCGGCGACCGCGCTGGTGAGCAGTGCGAGGGCCCGCACTCCACCCAGCGCTGCTTCGGCCGCCTGACAGACGCGTGGCGTCACCAGTTCCCTGAGGCGTCAAAGATCCCTCGCTCGGGAGATCTGTCTAGGGCGGGGGTTGCCATCTTTGATCTTGACTATGATGCTATCCTTGCTGCCATGTATGCTGTGACTGCTAGTGTTGAGGGTGACTGTAACCTATGTGTACTGCCTGACCAAGGCATTGAGGCTACTGCTCTAGGTGCTGGTGAGGCTGCTGCTCTAGGTGCTAGGGCGTCTGCTGCCCGAGGTGCTAGTGCATCTGCTGCCCGAGGTGCTGGTGAGTCTGCTCTCTCTGGTACTACGTCGGCTCACGCCTTACACACCTTCACCCTTGACTCAGGTGCGTCCCGCTCCTTCTTTCGAGACCGCACCACTCTTACGCCGCTCATTCGGCCGGTTGCAGTCTCCCTGGCGGACCCCTCTGGGGGTCCTGTCCTTGCTAGCTTCTCCACTGTCCTACCGTGCCCGGCAGCCCCTTTTGGCACCCTCTCAGGTCTCTACCTCCCCTCGTTCTCTACGAACTTGGTGAGTGGAGCGGACCTACAGGATAGGGGGGTTGACGAGTTCATTGCTGCGAGTCAGCGGGTGACCCACTGCACGTGTGCTCGGACAGGCCGACACTTGGCCACGTTCACCCGTCGGCCAGGGTCGAGCCTGTACACCGTTACTACTAAGTCTCCTCCGTCTGCTGAGTCTGGCCAGGTAGTAGCGTTGAGTCAGGTATTTTCTGCAGCGTCCAGGTCTGGTCCTGAGTTTGCTCCCTACTCGTGTCGTCTCCTGTCCCACCAGACTCTCCTTTGGCACCACCGCCTTGGTCACCCCTCCCTGCCTCGTATCCGAGGCATGGCCTCCCGTGTCCTTGTCTCTGGTCTTCCCCGGTCTCTCCCTCCCCTACCTCCGGGGCCTGCCCCTACCTGTGTCCCCTGTGTCGAGGGGCGACAGCGCGCCGCCCCTCACTCCTCCGAGTTTCCTTCGATAGAGGCTCCGCTGCAGACTCTTCACATGGACGTGTGGGGCCCCGCCCGCGTCCGTGGACAGGGGCACGAGCATTACTTCCTGTTGGTGGTTGACAACTACTCGCGTTACACCACAGTCTTCCCCTTGCGCAGCAAGGGTGACGTTATTGAGGTGTTGATCGACTGGATCCGCGCAGCTTGTCTCGAGCTCAGGGAGAGCTTCGGCTCGGACTTTCCTGTTCTGCGTCTGCACTCTGACAGAGGCGGGGAGTTTTCCTCTGCCCGTTTGGGAGCCTTCTGTCGTGCACAGGGCATCCGCCAGACCTTCACGCTTCTGGCCTCTCCACAACAAAATGGGATTGCTGAGCGCCGCATTGGCATCGTCATGGACGTGGCTCGTACGTCCATGATGCATGCGGCTGCCCCCCATTTTTTGTGGCCGTTTGCGGTTCAGTACGCCGCGCATCAGCTCAACCTTCAGCCCTGGGTTTCCTTGCCAGAGACCTCCCCCACCTTGCGGTGCACGGGGAAGGTTGGCGATGCGTCTGCGTTCCGTGTCTGGGGATCTCGGGCGTTTGTCCGCGACTTGTGTGCGGACAAGCTATCCCCCCGTGCTGTTCCTTGCGTCTTCCTTGGCTTCCCCCCTAACTCGCCTGGTTGGCAGTTTTACCACCCCACCTCGCGCCGTGTTCAGTCCTCCTTGGACGTCACCTTTGACGAATCGGTACCTTACTACTGTCTCTTCCCCTACCGCACTGCGCCCCTTCCCCCGCCCCCACTCTTCCTTGCGCCAGGTCCTCCCTCGATAGACCCCCTCCCCCCTCAGGGTCCTGCCCCGACAGTTGTGTCCTAGGTAGACGCAGTCGAGCCTGTCGAGGTAGTTGTTGACTCTGGTGCTGTTAGACCTGCTGAGCCGGCGGGTGGCGGGTCTGGAGGTGCTGAGTCTGGGGGTGCTGAGCCTGGGGGTGCGGAGCCTAGGGGCGCTGGGTCTGCTCGTGTGGCCGCGGGCGGTGTTTCGTGGAGGCGGGAGCTCTCTCCACAGGAGCTGCGCGAGTGGTTTGCCCGACGCTGGAGCTGTGCTGCTGGAGCTGGAGGTACTACTGTTGGTACAGGAGGTGCTGGTCCCGAAGGTGCTCGTACTGGCGGTACAGAAGCTGCTAGAGGTGTTGGCGCTGGTGTTTTTGCTGGGGCTGGTGCGTCTGAGGGTGCTGGAGTTGGCGCTGTTGGAGTTGGAGGTGCTGCTTGCGCTCGTGCTACCGCTGTGATTACTGGTGTTGTCCCTACTGGTTTTTGAGGCGCTGCGCGGCCGCGGCCACACTTCGTTCCGCTCCTTGAGTAGGTTCTTGGTTGTCCGCCCTCTACTGGTCTTGCTCCTCCCTTAGAGTGTTCGCAGCATGTCCAGTCGCAGTCACTGTTACAGCCCGCCTCCCCCCTACCTGCTCCTTCTCCTTACATTGGTCCTACTGGAGGTCTTGCTGAGCGTCGTGAGCCTACGTCTTGTCCTGCGTCGCCTGTTCGTGCTGCTCGCACTAGTGGTCGTGCTTCGTGTCCGCGTCCTCCTGCGGTCCCACTCACACACCAGATGGCACTGCGTCCTTCTACTGCTCCTCTGCGTATCCCGTTGCCGTCTCCTCCAGAGTCCTCTCTTCCACTTCTTGCTGACCCTGAGTCCGACTCTCTTCGTGCTGCCACTCCTACTGTCACGCGTCTCTTGGACACTGTTGTCACTAACCCTTCCTTTGAGTCCACTGCTGCGTCTGCCCTAGTTGCTAAGCTTGTCGACTTCGCGGCTCGCTGTCGTCTAGACTACGTTGCCAGTCTTGTTGCTTAGTCAGAGTCTGTCTGTCCTCCGTCCGTCGAGGGTGAGTGTGCTCTTAGCACGGACGTCCTTGAGGACAAGCAGGAGGAGTTCCAGTGTTTTGCTGCTGCTTTGCCTCATCTCGTGTCAACGCTGATTGCCCCTGAGGGAGACCTGGATGCACCAGACATCCCGACTCCTCGATCGTACGCTGAGGCGATCGAGGGTCCCTACTCCTCTCAGTGGCAGTCAGCCATGGATGCAGAGATGGCTTCGTGGAAGTCCACAGGCACCTACGTCGACGAGGTTCCCCCACCTGGGGCGAACATCGTCATTGGCATGTGGATTTTAAGGGTGAAGCGGCCGCCGGGTTCTCCACCTGTCTTCAAGGTGCGTTACGTGGCTCGAAGCTTTAGTTAGCAGTAGGGAGTTAACTACTTTCAGACTTTCTCTCCCACGCCGACGATGACCACTCTTCGGGTGCTGCTGCTCATAGCCGCTCAGCGCGACTACGAGCTTCACTCTCTTGAATTTAGCACAACTTTCTTGCAGGGCAGCCTGCACGAGGAGATCTGGCTGCGCCGCCCACCTGGCTTCACTGGGTTGTTTCCTCCTGGTACCCAGTGGAGCCTCCGCGGCCAGTCTACAGTCTTCGCGAGGCGCCCCGTGAGTGGCACAACACACTGAGGACTACACTTGTGGCTCTTGGGTTTGCTCCTTCTACTGCTGACCCGTCGCTGTTTCTGCGCACCGACACCTCTTTGCCGCCGTTCTACATCCTCGTGTACGTCGACGACTTGGTCTTTGCCAGTGCTGATACTGCTGGACTCGCCCACGTGAAGCCCGAGCTGCAGAAGAGACACACGTGCACAGACCTGGGTGAACTGCGGAGCTATCTTGGCTTGCAGATCACCCGGGACAAAGTACAGCGCACCATTCCCCAACTCAGTCACACATGGTGCAGCAGGTCCTTCAGCGCTTCGACTTCACGTACTCCTCGCCTCAGGCCACTCCTCTGTCTACTCGCCACTTGCTCTCAGCTCTGCCTTCGGATGAGTCCGTAGAGCCGAGTGGCCCGTACCCAGAGCTTGTTGGCTGCCTCATGTACCTGATGACCTGCACACGACCTGACCTTGCATACCCTCTTAGCATCTTGGCACGCTATGTTGCTCCTAGGAGACACCGGCCAGAGCACATGGGTGAAGCGAAGAGGGTGTTGCGCTATGTGTGCAGTATGTCGGGCATGGGGCTAGTGCTTGGAGGGCGACGTCGAGTGGTCCTCACAGGTTACGCTGTCACTTCTTGGGCTGACGACCAGGCTCTGCAGCGGTCGTCATAGGGTTACACCTTCAGCCTTGGCTCCGGCTGTGTTTTGTGGCGGTCTACCCGCTCGTCTTCTGTTCTCAGCTCCAGCTGTGAGACTGAGATCTACGCGGGTTCATGGCTGCACAGGAGCTACGCTGGCTCACCTACCTGCTGATTGACCTAGGAGAGTCGCCTCGTTCTCCTCCAGTTCTGTACGTAGACAACAAGGCCATGCTGGCCTTGTGTCGGGAGCACAGACTAGAGCACAGAACAAAGCACATTGCTCTTCGCTAGTTCCTTGCTCGTGAGCTGCAGCAGCGTGGTCAGCTGCGCATTGCTTACGTGGCCTCTGAGGCCAACACTACTGATATCTTTACCAAGGCACTTCCGCCTTGTGATCATCAGCGCTTCTGTACGATGTTAGGTATTGTGCCTACTTTGTGAGAATTGAGGAATGAAGAAGAGAGAGGGATTCACTAGCAAACATTGGGAAACATATAGCAAACCCTAAAAGGGTTGTACTCACTGTAAAGTACCCTAATGCAGACTAGAGAAACATAATATTCTGACACACCCCCATAAACAAAGTGGGGTGTAATCAGCACAGCAAGCAAAGCAGAACAAGCTCAGGGTGGATCACAATGTCACCACACATTCTGAGCACAAGTACAAGAAGCAACAGTTTAAAGTTCACAAATATTTGCAAAGCTAGAGTCTATCGCAGAGGGCAAGTGTGGAGGAGGAGGGACTATGAGAGGAGAGGAGGTAGTGGGTGGCAGCAGAAGCTACTGGCACACGGCGCAAGTGGAGCAACTGGCACACTGGCAACTGGAGCAACTGGCACACGGACTACTGGAGTAACTGGCTCCGCGGCTAACTGTGAGCGGCAGGAGCAGCGGACTCACGGGCGACTGGAGCAACGGGCTCACGGGCGACTGGCGCAACGGGCTCATGGGCAACTGGCGCAACGGTCTCACGGGCGATTGGAGCTGCGGGCTTCACGGCGGCCACCCTCTTCAACCTCCCCAAACTATCCCAACCCCATTTTACACACCCCCTACTGCACCCCTAGGTTCACTCACACCCCACCCCCTAGCACCACTCCGTCGACTCCCACACACCCACCCCCCTCAGCGGCAGCTGCAGCAGTGGGAGATAGAGGAGGAGGAGGAGCAGGGGAGACCACACACCCGCCACCCTCTACTCGCCACCCCTAGACCCTAACACAGGGCAGGGCGAGACGGCGGGTAGGGAGGGTACGGGGGGGGGGGGGGGGGGGCGACGCGAGGCCTCCTAGGGCACCAAAACGAGCGGCAAAAGGGGCGGCGCTCACCCCCCTCCCCCACCCTGAGGGAGCCGCAACGGGCGACGGGAAAAGAGGGGGGGGCGGTGCTCGTGCCCCCGGTGCGCCGCGACTGGCGACGGAGCATGGCCGGGGCGGGGCCGAGGCAGGGTCGAGAAAGGGCCAAAAGGGGCGACGTCGGGGCCGCAAGTGGCAGCGACGGGGCCGCTGGAGGCGGCGACGGGGCCGATAGGGCGGCGACGGTGCCGCTAGGGTCGGCGACGGGGCCGATAGAGGCGGCGACGGGGCCGCTAGGGTCGGCGACGGGGCCGCTGGCGGCGGCGATGGGGCCGATAGGGGCGGCGACGGGGCCGCTAGGGTCGGCGACGGGGCCGTTGGCGGCGGCGACGGGGCCGATAGGGGCGGCGACGAGGCCGCTAAGGGTCGCGCGAGGGGCACGCCATGGGGCGTGCAGAGGACAGAGTAGCAGCGGAAGCAGTTAGGTGGGCCCACAGGCCAGGAGCGTAAATGCTCTGATAGCATGTGAGAATTGAGGAATGAAGAAGAGAGAGGGGTTCAATAGCAAACATTGGGATACATATAGCGAACCCTAAAAGGGTTGTACTCACTATAGAGTACCCCACTGCAGACTAGAGAAACATAAGATTCTGACATACTTGGCCTCACTTGCTCACTTCTTGACCTTGCTGTACTGTGATCTTTCTATACTTGCACTTGCTTGTTTACCTTTCTATATGATCTTGCATGTGAACTGGCCTTTTGGCCTTGTTCTTGTGCTCGGATTGTATGGTGACGTTGTTATCCACCCTGAGCTTGCTTTGCTTTGCTTGACTAGTCTTGTGACCTCTTGTTCTCCCCCACTTTGCCTATGGGGGTGTGTCAAACTCATGTTATATAGCTTGTGTAGGCTATAGTGGGGTAGACACTATAGGGTACAGTCTCCTAGGGTTTCCTACTTGTATCAGAGCACGTTCCCTAGTGGGAACGATTCTTTGGGTATACCAGTGGAAACTTTTTCTGACCGGAGCGCCAGTCGCTCCTGCTCGAGGCGCGCCTTGTGGGCCGCCCTTCTGTCAAGCTCTCGTAGAGGCCCCTCTCACGGCCCCTCGCGACGCCCCTAGCGGCCCCGTCGCCGCCCTTCCAGGCCCCTCGCGGCCCCTAGCGGCCCCGTTGCCGCCCCTACGTGGCCCTGTCGCTGCCCCTTGCGGCCCTGTCGCCGCCCCAAGCGGCCCCGCAGCCGCCTCCCGCCCCTACGCGGCACCGTTGCCGCCCCTACACGGCCCCATTGCCGCCCTTCCAGGCCCCTCGCAGCCCCAAGCGGCCCCGTTGCCGCCCCTACACGGCCTCGGCGCTGCCCCTGACGGCCTTGTCGCCGCCCCTAGTGGCCCCGTAGCCGCCTCCCTCCCTACGCGGCCCTGCTGCCGCCCCTACGCAGCCCCTTCACCGCCCCTAGCGGCCTCGTCGCCGCCCCTACGCGGCCTCGTCGCCGCCCCTAGTGGCCCCGTCGCCGCCCCTAGCGGCCCCGTCGCCGCTCCCTTCCCTACGCGGCCCCGTCGCCGCTCCTACACGGCCCCGTCGCCGCCCCTAGCGGCCCCGTCGCCACCCCTACGCGGCCCCGTCACCGCCCCTAGCGGCCCCGTCGCCACTCCCTTCCCTACGCAGCCCCGTCGCCGCCCCTACGCGGCCCCGTCGTCGCCTCTAGCGGCCCCGTCGCCGCTCTCTTCCCTACGCGGCCCCGTCGCCGCCCCTACGCGGTCCAGCGGCCGCCCCTAGCGGCCCCGTCGCCACCCCTACGCGGACCAGTCGCCGCCCCTCGCGGCCCCGTCGCCGCTCTGCTCCTTACGCGACATCGTCGCCGCCCCTAGCGGCCCCGTCGCCACCCCTACCCGGCCCCGTTGCCGCCCCTACCTGGCCCCGTCGTCGCCCCTAGCGAGCAGCCTAGCCACCGAGTCGCCCTGCAGCTGAGCTGCGGGTTGCCCAGCAGCCGAGCCGCCCCTGGAGCAGACGCAACTGCTGCGGCTGCCACTGCAGCAGCCGCCCCTGGAACAGGGGCCACTGCAACAGCCGCCCATGGAGCAGCCGCCACTGCAGCAGCCGCCCCTGGAGTAGCCGCCACTGTAGCAGCCGCCCCTGGAGCAGCCGCCACTACAGCAGCCGCCCCTGGAGCAGCCGCCCCTGGAGCAGCCGCCACTGGAGCAGCCGCCCCTAGAGCAGCCGCCCCTGCAGCAGCCGCCCCTAGAGCAGCCGCCCCTGCAGCAGCCGCCCCTGGAGCAGCCGCCACTGCAGCAGCCGCTCTTGGAGCAGCCGCCACTGCAGTAGCCGCCCCTTGAGCAGCCGCCACTGCAGCAGCCGCCCCTGGAGGAGCCACCACTACAGCAGCCGCCCCTGGAGCAGCCGCCACTGCAGCAGCCGCCCCTGGAGCAGCCACCACTGCAGCAGCCGCCCCTGGAGGAGCCACCACTGCAGCAGCCGCCCCTGGAGCAGCCGCCACTGCAGCAGCCGCCCCTGGAGCAGCCGCCAATGCAGCAGCCGCCCCTGGAGCAGCCGCCACTGCACCAGCCGCCCCTGGAGGAGCCGCCACTGCTGCAGCCGCCCCTGGAGCAGCTGCCACTGCAGCACCCGCCCCTGGAGCAGTCGCCCCTGGAGCAGCTGCCACTGCAGCAGCCGCCCCTGGAGCAGCCGCCACAGCAGCAGCCGCAGAGCTTTCGCTCTACAGTGGTAGTGGCAACGCTGTTGGCGCTGTCGTCCACCTGCCCTTCTTGCCACTGGTGAGCACTGCCCTGTCCGTACTGCTGTTACTGCTGCTCTTTCTTCCGCTTCTGCTGCTCCTGGCGTGGCCAGATGCAACCCCAGTGTCGCCCGCGTGAGTCCCTCACCCCCCATCAGCTTCGTGAGTGGTACGCCAGTTGGGGTTGTCGGGGTGGCACTAGTGGGAGTCGTCCTGGAGTGGGACGTTCGGGAGTTTCTCGTAGTGGCCCAGTGCACCAACAGCGTTCTCCGCGCGAGACTCTTTCATCCCAGCAGCTTCGTGAGTGGTACGCTCAGAGTGGAGAGTCGCTGAGTAGTGCTCGCTGCTCGTACGTTATTAGCACGAGTGTCCGGACTGGTCAGACTTGCGGGCCCGTCACAAAGAGTCCCGCTGCTTCGCGCGTCTGAGCGACGCTTGGCGTATAGAGTTTGGCGACGACGCTGAGCTCCCAAACTGGGTGGAGCTCCTTAGGCAGAGGGTAGATATCTTTGCTCTTGACTATGATGCTCTTCTCACTGCAATGTATGCATTCTCTACTAGTGCCGAGGGAGTTTGTCACCTATGTGTGCCGCCTGACCCCGGTATCCAGTCTGCTACTCTAGGTGCTGGTGAGGCTGCTGCTCTAGGTGCTAGTGCGTCTGCTGCCCAAGGTGCTGGTGAGTCTGCCCTCTCAGGTACCACGTCGGCTCAAGCCTTACACACCTTCACCCTTGGCTCGGGTGCTTCCCGGTCCTTCTTTCGAGACTGCACCACGCTTGCGCCGCTTAGTCGGCCGGTTGCGGTCTCCCTGGCGGACCCCTCTGGGGGTCCTCTCCTTGCTAGCCTCTCCACTGTCTTACCGTGCCCGGCAGCCCCCTCTAGCACCCTGTCAGGTCTCTACCTCCCCTCTTTCTCTACGAACTTGGTGAGTGGTGCTGATCTACAGGATAGGGGGCTGACCAGTTCACTCCTGCGAGTCAGCAGGTGACCCACTGCACGTGTGCTCGGACAGGTCGACACTTGGCCACGTTCACCCATCTACCGGGGTCGAGCCTGTACACACTTACTACTGAGTCTCCTCCGACTGCTGAGTCTGGTCAGGTAGCTGCGTCGAGTCAGGTGTTTGCTGCAGTGTCCAGGTCTGGTCCTGAGTCTGCTCCCTGCTCGTGTCGTCTCCTGTCCCACCAGACTCTCCTTTGGCACCACCGCCTTGGTCACCCCTCCTTGCCTCGTTTCCAAGGCATGGCCTCCCGTGTCCTTGTCTCTGGTCTTCCCCGGTCTCTCCCTCCCCTACCTCTGGGGCGTGTCCCTACCTGCGTCCCCTGCGTCGAGGGGCGACAGCGCGCCGCCCCTCACTCCTCCGAGTTTCCTCCGAAAGAGGCTCCGCTGAGGACTCTTCACATGGACGTGTTGGGCCCCGCCAGCGTCCATGGACAGGGCACGTGCGTTACTTCCTGTTGGTGGTTGATGACTACTCGCGTTACACCACAGTCTTCCCCTTGCGTAGCAAGGGTGACGTCACTGAGGTGTTGATCGACTGGATCTGCGCAGCTTGTCTCCAGATCAGAGAGCGTTTCGGATCGGACTTTCCTGTACTGCGTCTGCACTCAGACAGAGGCGGGGAGTTTTCCTCTGCCCGTCTGGGAGCCTTCTGTCGTGCACAGGGCATCCGCCAGACCTTCGCGATTCCGGCCTCTCCACAGAAAAATGGGATTGCTGAGCGCCGCATTGGCATGGTCATGGACGTCGCTTGTACGTCCATGATCCATGCGGCTGCCCCCCATTTTCTGTGGCCGTTTGCGGTTCAGTACGCCGCGCATCAGCTCAACCTTCAGCCCCGGATCTCCTTGTCTAAGACCTCCCCCACCTTGCGGTTGACGGGGAAGGTTGGCAATGCGTTTGCGTTTCGGGTCTGGGGATCTCGGGCGTTTGTGCGCGACTTGTCTGCGGACAAGCTGTCCCCCTGTGCTGTTCCTTGCGTCTTCCTTGGCTTCCCCCCTGACGCGCCTGGGTGGCAGTTTTACCACCCCACCGCGCGCCGTGTTCTGTCCTCCCAGGACGTCACCTTTGACGAGTCGGTGCCTTACTACCGTCTCTTCCCCTACCGCACTGCGCCCCTCCCCCCGGTAGACCCCCTCCCCCCTCAGGGTCCTGCCCCGTCAGGTGTGTCCCAGGTAGACGCAGTCAAGCCTGTCGAGGTAGCTGTTGACTCTGGTGCTCCTAGAGGTGCTGAGCCTGCGGGTGCCGGGTCTAGAGGTGCTGGGTCAGGGGGTGCTGAGAGTGGGGGTGCTGAGACTGGGGGTGCGGAGCCTGGGAGTGCGGAGCCTGGAGGCGCTGGGTTTGCTCGTGTGGCCACCGGCGGTGCTTCGTCGAGGCGGGAGCCACTCTCTCCATAGGAGCTGCGCGAGTGGTTTGCTTGCCGCTGGAGACGTGCTGCTTGAGGTGGAGGTGCTACTATTGCTGCTGGTCCCGGAGGTGCTCGTACTAGCGGTCTTGGAGCTGCTGGGACTGGGGTTGTTACTGGGGCTACTGGAGTTGGTCCTGCTGGAGCTGCTAGCGGTGCTGGTGCTGCTGGAGCTGGAGCTGCTAGGGGTGTTGGCGCTGGTGAATCTACTGGCGCTAGTGCGTCTGGGGGTTTTGCTTAGGCTGCTGGAGCTGACGGTCCTACTGGAGCTGGTGCTACTAAAGCTGGAGCTGCTGGAGCTGGAGCTGCTGGGGGTGTTTGTGCAGGCTATGCTACTGGCACTAGTGCTTCTTAGGGTGCTGGAGTTGGCGCTGGTGGAGGTGGAGGTGCTGCTGGCGCTGGTGCTGCCGCTGGGGGTACTGGTGCTGTCCTTGCTGGTTCTAGAGGCGCTGCGCGGCCGATGCCGTACTTCGTTCCGCTCCTGGAGCAGGTTCTTGGTCTCGCGCCCTCTACTGGTCCTGCTCCTCCCTTACAGTGTTCTCAGCATGTCCAGTTGTAGTCACAGTTACAGCCCGCATCCCCTCTACCTGCTCCTTCTCCCTACACTGGTCCTATTGGAGGTCTTGGTGAGCGTCGTGAGCCTGCATCTCGTCCTGCGTCGCCTGTTCGTGCTGCTCGCACTAGTGGTCGTACTACGCATCCGCGTCCTCCTGCGGTCCCCCGCTCACACCAGATGGCGCTGCGTCCTTCCACTACTCCTCTGCGTGTCCCATTGCCTGTCCTCCAGAGTCCTCTCTTCCAACTCTTGCTGACCTGGAGTCTGACTCTCTTTATGCTGCTAGTCCTTCTGTCATGCGTCTCCTGGCTATAATTGTCACTAACCCTTCCTTTGAGTCCACTGCTGCGTCTGCCCTAGTTGCTGAGCTTGTCGACTTCGTTGCTCGCTATTGTCTAGACTACGCTGCTAGTCTCATTGCTGAGTCTGAGTCTGTGTGTCCTCCGTCCGTCGGGGGTGAGTGTGCTCTTAGCACGGACGTCCTTGAGGAAAGGGAGGAGGAGTTCCAGTGCTTTGCTGTTGCTTTGCCCCATCTCGTGTCCACGCTGATTGCCCCTGAGGGAGACCCGGATGCACCAGACATCTCGACTCCTCGATAGTACGCTGAGGCGATCGAGGGTCCCTACTCCTCTTAGTGGCAGTCGGCCATGGACGCAGAGATGGCTTCATGGATGTCCACAAACACCTACGTTGACGAGGTTCCCCCACCTGGGGCGAACATCGTTGGAAGCATGTGGATTTTCAAGGTTAAGCGGCCGCCAGGTTCTCCGCCTGTCTTCAAGGCGCATTACGTGGCTCGAGGCTTCTGTTAGCGGCACGGAGTTGACTACTTTCATACCTTCTCTCCCACCCCTGAAGATGACCATTGTTCAGGTGCTGCTGCACATAGCCGCTCAGCGCGACTACAAGCTTCACTCTATTGACTTAAGCACAGCTTTCCTGCAGGGCAGCCTGCACGAGGAGATCTGGCTGCGCCGCCCACCTGGCTTCACTGGGTCGTCTCCTCATGGCACCCTGTGGAGCCTCCGGCGGCCAGTCTACAGTCTCCGCCAGGCGCCCCGTGAGTGGCACGACACACTGAGGACTACTCTTGCGGCTCTTGGGTTTGCTCCTTCTACAGCCAACCCGTCGCTGTTTCTACGCACCTACACCTCTTTGCCGCCATTCTACATCCTCGTGTACGTCGACGACTTGGTCTTTGCCATTGCTGATACTGCTAGACTTGCCCACGTGAAGTCTGAGCTGCAGAAGAGACACACGTGCACAGACCTGGGTGAAATGCGCAGCTACCTTGGCTTGGAGATCATCCGGGACAGAGCACAGCGCACCATTACCCTGACTTAGTGACACATGGTGCAGCATGTCCTTCAGCGCTTCGACTTCACGTACTCCTCGCCTCAGGCCACTCCTCTGTCTACTTGCCACTCGCTCTCAGCTCTGCCTTCGGATGAGTCCGTAGAGCCAAGTGGCCCGTACCCAGAGCTTGTTGGCTGTCTCATGTACCTGATGACCTGCACACGACCTGACCTTGCATACCCTCTTAGCATCTTGGCACGCTATGGTGCTCCTGGGAAACACCGACTAGAGCACATTGCTGCAGCGAAGAGGGTGTTGCGCTACTTGTGGAGGTAGGTGAGCCAGCGTAACTCCTGTGCAGCCATGGCTGTGGCGTAGATCTCAGCCTCACAACTGGAGCTGAGAATTGAAGACGAACGTGTAGAACGCCAGGAAACTGAGCCAGAGCCAAGGCTGAAGGTGTAACCCTGTGACGACCGCTGAGTAGCCTGGTCGTCAACACAAGAAGCGTTTGAGTGCCCAGTGAGAACAACTGAGCTCCTCCCTCCAAGCATGAGCCCCATGCCCGGCGTACTGCACAAGTAGCACAGTACCCTCTTTGCAGCATCCCAGTGCACCTTTCGGTGTTTACTAGGAGCCACGTAGCGGGCCAGAAGGCCAAGAGGGTATGCAAGGTCAGGACGAGTGCACGTCATCAGGTACATGAGGTAGTGAACTAGCTCTGGGTAAGGACCACTCAGCTCTACGGACTCATCTGAAGGCAGAGCTGAGAGCGAGTGACCTGTAGCCAAAGGAGTGGCCTGTGCTGAGGACAAGGTGAAGCCGAAGCGCTGAAGGACCTGCTGCACCATGTGTGACTGAGTCAGTGTGATGGTGCGGCGTGCTCTGTCCCAGGTGATCTGCAAGCCAAGGTAGTTGCGCAGTTCACCCAGGTCTGTGCATCTGTGTCTCTTTTGCGCCTCCGACTTCACGTGGGCAAGAGCCTCAGTGTCAGTAGTGGCAAAGACCAAGTCGTAAACGTACACGAGGATGTAGAGCGGCGGCAACAACGTGTTGGTGTGTAGAAACAGCGACGGGTCAGCAGTAGAAGGCGCGAACCCAAGAGCCGCAAGAGTAGTCCTCAGTGTGTCGTGCCAATCACGTGGTGCCTGGCGGAGACCGTAGACCGGCCGCTGGAGCCTCCACTGGGTACCAGGGGGAAACGATCCAGTGAAGCCAGGAGGGCGGCGCAGCCAGATCTCCTCGTGCAGGCTGCCCTGCAAGAAAGCTGTGCTAAAGTCAAGAGAGTGAAGCTCGTAGTCATGCTGAGCGGCAACGTGCAGTAGCACCCGAAGAGTGGTCATCTTCGGGGTGGGGGAGAAGGTGTGAAAGAAGTCTACTCCCTCGCACTGACTGAAGCCTCGAGCAACGTAACGAGCCTTGAAGACAGGCGGAGAACCTGGCGGCCGCTTCACCCTGAAAAACCACATGCCACTTACGATGTTCGCCCCAGGAGGGGGAACCTCATCGACGTAAGTGCCAGTGGACTTCCACAATGCCATCTCTGCGTCCATGGTCGACTACCACTGAGAGGAGTAGTCACCCGCGATAGCCTCAGCGTAAGAGCGCGGGGTCGGGATGGATGGAGCATCCGGGTCTCCCTTAGGGGCAAGCAGCATGGACACGAGATGAGGCGCAGCGGCTGCAAGACACTCAAGGTCCTCCAGTTTGTCCTCAAGGACGTCCGTTCCTAGAGCACACTCACTCCCGACAGACGGAGGATAGACATACTTAGATTGAGCAACAAGACTCGCGGCGTAGTCTAGACGATAGTGAGCAGCAAAGTGGACAAGCTCAGCAACTAGGGCAGACGCAGCAGCGGACTCAAAGCAAGGGTCAATGACAGCAGTGGCCAAGAGACACGGGACAGTAGGACTGGCAGCACGAACCCAGTCAGACTCCGGGACAGCAAGGACATGAAGAGAGGACACAGGAGGAGACGACAGAAGGACACGTAGTGGAGCAGTGGAAGGACACAGAGTCATATAGTGCGTGCCAGACACAGGAGGAGGACGCTTACGGGGAGCACGGCGACCAGAGCGAGCAGCACGAATAGGCAACACAGGACGAGACTGAGGCGACACAGTACGAGACTCAGGCTAACGACGCTCTGTAAGGCCGCCTTTCGGACCAATGTAGGGAGAAGGACCAGGAAGTGGTTCTTGGTGCAACCCTACGGTTTGCACTCGGCTTGTTGTCCGTGTGCGTGCATGTTTGTGTGTATGGAATTGTATGAGGCCATGGGATAATATTTATTTCATGCTTATAATTGTGTGTGAATGTTGAGTCATGATGTCGAGTGTGTGTGTCGAGTCAATAGCGAGATATCGCTAGACGCGTGTTACGCGGTCGTTTGTGTCTCGCGCGCGGTTTCTATTTTGTCCTGTGTCGAACGTTCGGGGTGTCACACGTGTGTGCACAAGACCCATCAAGAAATCAAGGATGAGTTTGTGATGAAGAGACTGAGCCTTTGTGTCAAGCCTCGAGTGATTTCGAAGCTCGCCAAAAGGGAGCACCTCAAGATATTGAAGATGGTTACATTACTTTGTGTAGTGTAACATTTCACTTGGTGTAGGCCCTAGTGAAGGGTAGTTTCGAGAACCTTCGTGGTTGGGGACAGTGTGGCACTGTTCCACATCACTGTACCTCGGCTCTTGGGGTTTGTAGGAGCTGGGAGTCATTCCCAACTCGTAACTCTTCCTAACTCTTCCTATGTTGTGTTCTAAGACTATGTTGCTGCCATAGTGCCGTTCGTTCAAACCGACGCTGTGTCGTCAGTTCTTAAAGAAAGCGTGCGATTTAAATTGCCTATTGTAGGCGACATCATGGCTCTCCAGATCCAAGTCGAATAAAGTCATTTGGAGTTGTGAGAATATCGCTATGAACGTTTGAATCTGCTATGCAGAAATCCGACTGTGCACTCTATCTTTTTTTTAGGCACATTGGAGCCTGCTGTGACTATAACAAGTGGTATCAGAGCCCCTTGGAGAAGTTTCGACAATGGCTGGACCTGAGGAAAGGGGTTGCAGAGGTGCTGGTGGCAGAGGAGAAGCCCAAGCTCAAGGCCAACCCCGTAATTCCACCACGGCGCCCGTGCAGCCAAGTATTGGCCCATCTAGGGATGAGCCTAGAGTGTTTGGCCTTGACAAGTTCAATGGTGACAACTTTGCTGAGTGGTCCTTCAGAAAGGAGAACATATTTGACCACTATGAGCTGCTGGAGGTAATGGAAGGAACGGAGAAGCGTCCCGAGAACGACCCGGAGAAGAGCCTGTGGGTGCGGAAGAGCGCACAAGGCTACCTCCTACTTGGGCAAGCGTTGGGGAGCAGCCAAATCCGTCACATCAAGCCTTTCCAGCGTGAACCAGAGAAGGGACCAAAGGCATGGGCTGCTCTCAAGGATGTACACGCTCCTGCAACAGCGGCGGTAGCTGTGGTGTTGGAACGGCAAATGGCGACGTTACGAATTGAAGAGGATGAAGCGGTTGAAGAAGGGGTGCAGAAATTCTTCAACTTGTTGACGCAGCTTGAGGGAGCAGATTTGAACTATAGTGAGCTCCAAAAGAAGACCAAGTTGCTGGCCCTACTCCCTGAATCATGGTCCTCGCTCATCATCAACCTGAATCGCGACTTGCCCCGCCTCTCGCTCAAAGATGTGAAGCGAGCTATCCTTCAAGAGGATTTCCGCCGCCGTGAGTTGGCGAGTGCGGATGGCGCTGGGGCAGCGAGCATCGGCCGTGGATATGGTCGAGGAAGAGGCAAAGGACGAGGGGGAGGAAGGTTTGGTGGCAGCAACTTTCGGCGGAGGCCGCGGGAGTGGCGGTTATGGCAGCGACGACAAGAGCTACAGACGCGGTTGCGGCCGATTCGACGGCGAATGCCATTATTGCCACAAGACAGACATATGTGGCGTGATTGCTACAAGCTCCCTGATGGTTGGACCCCTACTCAAGTCCAAGAGGGTAGAGGAGCAGGAGGAGGGAGGGGAAGAGGCCGTGGAGGCCGTGGCGGTCGCGGTTGCGGAGCTGCAAACATAACGAGCGGAGACAATAACAAGGACCCGAGCAACGATCGGTACCCGGGTCTATTCTACTTCGT
Source organism: Closterium sp. NIES-65 (assembly GCA_948144175.1). Taxonomy (NCBI): domain Eukaryota; kingdom Viridiplantae; phylum Streptophyta; class Zygnematophyceae; order Desmidiales; family Closteriaceae; genus Closterium; species Closterium sp. NIES-65. The sequence continues at coordinate 1,102,064 of CANXME010000191.1, read as the reverse complement.
GTCAACGCAAGTACCGACTGGTCCAGAGAAGGATGAAGGCTTTGAGGAGCCAGCAGCTGTGAGGAAGGTGACCCTACACCCTCTGGACTATTGGGTGATCGATAGTGGCGCTACCTATAGCATGACACCTTGCCCGGACTTGCTCACCGAACTCGAACCGTCACCGGTGAAGCATGTCACATCGGCTTTGGGGCAGCGAGCATGGGTGAAAGGCATGGGCAAGGCCATATTTAAGGGTGCTGATGGGAAGATGGTGGGCCTCAAGAATGGGCTTTGGGTGCCCAGCCTTGCTGCCAACCTGATTTCCGTGCGGCGGTTGGCAAAGGCCGGCATGGACACGATCTCAAAGGGAGCCAAGACCTCCACCGCAAGGCTTGGCGATCGGATTCTTTGGGACCTTCATGAGGACAGAGATGTCTACAACGAGATATGGCAGATCCCTGTGGTCCCAATGCCTAAGGAGAGGCAAGTGGCAGCAAGCGTTAGCACCAAAGGTGGAGCGATTGGTAGCGGCGATTGCGCGGACGGTCGCACTAAGGAGAAGGAGCCCAAGAAGTGCAAACTTGGAGGGACCAGCAAGCTTGGTGAACCTATGGAGAGAGGTGCAGTAGCCAAGGAGCAGAAAAAGGGTGAGAAGAACCCCGAGGCAGCAGCGGAGGAGGACTACGGAGAGAGTATGTGGGGCGCTATTGCGAGCGCGGCATTCTCCAATCCAACTTCGGCTACGGGGGAGTGTGATTGGCTCACCTTGCATCGGCGCATGGGGCATGTGGCCCTGCCCATCTTGCAGCAGCTAGTAAAGAATGAGATGGTTGTTGGCATACGTGTGAAGAGGGAGCCCAATGAGGTACTTGGCTGCCCGACGTGCATGCAAGCCAAGTTCACCCGATTCCCGTTCTCTAGTTCGGAGGTGACGGCTAAGGCACCGCTTGATGAGGTGGTGATGGACGTGGTGGGCCCCCTGAAGCTTGGAGCTGCTGGAGCTGAGTATTTTCTCACCATTGTCAACGTCTACACCCACATGACTTGGGTGTATGTGCTGGCCAAGAAGAGCGACGTGGCTGAAACGTTGAAGACGGATTGGTTCCCGATGGTGGAGCGGCAACAAGACCGTCTAGTCAAGTCAATCCGCACCGATCGAGGGGGAGAGTTCTTGAGTAAGGAGTTTTGGGTTGTGGCTGAAGAAGAATGGTCTTCAGCACTCCCTCACCATGCCATACTCCCCTGCAATGAACGGCATCGCCGAGCGAGCGAACCGCACAATCACGGAGGTGGCACGCGGGTTGCTCATTGGAGAGTGAGCTGAAGAGCATCGAGGAGAATGACACATTTGAATTGGTGGAGCTACCAGAGGGGCGTACGGCGATAACGTCCAAGTGGCTCTTCAAAATCAAGTCGGATGCCGACGGCAAGATCGAGGGCTACAAGTCTAGGCTTGTAGCCAAGGGGTACCAGCAGAAGGAGAAGGTGGACTTTAAGGAGCTGTTTGCCCCTGTGGTGAAGCCGACGATGCTGAGAACCCTATTCGAGGGAGCTGCCATCAAAGGATGGGTAGTAAAACAAATGGACATCGTAACGGCATTCCTTAACGGCATCCTTGAGGAGGAGATTTTTATGGCACAGCCAGAGGGGTTTGATGATGGTAGTGGCAGAGTGTGGAAGCTGAAGAAGGCCCTCTATGGGCTGAAGCAAGCCCCTAGGCAATGGTACATGAAGCTGCGCGAAGTGTTGGAGGAGATCGGCTTCACTCCCTCAACGGCCGATCACTCCTTGTTCATGCTTGGCGAGGGGGAGCAGAGGAGCTTCATGGTGGTTTATGTGGATGATATTCTCATATTCTCACCCTCCTCTGACCTTGTGAAGGAGGTGATGCTGAAGCTGCATGACAAGTTCAAGTGCAAGTCCCTTGGTGACGTGAACTTCTACCTTGGGCTCCACATCGAACGAGACGTGGAGAAGCGGAGCATGCGAGTGCACCAACGGAAGTACCTAGAGGCATTGGCCGCCAACTTTGGCCAGAGTGAAGGTCATGTGGCTACTCCCTGTCCTTCTGGGTTCAAGTGTGTGAAGGGACCAGAGGAGGAGGGCGTTGGAGAAGAAGAGAGGCGCCGTTTTCACTCGTTGGTGGGCAGCCTCATGTATGCGGCGGTAAACACCCGACCGGACGTCGCGTTTGCTACCGGGCAGCTGGCTAGGGTTGTGCAATGCCCTAATGAGGAGCAGGTAGCAGCTGGAATGAGGGTGGCTAAGTATCTTGGCCAAACACCGACCGTTGGGCTGCAATACTCGGCGGCGACACAAAGGCGCCAAAAGGGCGCGGATGGTGTTGAGCCCGGGCGTTTGTTCCTCACCGCCTACTCGGATGCTTCATATGCATCGGAACTAGAGGACATGACAAGTGTGGGAGGCTTTATATGCTGTGTTTGTGGAGGCCCAACTGCTTGGGAGAGCAAGAAGCAGGTTGACCAAACTTTGAGCTCGGTTGAGTCCGAGTACATGGCACTCTTCCGTGCCGTACGGGAGATTGTGTGGCAGCGGCGTTTGTTGGCTGAATTGGGGGAGGAGCAGCAAGGACCTACCCCACTATACTGTGACAGCCAGTGTGCCATTGCTCTTGCTAAGAACCCTGTGTTGCATGGACTCACAAAGCACATGAGGGTGAAGTGGCATTAGACGAGGAGCATGGTGACCGCGGGTGAAGACCACGGGGCAGCCGGCTGACATGATGACTAAGAGGCTGGTGGAGCAGCAGCATTGGAAGTGTTGCAAGCTGGCTGGGATGGCTCTGAACTAAGAGAGCAACCTATCCTAAGGCCAACAATCCGAGGGGGGGTTTGCTGGTGCAACCCTACGGTTTGCACTCGGCTTGTTATCCGTGTGCGTGCATGTGTGTGTGTGTATGGAATGGTATGAGGGCATGGGATAATATATATTTCATGCTTATAATTGTGTGTGAATGTTGAGTCATGATGTCAGGTGTGTTTGTCGAGTCAATAGCGAGATATCGCTAGACGCGTGTTACGCGGTCGTTTGTGTCTCGCGCGCGGTTTCTATTTTGTCCTGTGTCGAACGTTCGGCGTGTCGCAGGTGTGTGCAAAAGACCCATCAAGAACTCAAGGATGAGTTTGTGATGAAGAGCCCGAGCCTTTGTGTCAAGCCTCGAGTGATTTCGAAGCTCGCCAAAAGGGTGCACCTCAAGATATTGAAGATAGTTACATTACTTTATGTAGTGTAACATTTCACTTGGTGTAGGCCCTAGTGAAGGGTAGTTTCGAGACCCTTCGTGGTTGGGGACAGTGTGGCACTGTTCCACATCACTGTACCTCGGCTCTTGGGGTTTGTAGGAGCTGGGAGTCATTCCCAACTCGTAACTCTTCCTATGTTGTGTTCTAAGATTATGTTGCTGCCATAGTGCCGTTCGTTTAAACCGACGCTGTGTCGTGAGTTCTTAATGAAAGCGTGCGATTTAAATTTCTTATTGTAGGGGACATCAAGGCGCTCCAGATCCAAGTTGAATGAAGTCATTTGGAGTTTGAAGCCGCTATGCAGAAATCCGACTGTGCACTCTATCTCTTGTTTTAGGCACATTGGAGCCTGCTGTGACTATAATAGTGGCGAGGCAGGCAGTAGCTGTAACTGCGACTGGACCAGTGGAGGACACTCTAAGGAGGGAGCAGAACAAGGAGGAGGCGGCTGACCAAGAATCTGCTGGAGGAGTGGAACGAAGTACGATCGCGGCTGTGCAGTGCTTCCAGAACCAGTAGAGACAGCACCAGAACCTCCAGCAGCAGCTCCAACTCCTGCAGGACCACCAGCAGCTCCAGTACCTCCAGTAGCACCAGCAGCTCCAGTACCTCCAGCAGCACCAGCAGCACCTCCAGCAGCACCCCCATTCCTAGAAGCTCCAGTACCGCCAATACGAGCACCTCCAAGACTAGTGGCTACAGCACCTCCAGTGCCGACCCCAGGGTCAGCAGCAACACCACGGTCAGTAGGCACAGCGCTCTCAGCTCCAGCTCCAGTAGCACCACGGAGGCGGCAACAGTACCGAGAGTACCACTCATGCAGCTGCTGGGAAGAGAGAGCACCCCTAGGCACAACACCCCCAGGCTCAGCACCCATAGTCTCTGCACCCCCAGACCCAGCACCACCAGGCTCAGCACGCTCAGGCTCAGCACGCTCAGTACCTCGCGGAGGACCAGGGTCGACACCTACCTCGACAGGCTCGACCGGGTCTACCTAAGAAACACCTCAGGAAGCAGGACCCTGGGGAGGAAGGGGATCTACCAAAGCAGCACCTTGCGTGAGGAATAGCGGCGGGGGGGGGGGGGAGCGGGGCAGTGCGGTAGGGGAAGAGACGGTAGAAGGGGACGGACTCGTCAAACGTGACATCCTGAGAGGTAAAGACCCTGCGCGAGGTGGGGTGGTAAAACTGCCAGCCAAGCGCGTCAGGGACAAAGCCAAGGAAGACACAGGGAGCAGCGCGGGCGGAGAGCTTGTCCGCGGACGTATCGCGGACAAAGACACGAGATCCCCAGACCCGGAACACAGACGCATCGCCAACCTCTCCCGTCCAACGTAGCATCGGCGAGGTCTCCGGAACGGAGCTGATGCGCGGCGTAGCGGACCGCAAACGGCCACAGAAAATGTGGGGCATCTGCATGGACCAAGGAGGTACGAGCGACCTAAATGACAAAGCCAATGCGGCGCTCAGCAACCCCATTCTATAGAGGAGAGGCCGCAAGCGTGAACGTCTGGCGAATGCCCTCCCCCTGACATAAGGTCTCCAAGAGACCGGAGGAAAACTCCCGCCCCTACACGGCCTTGTTGCCCCCCTACACGGCCTTGTTGCCCCCCTACACGGCCCCGTCTCCGCCCTTCCAGGCCCCTCGCGGCCCCTAGCGGCCCTGTTGCCACCCCTACGCTGCCTCGGCGCTGCCCCTGGCGGCCCTGTCGCCGCCCCTAGCGGCCCCGTAGCCGCCTCCCTCCCTACGCAGCCCTGATGCCGCCCCTACGCGGCCCCTCGCCTAGCAGCCTCGTCGCCGCCCCTACGCGGCCCCGTCGCCGCCCCTAGCGGCCCCGTCGCCGCTCCCTTCCCTACGCGGCCCCGTCGGCGCTCCTACGCGGCCCAGTCTCCGCCCCTAGCGGCCCCGTCGCCACCCCTACGCGGCCCCGTCGCCGCCCCTAGCGGCCCCGTCGCCACTCCCTTCCCTACGAGGCCCCGTCGCCGCCCCTACGCGGGCCAGTCGCTGCCCCTCGCGGCCCCGTCGCCGCTCTGCTCCCTACGCGACCCCGTCGCCGCCCCTAGCGGCCCCGTCGCCACCCCTACCCGGCCCCGTCGTCGCCCCTAGCGAGCAACCTAGCCGCCGAGTCGCCCAGCAGCTGAGCACCCGGGTCGCCCAGCAGCCGAGCCGCCCCTGGAGCAGACGCAACTGCTGCGGCCGCCCTTGGAACGGCCGCCAATACAGCAGCCGCCCCTGGAGCAGCCGCCACTGCAGCAGCCGCCTCTGGAGCAGCCGCCACTGCAGCAGCCGCCCCTGGAGCAGCCGCCACTGCAGCAGCCGCCCCTGGAGCAGCCGCCACTGCAGCAGCCGCCCCTCCAGCAGCCGCCACTGCAACAGCCGCCCCTAGAGCAGCCGCCACTGCAGCAGCCGCCACTGCAGCAGCCGCCCTTGGAGCAGCCGCCACTGCAGCAGCCGCCCCTGGAGCAGCCGCCACTGCAGCAGCCGCCCCTGGAGCAGCCGCCACTGCAGCAGCCGCCCCTGGAGGAGCCACCACTGCAGCAGCCGCCCCTGGAGCAGCTGCCACTGCAGCAGCCGCCCCTGGAGCAGCCGCCAGTGCAGCAGCCGCCCCTGGAGCAGCCGCCACTGTACCAGCCGCCTCTGGAGCAGCCGCCACTGCAGTAGCCGCCCCTGGAGCAGCCGCCCCTTGAGCAGCCGCCACCGCAGCAGCCGCCCCTAGAGCAGCCGCCACTGCAGCAGCCGCGGAGCTCTCGCTCTATAGTGGTAGTGGCATCGTTGTTGCCACTGTCGTCCACCTGCCCTTCTTGCCACTGGTGAGCACTACCCAATCCGTACTGCTGTTACTGCTGCTCTTTCTTCCGCTTCTGCTGCTCCTGGCGTGGCCAGATGCACCCCCATCGTCGCCCGCGTGAGTCCCTCACCCCCCAACAGCTTTGAGTGGTACGCCAGTTGGGGTTGTCGGGGTGGCACTAGTGGGAGTCATCATGGAGTGGAGAGTCGGTGAGTTGTGCTCGCTGCCCGTACGTTATTAGCACGGGTGTCCGGAGTGGTCACACTTCCGAGACATCTAGTGAAAAAGAGTCCCGCTGCTTCGCGCGTCTGAGCGACGCTTGACGTACAGAGTTTGACGACGACGCTGAGCTCCCTGACTGGGAGGAGCTCCTTAGACAGAGAGTAGATATCTTTGCTCTTGACTATGATGCTATTCTCACCGCGATTTATGCATTGTCTACTAGTGCCGAGGAAGTCTATCACCTGTGTGTGCCGCCTGACCCCGGTATCCAGTCTGCTACTCTAGGTGCTGGTGAGGCTGCTGCTCTAGGTGCTAGTGCGTCTGCTGCCCAAGGTGCTGGTGAGTCTGCCCTCTCAGGTACCACGTCGGATCAGGCCTTACACACCTTCACCCTTGATTCGGGTGCTTCCCGGTCCTTCTTTCGAGACCGCACCACGCTTACGCCTCTTAGTCGGCCGGTTGCAGTCTCCCCGGCGGACCCCTCTGGGGGTCCTGTCCTTGCTAGCTTCTCCACTGTCTTACCGTGCCCGGCAGCCCCCTCTGGCACCCTGTCTGGTCTCCACCTCCCCTCGTTCTCTACAAACTTGGTGAGTGGAGCTGATCTACAGGATAGGGGGGCTGACCAGTTCACTCCTACGAGTCAGCGGGTGACCCACTACACGTGTGCTCGGACAGGCAGACACTTGGCCACGTTCACCCGTCTACCGGGGTCGAGCCTGTACACACTTACTTCTGAGTCTCCTCCGACTGCTGAGTCTGGTCAGGTAGCTGCGTCGAGTCAGGTGTTTGCTGCAGCGTCCAGGTCTGGTCCTGAGTCTTCTCCCTGCTCGTGTCGTCTCCTGTCCCACCAGACTCTCCTTTGGCACCACCGCCTTGGTCACCCCTCCCTGCCTCGTCTCCGAGGCATGGCCTCCCGTGTCCTTATCTCTGGTCTTCCCCGGTCTCTCCCTCCCCTACCTTCGGGGCGTGCCCCTACCTGCGTCCCCTGCATCGAGGGGCGACAGCGCGCCGCCCCTCACTCCTCCGAGTTTCCTCCGAAAGAGGCTCCGCTGCAGACTCTTCACATGGACGTGTGGGGCCCCGCCCGCGTCCGTGGCTAGGGGCATGAGCGTTACTTCCTGTTGGTGGTTGATAACTACTCGCGTTACACCACAGTCTTCCCCTTGCGCAGCAAGGGTGACGTCACTGAGGTGTTGATCGAATGGATTTGCGCAGCTCGTCTCCTGCTCAGAGACAGTTTCGGCTCCGATTTTCCTGTACTGCGTCTGCACTCTGACAGAGGCGGGGAGTTTTCCTCTGCCCATCTGGGAGCCTTCTGTCGTGCACAGGGCATCCGCCAGACCTTCACGCTTCCGGCCTCTCCACAACAAAATGGGATTGCTGAGCGCCGCATTGGCATGGTCATGGACGTCGCTTGTACGTCCATGATCCATGCGGCTGCCCCCCATTTTCTGTGGCCGTTTGCGGTTCAGTACGCCGCGCATCAGCTCAACCTTCAGCCCCGGGTCTCCTTGCCAGAGACCTCCCCCACCTTGTGGTGGACGGGGAAGGTTGGCGATGCATCTGCGTTTCGGGTCTTGGGATCTCGGGCGTTTGTCCGCGACTTGTCTGCGAACAAGCTGTCCCCCCGTGCTGTTCCCTGGGTCTTCCTTGGCTTCCCCTCTAACGCGCGTGGGTGGCAGTTTTACCACCCCACCTTGCGTCGCGTTCTCTCCTCCCAGGACGTCACCTTTGACGAGTCGGTGCCTTACTACCGTCTCTTTCCCCACCGCACTGCGCCCCTCCCCCCGTCGCCGCTCTTCCTTGCGCCAGGTCCTCCCCCGGTAGACCTCCTCCCCCCTCAGGGTCCTGCCCCGTCAGGTGTGTCTCAAGTAGAAGTAGTCGAGCGTGTCGAGGTAGTTGTTGACTCTGGTGCTGCTAGAGGTGCTGAGCCTGCGGGTGCCGGGTCTGAGGTGCTGAGTCTGGGGGTGCAGAGACTTGGGGTGCTGGGTCTGGGGGTGCTGAGCCTAGGGGTGCGGAGCCTGGGGGTGTGGAGCCTGGGGGCGCTCGGTCTGCTCGTGTGGCCGCCGGCGGTGCTTCGAAGAGGCGGGAGCCACCCTCTCCATAAGGGCTGCGCGAGTGGTTTGTCCGCTGTTGGAGATGTGCTACTGGAGCTGGAGGTACTACTGATGGTGCTGGTCCCAGAGGTGCTCATACTGGCGGTCCTGGAGCTGCTGGGACTCGGGGTGCTACTGGGGCTACTGGAGTTGGTCCTGCTGGAGCTGCTGGTGGTGTTGGCGCTGGTGTTTCTACTGGCGCTTGTACGTCTGGGGGTGCTGCTGAGACTGCTGGAGATGACGGTTCTAGTAGAGTTGGTGCTGCTGGAGCTGGAGTTGTTGAGGGTGTTGGCGCTGGCGGTGCTGCTAGCGCTAGTGCTTCTGAGGGTGCTGGAGTTGGCATTGTTGGAGCTGGAGGTGCTGCTGGCACTGGTGCTGCCGCTGGGGGTACTGGTGCTGTCCTTGGTGGTTCTGGAGGCGCTGCGCGGCCGAGGCCGTACTTCGTTCCGCTCCTGGAGCAGGTTCTTGGTCTCCCGCCCTCTACTGATCCTGCTCCTCTCTTAGACTGTCCTTGTCCAGTCGCGTCACAGTTACAGCCCGCCTCCCCTCTACCTGCTCCTTCTCCCTACACTGGTCGCAGAGCGTCGTGAGCTTGCGTCTCGTCCTGCGTCGCCTGTTCGTGCTGCTCGCACTAGTGGTCGTACTGCGCGTCCGCGTCCTCCTGCGGTCCCCGGCACACACCTGATGGCGCTGGGTCCTTCCACTGCTCCTCTTGATGTCCCGTTGCCGTCTCCTCCGGAGTCCTCTATTCCTCCTCTTGCTGACCCGGAGTCTGACTCTCTTCGTGCTGCCAGTCCTACTGTCACGCGTCTCCTGGCTACTGTTGTCACTAACCCTTCCTTTGAGTCCACTGCTGCGTCTGCCCTAGTTGCTGAGCTTGTCGACTTCGCAGCTCGCTGTCGTCTAGACTACGCTGCCAGTCTTGTTGCTGAGTCTGAGTCTGTCTGTCCTCCGTACGTCGTGGGTGAGTGTGCTCTTAGCACTGACGTCCTTGAGGACAGGCAGGAGGAGTTCCAGTGTTTTGCTGCTGCTTTGCCTCATCTCGTGTCCACGCTGATTGCTCCTGAGGGAGACCCGGATGCACTAGACATCCCGACTCCTCGATCGTACATCGAGGCGATCGAGGGTCCCTACTCCTCTCAGTGGCAGTCAGCCATGAACGCAGAGATGGCTTCCTAGAAGTCTGCGTCTCGTCCTGCGTCTCGTCTTGCGCCTCAGCCTGCGTCTCGTCCTGCGTCGCCTGTTCGTGATGCTCGCACTAGTGGTCATACTGCGCGTCCGCGTCCTCCTACGGTCTCCGGCACACACCCGATGGCACTGCGTCCTTCTACTGCTCCTCTGCGTGTCCCGTTGCCGTCTCCTCCAGATTCCTCTCTTCCTACTCTTGCTGACCCGAAGTTTGACTCTCTTCGTGCTGCCAGTCCTACTGTCACGCTTCTCCTTGCTACTGCTGTCACTGACCCTTCCTTTGAGTCCACTGCTGCGTCTGCCCTAGTTGCTGAGCTTGTCGACTTCGCTGCTCGCTGTCGTCTAGACTACACTGCTAGTCTCGTTGCTGAGTCTGAGCACATTGCTCTTCGCTACTTCCTTGCTTGTAAGCTGCAGCAGCGTGGTCAGTTGCGCCTTGCTTATGTGGCCTCTGAGGCCAACACTGCTGATATCTTTACCAAGGCACTTTCTCTTGGTGATCATCAGCGTTTCTGTACGATGCTAGGTCTTGTGCCTACTTGGCCCCACTTACTCACTTCTTGACCTTGCTTGTACCATAAGCCCGCGGATAGAAGCGCAGGCCTTGGATAAGCACCGTCGCTAATAAGAGGATGAGGGCGCTTATATCCGGTCCTCGATTATAAGCGCACCCCCTAGAAAAATATGATATGTTATAAGCGCATGTTTGTTCTTCATCTCAAAACCTTTCAAATTACAGAAACGAATTTCGCATAATCAGGAAAACGAACTACAATTTCGATTTCCCACACTCTGAACTCACTTTTTGCGCATCTAGTCAGCATGTGCTGTGATTTTGTCACGGTGAGCTCGCAGGGAATCACTCCTTGCCAAGCTGCGCGAGAATCAGATTCGACTCGAATACAATCGGCAGAACGAGATATACAGTTTGGTGTAAAACAAATATAGATTCTTTTTGCCATTCTATAAGCGCCGGCCCTTAAAAATTTCCTCAATTATAAGCGCACCCCCCAAAAAACAGTGTTTTTTTATACCCCAAGGGGCGCTTCTATCTGGGGGCTGACGGTACTGTGATCTTTCTATACCTCCACTTGCTTGTTTACCTTTATATATGATCTTGCATGTGAACTGGCCTTTTGGCCTTGCTCTAGTGCTCGGATTGTGTGGTGACGTTGTGATCCACCCAGTGTCAAATTATAATGTTGTGTAGGCTGTAGTGGGGTAGCCTATATGGGGTACACATTTCTAGGGTTGCATATTTGTACCACTTTCATTCCTTAGTCAATCATTCTCGTTTCAGTTTTCTCATGGTATCGAGCAGGTTCGCTAGTGGGAACTGTGCCTAGGGCCCACCAATTCGATTTTTTTTTTTTCCTTCCCGGAGCGCGCTCCGCCCGAGTCGCGCTCCTCTCTTTCATCTCTTCGAGCCGCCCTAGCAACTGCGTCGCGCCGCCCTAGCGACCCCGTCGCCCTAGCAGCCCCGTTGCCTAGCCCTACGGCCCCGTCGCCTAGCCCTACGGCCCCGCCGCCACCCGTCACTGCGGCCCCGCCGCCCTTCGCTACGGCCCCGCCTCCCTTCGCTGCGGCCCCGCCGCCCTTCGCTGCGGCCCCGCCGCCCTTCACTGCGGCCCCGCCACCCTTCACTACGGCCACGCCGCCCTTCGCTGCGGCCCCGCCGCCCCTCTCGCTGCAGCCCCGCCGCCCTTCTCTGCGGCCCCGCCGCCCCTCTCGCTGCGGCCCCGCCGCCCCTCTCGCTACGGCCCCGCCGCCTACCTTGCGGCCCGCCGCCCTTCTCTGCGGCCCCGCCGCCCCTCTCGATACGGCCCCGCTGCCCCTCTCGCTGTGGCCCCGCCGCCTACCTTGCGGCCCCACCGCCCTTCGCTGCGGCCCCGCCGCCCCTCTCGCTGCGGCCCCGCCCCCTACCAGCGGCCTTGCCGCTCTACACAACCGAGCCGCCCGCACCGCTGCGCAGCCCGAGCCGCCCGTTCCGCCCGAGCCGCCCGTTCCGCCCGAGCCGCCCGTTCCGCCCGAGCCGCACGAGCCGCCCTTTCCGCCCAAGCCGCCCGAACCGCCCGAGTCGCCCGAGCCGCCCGAGCCGCCTGAGCCGCTGGTGGCGCAGAGCCGCAGTTGCTGCTGAGCTGTCTGAGTCGCCCGAGCCGCCGTGTTGCCGAGCTGCTGTGCTGCCGAGCTGCCCAAACCGCCCTGTCTGGTGAGAGCAGCGCTTTTGTCACTGCACTGCCCCTGTCCTACAGTTAGCGCTGCTAGTCTACTGCTGTCATGGCTACCCCCAGTGTTCTCGCTTTTGACGCTGAGGGTCGGGCCATTGACTTTGAGGTCTGGGTAGATGACCTGCAGCTTTTCCTACAGTGCGATAGGGCAGACGGTCTCTCTCTGTTTAACCTCACCTCTAGCGCCTCTCCTGCCCCTGCTGCTGATGCTGACGCCACTGTTCGCTCCCAGTGGGCCACGCGCGATGCTGCTGCACGTCTTTCTGTGCGTCGCAACCTGCCTACCACTGAGCGCGCGCACTTTAGTCAGTACAAGAGTGCTCAGACCTTGTACGACGCTGTAGTTGCGCGCTACTCTTCCCCTGCCACTGGTACCCTGAGCCGCCTCATGCTACCGTACCTCTTCCCTGACCTTACTGCCTTTCCCACAGTCGCTGACCTCATTACGCACCCCCGCACTAGTGATACTCGCTACCGCGCTGCGCTTCCTGCTGAGTTCTGCGCCAAGAACCCCCCCCCTATGTACATCACTCTCTATTACATTGTCACCCGCCTCCCTGACTCCCTTCGTGTAGTAAGGGACCACTTCCTCTCAGTCTGTCCCACCACTCTCACTGTTGACCTCCTAGAGAAGGCCCTCCTATCAGCGGAGAAGAGCATAGTCGCTGTAGGAGCCTCTCGTGGTGACCCTCGCACCCCCATCTTTGAGGGGTGTTCCCCTTCCCCCCTTTTGCCCTCTATCGCCTCTTCTGCTGCGGCCGACCTCGTTGGTCTTGAGTCGGTCGGTGCGGCGTCTGCCCCCAGCGAGAGACGCCGCTCTGGCAAGGGCAAGGGGGGCAAGGGCGCGGGTGGAGCTAGCGGGGGTGGTGGAGGTGGCGGTGGAGGTGGCGGAGAAAGTGGGGGTGGCGGTGGGAGTGGTGGCGCGGGTGGAGGTGTCGGTGGCAGCAGTGGAGGCGGCGGTGGCGGAGGCGGTAGCGGTGGGAGCGGAGGCGGCGGTGGTGGCGGCGGTTAAGGAGGCGGTGGTGGCGGAGGTGGAGCTGGTCGGGGTGGCGCTTCGCAGCGGAGCGGCTCGGGTGGTGGTCAGCGCCAGCAGCAGCAGCAGCAGCAGCGTTCTCGGGACATCCCCCCACCTCAGCAGCTACGTGAGTGGTACGCGCAGCGTCAGCGTGGTGGGGGTTTTGGTCCGTGCACCTACGTCCTTCGCACCGGCGACTGTGCGGGTGAGCAGTGTGGGGGTGCCCACCCCACCCAGCACTGCTTTGGCCGCCTGACGGACGCTTGGCATCACCAGTTCCCGGAGGCTACTGAGATCCCCCGCTGGGGAGAGCTGTCTAGGGCAGGTGTAGCTATCTATGATCTTGACTTTGATGCTATCCTTGCTGCCATGTATGCTGTGACTATTAAAGATGAGGGTGACTGTTACCGGTGTTTCCCGCCCGACCCGGGCATTGAGACTGCTGCTCTAGGTACTGGTGAGGCTGCTGCTCTAGGTGCCAATGCGGCTGCTGCTCTAGGTGCCAGTTCGTCTGCGTCCTCAGGTGCTGGTGAGTCTGCGCTCTTTGGTACCGCGTCGGCTTCGGCCTCCCTCACCTTCACACTTGACTCACGGGCTTCTCGCTCCTTCTTTCAAGACCGCACCACACTCACGCCGCTTAGTCGGCCGGTTGACCACAGTCACGCCGCTCGGACGACCGGTTGCATTCTCCCTAGCCTCTCTCACTTCTCTACTGTCCTCCTGTGTCCGGCTGCCCCCTCTGGTACCTTGTCTGGTCTTTACCTCCCCTCGTTCTCTACGAACTTGGTGAGTGGTGCTGACCTGCAGGATGCGGGGGTTCACCAGTTTACTCCTGCGCGTCACCAGGTGACCCACTGCTCGGACGCTTGCACAAGCAGGCACCTGGCCACGTTTACGCGTCGGCCGGGGTCGAGACTCTACACCCTGACCACTGAGTCTCCTCCTGTCCCCGCGTCTCGTCAGGTAGCTGAGTCGGGTCAGGTGTTTGCTGCTGCGTCCAGGTCTGGTCCTGAGTCTGCCCCCTGCTCGTGTCGCCTCCTGTCTCACGAGACTCTCCTGTGGCACCACCACCTTGTTCACCCCTCCTTGCCTCGGCTCCGAGGCATGGCTTCCCGTGTCCTTGTGTCTGGTCTTCCCCGATCCCTCCCTCCCCTTCCTCCGGGGCCTGGTCCTTCCTGTGTCCCCTGTGTCGAGGCACAGCTACGGGCTGCTCCTCACTCCTCTCCATTTCCCCCGACAGAGGCTCCGCTGCAGACTCTTCACATGGACGTGTGGGGCCCGGCCCGCGTCCGTGGACAGGGTCACGAGCGCTAATTTCTGCTGGTGGTTGACGACTACTCGCGTTACACCACAGTCTTCCCCTTGCGCAGCAAGGGTGCTGTCACTGAGGTGCTGATCGACTGGATCCGCGAGGCTCGTCTCCAGCTCAGGAGGAGCTTCGGCTTGGACTTTCCTGTTCTGCGTCTGCACTCTGACCGAGGTGGGGAGTTCTCCTCTCGCCTTCTGCGAGACTACTGTCGTGCACGGGGGATCCGCCAGACCTTTACGCTTCCGGACTCTCTACAGCAAAATGGGATTGCTGAGCGCCGCATTGGCATGGTCATGGATGTCGCTCGTACGTCCATGATGCATGCGGCTGCCCCCCATTTTCTGTGGCCGTTTGCGGTTCGGTACGCGGCGCATCAGCTCAACCTTCACCCCAGGGTCTCTCGGCCCGCGATGTCCCCAGTCTTGCTGTGGACGGGGAAGGTCGGCGATGCGTCTGCGTTCCGTGTCTGGGGATCTCGGGCGTTTGTCCGCGACTTGTCTGCGGACAAGCTATCCCCTCGTGCTGCTCCCTGTGTCTTCCTTGGCTTCCCCCCTGACGCTCCAGGGTGGCAGTTCTACCACCCCTCCTCTCGTCGTGTTCTCTCCTCCCAGGATGTCACCTTTGACGAGTTGGTCCCCTACTACTGTCTCCTCCCCCCGCCTCCGCTCTTCCTTGTGCCAGGTCCCCCCCGGGTAGATCCCCTCCCCCCTCAGGGTCCTGCCCTTTCAGGTGTGTCCCAGGTAGACGCAGGCAAGCCGGTCAAGGTTACTGGTGACTCCGGTACTTCTGCGGGTGCTGAGCCTGGGGGTGCTGACTCTAGGGGTGCTGTGCGAGTGGGTGCTGTGCCTGGGGGTGCTGAGCCTGGGAGTGCTGAGCCTGGGGGTGCTGCCACTCGGGGTGCTGAGCCTGGGGGTGCTGCGCCTGGGGGTGCTCCGCCTGGGGGTGCTGAGCCTGGGGGTGCTGCGACTAGGGGTGCTGAGCCTGGGGGTGCTGCGCCTGGGGGTGCTGAGCCTTGGGGTCCTTCGCCTGGGGGTGCTGCGCCTGGGGGTGCCACGTCTGGAGCTGCTGGGCCTGGAGGTGCGGAGCCAGCGGCCGCTAGACCTGCTAGTGTGGCGTCTGGAGGTGCTGGGCCTGGAGGTTCTCCGGGTGCTTCGTCTCAGTGGGAGCCACTCTCTCAACAGGAGCTGCGCGAGTAGTTTGCCCGGCGCTGGAGGCGTACTGCTGGAGCTGGAGCTTCTTCGGCTGCTGAGGGTGCTGGTGCCGCCGGTCCCGGAGGTGCTCGTCCTCGGAGTGCTGGAGGTGCTGCGTCTGCGAGTACGACTGGAGCGGGAGCTGCTGAGGGTGTTGGCGCTGAGGCTACTGCTGTCAGTCCTGGCGGCGGTCCTGCTGCGGGTGCTGCTCGTGCTGCTGGAGGTCCTGCAGCTGGAGGTGCTGTTGGCGCTAGTGCTGCCGCTGAGGGTGCTGCTCGTGCTGCTTGAGGTCCTGCAGCTGGAGGTGCTGTTGGCGCTGGTGCTGCCGCTGAGGGTGCTGGTGCTGTCCCTGCTGTGTCTGAAGTCGCCGCGCGGCCTCGGCCGTACTTTGTTCCGCTCCTTCAGCAGGTTCTTGGTTGTCTGAGTGTCCACCGCCTGTCCAGTCACAGTCACAGTCACCACCGACCTCCCCACTGCCCGCTCCTTCTCCGTACACTGGTCCTACTGGAGGTCTTGCTGAGCTTCGTGAGCCTGCGTCTCGTCCTGCGTTGCCTGTTCGTGCTGCTCGCGCTAGTGGTCGCGGTTCGCATCAGCGTCCTCCTCCTATCCCTGGCACGCACCGGATGTCTCTGCGTCCGTCCACTGCTCCTCAGCGTGCCCCTTTGCCTTCTCCTCCTGAGTCCTTTGTTCATGCACTTGCCGACCCAGAGTCGGACTCTCTTCGTGCTGCCAGTCCTACTGTCACGCGTCTCCTCGCTACTGTCGTCACTAACACCTCTTTTGAGTCCACTGCTGCGTCTGCTCCTGTTGCTGAGCTCGTCAACTTTGCTGCTCGCTGTCGTCAAGACTACGTTGGTAGTCTTGTTGCTGAGTCTGCGTCTGTCTGTCCTCCGTCCGTCGGGGGTGAGTGTGCTCTTGGCACGGACGTCCTTGAGGACAGGCAGGAGGAGTTCCAGTGTCTGGCTGCTGCTTCACCTCATCTCGTGTCCGTACTGCTTACCCCTGAGGGAGACCCGGATGCACTTGACATCCCGACTCCGCGCTCTTACGCGGAGGCCGTAGAGGGTCCTTACTCCTCTCAGTGGCAGGCAGCTATGGATGCAGAGATGCTTCGTGGAAGTCCACAGGCACCTACGTTGACGCGGTTCCCCACCTGGGCGAACATCGTCAGTGGCATGTGGATCTTCAGGGTGAAGCGACCGCCGGGTTCTCCACCTGTCTTCAAGGCGCGTTACGTGGCTCGTGGCTTTAGTCAGCGGCAGGGAGTTGACTACTTTTAGACCTTCTCTCCCACCCCGAAGATGACCACTCTTCGAGTGCTGCTGCACATAGCTGCTTAGCGCGACTACGAGCTTCACTCTCTTGACTTCAGCACTGCTTTCTTGCAGGGTAGTCTGCACGAGGAAATCTGGCTGTACCGTCCACCTGGCTTCACTGGGACTTTTCCTCCTAGCACCCAGTGGAGCCTCCGATGACCAACCTACGGTCTCCGCCAGGCACCGCGTGAGTGGCACGACACACTGAGGACTACGCTTGCGGCTCTTGGCTCCCTCTACTGCCCACCCGTCGCTGTTTCTATGCACCGGCACCTCTTTGCCGCCGTTCTACATCCTTGTGTACGTCGACGACTTGGTCTTTGCCACTGCTGACACTGCTGGACTCGCCCGCGTGAAGTCCGAGCTGCAGAAGAGACACACGTGCACAGAGCTGGATGAACTGCGCAGCTACCTTGGCTTGCAGATCACCCGGGACAGAGCACGCCGCACCATTACCCTTACTCAGTCACACATGGTGCAGAAGGTCCTTTAGCGCTTTGTCTTCACGTACTCCTCACCTCAGGCCACTCCTCTGCCTACTCGCCACTCGCTCTCAGCTCTGCCTTCGGATGAGTCCGTAGAGTCGAGTGGCCCGTACCCAGAGCTTGTTGGCTGCCTCATGTACCTGATGACCTGCATAAGACCTGATCTTGCATACCCTCTTAGCATTCTTGCACGCTATGTTGCTCCTGGGAGACACAGACCAGAGCACATGGCTGCAGCGAAGAGGGTGTTGCGCTACTTGTGTAGTACGTCGGGCATGGGGCTAGTGCTTGGAGGGCAGAGTCCAGTGGTCCTCGCTGGGCACGCAGACGCTTCTTGGGCTGACGACCAGGCTACGCAGCGGTCGTCACAGGGTTACACCTTCAGCCTTGGTACCGGCTCTTTTTCGTGGCGGTCTACCCGCTCGTCTTCTGTTCTCGGCTCCAGTTGTGAGGCTGAGATCTACGCCGGGGCCATGGCTGCACGGGAGCTTTGCTGGCTCACCTACCTGCTGACTGACCTCGGAGAGCCGCCTCGTTCTCCTCCAGTGCTGTACGTAGACAAAAAGGCCATGCTGGCCTTGTGTCGGGAGCAGCGCCTGGAGCACAGAACGAAGCACATTGCTCTCCGCTACTTTCTTTCTCGTAAGATGCAGCAGCGTGGTCAGTTGCGACTTGCGTACGTGGTTTCTGAGGCTAACACTACTGATATCTTCACTAAGGCACTTGCGCCTCGTGATTATCAGCGCTTCTGTACTCAGCTTGGTCTTGTGTCTGCTTTGCCTCACTTGCTCACTTCTTGACCTTGCTTGTACTGTCACATATATATACTCCTGCTCTTACTTGTTTAGCCTTTATATATATGTGTGCTCTTGCATGTGAACTGGCCTTCTGGCCTTGAACTTGTGCTCGGACTGTGTGGTGACTTTGTGATCCACCCTGAGCTTTGCTTTGCTTTGCTTGACTGGTCTTGTGACCCCTTGTTCTCCCCCACTTTGCCTATGGGGGTGTGTCAAATTATAATGTTGTGTAGGTTGTAGTGGGGTAGCCTATATCCGGTACACACTTCTAGGGTTGCATATTTGTACCACTTTCATTCCATAGTCAATCATTCTCGTTTTAGTTTTCTCACCCTGAGCTTGATTTGCTTTGTTTGACTGGTGTTGTGACCTCTTGTTCTCCCCCACTTTGCCTATGGGGGCGTGTCAAACTCATATGCTATAGTCTGTGTAGGCTCTAGTGGGGTAGACAGTATGGGGTACAACACTTTTAGGTTTTCGTACTTGTACCCACCTACTTGCTAGTCCATTCACTCCTCATTTCTTCACATTGGTTCACTTCTATAAGAAGTAATTTTCGTTAGCCATTGGCAAGTGAACACGTGTTCCATTTACGATATCAAGACATTTCGTCGATTGCCTTTGACGAACTCGATTGCAACACGTGTACTGCTCCCGTTAGCACGGTCGTGTGCAGCCTGGCGACAATTTTTTTCAATTGGGAGATAAACACGTGGTGAGCTGTGACAGTTCCTGGGCGCGACTAGTTTCGCGCCTTTTTAATCGAATGTGCAGATAACACGTGGTGAACCTTTGCGGAAATATATTCCCTTGGATCCGCAAAAACGTACGTGGATCCTGGACAAATCTGAGCCGACGCGATCCGCCTTGGGGTTGCGCCTATCATTATAATGTTGTGTAGGCTGGCCCATATGGGGTACACATTTCTAGGGTTCCATATTTGTACCACTTTCATTCCTTAGTGTATCATTCTCGTTTCATTTTTCTCATGGTATCGAGCAGGTTCCCTAGTGGGAACTGTGCCTAGGGCCCACCAAGTCGAAACTTTTTTTTTCCTGCCCGGAGCGCCCTCAGCCCGAGTCGCGGTCCTCTCTCTCATCTCGTCGAGCCGCCCTAGCGACTGCGTCGCGCCACCCTAGCGGCCCCGTCGCCGTAGCGACCCCATCGCCCTAGCGGCCCCGTCGCCTAGCCCTACGACCCCGTCACCTAGCCCTACGGCCCCGGCGCCGCCCTGTCCCGGCCCCGCCGCCCTTCGCTGCGGCCCCGCCGCCCTTCTCGCTACGGCCCCGCCGCCCCCTCTCGCTGCGGCCCCGCCGCCAACCTTGCGGCCCCGCTTCCCTTTGCTATGGCCCCGCCGCCCCTCTCGCAGCGGCCCCGCCACCCTTCACTACGGCCCCGCCACCCTTCGTTGCGGCCCCGCCGCCCTTCACTGCGGACCCGCCGCCCTTCGCTGCGGCCCCGCCGCCCTTCGCTGCGGCCCCGCCGCCCTTCGCTGCGGCCCCGCCGCCCTTCGCTCCGGCCCCGTCGCCCTTCGCTGCGGCCCCGTCGCCCTTCGCTGCGGCCCCGCCGCCCTTCTCTGCGGCCCCGCTGCCCTTCACTGCGGCCCCGCCGCCTCTCTCGCTGCGGCCCCGCCGCCTAACTTGCGGCCCCGCCGCCCTTCGCTGCGGCCCCGCCGCCCCTCTCTGCGGCCCCGCCGCCCTACACTGCGGCCCCGCCGCCCTTCAGTGCGGCCCCGCCGAGCTTCGCTGCGGCCCCTGCCGCCCTACGCCACCGAGCCCCCCGCACCGCTCAGTAGCCCGAGCCACCCGTTCCGCCCGAGCCGCCTAGCCGCCCGAGCCGTACGAGCCGCCCGAGCCGCCCGAGCCGCCCGAGCCGCCTGAGCCGCTGAGGAGCCGAGCCGCAGGTGCCGCAGAGCCGGAGTTGCTGCTGAGCCGTCCGTGTCGCCCGAGCCACCGTGTTGCCGAGCTGTTGTGCTGCCGAGCTGCCCGAACTGCCTTGTCTAGTGAGAGCAGCGCTTCTGTCACTGCACTCCCCCTGTCCTACAGTTAGTGTTGCTAGTCTACTGCTGTCATGGCTACCCCCAGTGTTCTCGCTTTTGACGCTGAGGGTCGGGCCATTGACTTTGAGGTCTGGGTAGATGACCTGCAGCTTTTCCTACAGTGCGATAGGGCGGACGGTCTCTCCCTCTTTGACCTCACCTCTGGCGCCTCTCCTGCCCCTGCTGCTGACGCTGACGCCACTATTCGCTCCCAGTGGGCCACGCGCGATGCTACTGCACGTGTTGCTGTGCGTCGCAACCTGCCTACCACTGAGCGCGCACACTTTAGTCAGTACAAGAGTGCTCAGACCTTGTACGATGCTGTAGTTGCGCGCTACTCTTCCCCTGCCACTGCTGCACTGAGCCGCCTCATGCTATCGTACCTCTTCCCTGACTTTGCTGCCTTTCCCACAGTCGCTGACCTCATTACGCACCCCCGCACTAGTGTCACTGGCACCTGCTGGAGCTTCGAGGAGTTCCAGTGTCTGGCAGCTGCTTCACCTCATCTCGTGTCCGTACTGCTAGCCCCTGAGGGAGACCTGGATGCACCAGACATCCCGACTCCGCGCTCTTACGCGGAGGCGATAGAGGGTCCCTACTCCTCTCAGTGGCAGGCAGCTATGGATGCAGAGATGGCTTCCTGGAAGTCCACAGGCACCTACGTTGACGCTGTCCCCCCTCCTGGGGCGAACATTGTCAGTGGCATGTGGATTTTCAGGGTGAAACGGCCGCCGGGTTCTCCGCCTGTCTTCAAGGCGCGTTACGTGGCTCGTGGCTTCAGTCAGCGGCAGAGAGTTGACTACTTTCAGACCTTCTCCCCCACCCCGAAGATGACCACTCTTCGGGTACTGCTGCACGTTGCTGCTCACCGTGACTACGAGCTACACTCTCTCGACTTCAGCACTGCTTTCTTGCAGGGCAGCCTGTACGAGGAGATCTGGCTGCGCCGCCCACCTGGCTTCACTGGGTCTTTCCCTCCTGGTACCCAGTGGAGTCTCCGGCGTCCAGTCTACAGTCTCCGCCAGGCGCCACGTGAGTGGCACGACACACCGAGGACTACGCTTGCGGCTCTTGGGTTTGCTCCTTCTACTGCCGACCCGTCGTTGTTTCTGCGCACCGACACCTCTCTGCCGCCGTTCTACATCCTCGTGTACGTCGACGACTTGGTCTTTGCCACAGCTGACACTGCTGGACTCGCCTACGTGAAGTTTGAGCTGCAGAAGAGACACACGTGCACTGACCTGGGTGAACTGCGCAGCTACCTTGGCTTGCAGATCACCCGGGACAGAGCACGCCGCACCATTACCCTGACTCAGTCACACATGGTGCAGCAGGTCCTTCAACGCTTCGGCTTCACGTACTCCTCGCCTCAGGCCACTCCTCTGCCTTCTCGCCACTCACTCTCAGCTCTACCTTCGGATGAGTTCGTAGAGCCGAGTGGCCCGTATCCAGAGCTTGTTGGCTGCCTCATGTACCTGATGACCTGAACACGACCTCACCTTGCATACCCTCTTAGCATTCTTGCACGCTATGTTGCTCCTGGGAGACACCGACCAGAGCACATGGCTGCAGCGAAGAGGGTGTTGCGCTACTTGTGTAGTACGTCGTGCATGGGGCTAGTGCTTGTAGGGCGGAGTCTAGTGGTCCTCACTGGGCACGCAGACGCTTCTTGGGCTGACGACCAGGCTACGCAGCGGTCGTCCCAGGGTTACACCTTCAGCCTTGGTTCCGGCTCTGTTTTGTGGCGGGCTACTCGCTCGTCTTCTGTTCTCGGCTCTAGTTGTGAGGCTGAGATCTACGCCGGGGCCATGGCTGCACAGGAGCTTCGCTGGCTCACCTACCTGATGCAGGTGCCAGTGCGTCTGCATCCTCAGGTGCTGGTGAGTCTGCGCTCTCAGGTACCACGTCGGCTTCGGCCTCCCTCACCTTCACACTTGACTCAGGGGCTTCTCGCTCCTTCTTTCCAGACCGCACCACACTCACGCCGCTTGGTCGGCCGGTTGCAATCTCCCTGGCAGACCCCTCTGGGGGTCCTGTCCTCTCTCACTTCTCCACTGTCCTCCCATGTCCAGCTGCCCCCTCTGGCACCTTGTCTGGTCTTTACCTCTCCTCGTTCTCTACGAACTTAGTGAGTGGTGCTAACCTGCAGGATGCGGGGGTTCACCAGTTTACTCCTGCGACTCAGCGGGTGACCCACTACTCGGACGCCCGCACATGCCGGCACCTGGCCACGTTTACGGGTTGAGCCTCTACACCCTGACCATTGGGTCTCCTCCTGTCCCTGCGTCTGGCCAGGTAGCTGCGTCGGGTCAGGTGTTTGCGGCAGCGTCCAAGTCTGGTCCTGAGTCTTCCCCCTGCTCGTGTCGCCTCCTGTCTCACGAGACTCTCCTGTGGCACCACCGTCTTGGTCACCCCTCCCTGCCTCGTCTCCGAGGCATGGCTTCCCGTGTCCTTGTCTCTGGTCTTCCCCTGTCCCTCCCTCCCCTTCCTTCGGGGCCCGGTCCTTCCTGCGTCCCCTATGTCGAGGGGCGGCTACGGGCTGCCCCTCACTCCTCTCAGTTTCCCCCGACAGAGGCCTCGTTGCAGATGCTTCACATAGACGTGTGGGGCCCGGCCCGTGTCCGTGGACAGGGTCACGAGCGCTACTTCCTGCTGGTGGTTGATGACTACTCGCGTTACACCACAGTCTTCCCCTTGCGCAGCAAGGGCGATCTCACTGAGGTGTTGATCGACTTGATCCGTGCAGCTTGTATCCAGCTCAGGAGGAGCTTCGGCCCGGACATTCCTGTTCTGCGTCTGCACTCTGACCGAGGCGGAGAGTTCTCCTCCGGCCTTCTACGAGCCTACTGCACTGCGCGAGGCATCCTAGAGACCTTTACGCTTCCGGACTCTCCACAGCAAAATGGGATTGCTGAGCGCCGCATTGGCATGGTCATGGACATCGCCCGTACGTCCATGATGCATGCAGCTGCCCCCCATTTTCTGTGGCCATTTGCGGTTCGGTACGCGGCGCATCAGATCAACCTTCACCCCAGGGTCTCCAGGCCGGAGACCTCCCCAGCTTTGCTGTGGACGGGGAATGTTAGCGATGCGTCTGTGTTCTGTGTCTGGGGATCTAAGGCGTTTGTCCGCGACTTGTCTGCGGACAAGCTGTCCCCTCGTGCTGCTCCTTATGTCTTCCTTGGCTTCCCCCCTGACGCGCCAGGGTGGCAGTTCTACCACCCCACCTCTCGTCATGTTCTGTCCTCTCAGGACGTCACTTTTGACGAGTCGGTCCCCTACTAACGTCTCTTCCCCTACTGCACTCCTTCCCTCCCCCCGCCTCTGCTCTTCCTTGTGCCAGGTCCTCCTCCGGTAGACCCCCTCCCCCCTCAGGGTCCTGCCCCTTCACGTGTGTCCCAGGTAGACGAAGTCGAGCCGGTTGAGGTTACTGGTGACTCTGGTACCACTGCGGGTGCTTAGCCTGGGGGTGCTGACTCTAGGGGTGCTGCGCGTGTGGGTGTTGCGCCTGGGGGTGCTGAGACTGGGGGTGCTGAGATCTGGGGTGCTGCGCCTGGGGGTGCTGAGCCTGGGGGTGTTACGTCTGGAGGTGCTGAGCCTGGGGGTACAACACCTGAGGGTGTTGAGCCTGGGGGTGCTACGTCGGGAGCTGCTGACCCTGGGGGTGCCACGTCTGGAGCTGCTGAGCCTAGGGGTGCGGAGCCAGCGGATGCTGGACCTGCTCGTGTGGCGTCTGGCGGTGCTGGTCCTGGAGGTTCTCCGGGTGCTTTGTCTCGGCGGGAGCCACTCTCTCCACAGGAGCTGCGCGAGTGGGTTTGCCCAGCGCTGGAGGCGTGCAGCTGGAGCTGGAGCTTCTTCCGCTGCTGAGGGTGCTGGTGCCGCCGGTCCGGGACGTGCTCGTCCTGGGAGTGCTGGAGCTGCTGGGCCTACGGGTATGACTGGAGCTGGAGCTGCTGAGGGTGTTGGCGCTGTGGCTACTACTGTCCGTCCTTGCGGCGGTCTTGCTGCGGGTGCTGCTGGTGCTGCTGGAGGTACTGCAGCTGGAGGTGCTGTTGGCGCTGGTGTGGCCGTTGAGGAAGCTGGCGCTGTCCCTGCTGTGTGTGCAGTCGCCGCGCGGCCTTGGCCGTACCTTGTTCCGCTCCTTCAGCAGGTTCTTGGTCTTCCTCCTCCCTTAGAGTGTCCACCGCCTGTCCAGTCACAGTCTCCGTTACCGCCGACCTCCCCACTGCCTGCTCCTTCTCGGTACACTGGTCCTACTAGAGGTCTTGCTGAGCGTCGTGAGCCTGCGTCTCGCCATGCGTCGCCTGTTCGTGCTGCTCGCGCTAGTGTTCGCGGTTCGCGTCAGCGTCTTCCTCCTGTCCCTCGCATGCACCGGATGTCTCTGCCTCCGTCCACTGCTCCTCTGCGTGCCCCTTTGCCTTCTCCTCCTGAGTCCTCTCTTCCTACACTTGCCGACCCGGAGTCGGACTCTCTTCGTGCTGCCAGTCCTACTGTCACGCGTCTCCTTGCGATTGTCGTCACTGACCCCTCCTTTGAGTCCACTGCTGTGTGTGCTCTTGTGGTTGAGCTCGTTGACTTTGCTGCTCGCTGTCGTCTAGACTACGCTGCTAGTCTTGTTGCTGAGTCTGCGTCTGTCTGTCCTCCGTCCGTCGGGGGTGAGTGTGCTCTTGGCATGGACGTCCTTGAGGACAGGCAGGAGGAGTTCCAGTGTCTGGCTGCTGCTTCACCTCATCTCGTGTTTGTACTGCTTACCCCTGAGGGAGACCCGGATGCACTTGACATCCCGACTCCGCGCTCTTACGCGGAGGCCGTAGAGGGTCCTTACTCCTCTCAGTGGCAGGCAGCTATGGATGCAGAGATGCTTCCTGGAAGTCCACAGGCACATATGTTGACGCGGTTCCCCACCTGGGCGAACATCGTCAGTGGCATGTGGATCTTCAGGGTGAAGCGGCCGCCGGGTTCTCCACCTGTCTTCAAGGCGCGGTACGTGGCTCATGGCTTTAGTCAGCGGCAGGGAGTTGACTACTTTCAGACCTTCTCTCCCACCCTGAAGATGACCACTCTTCGGGTGCTGCTGCACATAGCTGCCCAGCGCGACTACGAGCTTCACTCTCTTGACTTCAGCACTGCTTTCTTGCAGGGTATTCTGCACGAGGAGATCTGGCTACGCCGTCCACCTGGCTTCACTGGGACTTTTCCTTCTGGCGCCCAGTGGAGCCTTTGACGGCCAGTCTACGGTCTCCGCCAGGCACCGCGTGAGTGGCACGACACACTGAGGAGTACGCTTGCGGCTCTTGGGTTTGTTCCCTCTTCTGCCGTCCCGTCGCTGTTTCTACGCACCGACACCTCTTTGCCGCCGTTCTACATCCTCGTGTACGTCGACGACTTGGTCTTTGCCACCGCTGACACTACTGGACTCGCCCACGTGAAGTCCGAGCAACAGAAGAGATACACGTGCACAGACCTGGGTGAACTGCGCAGCTACCTTGGCTTGCAGATCACCCGGGACAGAGCACGCCGCACCATTACCCTGACTCAGTCACACATGGTGCAGCAGATCCTTCAGCGCTTCGGCTTCACGTACTCCTCGCCTCAGGCCACTCCTCTGTCTACTCGCCACTTGCTCTCAGCTCTGCCTTCAGATGAGTCCGTAGAGTCGAGTGGCCCGTACCCAGAGCTTGTTGGCTGCCTCATGTACTTGATGACCTGCACACAACCTGACCTTGCATACCCTCTTAGCATTCTTGCACGCTATGTTGCTCCTGGGAGACACAGACCAGAGCACATGGCTGCAGCGAAGAGGGTGTTGCGCTACTTGTGCAGTACGTCGGGCATGGGGCTAGTGCTTGGAGAGCAGAGTCCAGTGGTCCTCACTGGGCACGCAGACGCTTCTTGGGCTGACGACTAGGCTACACAGCGGTCGTCACAGGGTTACACCTTCAGCCTATGTTCCGGCTCTGTTTCGTGGCGGGCTACTCGCTCGTCTTTTGTTCTCCGTTCCAGTTGTGAGGCTGAGATCTACGCTGGAGCAATGGCTGCACAGGAGCTTCGCTGGCTCACCTACCTGCTGACTGACCTAGGAGAGCCGCCTCGTTCTCCTCCAGTGCTGTACATAGACAACAAGGCCATGCTGGCCTTGTGTCGAGAGCAGCGCATGGAGCAAAGAACGAAGCACATTGCTCTCCGCTACTTTCTTGCTCGTAAGCTGCAGCAGCGTGGTCAGTTGCGACTTGCGTACGTGGCCTCTGAGGCCAACAGTGCTGATATCTTCACTAAGGCACTTGCGCCTTGTGATCATCAGCGCTTCTTTACTCAGCTTGGTCTTGTGCCTGTCTTGCCTCACTTGTTCACTTCTTGACCTTGCTTGTATTGTCACATATATATCCTCCTGCTCTTGCTTGTTCAGTCTGTTATATATATATATGTGCTCCTGCATGTGAACTGGCCTTCTGGCCTTGAGCTTGTGCTCGGAATGTGTGGTGACTTTGTGATCCACCCTGAGCTTTGCTTTGCTTTGCTTGACTGGTCTTGTGACCCCTTGTTCTCCCCCACTTTGCCTATGGGGGTGTGTCAAATTATAATGTTATGTAGGCTGTAGTGGGGTAGCCCATATGGGGTACACATTTCTAGGGTTCCATATTTGTACCACTTTCATTCTTTAGTGTATCATTCTCGTTTCAGTTTTCTCAGCGCATGGGTTCCGTGCTAGCCTCCGTGGCTCCGACGTGGACGAATTAGGGCACGCGCGACGTGTAGTGATTCCTAGGTTTTATCCCTCCGTAATCGGGCGGGGGAGTTACGGGAGTAGGTGGCAGACTTACGCAGAATTACGAGAGTGTTCTGCCCAAAAAAGCTCCCCTCGCCTCCGCGAAGGTTCCCCCCCGTATGTATTAATGAAATTCTGAATGTGGGGATGCGATATTGTGTTTCGTTTTAGCGTTTTCAGTAAAAATATAAAAACTATTACAGAGGGTGGCGCTTATAATCCGTAGGCCTTCAAGGGTGTGCTTATAATGGAGGACCGGATATAAGTGCCCTCATCCTTTTATAAGCGCCGGCGCTTATCCGAGGCCTGCGCTTCTATCCGGGGGGCTTACAGTACGGTATGTTTTAGTGCTATCACTTAGGGTACATTCCGCTGTGGACCATGTCCCAATCAGTATGTCCCAATCAATTTTAGCCCGAGCCGCGCTCAAATGTTCCAAGTCTGCATGTCCCAATCGATCAATGTATTGGGACTCTGCACAGACGCGCGACAATTATATGCGATCGACTGTGATTGGTCAGAGAACAATTTGACCCACTCAGCCTTGCGCAGCACATTCACCGACGCCTCCAGGAGTGTCCAATCGACCAATCACGAAGCTGTATACGCGTTGTTGGGGATAAAGGGGTATTTCCAATGTGGTCCAGATACATGCTGCATGAGTTGACATTTGGCACCGCGTGCAACTGCTGGGGTGTGTTGCAATTAGCTGGCGAATGTTCCGTGTTTCACGTCACCCATGTCAGAACATTATAGCTTATGCTGTTGTGTAGGCTATAGTGGGGTATCCCATAGGGGGTACAACCCAATTAGGGTTAGTACTTGTACTCACTCATTTCATAGTTCATCCATTTTCACGTTCTCATCTCCACATGGAATCAGAGCAGGTCCCCTCCTAGGGACTGTTTCTAGGGCCCACCGAAGCGCGCCCCGAGGCGCGCGTTCTTTTTTTTTTTTAGCGACCCTCCGTGTCGCCCTTCCCCTCGCGGCCCCGCCGCCCTTTTCGCGGCCCCGCCGCCCTTCAGTCGCGGCCCCGCCGCCCTCTCGAAGCGGCCCCGCCGCCCTTCAGTCGCGACCCCGCCGCCCTCTCGACGCGGCCCCGCCGCTTCCTCGTCGCGGCCCCGCCGCTTCCTCGACGCGGCCCCGCCGCTTCCTCGTCGCGGCCCCGCCGCCTCTTCCTCGCGGCCCCGCCGCCCTGTCGAGCGGCCCCGCCGCCCTTTCTAGCGGCCCCGCCGCCCTTCCTCGCGGCCCCGTCACCCCGTCGAGCGGCCCCGCCGCCTCTTCCTCGCGGCCCCGCTGCTCCGCCGCGCGGCCCTACCGCCGCCCTACCTACGGCCCGGCCGCCGCCCTACCTGCGGCCCTGCTGCCACCCTACCTGCGGCCCACCCGCCACCCTACTTGCGGCCCACACGCCGCCCTACCTGCGGCCCACCCGCCGCCCTACCTGCGGCCCTACCGCCGCCCTACCTGCGGCCCTACCGCCGCCCTGCCTGCGGTCCTCCGCCGCCCTACCTGCGGTCCTCCGCCGCCCTACCTGCGGCCCACCCGCCGCCCTACCTGCAGCCCACACACCGCCCTACCTTCGCGGCCCAGCCGCCCTCCCCTATGCCGCCCGAGCCGCCCAGCAGCAGCCGAGCCGCCCAGCACCGGCAGCACCGCCCAGGAGCAGCCGAGCCGCCCAGCATCGGCCGAGCCGCCCAGCAGCATCCGAGCCGCCCAGCATCAGCCGGGCCGCCCAGCAGCAGCCGAGCCGCCCAGCAGCAGCCGAGCCGCCCAGCCGAGCCGCCCAGGAGCCGCCGAGCCGCCGGGTCGCCGAGGTGCAGTAATGCCGAGCCGCCCACTCGCCGAGCCGCCCCGCTGCCGAGCCGCCCTGCTACCGAGCCGCCCGACCTGCCCTGTCTGGTGAGCACGGCACCGCCCCACTGCTACTGCGTGCCCTTCCCCTTGCACTGCTAGTCTGTTGTCATGGCTACCCCCAGTGTCCTCACGTTTGACGCTGAGGGTCGAGCCATAGACTTTGAGGTCTGGGTCGGCGACCTCCAGCTGTTTTTACAGTGCGATAGGGCAGACGGTCTTTCACTCTTTGACCTCACCTCTGGCGCCTCGCCTGCCCCTGCTGCTGATGCTGACCCCACTGTTCGCTCTCAGTGGGCCACCCGCGATGCTGCTGCACGTCTTGCTGTGCGTCGCCACCTCCCTACCACTGAGCGTGCGCACATTAGTCAGTACAAGAGTGCTCAGACCTTGTATGACGCTGTAGTTGCGCGCTACTCTTCCCCTGCCACTGCTGCACTGAGCCGCCTCATGCACCGTACCTCTTTCCTGATCTCACTGCCTTTCCCACAGTCGCTGACCTCATTACGCACCTCCGCACTAGTGACACTCGCTACCGCGCCG
The DNA here is from genome assembly GCA_948144175.1 of Closterium sp. NIES-65. Taxonomy (NCBI): domain Eukaryota; kingdom Viridiplantae; phylum Streptophyta; class Zygnematophyceae; order Desmidiales; family Closteriaceae; genus Closterium; species Closterium sp. NIES-65. The sequence continues at coordinate 1,072,984 of CANXME010000191.1, read as the reverse complement.
CCCTTCCTGCTGAGTTCTGCGCCAAGAACCCCCCCCCCCATATACATCACTCTCTACTACATAGTCACACGCCTCCCTGACTCCCTTCGCGTAGTCAGGGACCACTTCCTCTCAGTCTGTCCCACCACTCTCACTATCGACCTCCTCGAGAAGGCCCTCCTAGCGGAGGAGAAGAGCATCGTCGCTGTAGGAGCCTCTCGTGGTGACCCTCGCACCCCCATCTTTGAGGGGTGTTCTCCTTCCCCCCTGCTACCCTCTGTTGCCTCTGCTGCTGCTGCCGACCTGCTTGGTCTTGAGTCGGTCGGCGCGGCGTCTGCCCCTAGCGGGAGCAACGCCCTGGTAAGGGCAAGGGGGGCAAGGGTGCGGGTGGAACTGGAGGGGGCGGTGGAGGTGGCGGTGGAGGCGGCGGAGGGAGTGGGGGTGGCGGTGGGAGTGGTGGCAGAGGCGGTGGTGGTGGTGGCAGCGGCGGAGGAGGCGGCGGTGGCGGCGGCAGCGGTGGGAGTGGAGGCGGCGGTGGTGGCGGAGGTGGAGGCGGCGGTGGCAAAGGAGGTGGAGCTGGTCGGGGTGGTGCCCCGCAGCGGAGTGGCTCTGGTAGTGGTCAGCGCCAGCAGCAGCAGCAGCAGCAGCAGCAGCGTTCGCGGGACATCCCCCCGCCCCAGCAGCTCCGTGAGTGGTACACGCAGCGTCAGAGGGGTAGGGGTACTGGTCCGTGCACCTACGTCCTTCGTTCCGGTGACCGCGCGGGTGAGCAATGTGGGGGTGCCCACCCCACCCAGCGCTGCTTTGGCTGGCTGACGGACGCTTGGCGTCAGCAGTTCCCCGAGGCTAGTGAGATTCCCCGCTGGGGAGAGCTGTCTAGGGCTGGTGTAGCGATCTTTGATCTTGACTTTGATGCTATCCTTGCTGCCATGTATGCTGTGACTATTAGTGAGGAGGGTGACTGTTACCGGTGTTTCCCGCCCGCCCGGGCATTGGTACTGCTGCGCTAGGTACTTGTGCGGCTGCTGCTCTAGGTGCCAGTGCCTCTGCGCTCTCAGGTAATGGTGAGGCTGCGCTCTCAGGTACTGCGTCGGCTTCGGCCTCCCTCCCTTTCGAACTTGACTCAGGGGCTTCTCGCTCCTTCTTTCGAGACCGCATCACACTCACGCCGCTTGGTCGGCCGGTTGCAGTCTCCCTGGCTGACCCCTCTGGGGGTCCTGTCCTCTCTCACTTCTCCACTATCCTCCCGTGTCCGGCTGCCCCCTCGGGCACCCTGTCTGGTCTGTACCTCCCCTCGTTCTCGACGAACTTGGTGAGTGGTGCTGACCTGCAGGATGCGGGGGTTCACCAGTTTACTCCTGCGAGTCAGCGGGTGACCCACTGCACGGACGCACGCACAGGCCGGCACCTGGCCACGTTCTCGCGTCGGCCAGGGTCGAGCCTCTACACCCTGACCACTGAGTCTCCTCCTGTCCCTGCGTCAGGCCAGGTAGCTGCGTCGGGTCAGGTCTTTGCTGCCGCGTCCCGGTCTGGTCCTGAGTCTCCCCCCTGTTCGTGTCGTCTCCTGTCTCACGAGACTCTCCTGTCGCACAACCGTCTTGGCCACCCCTCCTTGCCTCGTCTTCGGGGCATGGCTTCCCGTGTCCTTGTCTCTGGTCTTCCCCGGTCTCTCCCTCCCCTTCCTTCGGGACCAGGACCATCCTGTGTCCCCTGTGTCGAGGGGTGCCTCCGGGCTGCCCCTCACTCTTCCCAGTTTCCCCCGACAGAGGCTCCTCTGCAGACACTTCACATGGACGTGTGGGGCCTGGCCCGCGTCCGTGGGTAGGGTCACGAGCGCTACTTCCTGCTGGTGGTTGACGACTACTCGCGTTACACCACAGTCTTCCCCTTGCGCAGCAAGGGTGATGTCACTGAGGTGCTGATCGACTGGATCCGCGCAGCTCGTCTCCAGCTCAGGAGGAGCTTCGGCTCGGACTTTCCTGTTCTGCGTCTGCACTCTGACCAAGGTGGGGAGTTCTCTTCTGGCCTTCTGCGGGCCTACTGTCGTGCACGGGGGATCCGCCAGACCTTTACGCTTCCGGACTCTCCACAGCAGAATGGGATTGCTGAGCGCCGCATCGGCATGGTCATGGACGTCGCTCGTACGTCCATGATGCATGCGGCTGCCCCCCATTTTCTGTGGCCGTTTGCGGTTCGGTACGCGGCGCATCAGCTCAACCTTCACCCCAGGGTCTCCAGGCCAGAGACCTCCCCTGCTCTGCTCTGGACGGGGAAGGTCGGCGATGCGTCTGCGTTTCGTGTCTGGGGATCTCGGGCGTTTGTCCGCGACTTGTCTGCGGACAAGCTGTCCCCTCGTGTTGCTCCCTGTGTCTTCCTCGGCTTCCCCCCTGACGCCCCAGGGTGGCAGTTCTACCACCCCTCCTCTCGTCGTGTTCTGTCCTCCCAGGACGTCACGTTCGACGAGTCGGTCCCCTTCTATCATCTCTTCCCCTACCGCACTCCTTCCCTCCCCCCACCGCCGCACTTCCTTGTGCCAGGTCCCCCCCCGGTAGACCCCCTCCCCCCTCAGGGTCCTGCCCTGTCTGGTGTGTCCCAAGTTGACGCAGTCGAGCCGGTCGAGGTTGCTGGTGACTCTGGTACTGCTACGGGTGCTGAGCCTGGGGGTGCTGACTCTGGGGGTGCTGACTCTTGGGGTGCCGTGCGCGGGGGTGCTGCGCCTAGGGGTGCTGAGCCTGGGGGTGCTACGTCGGGAGCTGCTGAGCCTGGGTGTGCTGTGTCTGGAGCTGCTGAGCCTGGGGGTGCTAAGTCTGGGGGTGCTACGTCAGGAGCTACTGAGCCTGGAGGTGCTGCGTTTGGGGCTGCTGGGCCTGGAGGTGCAGAGCCTGCGGCCGCTGGACATCCCCTTGAGGCGTCTGGCGGTGCTAGGCCTGGCGGTTTTTCGGGTGTTCCGTCTCGGCGGGAGCCCCTCTCTCCACAGGAGCTGCGCGAGTGGTTTGCTTGCCGCTGGAGGCGTGCTGCTGGAGCTGGAGCTTCGTCTGCCGCTGAGGGTTTTGGTGTCGCCGGTCCCGGAGCTGCTGGGCCTGCGGGTCCTACTGGAGCTGGCGCTGCTGAGGGTGCTGGTGCTGAGACTTCTGCTGTCTGTCCTGGCGGTGGTCCTGCTGCTGGTGCTGCTGGAGGTCCTGCCGCTGGGGGTGCTGGTGGAGCTGGTGCTGCCGCTGAGGGTGCTGGTACTGTCCCTGCTGTGTCTGGAGTCGCCGCACGGCCTCGCCCGTACTTCGTTCCGCTCCTGCAGCAGGTTCTTGGTCTTTCTCCTCTTGTCGAGTGTCCCCCGCCTGTCCAGTCACCGTCACCGTTAGAGCCCGCCTCCCCACTGCCTTCTCCCTCCTCTTACACTTGTCTTACTGGAGGTCTTGCTGAGCGTTGTGAGCCTGCGTCTCGTCCCGCGTCGCCTGTTCGTGCTGCTCGCGCTAGTGGTCGCGGTTCGCGTCAGCGTCCTCCTCCTGTCCCTGGCACGCACCGGATGTCACTACGTCCGTCCACTGCTCCTCTGCGTGTCCCTTTGCCTTCTCCTCCTGCGTCCTCTCTTCCTGCGCTTGCCGACCTGGAGTCGGACTCTCTTCGTGCTGCCAGTCCTACTGTCACGCGTCTCCTTGCTACTGTCGTCACTGACCCCTCTTTTGAGTCCACTGCTGCGTCTGCGCTTGTTGCTGAGCTCGTCGACTTTGCTGCTCGTTGTCGTCTAGACTACGCTGCCAGTCTTGTTACTGAGTCTGCGTCTATCTGTCCTGCGTCCGTCGGGGGTGAGTGTGCTCTTGGCACGGACGTCCTTGAGGAGAGGCAGGAGGAGTTCCAATGTCTGGCCGCTGCTTCACCTCATCTCACGTCTGTACTGCTTGCCCCTGAGGGAGACCCGGATGCACTAGACATCCCGACTCCGCGCTCTTACGCGGAGGCCGTAGAGGGTCCCTACTCCTCTCAATGGCAGGCGGCTATGGATGCAGAGATGGCTTCCTGGAAGTCCACAGGCACCTACGTTGACGCGGTTCCCCCTCCTGGGGCGAACATCGTCAGTGGCATGTGGATCTTCAGGGTGAAGCGGCCGCCGGGCTCTCCACCAGTCTTCAAGGCGCAGTACGTCGCTCGTGGCTTCAGTCAGCGGCAGGGAGTTGACTACGTTCAGACCTTCTCTCCCACCCCGAAGATGACCACTCTTTGGGTGCTGCTGCACATAGCAGCTCAGCGCAACTACGAGCTTCACTCTCTTGACTTCAGCACTGCGTTCTTGCAGGGTAGCCTGCACAAGGAGATCTAGCTGCGCCGTCCACCTGGCTTCACTGGGACTTTCCCTCCTGGCACCCAGTGGAGCCTTCGACGGCCAGTCTACGGTCTCCGCCAGGCACCGCGTGAGTGGCACGACACACTGAGGACCACGCTTGCGGCTCTTGGGTTTGCTCCCTCTACTGCTGACCCGTCGTTGTTTCTGCGCACCGACACTTCTCTGCCGCTGTTCTACATCCTCGTGTACGTCGACGACTTGGTCTTTGCCACAGCGGACACTGCTGGACTCGCCTACGTGAAGTCCGAGCTGCTGAAGAGACACACGTGCACAGACCTGGGTGAACTGCGCAGCTACCTTGGCTTGCAGATCACCCAGGACAGAGCACGCCGCACCATTACCTTGACTCAGTCACACATGGTGCAGCAGGTCCTTCAGCGCTTCGGCTTCACGTACTCCTCGCCTCAGGCCACTCCTCTGTCTACTCGCCACTCGCTCTCAGCTCTGCCTTCGGATGAGTCCGTAGAGTTGAGTGGCCCGTACCCAGAGCTTGTTGGCTGCCTCATGTATCTGATGACCTGCACACGACCTGACCTTGCATACCCTCTTAGCATCTTGGCACGCTATGTTGCTCCTGGGAGACACCGACCAGAGCACATGGCTGCAGCGAAGAGGGTGTTGCGCTACCTGTGCAGTACGTCAGGCATGGGGCTAGTGCTTGGAGGGCGGAGTCAAGTGGTCCTTACGGGGCACGCGGACGCTTCTTGGGCTGACGACCAGGCTACGCAGCGGTCGTCACAGGGTTACACCTTCAATCTTGGTTCCGGCTCTGTCTCGTGGCGGGCTACTCGCTCGTCTTCTGTCCTTAGCTCCTGTTGTGAGGCTGAGATCTACGCCGGGGCCATGGCTGCACAGGAGCTTCTTCTGGCTCACCTACCTGCTGACTGACCTTGGAGAGCCGCCTCGTTCTCCTCCAGTGCTGTACGTAGACAACAAGGCCATGCTGGCCTTGTGTCGAGAGCAGCGCTTGGAGCACAGAACGAAGCACATTGCTCTCCGCTACTTCCTTGCTCGTAAGCTACAGCAGCGTGGACAGTTGCGGCTTGCGTACGTGGCCTCTGAGGCCAACACTGCTGACGTGTTCACCAAGGCACTCGCGCCTTGTGACCATCAGCGCTTCTGCACTCAGCTGGGTCTTGTACCTGTCTTGTCTCACTTGCTCTCCTCTTGACCTTGCTTGTACTCTTGCATATATATATACCTGCTCTTGCTTGTTTAGTCTTATATATACATGTGTCTCCTCTGGCATGTGAACTGGCCTTGTGGCCTTGTTGTTGTGCTCGGACTGTGTGGTGACTTTGTGATCCACCCTGAGCTTTGCTTTGCTTTGCTTGACTGGTCTTGTGACCCCTTGTTCTCCCCCACTTTGCCTATGGGGGTGTGTCAGAACATTATAGCTTATGCTGTTGTGTAGGCTATAGTGGGGTATCCCATAGGGGGTACAACCCAATTAGGGTTAGTACTTGTACTCACTCATTTCATTGTTCATCCATTTTCACGTTCTCATCTCCACAACCCAATGATCAATACGTTTGGCGACAACAACGCGCGGCCCGGCATTCTGACACCTAGCAGCATATGCTGTACGTACGCGTCCCAATCGATTGGGACACATCGATTGGGACATGGTCCACAGCGGAATGTACTCTTACGGTTTGCCATCACGTTGATTGGTGTGTAGTGATAAAAGGACCATCTATTCTTACTGATGTCACAGTGGACTCCAACAAGAAAACAGCTTGTCAGATTGCAACAACTCTGGGATTTTCCACACACGTAACTCCTGGACAATCTCCCGCTGTAACCATACTTTGAGACACGTGGGTCGATCGGTTGCATAAATCGCTGCAACCACTTGGGTTGAGCGGTGATCAAACATTGAAGTAATAAACACGAAGTTCGATTTGGTAGTGTGCTCACTGCCCACCCGCCATCAGCCTTCATCGATGTGTACCCTAAACCCGGATTGCTCCGCACTGCACCGCCTCACAGCCTCTACAATGAATAGTCTAAACGCCAGAGTGAACCAGTGGTGGGTGCAGCTCCAGCGCTCATCCAACCATCCCTGCCTCCCTCGACTGCATTTTCCTTCTCATCATTATTTGCCTGCTCCTCAGACTCTCCTCTGTGGATTTCTACTGTGAATGTTTCCGCTCTGCTCTCTTGTCGGTCGTGCATTCTCTCCCCTGCGCCTGTGATATTCATCATGATCTTGCCCTCCCCCCTGATCCAATTCATCGTCCTCCTGCTTCCACACCTTGTCCTCCTCTTCCTTACGTCCTCCTTTTTCTTCTTTCCCTGCTTCTCGTCCCCCTCTTCTTTCTCTGCTTCCTCTTCCTCCTCTTCTTTCTCTGGTTCCTCTTCCTTCTCTACTTGCTCCTCCCCCTCTGCCCTCTCAATTCACCACTTCAGCCTGCCACCCTGCAGCACTTCAGCAACCCAGGGAAGCGCCATGGCAGCAGGTAGTGACCACAAGTGTCGCCTTCCTTCTTCCCCACGGGGATATACTCCCCCACTGACTCCTGTCGCCTCATGCCTTCTGTGCAATCCACTCCAAGCTGCTGCAAGAAAGGGCATGAGAAGGCAGAAAAGACAGAGAAGTTGGGGAGAAAAGAGACATTGCTTACAAGGACAAGGACAGGCATGCCTCGATAGACTCTTTCACTAAATTTCGTCCCCTCATGGCTGCTGTCGAATGGAGAGAAGATGGGAAGGAGACGGGCTAGACAGCAGAACATTGCCCGTCCCCACCTGCCTGGCACAAGGAAGTTAAGAGGAGACGGACAGATACGAGGATTGCAATGGCACATGCTGCCTTTCCACGTGAAGTGAGGGTGTTTTTGAGACGAGACGCAAAAACACCCTCACTTCACGCAGATACGAGGATTGCAAGGGCACATGCTGCCTTTCCCATCATCACTCGTGGAAAGGATGGCAGGTGGATGTGAGGAGAGAAGAGTGGAGAGTATTGATTGGATCATGTGCAGAGGCGTGCAGAAAATTATGGCGGGGGTGTGACAGACAGGTACCTAGAAGGAGGAAGACAGGGTGGGAATGAACGAGCAGGCGCTTGGGTATGACAGTTAAGTAAGAATTTTACGATAAGCCGTAGGGCATTGAAGGCAGGCAGAGCATGATAAAGCAGTGCATGAGGAATCCGAGCCTCCACCCGGACAAACACCGACAGCCACACCATTCGAAGCCACGCGCCTCACCCCCATCACTATGCCTCAACCCCACCACTATGCCACACCCGCACCACTATGCCACACCCCCACCACTATGCCTCACCCCCACCAGTATGCCTCACCCCCACCACTATGCCTCAACCCCACCACTATGCCACACCCGCACCACTATGCCTCACCCCCACCACCATGCCTCACCCCCATCACTATGCCTCAACCCCACCACTATGCCACACCCCCACCACTATGCCTCAACCCCACCACTATGCCACACCCGCACCACTATGCCTCACCCCCACCACTATGCCTCACCCCCACCACTATGCCTCACCCCCACCACTATGCCTCACCCCCACCACTATGCCTCACCTCAAGCACGATGAATCTACTTGTGCGCTTGTAGTGCCCTGCACGGTCCTGGGGAGTGGGTGGGCAGGGTATGTGAGGGGCAAGGCATGGGAAGGGGCAGGACGCGGGTTAGAAGCAATGCATGGGGGGGTGAGATTGACAGGCGGGAGAGATCGCACAGGTGGTATTGGAGAGAGGGACGCAGGGAGAGAGAGGCATTTACACCCCAGCGTCTGCTACACTTTATGGCAACAAAAGTTCGCTTGATTGGTTCTTGCGCAGGAGCAAGATTGTAGCAAAGCAAGGCAAAAGTAACGCACACCATTAAGACTCAAAAGAACATGGAACATGGGACGGATCGAGCGATTGAAGAGTGTCGGAGCGGATGTAAGCAGTGGAGGGACCTCACTTCACATGTAGCACACGCAGGACACCACCCCCTGGGGTGATATGAGGAAGCGCAAGAGGCAGACGGGACGAGGGAGGGGCGCAGGTGAGCAGGGTTTGCAGGGGAAAATGGAGAGAAAGGTAGTAAGGGAGAAACGGAATAGGAAACGTCGTCCCCTGTCCGGTGGGCAGTGGGCCGGTGCAGATTCTCTCCAGCACAATCAGGGGAGGGGGCCGAAGTGGGGAGGCTGCAGAATGGGCGCGAGCAGAGAAGCAGAGAGGAAGGCGGGGTGTAGGAGTGGGGGGAGAGGAGCAGGGCGCCTGGCTTAGAGGATGGGGGTGAAGGGGGTGGCACTGGCTGGTATCCGCTCCAACGGGGCGAACCAGAGGCATGCTCGCCCCGCGTTCTTCACCGCAGGGAGACGCGCAGGCGGATTAGAGCGATGCGCTGAGCGGATGAGTGCATCGCATGGCGGATGTGTGCCGGGCGAGAGGTGGAAAACCATGATGAGTCACAATACTCTGCAAATGATCAGAATAGTCTACCTCTCCCACCAATCCACCCGCGGCAGGAACCCACCTGCGCAAGGAACTCGATGCGCAGGTCAGCAGCAGGGGGGAAATCCATAGCGTAAGGGAGCAGGCTGGGCAGGTAAAGTAAATCATGCTCCCCACCACCCCCACCAACTTCCTGAATGCAACGGCGCCCTGGTAAATCGGTCAGGCTAAGGCGAAGGCAAAGGGTGGAAGGAATGGCCAGGAGGCAGTCCCCCGTCCCCGGCCCCTGTAAGGAGGTGAATGGGCGGGTCCGGGTGTGGGCAAGGGAGGGGGTGGAGGGCCTGTGCCTGGAGTCGTCAGTCAGGGCCGCCACACGGTCACGCTTGACAAGCAAGGGACAAATAAGGTATGAGCAAATTGTCTACATGAACTAAGCTAAGCTATGAGAGTAAATCACTCAAGTCACCCACGAGGTCCTGCAACCGTGCGTGGGTCGCCTCGTTGTGCGTTTGGTGATGCAGGAGCCGAGGGGCTGATTCCTGCTCACATGCTTTTGATAGGCAGGAAAAGGAAACATAACATCCCTCTCTTCTTTCTCCCACCCTGTTGTTTCTCCTTCCCTCTATTGTTGTCCAGACGACACATGCTACTTCCTCAACAGGAGCAGTAGTAGCAGCAGGAGCCACAGGCGAGGAGGCGGCGGTGAGAGGGCGGCTGCGTGGCTCACCACCACGGGGTGGCCCACCAAGGCGTACTGTGGGTGGTGGTCAGCCACGTCATAATCCATAAAAGAAACCCCCTGCTCCCCCTCCACCTGTTCACCCTGCTACCGCTCTCCCACTGTCGCCTCCTCGCCTATGGCTCCTGCTGCTACTACTGCTGTTGATGGAGTAGCATGTGTTGTCTGAACCACAATAGAGTGAGACAGAAACAACAGGATGGGAGAAGGAAGAGAAGGGTGTTTTCTCTTCCTCCCTAAGACATCGGACCTTTGTTCGCCGGTTACCGCCCTTATGCATGTTCAACAACTTCGTGCATGCTTTGCGAAATGAGATGAAGTGTGGTTACCCTACATGACTACTTTGAAACGCACCATCACGAGTCACTAGCAGAAACCATACGCAATACGGCCACCACCAGCAAAATGCGACCACCCACCTCCAGCGCCCCTTCCTTCCTCCCATGGTGCTGGATTTACCCCATCCCATCCCATCTGCCAAGCACCTGACAGCCGGACCTGCTGGCTCAAGCTGAGCTCCACGTAGCCAAAGCCAAGCAGCACGTTCAGCCGCCCCCACTCCGTCCCCCTTACAAGCTTCTCCACCGCCGCCATCACCATGGGCCCACGCCACACGGACGCCACATCAGCCGCCATGCGCCTGTTTTGGCAGCATGCGCGCGTGGGGGGTGGGCGAGGCGAGCAGCGAGCGGCCGGTAGTCTCTAGGCCCAGTGAGCAGAGGGCGACCGGCAATGTCCAGGGCGAGCAGGTTGGGCAGGTTGGGCAGCGAGGGGCCGAACACGCTAGCAGCCCACTTGCAGGCGCATGTGGCGGGCGGGTAAGTGCCACTGCCCGGTTCACTGCAAGGGAAAGGGGAGGGGAGTGAGGGGTGCGGGAGGAGGGGTGGCGCATGGGGGGAGGAGAGAATTGAGGAAATTGGGCAGAGGGGGATAGGGGGAATGTGCGGATGGGGGGATGGGGGGAATGTGGGGATAAGGAGGTATGATATCAGTGGCATGAGATAAGAGGCAGATTAGAGGCATGGGAGGCATGGGGTGGGGATATGCAGTGGGGGGACGGGATCAAGCTCATGGATTGAGAGGCACGGGGCGAGAGGCATTGAGAGGCACGGGGCGAGATGCATTGAGAGGCACGGGGCGAGAGGCATTGAGAGGCACGGGGCGAGATGCATTGAGAGGCACGGGGCGAGAGGCATTGAGAGGCACGGGGCGAGATGCATTGAGAGGCACGGGGCGAGATGCATTGAGAGGCACGGGGCGAGATGCATTGAGAGGCACGGGGCGAGATGCATTGAGAGGCACGGGGCGAGAGGCATTTGTAGGGAGAAATGGGGACAGGCGTAAGGGGTGAGAGGAATATTACAAGGCGTAAGGGGTGAGAGGAATATTACAAGGCGTAAGGGGTGAGAGGAATATTACAAGGCGTAAGGGGTGAGAGGAATATTACAAGGCGTAAGGGGTGAGAGGAATATTACAAGGCGTAAGGGGTGAGAGGAATATTACAAGGCGTAAGGGGTGAGAGGAATATTACAAGGCGTAAGGGGTGAGAGGAATATTACAAGGCGTAAGGGGTGAGAGGAATATTACAAGGCGTAAGGGGTGAGAGGAATATTACAAGGCGTAAGGGGTGAGAGGAATATTACAAGGCGTAAGGGGTGAGAGGAATATTACAAGGCGTAAGGGGTGAGAGGAATATTACAAGGCGTAAGGGGTGAGAGGAATATTACAAGGCGTAAGGGGTGAGAGGAATATTACAAGGCGTAAGGGGTGAGAGGAATATTACAAGGCGTAAGGGGTGAGAGGAATATTACAAGGCGTAAGGGGTGAGAGGAATATTACAAGGCGTAAGGGGTGAGAGGAATATTACAAGGCGTAAGGGGTGAGAGGAATATTACAAGGCGTAAGGGTTGAGAGGAATATTACAAGGCGTAAGGGGTGAGAGGAATATTACAAGGCGTAAGGGGTGAGAGGAATATTACAAGGCGTAAGGGGTGAGAGGAATATTACAAGGCGTAAGGGTTGAGAGGAATATTACAAGGCGTAAGGGGTGAGAGGAATATTACAAGGCGTAAGGGGTGAGAGGAATATTACAAGGCGTAAGGGGTGAGAGGAATATTACAAGGCGTAAGGGGTGAGAGGAATATTACAAGGCGTAAGGGGTGAGAGGAATATTACAAGGCGTAAGGGATGAGAGGAATATTACAAGGCGTAAGGGTTGAGAGGAATATTACAAGGCGTAAGGGGTGAGAGGAATATTACAAGGCGTAAGGGGTGAGAGGAATATTACAAGGCGTAAGGGGTGAGAGGAATATTACAAGGCGTAAGGGGTGAGAGGAATATTACAAGGCGTAAGGGGTGAGAGGAATATTACAAGGCGTAAGGGGTGAGAGGAATATTACAAGGCGTAAGGGGTGAGAGGAATATTACAAGACGTAAGGGTTGAGAGGAATATTACAAGGCGTAAGGGGTGAGAGGAATATTACAAGGCGTAAGGGGTGAGAGGAATATTACGAGAGAAACAGGGTGACAGGGACGGGGTGGGCGATATGTGAATGGAAGGAGGCAGGGGTGAGCAGAGCTTGCGCACATGCAGTGAAGGTGAGCAGAGCTGCGCACATGCAGTGAAGGTGAGCAGAGCTGCGCACATGCAGTGAAGGTGAGCAGAGCTGCGCACATGCAGTGAAGGTGAGCGAAGGGGAATGAGGAGGTAGAGGGGAAGGGGAGAGGAAGGGAAGGGAGGTGTGGGGGGAGGGGAGGGGGAAGTTGTGGGGGGAGGGTAAGGGGGTAGGTACGGGGACGCGGTGGGGAAGGGGAGTGTGGCGGGGAGGGAGAGAAGGAGGGAGGGGGGAATATGGTGTTGGGGGAGGAAGCGGCATGGCGTGAGGCATGGTGGTGGGGCGGAGGCGCACCGGCAGTGGCGGACTTGCCCACGCCGCCTTTCGCGAACGCCACAGCCACGATGTGCACCAGCGACAGATTGTCGCCGACACCGCGTTTGCGGCTGCTGCCGCTACTATTGCGGCTGCCGCTGCTTACAGCCCTGCTCCGACCAGTGCTTTGTCAAAGTCCCACTCGAAACCAGTCCAGCTTGGGACCGGCATGCGCGTGGGATTTGCGCGAAGGAGGCGACGAGCCTTGCGACTCTGGCGAAGGCGGCAGAAAAGTCATGCCACTCTCTCAACGCAAATGCAGCGGCGCGGCGAGAAAGCAATCGACGGCAGGGAGCAAATAGCTATGTTACCAGCTCTTAAGTATCAGTTACACTGATGGGACATACAGTAAAGGGTATTTATTGCCCTCTCACTAACGCGCGACGCGAGGTGCGAGGCGGCAGGTTCTGGCGGATGACTTGGCGGCGTCCGCATGGATCGAGTCGCTCTTATGACCGTCGCCAACATTTCTGCGAGAGTATTGAGGGATCGCAGATTGCTAGCCAATGAATAGCGTCGGACACTTTCGACATTGTCACATTCATGCTCGCTAAGGAGCTAAGATGTCGCAGACGCCTATCTGACAATCCTATATTGCCCAATCAGCACACACCGCCCCCTCCAGCCATCTGGATCGTTCGCTGACGTTCGTACATGCGCTTCGGGCGGCTGTTCACAACATCTCGTAGAAACTACGAATACCAGTTCCGCAAAGCAGCATCAAGGAAGCTGCAGTCACTCACTCTCGTGTCGGCGGAGTTCGGTTTGGTTGGGATGGATATCAACACCAGTCTCCAAAAAGTGAAGTCCAAGAACCTGTGTCTATCGAGATACTGCCTCTTCCAATCACACACCTATTGATCCAACAATCACGAAACAGTTCACTCAGATCGACTATTGAAGAATCCATCTAACTTCCATGATATACAGTAACCCCCCTCCCTCCCAATCCAACTCCACCCTCTTCCACCACACTCACTCCCACACATCCAATGTCCGAAACATTACATTCACCCTCTTCACCTCCCTCTGCTGCCACGCATTCAGCACCTCTACCTGGTGCCTTCTCATCTGCCCATCATTGATCAGAAAATGCAGGTGCCGTAGGCTCAATCTCACGCCCGCATGTGTGCCGCCTTCCACTCCCCTCCCAATCCCACTCTCCGGAGGATCCCACGCTAAATTCATAACCTGGTAACCAGCAAACCAGATCCGATAAGTAAAATGCCAATCGGTGATAATCCCGCACTCCCCCCGCGCCGACAGCCCCTCATCAAGCCCCCCTAGCGCCAAAAACACATCCCGCCGCATCACAAACGGAGCAAAATCCACCACACCCGCGAAAAAACCCCGTAGGCTGGTTCGGGGGTCGTAGGACGGGTGGGTCCACAGCCATCCCCCGAACCTGTACCAGGTCAGGGGCGCACCCCAGTTGCTCCCATCCACATCAATTTTCCCGGTCCTATAGCCCACAGCGGCGACTAGCGGGCGTGCGTCCATCTCATGGGTGATGCGCCAAAGCCAGCTGCAGTCCCACGGCAGCAGGTCGTCGTCCTGTAACAGGGTTACCACGTTACCGCGGGCTGTTTTGGCGTGGGTGTTGAAGCCGCGGATCTCATGGGCGTTGTGGTCGAAGGTGACTTGCAGGTGGAAGTAGGGGTTGCCTGGACACTCCCTGCTGCTGCTGCGGCTGCTGCTGCTGCTGCTGCTGCTGCTGCTGCTTGCACTGCTGTTGCTGTTTCTTCTTGCAATGGCAGTGGAAAGAGCACCGGCAGCACCGGCAGGGGCAGAAGGGTCGGCAGGGTTGGTGAGCGGCTTCCTCCCACACCAGTACTCCCTCCACTCCTTCCACTCCTCAGGACTATCCGCATGCACCAACATCTCTACCACCCTAACATTCCCTCCTCGCCCAAACTCCCCCTTCCCAGCACCCTTTACTCCACCCACCTCCCCTTTTCTCCTCCCCTTCTCCTTTCCCCCAGCCCTCGGAACCCAGGTGCAGTTATGGGGGCGGGCGAGCAGGTCCGCAATCATGCCAGGCTGGCGAAAATACTGCAGGAGGAAGGAGACAGCGGGGGGGGAGGAGGGGAAGAGGTGTGGGGAGAGTCGTGCAAGAGGGGAAGGGGCTCTCAGCCCCATGCAGGTGCGAGCTGCCCTGCCGGTCTCCTGCCCACTGCACCACCACGAGCTTCTCTCGCTTGCCCGCTCCTTGCCCTCCCCCTGCCTTCCCTCCTTACGTTCCTCCTTACTTCCCTCCTCTTGCCTTCCTTCATCCCCTTCCCCTCCTCCTTCTCTTACTCCTCCTCCCCCACCACCTAACCCTCTTCCCACGCCTCCCTCCCCCAGTACCTTGCTCCCACATCCCGCCTCTCTCATCAGCTTGCTCCGCTCCTCCATTCTCAGCGGTAAATCCCTCGGATCAACTCTGCACTGCGCCTGCAGCTGCTGCTGCAACCGCCGCAGGTCGGCTCTTATAGAAGCCATGACAGCCCTCAAGGGGTGCAATGGGGAGGCGAGTGAGGGAGAAGAGGACGATGGGGATGCAGAGGTGGAGGAGGAGGAGGAGGAGGAGGAGGAGTAGGGAGTGGAGGATGGGTGGAGCAGCGACTGATGGTATTGCTGGTGAGCTGCATTGGGGAGGGGAAAAAAGATGAGTGTGAGGCCAGAGGAAGAATATGAGTGAGAAGATGAGTGTGTGGCAGTAGAAAGGCTGGCACAGGAGCAGCGACTGTTGGTATTGCCGGTGCGCTGCATTGTCGAAGGAGAAAATAGGCCAGGGGAAATGAGAGAGAAAGACGAGAGTGAGGCAGTAGAACGGTTGGCACAGGAGAAATGAAAACATGCAGCAGATGCAGAATAGAGACGACCAGACAAGATTGGATCAGAGCAAGGCACACAAAAGATAAAAGGGCTAACAGACCTTGCCTTTGAGTCGACTCAAAAGCACAAAAGGTAAAAGGGCTAACAGACTTTGCCTTTGAGTTGACTCAAAAGCACAAAAGGTAAAAGGGCTAACAGACCTTGCCTTTGAGTCGACTCAAAAGCACAAAAGAAAAAAGGGCTAACAGACCTTGCCTTTGAGTCGACTCAAAAGCACATAAGATAAAAGGGCTAACAGACCTTGCCGGGGCCATCCATCCTCGGTACTGGCAGTCCGTATTCACATCATGCATCATCCCTCGTCCATTTTTTTGACCCGCATGCCATGTTCCCATCATGCTCCCATGTCTGATGCCCCGCACGCATGCATGCACCAAATAGAATCCCTCTCTCCTTTCACAAGCTTTTATGAGGGAAGGTTGACAGGGGGAAGGAGGAAAAAAGGGGGGAACGGAAGGTGGGGTTTGAACAATCAAGCACACATGCAGCACGCATTCAGCACACATGCAGCATGCGTGTCAAGCAGACACGTCAGCCTATCCAGACCCACCTTGAGCCAGTCTGCCCTGCATCGTCTCATGCTGCTGCAGCATTGCCAGGCACGACACAGCCTTCGCCTTCACCCCTTCCCTCCATCGCGCCTCCTCAACCAACTGTTGCAGCTGCTGTTGTTGCTCCTGCTGCTGCTGCTGATAATGATCCTCCCCCTGCTGCTGCTGCTGGTGCTCCTCCTGCTGCTGCTGCTCCTGCTGCCGCTGCTCCTGCTGCTGCTTCTCCTCCTGCTCCTGCTGCTGCTTCTCCTCCTGCTCCTGCTGCTGCTTCTCCTCCTGCTCCTGCTCCTGCCTCTGTATTGGTTTTCCCTTGCTCGTCCCCACCGCCTTCACTAGACTGACGTTCCACTTCCGCTTCTTCAAGGCCCCTAACCGCCTCCTCATGCCTCCCCCTTCCACCCTTCTCTCTTCCCCTGCTCCAACGCTCTCCTTCTCCCTCTGGCTAACATCCCCTGTATCCCCATCCCCTGCCTGAACCCCTTCCCTATCCCTACCCTCTCCCCCCTCTCCCTGATCCCCTCCCCGCCCTTCCATCTCCCCCCCCTTCCCCGCTTCCCTTCCTTCTGCTTTCCGCCACGTCACGCGCACCATCCTTCCCCCCGCCTGCTCCCACGCCCCTCCCGCCACTGCGTCTGGCACGTGCCCATCCACCGCCACCAGCAGCGGAACTTTCGGAGAACTTTGAAGTGTTTTACTTAGCACAGCAAGCGGTTGCGTGGGGTCAGTGAGCGGAGTGAAAACGGCTCTGTCTAAGTGCCGCTGCCACTGCTGCAAGTGCTGGTCGTGCTGTGAGAGAAGAGGCACTACAGAAGGGGAGGAGGGAGAAGAGGAAAGAGGGGAACGAGAGGGGGAAATAGCAGACAACGTATCAGTGAAATCAGCAAAGGCAGTAGAAGCGCTATCTCTACCGCTTTCACTGCCGATGTCACTGCCGCCAACCGCTGAGCTTTCCTCCCTGACCGCAGTCGTCCTCGGGTTACCACCTTCCGTGTTCCGTCCGCGCTCTCTTTCTTTTCCAGATTCTACTTGTCCCGACGTGGATCCGGATGCTCCTGACGTGGACCCCGTTGTTGCTGTGCTGGACCCAGTCGTTCCCGAGCCATATTCTCCTGCTTCGTCATCTGTTCCTGGCCGAGCAGGACTTGCAACGGCTGTGCTCGCGGACGCTACTTCCGCCGCCGCTCGCCTCCTCCCCTGTCTGGCCTCTTGCCATGCAGCTTTCATTTCACGCAATGATCCAGTCCATTCATGCGCAGGTGACTTTTGAGTCGACTCAAAAGTCGCTCGCCTTCTCCCCTTTCTGGCCTCTTGCCATGCAGCTTTCGTTTCACGCCATGATCCAGTCCATTCATGCGCAGGTGGGGCCCTTTCATCGAGATTTCTCGAAACGGCAGTTTCAGGCGATTTTGGCTGCCAAATGGAGGTGGTTTTAAACGGATCGTCACATCGTGCGCATGTCACGGTAACGAAGAGTATTATAGCGAAGGTATGGAGTCCAGAAGTGACGATCCGCGTGGTTTCTGCTACCCCACGCTCCGGCATTTGATGGGCGTCAGTCAGACGAGGGCAACTTAGCTTCCGTCCAAAGAACATGGTCTTCTGGTAATAAAACGAGGGAACTCTTAGGCGGAAACGCCATATGGCATCGCGAAGTCATCTGCAGGCGTGAACACGTGGTACGCCCGATCGATGGAACAATGGTTTAGGCGTGATGGGCGTGATCTCTGATCTGCAACCATCCCCACACTAGGCGACGCAAGTTTGGTACAAGAGAAAACAAGTACACCTTGAATATCTCCCCACCAGACAAACATATGTATCTGTTCGATTTTTAGACGTGTTTTTTGGGCTTCATAATGTGATGTTTCATGTGTTTTGCTACACCTAACCACCGATAAATTCTATCGGTCTATTTTCAACCCCACTTGCACACGCTGGTATGCACCCTTTTCAAATCTTTGACCGAGGGTTGTGTGGGGCGTCGTGATTTTACGGAGAGTCTGTTCCAGATCCTCGAAAAGAGTATAATTTGCGCTATGGATTTCGCAACAAGAAAACAGCCTTCACACGAGTGGTTTTTGTCCCAGATTCGCTCGAAAGGTTTTGGGGTTCGAGAATTAGGCGTCTTTCATAGCCCCGGTCATCTACGTGTCTAGCAGAAATAGTAGAAAACGTGCAGGGTAGCCTTGAAACGCGGGACCAGTGCAGGGGCACCCCTTCAAATTATCGATGGTTAGGTGTACAGTACCATTGACATGACCTGATTGCTGTCAAAAATCGATATCTCTTCAAGAAATCGACTGCTTTGTCCTCAGGTTGTGCACATCACCTCACAAGCTGAACCACACGAGACCTGATGGGTCAAGTGTTTTCCATGCACCCTAGCCAACCTTCGTAGACCGTGAAGAAACGTGCCAGACCGCAAGATAACCTCGATACCTCCGTTTTTTCCGAAGTTCAGTTCAAAACACGTACAGCTCCTCCCACCATCATTCTGCCTGTGGGTTCCCATGCTGGCTGTGCCTGTTCTAGGGATGGAGACCAAAAAACAGCAAAGCAGCTAGTTCTCTGGCTAGCAACTGAACCACGTAATAACGCATCCAAACTCCAAGATTCCATCTACACCATCTTGCGACCCACTTTTATTTCGAGCCTGAGGTGTTCAGGGTGTGCGTTTGGTCTGTCATTAAAATTAGGGAGAGTATGTGCTGGCTACTTGGTTTTCCAGATTCTTTCATATATAGCCACACGGCTCACTCAAGCAGTGCGACTCAATGGGATTTCTCTCGAGCGACATCCCACATTCTGTTCAAAGCTGGTACTACAGGCAAGTGTTTTTGACACGTGTCCAAATTATTTTCCCGCTTCCCCGCTCGAGTTGACAGGGCAGCCCGGAAAATGTAACCCCTAGAGAATCTGGGCGCATTTTCGGGAGGTATCAGCCCTAAACACTAGAGCCCACGGGTGTTTAGGGCTGATGCCTCTCCAAGTTTAGGGTTGATGCCTCCCCGAGTCGTATCCCTTTCCGATTGGGTTTTATTTTTTTGTCCGTGTAAACAATGAACACGTGTCAAAAACTTTGCCTGGCAGTATGAGTCGTGAACGTAATATGTGATGCGTCTTGAACGAATTTCCGAAAAGTAGGAGTGTCCGAGTCGAGCCCAGGATGAAATGTGAAAAGTTTTCAATAGCCAGGTAGCCAGCACATACTCTCCCTTCAAATTAACAGCTGCAGTTGGTGAAGGGACTGACGGACAGTATACTAGGCAACAATGGCATTGCGGTTGCGAGCGAGTCGAGCTCTAGACTCTTTCGAGTTTCTCGCATATTTTGGAGTCGTTTTTGAGACTTATTGCGTTGCCGAGGTGTAACACTCTCGCATACACACGGATGCACACGGCGCGCACTAATATAGCAAGCCCGCGTGGTGTGTAGTTTGGCGTCGCATTGAATCTACTAGCTCCACTGTTCCGCAGTGCGTTTGAGAATCTTTGGAGTGCGAGAACTCGTTTCCAGATTATTTCTGTCGTTTTGCGTAACATCAGCTGGTAACCACCCAGAGAGAGAATCTTATTTATTCGATCGCAACATTGGTTAGCTCCAGAGCGTATCGCGTGCCGCAGGGGTCCATTCGTAAAAGACCGCAGTGCTTCTTAGGTATGTTCGTCGACAACTCGACTTGACCGTTTGTCGTTCAATAGCAGCAGAATACCTTATTTTCGGAGTTGTGCGTATCCTCTAGCACTCGTCGTGCCGCCACATGTTTCTCGATTTCGTGAAAGCGTTTTTGTTTTTTACGTAAGCGATGGGTGAGCGATAACGTCTGACGTGCTCCACTGACTCATTAGCAACTGGTAACTGTATTTCGGGGTCGTTACTGTCAGTCACCAAAATTTCACAGTCGAAGCCAGCATCATGGTTCTAGGGCGGCGCGCCTTATGGCGCACCCGAGGCGACTCGGCCGGAAGCCTCGACGTTCCGGGAAAGGGGGGTTCTGCCGGCAAAGCAGACGGCGCGGTGGTGGTCGACGACGATCTAGTCATGACGGAGGACTGGGACGGCGCGGCGGCCGGCGCGGCGGGAAAAGCGCAAACCGGCGGGGGAGACGGCCAGGCGGGGGATGGTAAAGCCGGCGGAGACGGCGCCGGCGGCGGAGGCGACGGAGCGGGCGAGACAATGGAGATTATGTTGGAAGACGGGCTGCAGTTAACGGTGGAGATAGACTCGGGCGAGAAGCTTCTGAACGAGCTGGGGTACAAGCAGGAGCTCAAACGCGCGCTCGGGTTCTTCGAGCTGTTCTCCATCGGCCTGTCTACCATCACTGTGTTTACCGGCATTGTGCCGTACTATGGGTGAGATCAGATTTCCATGACTTGCCATTCCCCTGGGCTGTTGATCTTCGAGCTCTCCTCCACGGCCTGTCGACCATCACTGTCTTCACCGGCATCGTGCCCTACTGTGGGTGAGGACGATTCCCGCTTAGAAAATGCCCATTCTGACTGTGCGTGCCTCTTCGAGCTGATCTCCATCGGCCTATCTACTATCAAGGTTTTCACGGGTATCGTGCCGCGCTATGGGTGAGGAGGATTCCCCCGACAGATACAGATACCCGTACCAGGAAATGTCCATCCTCAGGCGTCTCACCGCTCCCCACCCCTCCCCCCCCCTTCCGCTCCACCCTTTGATGCCCACCCTTCCTCCCACCCCTTCATTATGCCCGTAACCCCCCTCCTTAAACCCCCTATCCGCCGCTCTATTCCCGACCCCCCCTGCCCATTCTTAGATTCATCCGTCTTCTTCCACCTGACATTTTTTTCCCGACTTAAAAAAGCCCAATTCTTCCTTTCCCCCCGTTTCCCCCGGTTTCGTTACAGTCACGTGTTCGTCAATGGCGGCCCAGGTATTGTCGGATCACCATCTCGGACTCGCTTTAATCACCAGCCCCCTCCTGTCTCCTGTCTGTTCGTGCATCAACCATCCCCGTTATAACCACACTTGTAACTCGTTACAGTCAGGCGTACATCAACGGGGGTCCAGTGGCGTTGGTGTGGTACTGGTGGATCACCGTCTTCTTCACGCACCTCATCGCTCTCTCGCCTCCTGTCCCCTCTCTGCCCCCTCTGCAACCATCCCCGTTATAATCCCACTCGCTACAGTCAGGCGTACATCAACGGAGGCCCAGTGGCGGTGGTGTGGTACTGGTGGATCACCGTCTTCTTCACGCACCTCATCGCTCTCTCCATGGCCGAAATCTCCTCCTCCTTCCCCGTGAGTCCCCCTCTCCTCCTTCCCCGTGAGTCCCCCTTTCCTTCCCCTCCTCTTCCCTCTTCTCCTGCGCTTGTAAGTGATTGTCCCTCCCTCCCATCCCATTTCGTATCTGTCTGCACGCACCTCAATCTCCTCTTTCACTCCCCGTGAGTGCCTCTCCTCCTTGTTTCTGTATGTCATTCACTGGCTCTCTGTCTTCGGCTTTCATGAGTGATTCCTCCTCCCTCCTCTCGTCGTATGTCTCACAGCCCTCATCTCGTCCCATTCTTCTCTCCCCCCGTCCTTTCCTTTAATCTCGTCTCCTCTCCCCTCCCCTCCACTCCTCGCCTCTCCTCGCCACTTCTCCTCTCCTTCACGTCTTCTTCATTCCTTCACCCAGACGGCAAGAGATTTACTACTTGCATTGCATTGCAACAATCTGTTCACTAGATGTTAGTTCAACGTCTTGCTGTTCCGCTTCCCCAGATAATTTCTACCTCTGCTCTGCTCACCTCTCCCCCTTCCATCGCAGGTGGCTGGCACTCTCTTCTGTTGGCCTGGATGGAACAGAACCGTGCCAAACACACCCTGCCATTGTCTGGATGGAACAGAACCGTGCCAAACACACCCTGCCATTGTCTGGATGGAACAGAACCGTCCCAAACACGCCCTGCCAAGGCGAGGCAAGAGAACACTCGTGTCCTCTGTCACTCTTCCCCTCACTTTCTCCTTCAACCCCTCCCGTCCCTCTATTTCAGGTGGCCGGTTCCCTCTACTTCTGGTCGGCAGCACTGGCCGGGCCGAAGCACGGCCCCTTTGCTGCGTGGATCACGGTACTATATATGGGGCTGCTTTTGAGTCGACTCAAAAGCAGTACTATATATGGGGCTTCGTCCGTTGCTGCTTGAATTGAATGGCGTTGACAGTTTACGTTTGAGCGGGATGAGGGGTTGAGGCTTGATGGTGTGGCGTGAGGGGTTGAGGACTGATTGTATGGCGTGCAGGGTTGCAAATTGAGTGGCTTTAGGGGTCGCAGTTGGTATGGGGGTTGCGTTTGAGTGGCGTGCGATGGTACTGGCTACTTTTATTGTTTTAATAATTCTCAAACATGAACTCAACCCGTCCCCACCCACATCTCATCCCAGCCCGTCTGCCCCCGCGCCTCATCCAAACCCCTCTCTCCACATCATCCCATCCAAACCCCTCTCTCCACATCATCTCATCCAAACCCCTCTCTCCACATCATCTCATCCCAACCCCTCTCTCCACATCATCTCATCCAAACCCCTCTCTCCACATCATCCCATCCAAACCCCTCTCTCCACATCATCTCATCCAAACCCCTCTCTCCACATCATCTCATCCCAACCCCTCTCTCCACATCATCCCATCCAAACCCCTCTCTCCACATCATCTCATCCCAACCCCTCTCTCCACATCATCCCATCCAAACCCCTCTCTCCACATCATCTCATCCCAACCCCTCTCTCCACATCATCTCATCCCAACCCCTCTCTCCACATCATCTCATCCAGACCCCTCTCTCCACATCATCTCATCCCAACCCCTCTCTCCACATCATCTCATCCAAACCCCTCTCTCCACATCATCTCATCCAAACCCCTCTCTCCACATCATCTCATCCAAACCCCTCTCTCCACATCATCTCATCCCAACCCCTCTCTCCACATCATCTCATCCCAACCCCTCTCTCCACATCATCTCATCCCAACCCCGGTTTCCCCCCGCCCCTTCGGCAGGGCTGGCTTGAGTTTCTCGGCCTTTCTGTGGGGCTGGGCGGCGTCTCGTACGGCGGGGTGATCATGCTACAGTACACCGTGCTGGTCGCCACAGGTACTGCCATCTGTCTGGGGCTTTGGGTTAGACCAGGCCAACATACAGTGGGGCTTTGAACCAAGCGGCGTCTCGTACAGCGGGGTGATCATGCTACAGTACCCCGTGCTGGTCGCCATAGGTACTGCCATCTGTCTGGGGCTTTGGGTTAGACCAGGCCAACATACAGTGGGGCTTTGAACCAAGCGGCGTCTCGTACGGCGGGGTGATCATGCTACAGTACACCGTGCTGGTCGCCACAGGTACTGCCATCTGTCTGGGGCTTTGGGTTAGACCAGGCCAACATACAGTGGGGCTTTGAACCAAGCGGCGTCTCGTACAGCGGGGTGGTCATGCTACAGTAAACCGTGCTGGTCGCCACTAGGGATGAGCAAATGGCGAACTCGAACACGTTTGGGTTCGAGTTCGCTCGAACATCATTTTTGGGAGCGAACATTTGTTATGTGTGGGCGAACTCGAACATGTTCGAACCGAACATGTTCAAGTTCGCCCTTGGCCACTTTCATTATAGTCACAATAGAGAAACACGGAACCTGGAGGGTTGGGAAGATAGATAGGGGGGTGGAGGGTGTGTATATAATCATGCAACGCACACTAGCATACGACACCATCATGTAGTGCCTATATAAAAGTCAAGTCACTGCCAAATTACATCCTACGCCTGCACACCACTGCTACTACCAACAACAGCATGCTCCGCGTCTGAGGTGTCGCCAGCACCCACCCCCACCTGCTCCTCCTCCCCCTCCTCCTCCTCCCACTCGTCGTCCTCCTCCTCCCCCTCGCCTTCAATGGCGAACTCTGGTGGTGCCTCGCCTTTGGCACGGCGGCCCTCGCCTATCCTCTGTCCAGGGTGTGAGGTGTACGATGATCTGAGAATCATGGAAGCTCGCGCCCTCTGAGAGGCTAGGCGGTGCCGCTTCCAGGAGATGAGGTTGCGGCCGAGGGAGAACACGCGCTCGCTCGACGCGGACGTGGCAGGGATGGCAAGGTAATCCCGGGCCATGCGCCTCAGCGTCTGCATGTTGGTGGCGCTGCGCCAATACTCCAACGCTGACACGTCGCATCGCACCCTCTCTGATAAGTACCTGCCAACCTCGTCATCCTGCACCATCCCACCCCTCCCCGCCTCCTGGCTCGCCGACAGACGCGCCGCAAGGCGTCGGCGACTAGGGAGAAACTCGGCGTCTTCGTCGTCATCCGCCGCGTCTCCCTCCTCCTCCTCCGTCACTGGGGCAAGTGGGGTCGGCTGAGGGGCAATCGCTGCAGCCCGGGCCTGGTGCTCGGCCACGCGTTCGCGAACCAGCTGGATCACCTCGCCTGACGAGGGACGAGGCCTCGCCCTCCGCACTGTGTCGGGATGCAGCGTCTCCCAGTGCGCGTCGTCGAACCATGCCGCCTTCATGGAAGGGTCCAGGAAGGTGGCGATCCACAACTCATTGCTTGACATCAACTCATACTTCTTCAAGAGACTCAGCGCCGCCTCAATCATCGGCTTCAGCGTAGGCGATGGCCCCTTGGCAAGGCGCGACTCCATAGTGTCGATCAGGCCGTTGTAGTACGGCAGGACCATCGACACTGTAGGGTACGCCGCTCCCTCTGCGGCCTTGGAGACTTTGGCGAATGGGCTGAGGAAGGTCTTGACAGAATGCAGAGTCTCCCAGTCTGCGTCGGTCAGGCGCAAGGTGTCCATCTTCGCCTTGTCAGCCTTCGACACGCCCTGTCGGGTAGAACGTATGGGTGGGCGGGTGATAAGATGGAAAGTGGGGTGGTTGAGGTTGTTGGAGGTCCGAAAAGTTTAGTCAAGCATGGCCAACAGTGGTGCAAGTCCCAGAAGAAAACACCCCGACCGACATACCAACACATAAAACAGCATACACAACACCTGGCACACACACACACACACCTGTGTCTGCGCAAAGAAGACAGAGATGGGTTCCTGCAGAACCCCGGCTCGCTCGACCATGTCGTGGGTCGACCCCCAGCGTGTGGGACTGTCCTGCACCAGCTTCAACGCTGGCTTCGGTTTGGCGTGGTTGCCCTGCGCGTTCAGAGTCCGCTGAAGGCCCAAGAACTTCCCCGAGCGCTGCGGCGAGTATCCTATCCACGATGCCATCTCTCTCAGAATCTTGAGCAACTTGCGGATGGCGGACACAGCTAGTGCTGCCTTCACTGCAAGGTTGATCACGTGTGCCAGGCATCTGCGCACATCACGAAACATTTATGGCGGAGAGAAAGGGAAGTGTGAGTACACATTGGAATAGATCCGGGATACACTACCACTCTCAAGCCGCATAGGCCCACCCGCCTGTACTACAACCACAACATGTTCACATCACAGGAACACTCCCTTTTGTACCGGAAGTGCATGCGCGAGTTGAAGACGCACTTGCCACCACCCTCCTCCGACATCCACCTGAAAGCGGCAGTGTCGCTGGAGGCGTTGTCTGAGGTGAACCCAAGACAACGCGTCTCCAACCCCCACTGCACCACCGTCTCCTCAACCACCCTCGCCATCTGCTTGCTCGTGTGCCGCCCGTGAATCTCGCGGAATTCAAACACCATTGTGCGCAGCTGGTAATTCTCGCCGATCCAGTGACCCGTTACCACCAGCCACGCCCTGTTGTTGGGCGACGTCCACATGTCGATGGTGAACGACACCCTGCACCCCAGCTCCCCCTCCTTCGCCAGCATCTCCGCGATGGCTGACTGAAGAGCGGCAGCCGCATAGACCACTGTGTCGCGGGAAATCGTCCAGCGCGAGGGGATGAAGTTTTTCTGCGCGCAGTTGCGGTTCAACAGGATGAGTAGCTCACGAAACTGGAGAGGGGAAGAGACAAGGGGGAGAGGGTAGTACACGTCAGGGGGATGGGATGAAAATAACATAGCACTGCACTGGGCCACACGCCAACAGTCTAAACACAAAGCGACAGACACGTCCACTAACCACATATTTGCCCACTCAAGCATGGGATGGGATGGGGCACTTACAGCCTCGGCCTCGACGATGCGGAAGGGGAGGTCGCAGGTGACCACCAGCTTCGTGATCGCCTGCCGTAGCTGCACCGAGGTCAGTTTGGCTGTCATCCACCGCTCGATCCCTCCTGACCCATCACCTCCACCAGTCGCCATCGCTTTCCCCTTGGCGAGCTGCGGCCAAGTTTTGGCATGTGGCCACTGATAGACGTAGCCATCCGGCACTCCCATGTAGCCCCCTCGGGGAAACGTCTCCCCTGGCAAGTGAACGGACGGGGTGTGGTAACGGTGATGCCACACATGCATGTGCGCAGTGTGGAAGCTCGCAAAGTGCCGCTCGCCCGGGGTTGTTGTGGATTGCTTCCATAAAATCCTGTCTGTGCAAATCTTGCACTGACGCTTATCGTCTGCCCCTAACGGTCCGAACATCATAACTTGCCACCCCGGCTTCCTATTACCCTTGCCAGTCCCCTTACTACTCTCGGACCCTCCGTCCTCGTCTAGGAACTCGGGAGCGATCACACCCTCGCCCAAGGGCTCCCCATTGAACGTGCAGGGATACGCCCGCTCTCTTAACTTGTTCGCTTTCTTCCTCTGCCTCGGCTCCCTAATGGTCACGGCCTTTCCCCCCCCCACCTTAACCCCCACGCTCCCTCCCCCTTCACGCACATGCTGTGATCCCGCCTCTGTAGCCGCCCTTCCACCACCCTCTCCCACCTCCTCCTCCCGCCCCTCTGGCTCTAACCCATCCATCTCGTGGTCTTCATCATCATCATCTCCCCCCTCCCCACCGCCATGCGTCTCTGGGTCCCACGCCGCCTCGCTGTCATCCCCGCTCCCCTCAGTGTCCTCCTCCTTCTCGCCCTCACCATCCTCCTCCTCATCCTCCTCCTCACTGCCGCTCTCCGGCTGCGTCGGCGTCTGCCCCGAAGGAGGGGGCCGAGGGCCGTCGTAACGGAAAGAGCGACGAGAGCTCGGCGTCGGTACGGTAAGCAACCCCCCAACGAAGATCGCGCCGGCTCCACCCGGTCCATCCCCTACTCGCCCCTGCATAGGTCGTGGTGGAGATCCCGGTGCGCTGCCCTGAGCCCTGCCTGCACCTCGGCCTATGGATCCACCACCCCTGGACGCCATCACTCCGCCCTCGACCCTAAACCCTAAGGCAACGTTAGCGTTGGATGGTGCCGCACGTTCCTAATGCCTGATCTGAATCCTATGGCGAATGATACGCCCTACAAAAGCCCTTTGCGGAGATGCTCGCTGAACCTTAATAGTAACCCTAAACTCCCTATACTACGTCAAACCCTAAGCATAGTTCTAACTAATCTAATGTTCGTTTACACTCCAAGTACTAACGTGCACTTGCTTGCACCTACAACATGGAGGCTAGGGCGGCTGTGTGAGGGAGCACTAAAGCCTAAACAACTTCTGAGTTTGAGCTCACGAAATGAGCTCAAACAAAAATTGGCCGCGACCTAAATCTGGTCGCGATCAATCTTGACGCGATCACTTTTGGTGTTCGCGTCGAAGCCCAGCCAAACACGAACATGTTCGTGTTCGGCTTGGAGAGGCGAAATCCAAATCCGAACGTCGAACATGTTCGGCCGAACCTCGAACATGTTCGCCCCGAACAATTTGGCAAAAAAAAAAGGCTTGTTCGGTTCGCCTCGAACATGTTCGAGGCGAACCGAACAGACGTTCGGGATCTTGCTCATCCCCAGTCGCCACAGGTACTGCCATCTGTCTGGGGCTTTGGGTTAGACCAGGCCAACATACAGTGGGGCTTTGAACCAAGCGGCGTCTCGTACAGCGGGGTGGTCATGCTACAGTACACCGTGCTGGTCGCCACAGGTACTGCCATCTGCCTGGGGCTTTGGGTCAGACCAGGCCAACATACAGTGGGGCTTTGAACCAAGCGGCGTCTCGTACAGGGGGGTGATCATGCTACAGTACACCGTGCTCGCTGCCACAGACACTTCCATCCCATCCGGCTGCATGCATGCATGGTGTGTACATTATCCAGTCCTATCCCATCCCGATACATCATCCTATCCTATCTTGAGAAGAACCGTGAAGATTGCCGGGTGGAATGAATTGTTTGATATATTATCCTACAGTTACTCCATGCATATGGACTGGCCAGAGAGCACTATGAGTGAGCGTATTGAGGTGCCGAGCACGGTGTATTGTGACCTCAATGAGCGAGCGTATTGAGGTGTATCACCCCACCCCGTTTCAAGGTGAGGTTTGAGTCCCCTCGACAGTTGTTGTATCTCGACAGACAAGAGAGCACAACGAGGCATTCTCCGCTACAGTCGTTTTGAGTCGACTCAAAAGTCACCTCGTTACAAGAGAGCACTATGAAGCATATTCCTCTGTCTGTCTTGAGGCTCCTCAAAGATCGCCCAGCAAAGTAGCTCAGGGACAGACAAGAGAGCATTCGGGAGTGGAGTGGATTCTCCCGTATCCTTCTGCACCTATCTTTCTCGAAGCCATGAGAGGACAGTCAAATGGCAGGGCTACTTGTTAACCAACAGCCAGCCAGCCTTAGCCATCACAGCTGGTGCCAGTGTTCTCAGCTTCGCCTTCCCCTCTGCCTTGCCCCTCCTCCTCGTCCCACTCCCCCACCCGTCCCTCTCCCTCTCCCTCTCCCTATCCTTACTTCATGCTCCTTCACAAGTGTTGTCACAATCGTTAAAAACTTAAAACACACTTTGTTTTTTTCACATTTCTACTCTCGCCAACGCGGTAGCAGGGCTGGCCCGGGCAGACAAACCCCCGTCACATCACATCCTCTATCGCAGACACATTTCCTCGGATTCCCAGCCATGCAGTGTGCAAGGCTAGCTTGAGCAGACACAATCGAGATTTACCCTTGCAATTGTCGTAGGTAGCCGAGACCCCTGCCATGCCTGTCGGCGCAGACTCAACTGCTCGGATTCCCGTTGACGGTGAAGCGGCAGTGCACGCTCTTCGCCAAGTGCACGCTAGTGGGCCAACCAACCATAGTCCCATCGCGCGGCTCTTGTCACAAAACATCGCTCACTGCCGATCCAGGGATGGAAGGCGAAAACCACAGCAGCGACGAGAACTTTAGCGGCGTAGAGTCAGATTACGACTCGGGAGATGATGAGTTACGTGAGCCCGCAGAAGTGACCTGGAGGAGAAGGTTCGATAATCTGCGCACTGAAGGCTGGCACTGGAGATCATGGCCATGCCATCTTCCCGGCTGTAGCCCTGACGGAAAGCGTTGGGAGGATTTCCAAGCATATGAGCAGCACTGTTTGGATAAGCACCGTCAAAGCTCCATCACCAGGAAGTGGACGACGTTCGTGCAGGAACAACGGCTGCAGAATGGAAACCCGGTGGCGGGATGTGGGTGTCCGAGGATGAGAGGCGATTGGCGCACTAGCTGGCCCACGATCGATCTGGCCGACCTGCTGAAGAGCCGCGGCATCGAGTTCGATGAGAGCACCTGGAGGCCGCCTCGTTCAGTTAGACAGGGGACACACGTGGTATGGCCGCCCGTTGTGGTCCTAAGGGGACAATATTCTCAGCTTCGCCTTCCCCTCTGCCTTGCCCCTCCTCCTCGTCCCACTCCCCCACCCGTCCCTCTCCCTCTCCCTTTCCCTCTCCCTCTCCCTCTCCCTCTCCCTTTCCCTCTCCCTCTCCCTCTCCCTCTCCCTCTCCCTCTCCGCCTCCCTCTCCTCACGCTCTCTCCATTCTCTTCTCTCTCTCACATCACCAGGAGGGACCAACGGCGGGGGTTACCTGCTGAACAACTACGAGTCGTTTGCCATCACAGTGGGCGCCATCACAGTGGGTGCCATTCTCCTCTCACGCGTCTCCTTCTCCTCCCCTTCCACTCTCTCCCCCTCCCTCCGTCCCATCACCAGGAGGGGCGAATGGGGGAGGCTACCTGCTAAACAACTACGAGTCATTTGCCATCACAGTGGGCGCCATTCTCCTCTGCGGCATTCTCAACTCCTTCTCCATCAAGTTCATTGGCCGCCTTGCCGTCGTCAGTGCCGTCTATCAGGTAATCTGCCTGTCTCTACTGTGGCAGCAATGCTTTGTAAGTAGCTCCCCGAAACCCTCCCCTGCTCTATGCATGCCTCCCGCCCGCCCGCCCGCTCACAAACACTCCGACTCCTCAACTCAACTTCTTCCCCATCAAGTTCATCGGCCGTCTGGCCGTGATGAGCGCTGTTTGTCAGGTCAGCCTCCCTTCCCACTTGCGCACACTCCCCTGCTCGCCCCCCTCCCACACTTCCCTCTCCTCCTCTCAACTCCTCAATTAAGTTCATCGGCCGTGTGGCCGTGATGAGCGCTGCTGATTACCAGGTGGGTTGCCATCACTTTAGCAGCATCCCCTTCACTGTAGCCGCTCAGCAGCACCACTCCTCCTCCCCCCCTCCCCCCCCCCCCCCTCCCCCCCCCCCCCTCTACTCACGTGCTCTCCTCTGCGGCATCCTCAACTCCTTCTCAATCGAGTTCATCGGTCGCGTGGCCGTAATCAGCAGTGCTGTTTATCAGGTCAGGTCAGGTCAGGTAGACTTATAAGTTTCTCTCTATGTTTCTCTCCTAGGCTCCACCCCCAGATGGGACTCGCCTTTGTCACCACACCATGATTCTTCTGCTGCCCTTGATACCGCCGCTCACCGCATTCCCCTGCTTCCACCCTCCCCTCTCCCACTTACCACTCTCCCCCTCCCCAAATGGGAATCGCCGTAGTCTCCAGGATTCTGCTGCACCGCAGTAGCACTAGCACCTGTGCGCTGCGCCAGTCATCCCATCCTCTCTTCCATCATTCTCCATCCCCCTTCCCTCCCGGGCTCATGCTACTCTCCCCCCCTTACTCCCCAGACGGTTTTCCCCTTTCACATGGGTTTCCCCTTTGAGCAGCTGATTCTGCTCCCCTCGCTACTGCCAGTCATCCCATCCCATTCCCCTGCTGCTGCCAAGCCAACCTCCCTCTACCTGTGTTCCCACCCTTTCTTCTGCCCTCAACCACTCCCTTCGTCCCTAGATGGGTCTCGCCATAGTCATCATGATTCTGCTGCCGTCGGTAGCGCCAGTGCACCAGAGTGCCTCCTTCGTCTTCACTCACCACCACGTGCAGCTGGACGTGTCTCTGCTGCCCACTATGGTGAGTACCCATCTCCACCACTCTGCACCACTGTACACCGCTCTGCACCGTTGAATAAATGACCTATGTGCGCCAGGCGCCAGCCTTGGTCTTCACCCAGAACACGTGCAGCCGGACGTGTCTTTGCTGACCACTGTGGTGAGTACCGCACTGCAATGCCAGTGCACTGCCACTGCGCCACCACTGCACCACCCTACAACACTCTACACCTCTCTGCACTATTCTGCACTGCTCAATCTATGGCTTGTGTGCGTGCGCTATGCGCCAGCTTTCATCTCCACTCACTACAAGTTGCAGCTGGATGTGTCATTGCCGCACGCTTTGCACCACTCTGCACCACTGAATCTCTTCGTCTAAACCCAGCATGACAGGCCCTGGACTGATGTTGCTCAAAGTGTCACACAAGTGCGTGCCCCTCCTCTGACTTGTGATGCCAATCCCTGCCTCCCTCCCCATCCCCACCACCCAGGCAAGTTTCGAGGCACCTCAAAAACGCCTCTCACCTGCGTGCCCCTCCTCTCACTTTGAGACCCATTGCTGCACATCCCCCTTCCAATCCCCCCCCAGGCGTACGCCTTCATAGCAGCGATGCAGCTATCCCAGTACTCCCTCTACGCATACGACACAGTGGCCCACATGGCAGAGGAGACCAAGCGCTCTCCACCTGAGATTCACCTCTCTTCACCTCTTTTCACCGCACCCTATTCTTCTCTTACAGGCGTACGCCTTCATAGCAGCCATGCAGCTATCGCAGTGCTCCTCTACGCATACGACACAGTGGCCCACATGGCAGAGGAGACCAAGCGCTCTCCACCTGAGACCCACCTCTCTTCACCTCTCTTCACCGCACCCTATTCTTCTCTTACAGGCGTACGCCTTCATAGCAGCCATGCAGCTATCCCAGTACTCCCTCTACGCATACGACACAGTGGCCCACATGGCAGAGGAGACCAAGCGCTCCGATCGCGCGTCCCCAGCCAGCATGGTGCTCTGCCTGTCCGCGGTCAGCCTGCTCGCGTGGGGGCTGCTCGTCGCCTTCACCTTCTGCATTCAGAACGATGACAACCTCACCAGCCCGGACAGCGTTACGGCCGGCCAGCAGATCCTGGTTACCATCATCTGGGAGGCCTTTTTCGCTCGGTACGTGGTTCGGTGGGCAGCTCGGTAGGTGCCTCGGTAAGTGGCTCGCCCGGGGGCTGCTCGTGGCCTTCACTTTTAGCATTCAGGACGAAGAGAATCCCACCAGTACGGGTAGCGTTACGGGCGGGCAGCAGATCAGATCGGCTCATCAGTCGGTTACTGACTACCATCTGGGAGGCCTTTGTGGCTCGGTAAGTGGCTGGGGAAGTGGTTCGGCTGCTGCTCGCGTGCAAGCAACCTGTCGTGGGCTTCACCAAGGGTACTTGGGTGTTCAGAGCGGTGGCAGTCTCACCAGCAGGGACAGCATGACGGGCTGGCAGCAGATCCTGGCTACCATCATACGGGAGGCCTTCGCGGCGTGGTGGGTGTCTCAAGAACTGCCTCCATAAGAGGTTCGGGAGTTGCTTAGTGATTGGCTTGGTATATGGCTTCCCCCTTCCCCCTTCCCCCTATGTGTTGTCATATCCCACCTTTCCTGTGTTCACTCATATCTTCCTCATTCTCACCTCAACCACGCCCACCCCATCCTCCCCCCCCTCCCCGCACAGTCTTGGCAACGACACAGGGGTGGTGGTGGTCGTGCTTTTGCTCATCCACTCTCATCGTCTTTTGAGGCGCCTCAAAATTCGTGCTTTCGCTCATCCACGTCGCTTTCCTCTTCCAAACCCCCCCACATGCCCCCCTCCCCCCACAGGTTTGGCAGCGGCACAGGGGCGGTGGTGGCGCTCTCGCTCATCTACATCGCCTTCCTCTTCCATCCTCCCATGCACCCCCCCTCGTGCTACCGTGTGTTGCTGTCCCCTCTTGTGCCTGTCTCCTGCAACAGCTTCGGCAGCGGCACAGGGGCGGTGGTGGTGCTCTCACTCATCTACATCGCCTTCCTCTTTGGCGTCTTCGCCGGCATTCTTGGCGCCTCCCGCGCGGTCAGTCACTGTTCCCTCCGCCCTCTGCTTGCACGCACAGCCCGAGTTGCTTTTGAGAATTCTCAAATCTGAATTCAGCAAGGAGGCCTTCTTGGCTTGGAGCCCTCGGAGCGGTCAGTCAGTCACTCCCATCCGTCCATGTGTTTGCCTTGCTCACCCGCCCCTGCCTGTGCTTGCTCACCCGCCCCTGCCTGTGCTTGCTCCTTCATCCTTTTCACCCATCCTCTTCTCCCTGCCCCTCCTCGAGGACTCTGCCCTCTTCCTCCTCACTAATCCCCTGGCTACTCCCCTTTACACATTCCCTCCTTTTCCCCACCTTCTCCTCATCCCCTCCCCCCCTCCGCTCCGCCCTGCACCCCTCCCCCGCCCACCCCATGCCCCCAGGCCTACGCCATAGCGCGAGACAAGGGCCTGCCATTCGCGTTCATCTGGCGGCGGGTGAACCGAGACAAGACGCCCATCTACTCCGTGTGGCTCTGCTGTGGCGTCGCCATCCTCTTCTCCCTGCCGCTCCTCAAGGACTCTTTCCTCTTCTCCGCTATCACCTCCCTCGCCACCGTCGCCTGGGTGGGCGGCTATGCTGTCCCCATCTTCTTTCGGCTCATTCAAAGGGAGGAGGACTTTGAACCGGGCCCGTTCTACCTCTCTAAATACGTCGGCGTCTGGGGCAGGTGAGGGCGGGAGAGGGTGCGTGGGGCAGGTGAGTTAGAAAGCACAGCATGGCATGGCATGGCTTGGTTTGGTGCAGCAGTGCTCACTCTCTCAGTCGGTTTGCTCCTGGTGCGAACATCTTTTGACATGTCTCGAAACTCGTATGTATACCTCATGTGGGTTTCTTGAGACCTTTCAAGACTTGCCTTGCCTTGCTGCAATGCTCTGCCTCGGTCTGTGCGAGCCTGGTACGAGTGTGTGCATGGGGCATAAGAGTTGATCTCTGTCTTTTTCTCTAACCCTTGCAGACGGCACTGCTCATTCACCCCTCCTCCCTAAACCATGGTCTCTCTCCTCTTCT
Organism: Closterium sp. NIES-65; assembly: GCA_948144175.1. Classification (NCBI taxonomy): domain Eukaryota; kingdom Viridiplantae; phylum Streptophyta; class Zygnematophyceae; order Desmidiales; family Closteriaceae; genus Closterium; species Closterium sp. NIES-65. The sequence continues at coordinate 1,038,847 of CANXME010000191.1, read as the reverse complement.
CTAACCCTTGCAAAAGGCACTACTCATTCACCTCCACCCCTCCCCTCCTCTCTCTATCTCTCACTCACCCTCTGCCTATTGGAGTGCAGGAAATTGATCAACATTGGAGCCATTCTCTTTGTCCTTGAAACAGTCAGCATCTTTATGCTACCAATGGTCTTCCCCATCACCGCAAGCAACTTCAACTACGCGTGTGTCGGAATCTTCGTGGTAGTTTCCTTCTTCCTCGTCTGGTGGTTTGTCGACGCACGCCATTGGTTCGTCGGACCCTTTCTGGATAAGACGGCCACCAACAACCAATCGAAATACGCCGCGGGGAGGTGGTTCATGTGATGAAGGAGGCTCTTGTTGCTGTAGCTTTGACCTGGCATATTTATTGTTGGCTTTGGTTGGGTGGACTGACTTGAAGATTCTTTAGTGTGTGGAATGGAAGGCATGGTTCATGTACCGTGATAATCTCGATTGTTCACTTTGAAGGCCTTCTAGGGTAATCCAGTCAAAGAGATTGATTGGCTTGTTTGGTCATGGAGATTGCACATTGAGGGCAATCTCCTTGACCGTACGGTGTGTTCTTTCTAGTTGACCAGGCCAAACTGGCATTTTGCTGAATGCTTGAAGCAATGTTGGTACCAGTACAAGCCGCTACTGCAAGGTTGCGAATCACAAGTTTTATTACTGGTACTTATTCTTATACCACAGCATAGCCGTTACTTCAAGGCTGGTTCAATTTACGATACTTCCTTTCGCTAACCAACCAATCCATCCAGAGACATGCACAGGCAAGGCAATACACCAAGAACAAGCACCACCACCCCCTCCACCCCCACCACCACATGAACACCGCATGCCTCCACTCCACAGTAACACTAAACCATTACCACAGCCCCCTTGTGCCCACGCCTGGTCTTACATAGAGCCGCGTTGCTACATGAGCATGAGTGGGGCGAGGGCGAGAGTGATGAGAGCAGTGAGAGCAGCGGCCGGTGAAACAAGTGAACCTGCCATTGCGACGAGGAACAACTGGGGAAACAGAATCAGGTCGGAACAGCCCACTTGAGACTTGGGAATCGAGGAATGTGGAAATGTGCAGCGGAATCACAAAGCGATGTACCAAACAGGAGGGCAAACAGGAAGGCAAACAGGAAGCATTCGAGAGAAACGAAAACTTTGCCTACCACATCAGAAAGGGAGAAGGTGCACGGGAGAGGAATGGGAGAAGCATAGGATAAGTATAGGAGAAGCATAGGAGAAGCACAGGAGAAGGATAGGAGAAGCATAGGAGAAGCATAGGAGAAGCATAGGAGAAGCTTACGAGAAGTGTGAGAGACACACTCACCAGCAGCCTTGGGAGGGGGTGGGGAAGAGGCACCAGCAGGAGGAGTAGCAGCGGCAGGGGTGGCAGCAGCAGGAGTGGTAGCAGCAGGGGTGGCAGCAGCAGGGGTAGCAGCAGCAGGGGCAGCAGCGGCAGCAGCAGTGAGAATGGAAGGAGTAGCAAGAGCAATGGTGCCCTCAGACGTAAGAGTGAGCAGCGCTCCAGCATACAGCACCACACCATTGCTGCCAACAACGGTCCCGTTGGGCCACCCTCTCAGGTCCCCTGCAGTGTACGCCCCGTCCACATCAGGACCCGTGGGCGTGATCTTCGCCCCCGCATCATCCACAATCTCTCCGCTCAGCAGCACCGTCGTTGCCCCCATGCGGAACCCCTTCTTGGCACTCGCTGCCATTGCTCGTAAACCTCGCAAGATCGCCACTTAAAGCCAGCGTGTACTTGCCGCCTCCGAGCGACAGGCTGCGGGTGGGCAGGTTCAGCGCGACGCTGGCGCCACGCACGGGCGGAGCGGCCTGCGGCACGGCACTGCCGCTGCCAGCGATGGTCCCGCCACAGCGGTGGCAGCAGCATGCGAGCGAGCGGAGGAGTGTGGCTCGACATGATGCGTGGCAATGGCATGGGGTGGGAGTTCAACGGGTGGAGGCGAAGAGGAGGAGGAGGAGGAGGAGAAGAAGAAGGAGGTGGAGGAGGTGGAGGAGGAGGAGGAGGAGGAGGAGGAGGAGGAGGAGGAGGAGGAGGAGGAGGAGGAGGAGGAGGAGGAGGAGGAGGAGGAGGAGGAGACGGAGGCGGATGGGTGGAGCACTGATTGTTGGTATGCCTGGGAGCTGCACTAGGGAGGGGACATTACCCCTGGTCAAGAGGAGGTAAGAGAGGTCAGGAAAGGAAAGGAGGCAATTGAACGGGCTGGCACAGGAGACCAAAACAGCAAATCACGGAGGGGGCAATGGGGGAATGCAGCAGAGCACACACAACCAGCAGAGCGGCTAAGCAACCACTTGGAAGTATGGGGCAGGCAGGGAGAGGTATGGGGCAGGCAGCGAGAGGTATGGGGCAGGCAGGGAGAGGTATGGGGCAGGCAGGGAGGTATGACGCAGGAACGGAGGTATGAGAAGGCAGGGATGTATGGGTGGGACGAGCAGGGAGGTGTGGGACGGACAGGGAGATTGGGGGCAGGCAGGGAGATTTGGGGCAGGCAGGGAGATTTGGGGCAGGCAGGGAGATTGGGGGCAGGCAGGGAGATTGGGGGCAGGCAGGAGATTGGGGCAGGCAGGGAGATTTGGGGCAGGCAGGAGATTGGGGCAGGCAGGGAGATTTGGGGCGGGGTGGGAGGCATGGGGGCAGCAATGATAGCAGTGGGATGAGAACATGTTGCAGCGACCTTGGCAGGCGTATGCGCATGCGCACACACAATCCCACGCCCATGCCTACGCACGGAGCACAGCCAGTGTGCATTCGGCTCACACAATCATCTCACGACCATGCTCTCCTCGTTTCTTCTCGGTTCTTAGGTTTGAAAGAGAAGCACCACACACCTGTTGTTGTTGCTTCTGCTGCTCTTGTCCTCCTCGCCCCAGCCCCCCTCCTTCCTTCCTTATCTTCTGCTGCCACCCACGCTGCTGCTGCTTGTTGCCACTCATGCTGCTGGTTCTGCTCTACTCTTGTTATGAGTGCTGGTTGCCGCACCTGCTGTCGCCGCTGCTGTTTGTCGCCGCTGCTGCTACCTTCTGACGTTTTTGTAATTCCAAGTCGCCCCACTCATCTGCGCGTCTACCCACTTCCACGCAGCCGCGTCATCTCAACGGTTGCTTGCAGGCCGTGACGGCACATGCCGCTGCGCGATGGCATCTGATGCGCACGCGGCATGATGCCGGGGCGCCCTCCACCGCCACCATCGCCATCCCGTACGCCGCGCGTGCTGGACATCCGCAATCCGCATCTTGCTGTCCGCATGCCGTGCCGTATGCCGTGCCGTGCCATGCCATGCCATGCCGTGCCTGCCTGCCCAGCGTCGTGCCATGCCGTGCCGTGCCTGCCTGCCCTGCGCCATCGCGCCACTGCAACGCCACGGAGGCGCGAGACGGGGCGGCGCCAATGCCTGGGGGTGTGTAAAGAGAAAGGGGATGGCAGAGCAAGGTAACGGAATGAAGGGGCGCCGGAATCAGGCGGGCATACCAAACGAAAGAGGCGGATTTGGTGGGGGCGGAATGAGAAGTTGGAAATGAGGGGCAACGGGGGAGATTGGGACGGGGAAAAGGGTGATCGGGGTGGGGGGGATAGTACTAGGAACGCGAGCCCGCGCGCTGCGCTGCTGACGCCTCGTTATTCGCTGCTCTATGTTCGCTGGGCTTACAAAAGCCGTCTGGGGTCGCCGAAACCGACCCAGTGCCGGAGAAACGCGTCGAGCACTGACGCAACGTAGTAGCAAACCCTAAATCGGACCTGCGCGCCGCAGGTAGGCATTAGTAATGCGCGGCAACACGGCGCCGCGGAACAACGAGTTCTTGTCCCATCACAAGACAACCCATTGCTTCTGCTTCGGCGAATGGTAGCGATATTTGCGCGTCACGGAAGCGGCATGAAAATCAAGCGACGAAAATCCGATGATCGGAAATCATCGGATTGACGTGACGGGACCTACTATCGCAGTAATACTAGTTGGCGATGTCTTCAAATATCGGTAAATAGTCCCGCAACTTCCTCTTATCTCCATTTAGGGCTTCAAACGCAGCAACCACAAGCACTCCTAGGCTAGGCGATGCGTCTGGTACCATGACGACGAGGCAATCCGAGGAACTTGTAGTAAGTAATCAATCGCCCTGCTTTAGCTAGGTCTAGGGTGGCAGCGACAAACTGGTGGGATGGGGGTGGAGGTTCGTGATTCTGCGCTGCAGGGCATGGCTGTTGCTACTGTGGTTTTGCAGCTCAGGGCGTGAGAACCGGGGTTGCGGTTGCGGCAAAAGTTGCGCGACCCTAGGTGGTAACTGGATTCGCTTAAACCTGATTTGACTGTTGCGACGTTCGCCTGAAACGCAAATCAGGTTACGGCGGTTTCGAAACTGGCGTAAACTTGCAGGTCAGGGAGGCAATCACTCACCCCACCACAGAATTTCGGAGTGATGAGGAGACGAGGTCACGAGGGGCATTTGGCTACTGTTGTCCGCCACGTCAAGTCCCCAACCAGAAAACCACAGTGTACAGTATTGCGTTTGGAGAAAGTCGGTTGACGAAGATAGTTGAAATCTAGAGCGTACGAAATTGATATGGCTGCTGAGGTGGCGATTCAAAAATCGATCTGCTAAACGGTTTCCTGCTAATATAAATCCGAGACCAGATCTGGGCCGTTAGATATCGATGATTCTGAACCGCTGAATCATTCTGCCGGTTGAATGTCGAGTCGAATGAACTGCTGATTCACATTCAACCTGACAGCGAAACAGCTGCTGCTTGTCGTTCGTGTTACCTGCCATGTAGGTGGTCATGGAATTTTTGGCAGGGAAGGTTTGGCGTGAAACTTGGCTGGAGTGAATGTTAAAAAAAAAAAAAGCATTGTGTGTAACCACACACGCTAAGGGTACGCAATGGCTAACGTCAGACTTGCTTGCGCTTTCTGTCAAAGAAGAGTGTGTCAGTTTATTCAAAACTCCTGTTGGATGCGTCAGGCGTTTGAGAAAAGGTGCGCAGACCTGAGGTTTCACAACTACAGGGTAGTTCTGAATCTGGAAACTCGAAAGTGCTGAAGGGTGAAAAGAAATTTATTCAACTGATGCACACGTGGCTCTCTTCAAGCCACCACACAGACAAACGTTATTGTGCGCTCCAACGATTTCTATGCTGTATTCGTCACATTTGCCATGTGCCTGCCAATCAGGGAACGACCGGGCCAACGCATTGATAGCGTGGTGTACTTGGTGACGCACAATGCCATCGACCTGCTTACTGTACGTCACCAGACTGCTGGTGTGTGTTCTCTCCTACTGTACTCGAGCGAACTGGAAAATTACAGGAACCTTGGCGGGAACAAGATTGGTAGTCTAAAAGTTGCGGTTTGCATGAACCTCAAAAGGTTTTCGTGCTTAACCATACACATTTTAGAGCCAAGTGAAGGCTAAAAGTCAAAGCCCAGAAGGCTTGCGCTGTCTATCGTTCTCTATCGATGCAAAGTAGGTCAGTATAAACAAAACAGCGAGGTGTGTCTAGTTGCGTCTGGCGATTTCAGAAGGGTGCACAAACCAGAGTTGTCCAAAACTGAAAAACGCAGGGCAGTTGGTATTTGGAAACCCAGATGTGTCCAAAGGTGAACAAAATTCATTCCTTTTGGGCACACGTGGCTCCCTTCAGCAACTAGCTTGTGTGCCCCTACGATTAGAATGTACACACAGAGACACATACACACAGAGACACACAAACACACACACACATACACACACACACACACACTTGCGTGTATCACCAACAAAAAATCTGTGTCAGCTCTTGGCGTATTGACGCTACTGTTTGCTTCTAATGAGTGGCAGTTCCCTACGCTCAACACACACAAACTGGAAATGTATACCGTTGCACTTGCAAAGCGGTGCCAAGCGGTGAGAAAATTCATATATAAGGGTGCGCCAGATCCGCTACAATGTGATTTGGCTGCAAATTTGTCGCCCTTTTGGTCGACACCTTTTTTCGTCAAAGTCGACCGAATGGTCGAATGCTAAACCGACCACCATCCAGCCACATTTACAAGGTGTTGAAATCTGACAGATTTGGTGGCCGATTTAGAGGCCGGTTTGCATAAGTGTCAAATTTACAGGTCGCACAGTTGGCCGGATTGTGCGACGGAGTCGCACGTATTGTTACTGAAGTGACACAACCGCTATTGTGCACACTGAAAGCACCGTGCGAGTCGTCCTTGTGACACGTTGAGTTGCTTGGGTATGTTGGCCAAGTCGCATAGGTACTGTGGCGCTGATGAGTCGACAAATTGGTCGACTCTCGATTCGCTTGCACGTCGGAAAATTTGTCGAATGCT